>OY728139.1:100547235-101813771 GCA_963277665.1 Viscum album
TGTTGGACTCTTGATGCCCGCTTTGCTTCAGTAAGGCCTTCCTTGTCGGTTTTCAAGAATTATGTGGATTCTTAGTGACTTCTTATTCCATCCAGAGTTTCGTGTGTGCATAGGCAGTAATTTTGCTCATCGTTTTGGCTCTGAAGTGGATTTTGTTCATGCTTGGTGCTATGTGCCTTGGGTCTTTGGGCACTGGAGCTTTAGTCTGTCCCATTGGTCTCTATAGGCTCATAGAGGGGGAGAAAGCATCATGGCTGCTATGTGGGTTTCTCTGCCTGGAATTCCATTTTCATTCCATAATGGGTTCCTTCTGAAAGCTATAGGTGATGCTATAGAGGGGTTTTTTTGCTCGGATGATGGTTGTTGCAAGGACATGGATGGGTCAACGGTTTGGCTTTGTGTTGAATTAGACCTTTCCATGCCTCTTCTGGATAAAATCTCATTTGATGTTAAGGATGCGGTTTCTTGGACCCAAGTTATTTTTTATCCAGTGCATCCTTGGTTCTGCTCGCGACGCACTCTTCAGGGTCATTTGGTGGTTTCGTGTAGGAAGAATAGGTACAGATGTCGTGGTGTTTCTGATCCTTCTTCTAGTTTTTTTAGCCTAATTTTGTGGAGTTGGTGGATGATATACCTCTGTATGTTTCTGGTCAGGTTGACAGTGTTTGTTTGGGGGGCTACATGAGGTGGTAGTTGATCTCAAAGAGGGTGGTCTAGCTCTTGTTGAATCGGTTTCGTTTTTGGGGTATCACTCTTTTTCTACACATTCCTTTAGTATATCCTGGGAAGGTTCTTATTGGAACCTTTCTTGTCCATGTATTTTGAGGGTGTCAATGGCTGCTTGTGTTCCTTCTTTCTACTTATTTGAGGTTGTTGAGGATGGGTCTTCACCATAGGACTGGGTTGTGAATAATGATTTGCTTTCAGGAGGAGAGGGTTTGGTTAAGGGTGGTGCCTTGATAAGGTTAGGGAAGCCTATGGTGGTGGATCCAGGTCCCTCGGTGCATGCTGGTCAAAGTAATCGCTTTTCATTAAAGCTGGAGAAGAGGCCAAAAAGGGGGATGTCTTCTTTAAAGCCTTTTGTGTAAAATGGAGTTTGTACTAGAGCAATGTTACGTTTCTATAGGATTTTTCCTCTTTCACCTAGGAGTATGCCAAGGTGCCTAGGGATAGTTCCAGGTCCTCTCAATTTTAATGGTTCGAGTAATAATTTGGAATTCTCTAGGGCTAGGTGCCTCAGTGAAGTTGGACTTCTTAGAGACTAAGAATAATAAGGTTGGTATGGTGGCTGTTCTAGAGCATAAACAGCAGCCCTCTAAAATCAAGGATTTCAAGAAGAAGCTACATATGTAGGGGTCTTTGTAGATTGATCCCGAGAATCAAAATATTTGGATTTTTTGGAAGAAAGATATCTCGGTGGATATTTTTGATGTTGAAGACTAGTTTGTTACGGTTACGATCTGTAGGGAAATTTATCAGGTTTATTTCTCCTTTGTTTATGGAAGCTGTGATGTTCGGAAGAGGGAGGTTGTGTGGCTGGTGTTGGAGAGGTTTGTTCTATGTGGGATTCCTTGGTTTGTTGGAGGCGATTTCAGTGTTGTTTTAGAGTCAGATGAAAGGAAGGGTAGGGGTCCTTCCCTCGGCATTCTAGTATGAGTTTCGGCCACTTTTATGCCAGGAAAGGTCTGATAAACTTGGATTTTTGTGGGGATCAGTTTAAATGGTGTAATAGTAAGAGGGGGTTAATAGGAACTGGAGTTGCATTGATAGGGTGATGGCCAATGTTGAGGCCATTTTGAATTTTCCTTGTACTAAGGTGGATCACTTGGTGTGTGGGCTGTCGGATCATTCACCTTTTGTGGTGTCTTTCTCTCAAAATCGGGGTGGGCGTGAGAGGTTCAGTTTCAGTAAACAATGGTTTGATAGGAAGGATTTTCCTCAGTTGGTGTCTGACTGTTGGATGGAACTTTTCTGTGGCTTCTCATGGGTGGATTTGTACAATAAACTCTAGAGGTTGAAGCAGAGGATTCGGGTTAAGGCCAAGGGTGTTGTTGTTTCTGATCAGATAATGGAGGATCTTAAGCAGGAGCTTCTGAGGATGGAATGTGGCCTTGAGATGGAGTGGGATTATAGTATTTTTGTGGCTTTAGCTAATAGGAAGAATGATTTAACTTCTTTAATTATGATGGATGGAGGGGCTACTAGGGAGGCTTCAAGAGTTAAGTGGCTACATGAAGGGGATCAAAATTCAGATTATTTACATGCTTGTATCAGGGAACAGAAGAGGATCATTAAGCCTAATATTATTTTAGAAGAAGTTTCTATCTCAAATGATAGATATATGGTTGGGGGTCTAGCTATTTCCTCCAATAAAAACATTCTTCCTGGTCCTAATGAGAGGATATGTAGTGGATTTTCTGCTATTTTTTCAGAACTATTTTACTGTATTCCTAACACCATATCGTCCCAGGATAAAAACTTGCTGGAGGAGGTCCCTATTGAGAAGGAGATTCATTGTGCGATGATGCATCTTAATCCCGAAAGTGCAAGAGGCACAGATGGCTTCTATGATGTTTTTTACAGAGGGGATTGGGACACTATGAAAACTGAGATCATTTTATCTATTTGGGATTTTAATCGTGGGGGTCTCATCCCAAGGGTTTCTGGAGCCACGAATTTGGTCATGCTTCCTAAGGTCATGAATCCATACTCTATTCATGATTATAGGCTGGTTAGTATGTGAAATTTTTCTTAAAAAATTATGTCGAGAATTTCTAATTCAAGGTTTTCCAGCTTTATCCCCATATGGGTTTCTCTTGAGTAGCATGGGTTTGTTAAGGGTCATTCTATTCAAGGTGTTGTTTCTTTGGAACATGAGGTGATTCAGGATATCAATTTTAAAACTCATGGGTCTAACTTGGCTATTAAGTTGGACAGGAATAAGGCTTAGGATTGTATGGAGTGGGGTTTTATTAATAGAGTTTTGAGAGTTATGAGTTTATCTTCATAGGATGTGGATATTTTTTTGAGATGCTTTAACTCATATTGAATGGCGGTCTCCATTATGGGTAAGTCTCATGGTTTTTTCAAAATAGGCCGGGGTCTGAGGCAGGGTGACCCTATTTCTCTGACCTTGTTTATACATATGCAGGACCCTCTTAGCAGGCGGATCAATAAGTAGGTCTCCATGGGGCTTTTCCTTCCTTTTTGGAGGCCTTTGAACCAGTATGTGGTTTCTCAAATTATGTTTGCTGATGATACATTAATTTTTACAAATGGTAGTGCCCACTCAATCAAGGTGCTTATGGATATTTTGGAAGATTATTTCTCTTGGAGTGGTCAGATGGTGAATAGGATGAAATGAAATTTTTTATCTCCAACAAATATGGGGTCAGGAAGATGGAATTGTTATGTAGGAATCTGAATATATAGAAGGGGGTTTTCCCAATGACATATTTGGGCTCTCCTTTAGCTCTTGGTCGGTTTATTATTTCTGATTTTGGTGGAATAATGAAAAGGATTGTCACTCGAATTCTAAATTGGATGAACATTTACCTGTCCATTGGAGGACGTATCACATTAATTAACAATGTTCTTACTCATGTTCATATTCATGTCTTTTCTTCTTGAAGTGTACCAAAAGGGAGTGCTGTCTTTTATTGATAAAATGTTGGCCGGATTTATATGGGATTTTCAGGATGAGGGAAAGCATCCTTGGTCCTCATGGGGTAAGATGGAAAGGTCTGTACCAGTGGGATGGATTAATGTAAGAAGTCTGGCTGGGACCATTCATGGGTTGCATGCTAGATTGGCCTAGGAAATTGTGGAAAGTCACACGCTATGGGGGAAATCCATGTCAGGTTGTTTGGGTTCTCATGGGTATTATTTATGGGCTTCAGTTCAAGACTTGATCCCAATCATTAGAGTGAACTCCCGATGGATTATTAGAAAGGGTAATATTTATTTTTGGCAGGATAACTGGGCTGGAATATGCATTGGACTCCTTGGATGTCCTGCTCCTCGGATCACCATCAAAGAGGCTAGTGGTTTTCCTTGTTTTTTCAGTGCTATCCTTATCAGGGAGCAAAGTGAGGTTTTTGATCTGGTTGATCTGAGTAATGATTTCGACAAATGTGTTTTTTTCTGCCTCTAAATCTGAAAATTTTGTGATTAATTATTTCTAGTTTATGGTGTTGCCTCTGGGTATGCATGAAAAATGGTGTGATATCTTGTGGTGTAATAGGGTTCCAATTATGTATAATTTCCTATTATGGAGGATTAGAAACCAATCCATCCCTACGGATGAGAGTGTGAAGAGGCTGGGCATTTTTATTGTCTTAAATTGTTTTTGTTGCAGGGCTCATAAGGAGGATAGTGTTGGGAAATTGTTTTCTGAAAGATGCTAGGACATGGAGGTCTGGGGGTGTTGGGTGAGTTTACTGGGTGGTTTTTGAATGATCTTCAGGGGGCCTCTTTATTTGAAAGATGGTTTCATGGATGTAATGAAGTAGGGGCTGAAATATCTGCTCACTCGTTGATCCTTAAAACATGTCGTTAGTGCATATGGAATGCCATAAATAATGCTATGTTTGAGGGTCATGTGGTGACGTGGGAATCCATTATTGTGAAAATCAAAATCCTCCTTCTTGACCTGTTGGTGGCATCAACGGTTGGAACAATACCCCATCCTTTGGCACCCTTCAGATGAATGGGAGGTGTGTACAAGGTACTGTTGACATAGAAAGGTGGGTGCACTGGATCCCGCTGATCATGGGTTTTAAATTGAACATTGATGTCTCATGTGTTATGGGTGATATGAGAGGGGGAGGGGTGGTTAGGGACAGTATGGGAGTCCTCATTCTGGCTTATGTAGTGTTTTTTGGGAAAGACAGCTCCCTCCATGCCAAGGCTTTGGCGATGCTGGTCTGAATTTCTCAGTGTGTAAAGAGGGACATTTCTTTTGATTCTGTGGAAACTGATTCTATTATTGTCTATGATTGTATGCATGGTAATTGTTCCACACCTTGGGAGATTACTTATATCATTAGAATATGTTGTTCCAAGCTGCGGAATCGAGGTATACAGGTGTATCATACATGGAGGGAGGGGAATATGGTTGCTGACTTTTTTGCCTCCATTGTAGATGAGGGCCAAGGTAATATTGTGTCTTATTTAATGGATTTGCAGTCTTTGAATCCTAAGGGTGTGCATCTGATTAAGAGTGATCAATTGGGACTCCATTACTTTTTGCCTCCTTGAGGTGTTGTTGTTCTTGCCCACTGTTTTGTGGGTTTCTATTGTATAAAAATGTAGTGTTAGTAGTAGTATATTCTTTTGGGAGAATTGGATGTTGATTCAGTTATAACTAGACATGATTTTTTTCTTGGTATGACCACTACAAGATAGGTAATGAGTACTGTTCATGCAACATATAAAATGGCATGTCCATCCTCTTTTTCGACAATTGTGTACATGTTCTAGTATTTTGACTGGAGGACTTATAAGGGTTTCCTCTTAAGAAGGAGATTGATTTGTCGATCTTTATTATTCCATGTGTATAGCCTATATTGATTCCCCTTATCATATTGCATAGAATATGAAGAGGTAGTTTAATGTACCACTCAATGATTTCGGGGAGAATATTTTTATCCATTGGAGTATCTCCCCATCGGGTGATTCAGTTTTATTCTTTAATAACAAGGATGATAACCATTGTTTATTCATGGGTTACTGAATGCTAAAGCTAGTTATAGTAAGGAACTAATATTCTATTCCACGTATTGATGGCCTATTTGACCAGTTAAGGGAGCACGATGCATCTATAAGATTGACTTGAATGTTTGATACCATCAATTATGGTTCAGGGTATAAGATGTTCCAAAGATAGTGTTAATGAGTAGTTATGGGTTTTATGAGTACCCCATGATGTTGTTCAGGTTAAAAAATGTTCTGTTAGTGTCCATGGATTTCATAAACTAGATATTTCACCTTTATATATAATCCATATTCATGGTTTTTTTCACTAAAATCTTACTGTATTCGCATACACCAGAGCCATATTTCGAGCACTGCAAGACATTCTGGGGAAATATATGGTTACATAAACATTATTTTTTATAATCAATGTGTCAATTGTATTTAATAAGGTAATTTTCTTGGACACTGGATCCCAGAAGTAGTGATCTATGTTCACCCAATGAAGGTAAAAGTAGTGATGTCTAATGCTAGGACCAAAAAAGTGTTTGGGATCTAGAGTTTCCTTATATTATCTTGATATTATAGTCTGTTTATTCCACAATTCTCTCTCATGAAAACACTTATAGCTGGGATAACCAAGAAGGGTGTCTAGTTTTAGTAGACAAGTTGACAAGAATATAATTTCCATGAATTGAAGAAGTTGTTGGAATCTTCTCTAATTGTAATTCTATTAGACTATGGTATTAGTTATATGGTCTATTGTGATTCCATATAAGTTAGTATGGGAGTTTTCTCAATGAAGTTGTATCAGGTGGCCACTTATGGGTCTCATAAATTATGACCCCATGAGAATAAATACCCTACCATTTATTTTGATCTAGAAGCTATGGTTCATGCTCTAAAGTTTTGATATATTGTCTCTTAAAAAAAGATTTGTTTCTACACAAATCACAAGAGTTTGAGGTTTATATTCTTTTCGAAGGACCTTAATATACAGTAGGAATGTTGGGTTGAGTATCATAAAACATTAAACATCAGTATGAAATATTCCCTGGGGAAGGGGAATGTCATTGTAGATTCTTTATTTAGGAAGAACCAAGAGTGGAAATTAAAAGTTTTAGATGATAATCAAAAACTTATTATCCTTGTTGTGTATTGATAGGTGGATGTTTCATATGAATATTGAGGGTGTCATTTTTTCTTTTCTTATTGCGTCTTTTCTAGTAAATAGAGTGAAAGATAGTGAGATTTATAATTCTTATTTCTCTGTGAGGTGAGGAAATCTCATGGAGAATGATCATATTTTAGGATGGAATTATGATATATATAATGTCTTCGATTCAATGGTATGATAGTCATAACTACATTGAAGGGGTGAAATCTAATGAGAGAATAACATTCTTCATGATGGGAAATATATCTATGTATGAATAAGATGTGTCCGGACATCAGGTGATATTTTTAGAGGCCTAGTATATAAATGGATGTTTGAGGATTCATCTCTCGCTTCCCTACGTGCCTGAAGATAAAGGTAGAGCACAAGAGACCAGGTAGTTACCTTTAACCACATCCAATACTAGTATGGATATGGGGTTAGGTAAACATGTACACAATTATGGGACTACCTCAGAACCTGTATTTCTATAATAGTGTGGTTGATATCTATCTAGATGATAAAGGTTAGATATTTCTTGTCTATTTAGGAGACTCAATCTATGGATGTGTTTGTATGGTTATATGTGATATAAATATTTAGGTTTCACAATGTTCTGTTGAGCAGAGAGTAGGTCAATATACACGATTCACCTAAATATTCTAATAGGTACTATATAATTCCATTGGGTATCAACTAATATTGATCACAATACATCACTTAGAAAGATACTAATAGGATGATAGGATGATCTATATACTGTAGGATATGATCAAGGCTTGTGTGTTGGATTTTTCTAGTGATTGAGATGACCATCTCACATTAGAAGAGATGTTATATAATAATATATATCAATGCCTAATCTATATGGATCTTATTGAGGATATTTATGGAAGGATATATCTCTATATGTAGTGTTTATTGGAGGTAGATGAGTTGGGGTTGATTAGACTGATCTTCATATAAAAAACCAATGAGTTGGTGTTGTTGATCCAAAAGTGGTTGGTTACTCCTTAGAGTTGGTATAATTCATATGATGACCAGAGGTGATGACCCTTGATGTTCCCTATGAGTTCTATACTATTTATTACTGCATTATACGAGTTATGGCATAGTTGTTTAAGGACGTAAAGGAAACTCACCACCATAATTCACTAGTCCATTTGAGATTGTGGGATAGATTGGAATGGTGGATTATCAGTTTAATATTCTTCCATAAATCGAGGTATGAATGATATTGAAAATTAATTGCAAATAAAAATTATGAAATGAACCCAATTTATGTGATCGCTAATGAAAATGTTGAGTTTGAGACATAAGTTTTGTTTGAAAAGAAACAAGTGTGAATTACAGAACTAGAAAAAAGGTAGTCAATTGAAAAAAAATACTTATTGTTTTATTATTAGGGAATCTATGGTGGATCCAATAGGATACATGGGAGTTTGAATCAGATGTTTGGAAAATATGGAAAAATATGTTCAATTATGACCCCAAAACACACTTCTTAGGGATGATAAATTCTTTTGGGGGGGTTATAACACCCCTAAAATTTCATTGTGTGTTACCTTAAAATTTGATTTATTCTAATGTATCATGTTGATTCATGGTTGTTTTAGGAGGTTAATATGGATTAGGATTAGGTTTTATAGAAATGGATAGGGCCTACAGATAAAATTTTTCCATTAGTGGTCACTTGTGGAATGATTCTTGAGCATTGCACTATGATCATTTTAATAGAAAGGAGGCCTACATCCTCTAATTTCAAATTTCATAACATTTAGTGTATGTATCAAAACACTAATAGTATAAGGATAATCACTCTATAAAGGGGTTGACATGTTGTAACCCTATAATCCATTCCCTTTCCATGTTACTAAGTAGTTATTTTAAAGAAGATGAGTCCATATAATATCAACCATGAACCAACATAATTATTCTTACTCCTTAATCCCAACCCTATCTTAAATTATGAAATTTTTAGATCTACCCTTGGGAATTTTGTACTCTTCTATCTAAATCCTCAATAATTTAATTTCTTTATTATCATGAAGATTGTCTTTTGTTGAGACTAACACAAACCTACCCCTATTTAAATTTTTCCTCATCTATGTCATTGTTTCATTTTTCTAAATCTGAAATATGAAAATTTGGGGCTGTGTTTAGGGTTTTTGATTTGTTTTCTGAATATGGAAGTGAGACATGGTGAGTATTATCTATTTTTCTTGAGGTAGGAAGTCATTACCCTTTTACATCTATCGTATGAAGTTGTATGTCTTGATTTGCATATGAGTTCGTGTGTAGCCCTATGATAACATTTAATTTCATTTCGAAGTGATAGGGTTTTTATGTATGGGCATGGTTGGACCCTTAGTGGGGGAGAATGGGTTATGTATTTTTTAAGCTGGTAATCCCATACCGATTCATGGGTAAAGGTAAGACTATCTACCTAATAATTTTGTCCTTGTGGGACCAGTTTGAGTTTAGTTGTGGATATAATGGATTTGTAAAGTGGCATAAGTGTTTAGGTTATGAGTATAAGGAAATGGTATTATTACATTACATAATATCGAATTTAGTCATGAAATAAATAACCATAACATTGAGGATCTTTTAAGGTTTTGTGATTTATCGAATTGGTACATAGTACATTTATAACATTAAACATTAATATAGAGGGTACCATTCTTCCTTTTCACTGCCATTTTCGTTTCCTGAATTTGTCTCACCTTATGTTTGCAGATGATATAGTCCTATTAATTAATGGGAGCTCCAGATCTATCCGGGGTATCAATACCATTTTTGAAGAGTACATAAAATGGAGTGGGAAACTAATTAATAGAGATAGAAGTAGTATCTACATCTTGAGGTTTTTTCCAGAAAGACGCTATCATGGCATTGAATTCAGCATGGGCATTAGCATCAGGAGTCTTCTTATGGATTACCTAGGCTCCCCAATCACATCAGGGAGGATCCATATCAGACACCTGGATAAATTGATGGGGAGAATCTCTTCTCACATCAACAATTTGAAAAATCATTTCCTTTCCTTTGGGGGGATGATTACTCTGGTTATTATCTTGTTATCATCAATCCCCAATTCTTGTCCTCTCAGTTATTAATGTCCCCAATGATTATTTTTTGAATATTGAGAAGATTATGACATCCTTCATCTGGGATTCCCATTCGGAGGGGTGGTGTCATTGGGCATCCGGGTCTAAAATGGTCGTTCCCATGGATGAAGATGGTATTGGTTTGAGAATTGTCTCTAAAATGATGCATTGCCTGCATGTGGGGCTGGCATGGGAATTAGTTGTTTGGAGTAATCTATGGGCACGACGTATTAAGGAGAAGTATGGGAACAACCTAGAATAATAGAGGAACTCCTCCTACCATTGGGGCACTATTAAAGGGGTTATACCTCACCTTCTAACCAGTCTAGTTGGATAATCGGCCGCGGAGTCATCATGTTTTGGCATGACAACTGGTCAGGGGATATTCTCAGCTGCTCTGGCTACCTGATCAGTGACATCACCTTCAATCAAGCAAGTGATCATCCAGATTTCATCCAAGTAGTCCTAAATAAATGACTGTTCAGATTATTCAATCTCATCAAACACTCGGATGACCCAGATAGGTGCGTTTTGAAGGCTACCTCTTCAGGTTCTTTTTCTGTTAAATCCTATAGGTTAATCCTTCATGATGCCGAAGCTCAGGATCCATAGGGCCACCTCCTCTGGTGAAAAAGTGTTCCTCCAAAATATAATTTCCTCACTTGGATGATTCGACACCACACCATCTCCACATATGAGTAGATTTATCGGAGAGGCATCTCAATTGTTTCCAAATGTTCTTGCTGTTGGACCCTCGGTGATGTGAAAACGTCACATTTAGTCTTCGAGAGCGTATGGGACAACGTTGTCTGGGACGCAGTTGGGGAGTTCTCCAGCATGTCATCTCCAATTGGTTCGGGCAAATCCTTCTTGCAGTGGTGGTTCCACGGAGTTGTCTCTAATAACATGGAGATGCAGGTGAGGGCAATTTTCCTTTCAGCTAACTGTTGGTGTATCTGGGAGGTGAGGAACAAATCCCGTTTTGAAGGAATTGACTACTCGAAAGCGGGATTGATCGCTATATCTAAATGGCTCATTGTAGACCTGTGGGTCCTTCTAAAAAATAGGGAGGAAGCTCCTTCACTGTGGAAGTTTCTTCGGTATAAGGTGCGGGTTACCCAAAACAGGGTCTTAGTGGGTCAATGGATATGCTGGAGACCACCATCCGAAAGGCTGAAGCTCAATTCTGATGGGTCCTATGCTATGGGAATTTTGAGAGGTAGCGGTGTGATCCATAAATAAAGGGGTAGTGTGGTAGCAGCGTACACATCCTACTTCAATAGTGGAGACTCCCTGCAGGCTGAGGCTTGGTCTCTTCTGAAAGGAATTCAGTTTAGTCTGTCTAATCAACTGATTCTCTCAGAGATCGAAACTAACTCCAAAATCCACTACGACGTGCTAATGGAACACAAATCTACTCCTTGATGAATTTTATACCATATCTGGCACTGCATGTTTCTCATGGATTACATCATCATGTTATTTCATACTTGGGGGGAGGGAAACAAAGGGGCAGACTTCAGTGCGTCCCATTTTCCTCATGATGATGACTTTGTATCCTTCTCTAGCCTGAGATCCTTGCCCCTGGAGTGTGCGAGTTTTATTTTAGGTGATGCTTTTGTACTTCATTATTTTTACCCCCTATTTCAGGACCCATTGTTCCTTTTTTTTCTCTCCTTTATTTAGAAAAAAATTAATGATGGTTGGTATTCATTTCTTCCAAAATATAAAACTTTTCAAATAAAAAGTGATTTATTTGAGAACCCTTCAAACATTTAACATGGCGTTTTTATTTGTCATAAATATCCTTATAACCTTTGAAAATCATTTAAAAACTTGGTATGAGCACAAAAATCCCAGTAATGGATATAAAAATAAGGAAATAACACATTAGTCTATGAACACTTGAAACGTATGAAATCTTTTCCAAAATACATACTTATCACCCATATATACATAATTTCTGAAAAATGAGAATTCCAAAAGATACAAACAAAAACTAAGAATATAAATATAAAAATAAAGGTATCTTGGGGCATTAATTACATAATCGTGTTACCCTATCGACTACTTTATAATATGTCACCCTCATATCCACCTTCCAGTTTGTGTAACCATCGCAGTTACACTTGGTGTAACCATAAGGCCAACCTCAAACATACACAAAACCAATGAATTTGTGGGAGATATAGGTCCAAAAAAATTTCATAAAAATTCCCAAGAACCAGAACATAATCATACCACATGAATAGTTGAAAAAAACATTGCTTTTGAATCATCTAAAATCGAATTTTTAAAACATGATTTTACACGTAAAACACCTTACAAAAATAATATAATTTACGTGAACCTTAATATAGTGGATGTAATATGTATTTGCAATGTAAATACACATAATTCTTCATAATATAGTCAGAATTCATATCACAAATTTTTTTAATACCACATAAATAATGAATTATAAGGTTAACCGAAAGAATGAAAATTGGGTTTAGAATTCCCCTACCTTGGGTGTGTCTTAATTAAAACTAGTTTAAAAATCTTGTATAATGGTTAAAATAGTGTTATTAATATCTTATAGAAACCTGTTAATGTTTATAACATCTTATATTGTCATTTCATAACATCATTTCACCCTTTATTTTTTACAATTTTGTTCCTCCTATTGTTTTTGGTGCGTTCTTTACATGATTTCCATGATTGGTTCATGATGGATGTTCTTGTCAATTGGTAGTGAAACTAAAGAATTGGAATGGAATGGTATTTAAATATCTCCAGAATCATAAATTATTCAATTTATCTTTTTGAGTTTTTTTATGATAATTTTTCTTGAGTTAAAACATTATTGATATTTATTTACGTCATTTTGGAGATTATTTGATCATAAAGAACTCATTTTGTTTTATAAGATAATAAATTGTGTAGAAAAAGATTTCAAAAGATTATATAATATATAATAAATTAATTATAATTTAGTTCATCTATAAAAACGATTTCATGACAAGTATTTAAGAGATTAAAATAAATTTAAATCACATCATCCCCGATGTCAGTAAATTGACACATCAAGGATGGTGTTTTAATTTCTTGAATAATTGGGAGAGGAGAAAAAATATAGTGGTGATTATTCCATAAAAATGATGAAATACAGAGTATTTAAGATATTGGATCATTCATTCCACTTATATTAGGGGAGGTGAGGAAGTAAAATAAAATAAAGGAATCTTGAAACAAAATAAAAGTTGAGAAATATCTTATGAAAATTCTACAGCCTAATGAGGTCGCATAAAATTTCACAAAATATTTTGATGGGAAAAAAGGGATCCCAAGTCATTATTAAATAATATGTGATGTAATGGGTATATGGAATGACATATTCAAACATAATTAAATGTAAATTAAAAATAATAACATAAAATGAATTAAAAGTAATAAAAGTAAAGATGATGTTTACTTCTTGATATCTTTTCGTTGAGATCCTTCTTAAGGAATTTGGTTTTGGCCTTTCGGTGAAACCAGAAGCTTTAGTACGTGGGGAAGATCCTTGGGAGGAGTATTCGGTAGAACATAGTTAAGGATCACGACTTGGGATGTTTTTGAGGAAGAGGGGAATTAGGGTGGTATTTCTAGTGGAGGAGACAGAGTACTTTTCATTATTTAAATCATTATTAAAATATTTTTGATAGAAATAATGGCATGTGTGTTTGAACGAAGTAGTCTTGCAGCATCCTTACATCACCCGTGTTGTAGTATATCAAGTATTTTTCATTTATCTTATTTTTCGTATTTTACTATTCATAAAAAATTCTAGAATTATAGAAAATTCCCATAAATTCACCCTACCCTTTTATCAATGTGTAGAATCCAAAACTGAACTCCATTTTATGAAAATAATTTTCTAAATATTATTAATTTAATTTGTAATGAAAATCAAACTTTAGTAAAAAAGTAATGATTTTAAAACTATAACTACTTTCATATCATATTTAAAAATTAACCAAGACATCATTATCGTAAATACTTAATAAAATAAAATAATAATAGAATTTAATATTCATTTGGGTCATATTACAATTCATAACGATATATTACTATTCACCAAAAAATATGTTTTTTCCATTTGTCTCCAAATAACTTACTGAACATAATTGTAGATGACTGTGTTTTGAAATTAAAAACATAGAAACGTCAAAATTCTGTTTAAAGGGTAGATATAGATATCTACTTAAAACAAATTTCCCTGCATTTCAATTTATTTTTAGAAAACCATGGTGTGTTACATTATCCCCACCTTCTGAAAATTGCATCCTCAAAATTTTATTTACTTATCAAACAAGTTAGGGTACCTTTCCCTCATAGAATTTGCAGACTCCCATGTTAGTTCTTCAACCATGTGGTTTCTCCAAAAACCTTTACCTACTGGATTACCTTATTCCGCAATAACTGTTCCCTTCAACCAAGAATCTGAACGGGATAATTTTCATAAGAATGGTTCCCTTCCAACTGAATAGATTCTGGGCTCAAGACATGAGTTGAAATTGTAACATACATTCTCGACACCAAAACATGAAAAATATTGCGTACCTGATACAAACTTAAAGACAAATCCACTCGATATACAAGTGGTGAAACTTAATCTAGGATTTCAAAAGGACCAATGAACCGTAGACATAGATTTCCTTTCTTACAGAAACATATCACACTTTTCCAAGGACATATTTTAAGGAAAATATTGTCACCTACCTCAAAAGAGAAGTCTTTCCTTCTGTTATCTGCATAACTATTCTCCCTGCTCGGAGCTGTCCTCATGTGCTACTGGATCATCTTCACTTTCTTAGCCACTTACTCTTCTAATTATATCCCCATAAACTTTATTTCACCAACATCATCCGAAAATGATGGATTCGGACACCACTTCCCATAAAATTCCTCAAAATGTGCAATCTATATACTGGAATGAAAACAGTTATTATTAGAAAACTCACCTATAGAAATATTTTGATACCAAATTCCAAATTAGTCTATTAATCTAGATCAAATCATATCCTCCAATGTTTGAATCGTTCATTTTAACTTCCCATCTGATTGAGGATGAAAATTCGTACTGAAATTTAATTTTGTGACCAATGACTTATGAAGACCATTACAAAGGTTAGAATGAACCTTGGATCCTCTTTAGATACAATGGAAAGAGGGACTCCATGTGACCTAATAATATAATTGAGGTACATTTGGGAAAGCTAATCCAAATAAATTGTATCTCTAATATAAATAAAATGTGTATCTTTTGTCATTTGATCAACAACAACCCAAATTAAATTGTTACCTTGAGAGGTATTTGGTAGTCCCACCATAAATTCTATGGATATATTTTTCTATTTCCACTCTGGAACTGGAAATGGCTGAAGAATCCCCTTCGGTAACAACCACTATGTATTATTCTATTGATATGTAATGTATTTAATGGTAAAATCAATGATATCCCTTTTCATTCCATCCCACCAATAATACTCCCAATAGTTTGTGTACATCTTATTACTGCCAGGATGAACTGAAAATAGAGAACTTTGAGATTTACACATCAAATATTTATTTAACTAATAATCACAAGGCACACACAACATTTTTTAGAATCTTAACACACAATATTTATCAAGTTTAAATTCATGAAACGTACCCATTATAATAAATTCAACCTTTTTCTATATATCACGGTCTTCCTTCTACACTTGCTTAATTCTGGCTAACAACAATGATTGCACTAAAACCTAAAAGAAAACAGAGGTATTTCATGCACAAACAACTTCTATTCCAAAAACTAATAAAATCATTAATCAAGGGATCATCTTCCAAATGCAACATGGTTAATGATGCATGATGTTTTCAACTCAAGGAATCCACCACTTTTTTACTTTTTTGGGATGGAAATTGGACATGAAAACATAATCCTTTATTAGTTCAAGCCATCTTCACTGCCTCATGTTTAAATCCTTATGAGTGAATATATATATCAGACATTTATGGTCATTATAAATTTTACTTTTGGCTCCATAGAAACAATGCATCTACATTCTCGAAGAAAAACCCACAGAAGCCAATTCCGAATATTTTGTGGGATAATTTAACTCATGGGTTTTTATCTGTCTTGATGCATAAGAAATAACCTGATCATTCTGCATCGAAACACAACCAAGTCCCCTCAATGTAGCGACATTGTAGATGAAAAAATCACTATTTCAAGAAGGAAAGGAGAAAACCGGAGCATTCAACAATCTCTTCTTCAGATTTTGAAAAAAAACATCACATTATTCCATCCAAATAAATTTAACCCCTTTTCTTGTTAACATGGTTATCGAGCTAGATTACTGTGAAAAGTTTATAAAAAACCATTAGTAATAACTGGATAATCCAAGAAAACTATGAATCTCTATAACATTTGTAGGTTATAGACATTCATCAACCACTTTTTTTTAGGATCAACTCTTATTCCATCCTTATTTACAATGTTACCAAGAAATGAAATATTTTGTAACCAGAAATCACACTTTCTAAATTTTCCATATAGTTTATTTTCCTTTAAGGTGTCTAAAACAACCCATATATGTTTTTCTTGCTCTTCTTTATTCTTAGGAAATACCAGAATATCATTAATAAACACAACCACAAATGTATTCAAGAAATCATGAAATATTCTATTCATAAGATTCATGAATACTATAGGTGCATTAGTTAACCCCAATGGAATAAAAAAATTCATAATTCCCATATCTAGTACGAAAAGCTTTTTTTGGGATGCCATCCTCTTTCACCTTCAGCTGATGGTATCCAGATGTCATGTCAATCCTGGAAAAGTATTGAGCTCCCTGAAGCTGATCAAATAAGTCATCGATATGAGTATAATGGTACTTTTTTTTAACAGTTATGTTATTAAACTCTATATAATCAATGAAAAGCCTCATGGAACCATCTTACTTTTTGAAGAACAAAACAGGTGGACCCCATGGTGATGTACTAGGAAAAATGAAGCCTTTATCAAGAAAATCCTGCAAATAATTTTTCAATTCAAGAAGTTCTATTTGAGCCATACGATAGGGGGGTTTTGAAATTGGATTAGACTCAGGAACAAAATCAATTTTGAATTCAAATTCCTGATAAATTATAAAACTGGGTAACTCAACAGGAAAAACATCAATAAATTAATTTACAACTGGAACATCATTAATTTGAATAGTTCCCTTATTTTCATAAATATTACAAGGATAACTTTCATTTCCATATTTCAAAAGTTTCTTAGCTTCCTGATATGTTATCAATTTTATGGGTTCGTTCGTGTATTCAAACTGAAACTCCTTTTGAAAAACATCTTCTTTATCCCAATAGTCAATCTTAGCATGATAAACAGAAATCCAATCCATTCACAAAATAACATCAATACTTGACTATGAGATAAATAACAGGGTTTGTAGGTAAATTATTTCCATAGAACAGAATATAAAAATTATTATAATTCATATTTTCTATAATATTTCCCCTTGGTGTTTTAACAAAAAGTAAAGATCTCATTTTTTGAGGTGATATTTCTAATTTACAAGAATATTTCCCAACAATGAAAGAATGTGTTGACCCTGTATAAAAAAACATTAGAAAAATCAGACTAAACAAACATGTTACCTAATACAACTTCATTGGATTTCTTGACATTTGCTGACCTTGTTGCAAAGGATCCCACTACATATTTTTGCTTATAGTCTGACATCTTTACATAATATAGATCTCTCTTTGGGAAGTAATTTGCATAATGACCCATCTCACCACATTTAAAACAAATTACTATTTGATTATCATGATTATACTTAAGATTGTTTTCAATATGATCTCAGGCCATATGTCCAAACTTACCACATCGAAAACACTTCCCAATTTTAAAAACACATTCCCTAGGGTGCATCTTTCCACAATTTTCACAAATTGGAATCTAGATTTTCTTACCATTATATTTCATTTGTTGATTCTTACCCATCACATTCCACTTGGTCCTCTTCATCCCTTTGTTGTTAAAGTGCACGTGATCATCTGAAAACTCTATATCTGCCATCTCATCATATTGAACAAGTTTCACATTACTTTTGAATTCACGAGGGGCAAACACCCTTCAATACCTTGGCTTCAATCCCGAGTAAAAGCAATTTATTTTTCTACCATGATTCAAAATATGATTTAGAGCATACGTGACAAGTCGAGTGAAGCTCTCTTCAAACAAAACCATTGAATATTCCTCCTTTTGCTTCAATTCAAGGAATTTATTCTCCATCCTAAGTCTCACCACCTTAGGATAAAATTTTTCAAGGAAATGAATTTTAAATTCATCCCACTCTATGGCATCAATATCCTGTCTATCCAAGATATTCCTTACCATTGACCACCACTTATCTGATACACCTTCATAATGACAAATGGAATGACATACCTATATATTACATGAAGAACCTATTACATCAAATACCTTTTCAAAGTTTTCTATCCATCCTTGAGTCGCTAATAGGTTAGAGGATCCATTGAAGGGAGGAGGGTGTTGTCTTGTAATAGGTTCCAATATTGTCATGTTATGTTGTGGTACATCTGGGTGTTCTATTTAATGGATGCCACCACCACTTATTGTCTATGTTAGTTGATCCATTTCTTTCACAAACTACTCAGCTCTAATACTTACCTTTCCGAGCTACATATTTGAAAGGATATTGTTCTGTTGGTGCATCTCCTCTTCAACATCATTGTATCTTCTACAGACAACCATTTAGAAAAAAATATATCTTAGTTGAAGAAAAATTCAAATATTTAAATTATATAACATAAAAAATTAATCATAGATTAAAAAAATGGTATTATATTAACATCATCCTAACCCCTAAAGTTATTTAAATGATACTTTGATACCAACAATAAGGACCCAACCTTATTAATTACATAATCTTGAATTTAGACAAGAAATCACTTCCTTTAACATTGAATATCTTTTTAGATTTACAGATTTAGAGAATTGGGACATAATACATTTATAACATTACATATTAATATAGAGTGGATACCATAAAATAGTATTCATTTATTACAAAATATAAAACTTTTAAAACAAAACATGAATTCTTTGAAAACTCTTCAAACATAAAACATGGATTCCTTCATTATCATACACATCCTTATAACCATTTATATTCATTTGAAAACTTGTGATGAGCACAAAAATCTCAGTAAGGGATATAAAAAGAAGAAATAACACATTAGTCCATAAACACTTGTAACATATGAAATAATTTTCAAAAGTCATACTTGTCACCCATATATTCTTACTTATTAAAAAATAAGAATTACATTGGATCCAAACAAAAAAAATAACATAAATAAAACCATAAAGGTATCATGGGCCATTACATTCATAATATTGTAACCCTCTGAGGTACCTTATAATTTGTAACCCTCAGAGATACCTTAAAATTTTTGTAACCATCATAGTTACACATGGAGTAACCATCTAGCCGACTGCCATATTACACACAACCCATGCATTGGAGGGAGATATTAGTACCAAACGTAATAATAAATAATTTACAAGAACTATAAAATAATCATACAACATTAATAATTTCATAAAAATGTTTCTTTTGAATAATGTTAAACAGAATTTTTAAAGCAGGAATTTAAAAGTAAAACCCCTTACAGAAATCATATCATTGACATGAGACCTAATAAAGTAGATGTAATATGTATATACACAATAAATACACATAATTACAACTAATATTATCAAAATTCATCCCACAAACAATTTTAATACCATATAAACAATGAAGTAGAAGGTTAACCCAAAGAATGGAAATTGCTTTTAGAATTCCCTTACATTGGGTTTGTCTTAAATAAAACTTGTTTAATCCTACAGTATATTGGTTAAAAAAGTATTATTAATATCTTAAATAAAATTATAATTTTTATAACATATTATATGATAATTTAATATCATCATTTCACCCTTTAATTAGTAGTATTTTGTTACTTTCATTGTTTTTGGGTACTTTTTTTACATGATTTTCATAATTGGTTTGTGATGGTTGTTTTTTAGATTGTAAGTGAAACTAAAAAATTGTAATGTAATTTAATTTAAATATTTCTAGAATCATAAATTATACCATTTATCATTTTTAGTTCCTTAATGATGAAAGTTCATGATTTTAAACATTGTTGATATTTATTTAGGTCAATTTGGCGATTCTTCAATCGTAAAGACCACATTTTGTTTTATAAGTTAATGAAATAAGTAGAAAAATATTCCCAAACCTTATATAAGATTTAATACATAAATTTTAATCTGGTTTAACCATAAAAGTAGTTTCATGACTAGTCTTTAAGAGATTAAAAGAAATTGGAATCACATCATCGGCGTTGTCGGTAAATCGACACATCACGGACGATGTTTTAATTTCTTGAATAAGTGGGAGAGGAGAAGAAATATAGTGGTTAGTATTCCCTAAAAATGCTGAAATAAAGAATATGTAATGTAATAGATCATTAATTCCTCTTGTATTAGGGGAGGTGAGTAAGTAAATGAAAATAAAGGAATCTCAAAACAAAAGAAAAGTTGTGAAATCCCTTACGAAAATTTAGCAGCCTAACGAGGTCACTTAAAATTTAATAAAATATATTGATAAGAGAAAAGGGGACCCTCATCAATAATACATAATATGGTCAGTAAGGGGGATATGGAATGGCATATCCCAACATAATCCAAAGTAAATTAAAAATAATATCATAAAATGAAAGAAAAGAAAGAAAACTAAATATGATGTTTACCTCTAGATCTCTTCACCTAGAGATCCTTCTTATGGCCTTATGTTTTTGCCTATTGGTGAGACAAGAAGATCTAGGATGTAGGGAATAGACTCTTGAGGAGTATTGGACAGAACATATGTAAGGCTGAAGGCATGAGAGGTTTGTGAGGAAGAGGAGAATGAGTGTGGTATTTATAGTGGAGGATAAGGGGGTATTTTTAATTATTTTAATAATTATTATAATATTTTTTCTCAATACAATGAATAGTCTTAATTCATGTGACCAAAAATAGTAATAATGGAATTTTATTTTGAACCATGTGGTATTACATCATCCTTGCATAACCTATGATGCAATAAATCAAGTATTTAGCATTTATCATATTTTAGTAATCATAATTTTTTTTAGAATTCCATAATATTCCCAAAAACTCCCCCTAACTAGTTATCGACTTGTAGAACTCAAAAATTAACTCAATTTTTGGTAAATAATTTACTATATATTATTAATTTTATTTTTAAATAAATTCACACATTATTAAAAAATTAACAATTTTAAAACTATAAATGCTTTTATATCACATTGAAACATTTACCATAATGTCATTATCTAAAATCCTTAAAAAATATAATAATAATACAATTTACTATTTATTATAGTCGTATTACTATTCATATTACTATTCATAAGGGTATGTTACTTTTCACAAAAAAATTTATGTTGGTTCCATTAGACTCTAAATAACTTACTAAACACAATTGTAGATGACTGTTGTTTGAAATTCAAAACATAAAAGATGAAAAATTATGTTTAAAGGCTAGATATAAATATCTACTTAAAAAAACTTTCATGCACTTTAATTTATTTTTAGAAAACATTAGGGTGTTACAACATGTATCCTTTCTTATGATGGAATTATATATATATTTTTTTGTTTTTTCTTTTTCTCTTAGTATTGTTGTTTGATTCATCCATGAGTGATAAGTTATGGCTTGAGATGTGGATGCAACCTCCCTTGAGTAACAAGGCATCGGTTGGGTAAGATAAGGGAGGTTATGCGTTGAGTGATAATGAACAATTGATGTTATATCATTCATATTAGTTTCCAAAAGATATTTTCATCCGTTATGGGGATGAAGAAGGAATGGATAGGGATTTTCAGTGGCCTAGTTAGCACATTATTACCATATCAGTGTTTAATGGTTATTAGTCATCTTTATATTAACTTATGATGATATGTCAACATGTATTCTATTAATATAATTATGCTAAGAGATTGTTGGTGGAATCCAACTATGTTTATAATCACACCCTTAACTGGAATCTTGATGTGTGTATATACTGTAGTTCTAGGGTTACAACCAAGTTAAAGGGCCCTGTTATAGACTATTGAGTAGATACTGATGTATTGGGATTGAATAAATACAATGATATTATCTAGGGTATATTGACATGATTACATATTTTTCTTATGCTCTATAGACATTTATCTTATTTATGTGGGGATCTCTTTTGACTTGATATACTAATTGTTGTATACCACTTCGATATTTCATGAGATGATGTTACTATTTCATCCATTGTGATTGTTTTTCTACTTTTATTAACTATTTATTAAATTGTATGTTTTATTCTTATTGTTTTCTTATAATGATGGATAAGCCTCTAAAATTATTAGTTATAGAACATTCTACTAGTCAGTATTCTCTTGCATACAGTGAGGCACAAATGAGTTAATGTGTCCATCCAAATCAGACCTGGTGATCTAGGTCGGGTATTTATAAATGATTTTGATAATTGAAAGTATGGGGAGAGGATATACCCTAATTAGATCATGTTAATTAAGGTAGTGAGTTATTAAATATTTACAATTTTCTTTATCTTGTATTTTAGAATCTATATAATGTTATTAACATTTTTTTTCAAGATTCAATATCCCCTCAGTTTCTATGGGATTCAAATTTTCTTATTAGACCAGTTTATAAATTTTCCTCCTTTTGATTTTATACCATCAAGGGTTTCTCCATTGAGAATTTGTTTTTAAATTCCTCTTCCAAACCAAATTTTTACATTTATTATCACACCATTATTCATTATGATTATCCATCCATACCTGGGTTTGGGATAATTCCCTTTTATATGTAGTATTTTATCTTCGTTCACTTTTGTAAATATTTTTCATAACCTTCAAAAAACCCTTTTGTTTAGTAATAAATTTTAAAATCATATTCAAACCAATTTAAAAACAATATTTTTCTTTTACATAACACTAAAATATATTTTGTGATATGATATATTTTCTAAAAGATATATTTTTTACTTTAGGTGTTCTTATATATTCATTTTTATGAGATCTTCACTAGAAACATGATTAAGATGAAAATAGTTATTTGAAAATTATCCATAACACCTTTGTTAAAATTAATATAAGTTATATGTAAAATTCACTGCTCATATTGAACTATAAATATATTCTAATTCCTTTATAAAAATATAGAATTATGGAAACTCATTCCACAATAAAAACCCAACTTCTTACCATTTTTTCGTTCAAATACCATCCCTTTTTCTCACATATATTTGGGAACTTCATTCATGTTTTTCCATTTCAAGTCTATTTTCCAGTTACATCATCAACAAAAAGCTTTTCAGTTTCTCAAAAACTTTAAAGACTCTGAATTTCCATGTAACTGATTTTTAATATATGGGAATTTTATGAGTCCGTGAGAACTGACGGCGCATGATTCTGAGGCCCGGTGTGCCAAAAATGAATTTTTGAACATTTTTTCTGTTACATTCAGTAAACGTACGAGGTGTTATTTATAACTTTTGAATCAGGGGTTGGAATTGAAATCTGAGGGCACTGTTGAACTCGCAGCGCCAGTATTCCCTTAAGGAGGCCTTTACCTCGACCGCAGTCGGTCGAGGGTGAAATATAGTTTTTTGGGTTTTTTGTGGGAATGAAAAATAAAATAAAATAAACTTTTATTTTATTTATAATAAATGCCCCATGTGAATTCTCTAGAGGTGGGGACCATGAGGGGTTAAAACCTCCCACCTTGAATGCTCGGTGGTGGGGACCGCCCGAGCTATTAAAACCCCCAATTCAAAGCTTGGTGGTGGGGACCACCCGAACCCCTCATTATTGGAGAAAAAACTCTCAACTCCCTACTTTAATTATTCCAACTCTCCATTAATTAATCATTCCCACTCTCCTTTAATTAATAAATCCAACCTATTTTGTGCCAATATTAAATTACACAACATATTCTATTATGTTGTCTACTTTTCTTTTTGGTGAAACTGGGAGAGAACCTTTGGGAGGATTACTCTCTCCAATGAAGAACGCCAACTCATGACTCTGAATTCTACCTAGGGACATCCCCCAATGGTGGAAATCTTCATCAATAAAGAACTGAATCCATTGAAGACCGTTTGTCTGAGGAACGAGCTCGGATTGTAGGCGTGTAGTGGGCACAACGAAGGTAGACATCTTCGAATTATTTCCCGCACCAACATCAACGAACCTTTGAGGTAGGGTGGTTTTTTTAATTTTCATTACATTACCCAGTCATGATGATTCATCATAAATCAAGAAGAGATTATATCTACTTTCTACCGCTCTAATGCAGAGGGTGTGGGCCAAACAAACTGGGCCCGACCTCTCTGCAATTCTCGTAAAACTTTGTTGTGTTCTTCGTGATTGAGGAGGATGGAAACCAACCTCCGTGGAGCACTAAAATGGTAGCCGGCACCACCAATGTCCGTGAAAAAGGCGAAAAACATAGGGCATCTGGTTAAGCCGACCACTGGTGAAGGTACGGCGTGCAACCGCGCCGCACGGCCAGCCTCGGTGGTTCGCCGCCCTGCGGCCTCTCCGCGCCTCCCCATGGCCTCGCAGTGCCACCACGTGGCCTAGAGACCTCGACGACCCCTCAGAGCCTCTACAGACCTCCAAGGTCTTATAGCCCCACCCCGCCACCCAGGTCGGGCAACCCAATGTTGGTCAGGCCGGACCCCACGGTTTAGGTCGGGTAAACCCAAACCGGGCCAGGTCGGGTCAAGCCAGTTCGGTCCGGACCCTGACCCACTTCAACCCCTTTTATGTACTTTAGTCCATAAATTTGGCACCAAGAATCTCTTTTAAAAAACCATCAAAAATGCATTAAACCTTAGAGTGTGATGTTCTCTTTAGTATACCCCATTAGAGTTTTGGATAATGTTGGGGAACAGTCAGGTTGGATCGAGCACGAATCCCATCGGCCCCTCAAGAAAAAAAATCTAATAACATACCGAATGATCTTCCGATTGATGCATATTCTATTGCGTTGAGACCAATATGAAGTGGCAGTCATTTGGGATACTTCTTTGTGGGACTTCATGGTAGTTGGAGTATCAACCAGTGGCTTGAAGAGTGGACCCTCTCGGAGACGAGCAAGCTTAGTGCGGGAACCCAGTAGCTCGCTGTGACTTGAGGAAGATATCATTCATGGGTCTGTAATTGAGGGTCCCACATGGAACCACTCTAGTATTCCATGTGGGACTACTCGAGTGATCCTGTGTGGGTCAGCACCTAGTGATCCTATGTGGGTCAGCACCTAGCTATCTTCTGTGGGTCAGCACCGAGCGATCGTGTGTTGGTCGGCACTAAGGGATCCTTTGTGGGTCAACATCGAGCGATCCTATGTGGGTCAGCACCTATAGATTCAATATGGGTTTAATGATGATTAGAGATCCATCGTGGGTCTGCCTCTTAACAGAGTAAGAGGATTCACTAGTTAAATCTAATCATATCTACTACTGTACCTAAGTTATACCTAGTGTGAGTTAAGTCTGTACCTTGTGGTATTTTCATTCATGGTAATACCTTGGTGGTATTCTTCTGTGTGGAGTACCTCTATGGTACATGCCTTTGTGGTAATCCTTCCTTTGTGGAACAATTGATATTTGGGCTTTGAGTTGGACTCTGTGTTTTCATCATGATTGAGATGGGTATAATTGATAACATAGGTATATTTATGGGCATATTCCTAAGTAGGGTTGTTATTTGATTTTATGTTGTTTGGTTTATCCTTATTAGATTTTATGACATCTTGAGGGTCTCGGGGTCCCTACTGAGTATCATTATACTCACCCCTATACGGGTTATGCCCGCACCCTGTTGTGTTTAGTGGAGACGATGGACCACACTGACTGAGGACGAGAGTATCAGGACTGGAGGTGGCTAAGAGGTGGATGTTAGATGAGGCAAACCATAGAGACATCCATTCATGAGCTGTACCTACCCTTTAAGTAGGATTCATGGTGGATGATCCACAAGATGCTTTTCACCTATCAGTCATCCTGTATTTTCCATTTTTCCTTGTACTTTCTAGTTAGTCTTGTATTCTTCCCCCTTTTACTTACTATACTCACTTTGTTTACTATTCAGTTTACTTGAGTTCATATCATGTTGTGTGATTGGTTGTGTGTGTTACATGATATAAAGGAAATTCCATCCCAGTTTTAGGGAATACACCTTCGATTCTAGTTGCTAGCCCCTGGCCTATGGAAGGCAGGCTTGCGGTTGTCACGACATGGGCCCCGGGGGATGAGTTTCAAAAAATTGGTATCAGAGGAGTCGGTTATACAATAGAAAATGGGACTCTGATAATTCTTTTTAACAGCTATAGTGTTAAGTGTAGTGACTGTGGTTATCTGTTTAGGGATTCTAGTGTTGGTGCAGCGGCCGACATATCCATACACCAGGACACTGACTTCTTATTTTTGACTCAGTGAATGAAAACCCTGATTGAGTTTGTGTTTTAAAGAGTTTTCTTTGCGATATCTTGAGTCAGCTCACCGGGTTTAACTTATTTACCATGGAAAACTTGTTACTTTTCAGGATGCCTCCACATAGACAGCCAGCTAGGTTTCTAGATATAGTACGCATTGACAGTCCACCGAGCGACGAGTCCTCGGTGTAAGGCCCTCTTCCAGTAGAGGCACAAACAAAGGCACCATCGGTACCATTACCCATTGAGACACTAATTCCACCATCCCCAACAGTAGAGGGTGCATGCCGCTTGAGTGTGTTGCACAAGTTCTAGCCCCAGGGGCCACCCAGGTTCACAGGACAGACGGACCCACAGGCGGCTGAGGATTGGATGGAGGCCGTGGTGAGAGTATTTCGACTGGTAGGGACACCAGATAATCTCATGGTGATCCTTGCCGCTAGACTTCTACAGGATGTAGCAGTCAGATGGTGTAGCTTGATGCTCCAGGCTCACGACGAGGTGACGATTCTCTGGGCAGACTTAGAGATCCTGTTTTAGGCAGAGCTTGTCCAAGTGACTCTTCGCGTAGTGCACATACAAGAGCTACTTCATCTGCAATAGGGAACCATGAATGTGGATGAGTACTCAGTGACGTTCACTGAACTATCACACTACTCCACAAATATGGTGCGTGAACCATTCTTCAGGGCCTGCACTATTGAGCAGGGACTCCAGTGGGAGATCAGGGCTTCGATGATCTCACTCAGCATCCCCATGCAGGAGGGGTGTTATAGATAGCCCTTTTAGTGGAGAGTTTCCTTCTTGAGTAGTCACCAGCAGCGAGACCCACTACCAGTCATCACGTAGCAGAGTCTTCTACAGCTGGTATTAGACAGTTGACACAGAGGTCCAAAAGGACCATACCTATAGCTGGACAACCGCTGGATTCAGGGTCAGTTATGCGGGGAACCAGAGGTAGAGCCAGTCATGCCATGAGCGGGTCATGTTACACATGTGGCGGGTAGGGACACATGGATCGTGACTATCTGACCCGCTGTACTAATGATCAGCAGATGGTCGAGTGACCACCTAGGCAGAGATAGAGGTTTGACCAAGGAAGTCTGTAGAGAGCAGGCAGATGTGGTAGAGGAGCTGGCCATGCAGATGGTGTTGGATGACGATTCGAAATGTTACCGCCACCACCAACATGTGATCCTCCCCAACCCTAGGGAGCAGGAGGACATGGGCGAGCTCAACTCCAGGCAGCTGAGGCCTATGATCACAACACTCCAGAAATGATATGAGGTACGATCTGTGTCTACTTCACCTTAGTTGTAGTACTTATAGACAAAAGTTCTAGTCATTATTTTATTTCCACTGCCCGTTTTTGGAGTTCGGAGATTTTGATGGAGTCGTTGGCTCGATCCTTAAAGCCAGAGACTTCTAAGGGAGCAGATTCGATGATTACTCACCGGTTATGGTAGTGGGAGATAACTCTAAAAGATGGGAACTTTGGTTGGGATATCCTTGTAGCAGCATCGAGGCCTTACGACATCATCTTGGGTACGGACTGGTTATCTATAGTCCACGCACAGATTAACTATATTAGGTTCAATGTGTGGTGTGTCCGCATGGATGGGACGAGGTTTAATTTCACTAGTGAGAAGGGAGCCTTTGCAGCACTGGATGAACTTACCCAGAGGAGAGTGCCGCCGATCACTCATTTGTTGGATGGCCTTTCCCTCAAAGCAATTGATGTGTAGAGTCTGAGTTATCCTGTAGTGGTGGACCAGAATGTGGATGTCTTCTCTAATGGTGTTCTAGGTCTACAACCTCACAGAGATGTGGAATTTTACATTTACTTGTACCATGGGATGACACTGATATCTACACCAATGTATCGGAGGGCTCTCGTGGAGTGTCGTGAGCTGCGGGTACTGTTGGAGGAATTACAGGAGAAATTGTTCATTCGTCCCAGTGTTTGTCCTTGGGTAGCCCCAATTTTGTTCTCCAAGAAGGCGGATGGGAGCTTGAGACTTTCTGATGACTATCTGCGCCTGAACAATGTGACCTTGAAGAACAAGTACCCACTTCCGAGGATTGAAGTCCTCTTTGATCAGCTAAAGGGTGCACGATGGTTCTAGAAGATAGACCTCTGATCAGGATATCACCATCTCCGAGTACGAGATGAGGATGTGCAGAAGATGAATTTTAGATGTTGGTACAACCATTATGAGTTCTTGGTTATGCCATTTGGTGTAACCAACACTCCAGCAGTGTTCATCGATGACATACTGATCTACTAAACTACTAAGGAGGAGCATGCCTATCATTTAAAAGTAGTATTGGACACACTCCAAGAGAACCATATTTATGGTAAGCTCTCGAAGATCCAGTTTTGGATCCAAGAGGTTCACTTTCTGGGACACATCATCTCGGAGGCTGGAGTTGCAGTGGATCCAGCAATTATTGAGGATGTACTTGCTTGGGAGCCACCCAAGAGTGTGACAGAGATACAGATCTTCCTGGGTTTGCCAAGATACTAACAATGATTTGTGCCAGATTTCTCCAGAGTTGCAGCACCTTTATCAGGATTGAAGAAGGTGGCGCAACCCTTGGTGTTGTTTGAGAGATTCCAGTGGAGTTTTCAGGAGATGATGAAGAGGCTTAATAGTGCCCCCATCATGAGGATTTGAGAGGAGGGTATAGGGCATGTAGTCTACTATGATGCATCATGGACCAGGCTTAGATGTGTCTTAATGAAAGAGAGAGTATTAACCGCATATGGTTCTTTAATTTTGAGACAACATGAGAAGAACTACGCTACCCATGACCCGGAGTTAGTAGATGTGGTATTTTCCTTAAAGCGTGGTGAAATTACTTGATGGATGAGTATTTTACAGTGTACTCTGATCACAAGAGTCTCAGGTATATCTTATCTCATAAGGACCTGAACCTGATACAGTGACATTGGCTTGAGTTCCTCCAGGACTATGACTTCGAGATAGTCTATACTTCTGGGAAGGGGAACGTTGTAGCAGATCCACTCAGTCAGAGATCTAGTATACTACTTCTAGGTGGGGTGACGGAGCAGTTGGCCACTCTGTAGATATCATTCATGGAATGTGATGGAGCATCTTTCCTCCAGTCTCTTACAGTCAATTCTCCACTTCTTCAGTGAGTCAGGGAGGTGCAGCTCGGAGATGCTGACTGCGAGGCTCGATGTGCTCAGATATCCACAGGGCAGGAACCTGATGGATTTTCTTAAAGAGGGGAGCATGTCGTCCTCTTCAGAGGACGTACCATAGTACCAACGTCATATCGGGAGGATGTGTTGAGGGAGTTCCACACATCCCATCTAGAGGAACATCCAGGAGTGGAAAATATGTACCAAGATCTCCAATGACAGCACTGGTGGTCGGGAATGAAGAAAGTAGTTGGAAAGTTTGTCTCTAAATTCCTCACTTATTAGCAAGTGAAGGTAGAAAATCATGTGCCAACATGTTTGGTTCAGCCTTTAGAGGTCCAAGAGTTGAAGTGGGAATGGATATACATGGACTTCGTGACAGGTCTTCCACATACATCCAGGGGTCATGACTCGATTTGGGTAATCGTCGACCGACTCACCAAGTCAGCCCACTTCCTACCGACCAGAGAGCAGGGTTTTGTAGAGAGATTTGGCTGCCTCTATGTGCAGGAGATTGTGCGGATACATTGAGTACCCTCGATGATTATCTCTGATCGGGATGAATTTTTTACTTCCCGTCTATGGAAAGGGTTGCAGGAGGCTTTTAGGTCATAGCTTCGTTTGAGCACCACCTTACATCCTCAAATGGATGGCCAGATTGAGTGGACAATTCAGACCCTCAAGGAAATTCTACGTGCATGGATCCTCGACTTTGGTCATAGCTGGGAGGATCACTTTGCTTTGGTGGATTTTTCATACAAAAAAATTATCACTCCACCATTGGGATGTCACCTTTTGAGGCATTATACGGGTGAACTTGCAGATCACCTTTGTGCATGACTAACCCAGGGGAGTCACCACTAGTGGGACTAGAGATGGTACGGGCTACCACAAAGAAGGAGCAGATAATCCCGGAGCTGATGATGACTACATAGAGCAGGCATATGTCGTATGCCGACAGGAGAAGGAGACCTCTGGAGTTCTAGGATGGTGACCACATCTTTCTATGGGTCTCACCTCAATGAAGTTTTAAGAGATTTGGCCAAGGTGTAAAGTTATCTCCAAGGATCATTAGACCCTTTCAGGTCCTCAGCAGAGTTGGTGAGGTGGCTTACCACTTAGATCTTCCACATCAATTGCACCGGGTGCACGACGCCTTCCATGTATCCCAACTCAGCTGATACGTGCATGACCCTTCTCACATCATCGACCATGGAGAGCGGGACATCGATGATGGGGTGACCATTATAGAGGTTCCGGTGGAGATTGAGTATCGATAGGAGTGGTTCCTTCGGGGGAGGTCGATACCTCTAGTGTGTGTACGTTGGTGGCATGGGAACCTCCAGGAGAGAACATGGGATCAGGATGCTTAGATACATGCTCAGTACCACCACTTGTTCCCTTATTTTGAGTAGTGGATTATGGGGACGTAAAGCTCTAAGTTGGGGATAATTTAAGGACTCGGAATTTCCATGTAAATATTTTTTAATATATGGGAATTTTACGAGTCTGCGAAAACTGACGATGCATGAATCCGAGGCCCGGTTTGCCTATAATGAATTTCTTCACTTTTTTAGGGTATGTTCAGTTAACGTACGAGCGGGTTTTTGTATCTTTTAAACTAGTGCTCGGAATTGAAATTTGAATACACCGTTGAACTCACAACACTGTTATTCGCTTAAGGAGACCTTCACCTCGACTTCAGTAGGTCGAGGGTGAAAGTCAATTTTTTGTGGTTTTTGTGGGAATGAAAAATAAAATAAAATAAATTTTATTTTATTTCTAATAAACCTTCCATGTGAAGGCTATGGAGGTGGGGAACATGAGGGGTTAAAACCTCCCAACATGAATTCTCAGTGGTGGGGACATCCCGAGCTAGTAAAACCCCCAATTCAAAGCGTGGTGGTGGGGACAACCTGAACCCCTCATTATGGGAAAAACCTCTCAACTCCCAACATTAATTATGCCAAGTCTCTTTTAATTAATTATTCCAACTCTCATTTAATTAATTACACCAACCTATTTTGTTCCAATACTAAATTACACAATATATTCTATTATGTTGGATACTTTTATTTTTTGTGGAATTGGGAGAGGAGAACCTTTGGGAGGATTACTCCCTCCAATGAAGAACGATGAAGCACAACTTCGACTTCTTCCGTAGGACATCCTCCAATGGTGGACATCTTCAACAATGAAGAACCACATCCATCAAAGAGCATTTGTTTGATGAACGTGCTCGGATTGGATGCTTGTGGTGGGCACGTCGAACAATGACATCTTTGAATTATTTCCCGTGATAACATCAATGAAGCATTTAGGTAGGTTGGTTGTTTGAATTTCTTTCCCTTACCCATTATTGACGATTCATCGTAAATCATGAAGAGATTATAGACACTTTTTACTGATATAATGCGGAGTGTGCATGCCAAACAAATATGGTCTGAACTCTTCTAAATTCTTATCATAAATTGTTGTGTTCTTCGCAATGGAGGAGGGTAGCAACCAACCTCAGTGGAGCTAGAGAATAGAGGCCATCACCACTGTCGGCCGCGACGAAGGTGACAGACAGAGTGCGGCTGGTCATGCGGGCCGCCAATGATGGTACGGTGCACAACCGCACTGCGCGGCTCCCCAAGGTGGATCATCGCCCTGGAGCATCGCCACGCCACCCCCCAGCCTCGCAGTGCCACCATGTGGTCTCACCACCCGCAGCCCCTGCCATCCTGTGGCCTCGCCACCCATGACCATCGCCACCCACGCCCACTGCCGCCCCGCAGCCTCGGACTCTCTGCGGCCCCTCACTGCCTCTATGGCCCTCTGTGGCCTCACGACCGCACCACGCCACCCAGGCTGGCCCGCCCCGCGCGGGCCAGGACGCACCCAATGGGTTAGGCCGGGTCGACCCAGGTTGGGTCGGGCCGGGTCGGGTGGGCCGGTGGGACTAGACCTAGACCCAAATCGACCCCTTTTTACGCTCTATCAGCCAAAACATTGGCATGATTGATCCGTTTGACAAACCTTCTGTGATGTTATAAACCTTTCAGGAATATTGTCCCTTTAGTGTACCCCAATGGAGTTTTGGATAATGTTGGGGAATGGTCGAGTTGAATCGAGCACGAATCCAACCGTCCCCTCTAGACTAAAAGGCTAATAACTTACAGACCAGGCATCTGATTGACGCATCACCTATTGCGTGGATAACGCAATGGCGTGGCGGTCCTTTATGACACTTTTTTGTGGGACTTCATGGTAGTTAGAGTATCAATCAGTGGTTTGAGGATCAGACCCTCCTAGAGATGAGCAAGCTTAGAGCGGGAAGCCAGTAGCTAGCTGTGACTTGAGGAAGAGATCCTTCATGGGTCTATATATTAGTGATCCACATGGAACCTTTCTATTATTCAATTCAGGAATACCCATGAAATCCTGTGTGGGTCTACACCTAGAGATCCTATGTGGGTCTGCACCGAGCGATCATGTTTCGGTCAGCACTGGGATATCCTATGTGGGCCAACTCCTAGAGATCCCATGTGGGTCTGATGTTGATTAGCGATCCATTGGGGGTCTTCCTATTAACATAATAAGATGATTCAGTAGTTACATCTAATCATCTCAACTACTGTACCTATGTTATACCTGGTGTGAGCTGAGTCTGTACCTTTCGTATTTTCCATCGTGGTAATACCTTGGTTGTATTTTTCTGTGTAGCGTACCTGTGTGGTTCTTCCTTTCATCGTATTCTTTCCTTTGTGAAAAAATTTAGCTTTGTGCTTTGATTTGGACTTTATATTTTCCTCATGATTGAGATGGGTATACTAGATTACTTAGGAATATGTATGGGTATATACCTAAGTAGGTTTTACAATTGATTTCATGTTGCGTGGTTTATCCTTGGTGGATTTTGTTAGACCTTGAGGGCCTCAGGGTCCCTACTAAGTATCATTATACTCACCCCTGTAAAGGCTATGCCTGCACCCTGTTGTGTTTGGTGCATATGATGGACAATGATGACTGAGGATGAGAGTATCAAGACTCGAGGTGGCTTGGAGTTGGACATTAAACGAGGCGAACCACATAGACGGTTGTTCGTGAGTTGTACATGCCCTTCAGGTAGGATTCGTGGTGGATGTTCTAGGAGCTGCTTTTCACCTATCAGTAGTCTTGTACTTTCTAGTTTTCCTTGTACTTTACATTTGGTCCTATCTTCTAGCCCCTATTACTTACTATACTCACTCTGTTTACAATTCAGTTTACTTGAGTTCATATCTTGCTGTGTGCTTGGTTGTGTGTGTTACAGGTTCTAAAGGTAATTCCTTCGCAGTTTTAGTGAATACGCCTTCGGGGCTAGTCGCCATCCCCTGGTCAATGGATGGGGGGCATGGGGTACTCATGGCATGAGCCATGGGGGATAGGTCATGACAAAAAAACTAAGCAATTTTCTATTCTCATGATTATTTAGGCTTCATGGTAACGAATTCTAAACTTTTACTTGGAATATAGTCTCAGTATCATCTAACATTGATTATGTCCTTTTTTGTTTTTAGACTATTTTTTTCATCTCATTATCACATGATGAATGATTATAGAATAATAAATATAATTTATATTTTAAAATAATATTTCCCTTGAATTTTTGTCGATATTTTTTTTTCAATATCAATTCCTCTTCAATTTACATGATATTTCTCTTTCACTCTCAAAGTGTAACATTTGTGTCACATTTGACTATAATTTCCTTTAATTTTTCATCCTACCACATATGGGAAAGATCATTTATTTTACCACTTTGTTATTTTATCTTTTAATTCATAAAAGAAATGGAAATGTTTAGAATTTATTTGTAATATGTCACTCTCAACTTAAGGTACTACTCCATTTAAATTTTATTGATCCTATTTACATTCTATAATTAAGCATTGTTCCTAGTTTAAATGGTGCCTCAAATGTTATTTTGGGGATCTGAGGGAAATAATATAATAAAGATAGATAGTGGGGGTCCAATAGATATTCTATGGATTGCAAATTTTCAATATTGGGCTAAAGGAATCCCAGATTAGCCTATACACTAGCACCAGGAATCTAGTGGGTTATGATGGTAATTTTAACTAATGGATGCCTTTTAATTTCCATATTTTTCATTTTTTGACACCCCTAATCCGTTTATCTCAGCCCTCATTTTGGAAATTTGAAATTTATGTGTTCTCAATGTCTTCCTCAACAACCCCAAGGACTTACTTCGATTCTTTAATCTGTTGTATGATCTAGTGGTCTAGTTTTCGAATGTTTTGTTCCCGAATTTGATGAATTCATCTAGTTTTATTCCTGACTCATATTATTCTATCCCTAATTGAATTATTGTTTCAATATCCATATGGATTCACTATCTTATATATTGATCCAGAATCTTTATGCATTGAATAATTTTCACTTATATTAAAATTGGCAGTCTAAATTATCTCCTTATTGCCTTATTTAGGTTTCTAGTATATGTAACATGGGATATCACATTAACAAACTATATGAGCAGCCTGTTTCAATTAATAATCAAATGTATTCCAAAAATCTTTTTACCTTGACCTTATGTGGACCCAGTAAGTTCTATAAATGATTGAACCCTTAAAACATTGGCCACCTACTAGGAGTGATAACCTTGACCCTAGGCTAGAACATGATTATGTGTGAAGTTATTTCCCATAAAACTAAATCATAGAACCATTGGATGATCTATATATAAAACCATATCATCTATTGATACCCTAGTGATGGTGAAATTGGTTATGGTATTGGTTTAACATGTGCATTACAATTCGACATGGATCACTTGGCTTGTAATTGAATAATTTTAATGTTAATAAATAATTAACATGGTTTATCAGTAATTTGAATGTAAATTGGAATTTTACATGAATTGATCAAAATGGAATGTAGGTTACAAATTTTTAATGTATTGACATATCTTAATGTATATGATATTTATTTGTGTTTGATGTATTAGAATGAGGTTTTGGCCTCGGGAATGAAACTAGGAACTGAATATGTAATTGGGCCATGTCCTGGGAATTCACCCTGTGTTTTTTTTGAACTGAATATATAATATTCTTTATGCATGGGAATTAAACTTGGTTTCAGATTGAAATGCGTTTTAAATTAAACTATATAATAGGGATTAACAATGGGTTTGTTGTTATTTATGATATCATATATGGATATTGTGGATGGTTACTGGTGTCAGAACCATTTGTGGTTATGGATAGAGAAATTCAACAATGGGTACTAATAAGTATGGATGACCCTGAATATCATCCTAGAGATCGAGGATTGTATGGTTTATTTTGATGTTCTATATTTAATTAATATATAATGAATTTTTATCATTCTATTTATTGAACTATTACTTAGACTATGTTTATTTATACTTAATTAGTGGTGGGTTAGTAATATTTACTCAAACCTAGTTAATTATACAATTTGGCATCCAATCGTATTTCATGAATATCGTAGTGTACAAGGGAAAGGGGCCTTATGCTTGATTTTATGAATTTTGTTGCTGGGACTGGATCTTGGTGATAGGATTGAGCAAGGGGTTTTGGTCTATCTTGGGGATTGTTTATTTGGAGTCTTTAATTTAGTTAGTTTCTTGTTGAATTTAGTGTGATATTTAGTATTACATTTCATGGATTGAGGATATTATGTTGTTCTGTAAATTTCTTATTTATATTATGGATTTTATTGTATTGATTTTTTATCATTTTATACAATTATTTTCATATTTTAATAACATTTATAGTCTTAACCATATATTTATTATACCCTTGGTATTAGTCACTAGCCTTTGGAATACATAGAGGCACACTTGAGGTCTCATTATGACATGTCTCGGCCACGTGAGGGCGAACGCAGGTATGGAAGTTACAAACCGGTATAAAAGGATGAATTTTTTTATTTACTACTTAGGAAATGTTTTTTATAAAAATTGGATGTCTTAGGGATTGCTAATGAACCTGTTAATAGGATTATCTAACACATGTTTGGGGTAAAACTGATTTCCAAATGATGGGATTCCTATTATTGAGGTTTGATTGTTATAGTTGTGATGTTATTTCACCATGGGTGTTACACAAGATGTATGATTTTTTTTATTTATGAGATTTTAAACAGGGATTTTTATTGAATCTAGTTCATATGCATGAATCATAGTAGGCACATATGAAAATATGTTAACATGATTCACTAATTCTAGGCATTTAAAACTACATTTGAAATATATACATGTCTAAATTATTCAGTAAACATCCTGACATGTCTAATAAAAATAATAAAGTTTATCATTTATAACATGTTAATTAAGTTGTTATGAAATGATTTAATGTGACCTTGTATCTATGGTTATTTATTATACCTTATTTACCTTATGATTTTGAATGTGTTATATAACCTATAATTTGTAGAGCATGATGGAACTTATTGATAATTTCCATTACAATATCTACTAGTTGAACATTAGGTGGGTTTTAATGAAAACAAACCTCATATAATATAACAAGAACATCATATTATATCATGGAATACGATGTTTTATCAACTCCATGATATTTCACTAAGGATAATGTGATTCATGATTTGATAAAATAATTTTATCATCCCTTATATGTATCATTTGATGGGGGAGTTACAGCTATAGAACCCAGCCATATTCACTAGGGCCAGAGAACCTTAGATAATAGAGTTTTATATTGAGTTAAACCAAATGATATTTTTTCTCCTAGAGAAACCCAGGGTAAGGCGGGTAAATCATGATGCCAATATACTATGTGGACTACGAATGCACCACTAGTACACTTTAGTTCATCAAAAATTAAATGAGGTGTTTATCTGTAGAGGAATAAATGAGAATTTATTAATTCACTTCTACCCAATGTTGACAAGGGATGATAGGGTTCAAGAGTTTATGCACCAGATATAGGAGAGAATGTCTATGATGGAATAAGCTAAGTACATTATAACTATAAATATTTTTCTCCTTCATAGGAAGTGGATAAGATGGCTAGGTAAAATCACTTCTATGAGGAGATTCATTATTAAATAAAGTCACAGTTGAATGTCTTCTTCTTGAACAACTAATCTATCATTGTGAATCTAAATATTATCACTAAAGGGAAATAGAAGGAGGCCCCATGTTTAAGAAATATAGTAAAAGTATGATGATTTACGAGTTCCTTTTTAGGTATCTAGAAGCACCTCTTTGGGAATTTTAACAAAGGTAACAACATGTAGAGTTTTTTGGGGAGTGGATGGATTCTCAGTACCACATCCATGTGTAGTGTTGTAAATTTTGAAATAATAGACACAAGAATTGGTAATGTCAATTTCCACCAGTGGAGTTTTAATCCTATTGTATGATGTGCCACCTATTGAAATTTACCAGGGTAACCCAAAAATCTAGAAGTGGTGAAGGATCATGATAAACACCAGAGTTTGGGAGGGACATAGATACCCATTAGGAGACAGGTAGTTAGAGTTCAACAGTTGCTTGTTATGGGGTATGATGCTTGGTACTCTAACATAGGAGTGGAAACATTATTAGTAAGGAGGTTCATAGGGGAGTCAGGCAGGAGCCCATCATAGATGCAAGTTTCAGTTTCATATAGTGTAGTATACTCCTACTAGCATAGATATTGGTCCATCCACTTTCAAATGTACTATTATTTTAGAATTTACAATTTCTTGGGTTTTTTGATACATTGGAATCATATTCAATTATATTTTCTGAATTATTAAAATAATTAGTTTGGATATAGAAATCATGGATGTGGTTTCGACTATCTATACACCATTAGGGGTAAAATAAGACGGTATTTGACACTCTAAGAAGTCAATTCTTAAAATTCATAGCTATAAGATTTTTTGGGATCTTTTTTATGATGGAGATGGCTATGTCAATTTTTATTTTTGTTATGGATTGGATCCTTCCATTCTATGATCATATTGACAATCATAGAAGCAGAGTGACTTTATATCTTTAGAAGTTGAAAACTATGTCTATTGTGATGACTAATGCCTTCATGCTAGTTATTAATGAGAAAATCCATAATAATTCGATTTCCTCTAGTCCTAGGTTGAAAACCTTATTTTGGATGATGGTTAGTCACATCAAAAAATCATTACACTAGTGTTGGTTCACATTCAAGATTTATTTTGTAAATATTTCTCTTGCACCCCACATGAGCAGGAAATTGAGTTCAATATCAATTTTGTTCCAAGAGGCAGTCTTATTTCTATCCTGATATACAGGATTGAACTAGTGGTGATTTAAGAGTTTAAATAAAAATTGTAGGATCTATATCCTCAAGTATTCATATGTATTAGTACATCACCATGGGGTTTACCCATGATATTTTATAAGAAATCATATAGACCATTGAGTTTATGTGTGGATTACTAGAGATATAACTAGAAGATATTAACAAATTGATATCTCATTTTGTGAATTTATTATCTATTTTAGCATCTAATATGTGATGAGGTATTTTATAATAAGGAATTGAGGTCAGGATACCAGCAATTTATTTTGAGAACATTTGATATACTATATAATAATTTTATGATTAGGAATGGGTTGTATGTGTTCATAGAAATTTAATTTGGTATTAAAAACACACTGACATTATTCATGGCCCGGATTAATTAGATTTTCCACACACATCTGGAGTAGTTTTTTGTTTAAATCATTGTGTACACACATCCTATATATGATCAAAATAAATATCATGAAATTTTCAAAATTTTTTATAGAGGACATCAACTATACACTAATTTTTCTAAATTTTATTTTTGGATTTACCAACTGTACTTATTATGAAGCATTATCTCTGTTGTTGGACTGTCAGTGGACTTGGTGATGGTGAATGATTTGGTTTCATCAGAGTGACCTAATAAAATCTTAATGATTTTACTCTTTCTAGATTTAGCATGTTATTATCATTTACTAATTTGGTACCTCAGCTTTTTGGAAGTACCAATTTATAGTTTGAATAAGAAAAGGGTATGTTTGGATTGGTCAGTTTATTTGTGAGAGAAAATTTCATGGAATTTAAGATCATGCTATCATAAAAACTAATCTTGAACTTACCTAAAAAAATTAAGGAGTATATGATTTAATGAAATCCATTAGTATTTATGAAAATAGATTTTATGATGTAAGAGTATATTGTTGTTTCTTATGGATTTAGGAAGCTAAGTCTATGTGAAATTATAATAACCATGAGCTGGTGTTAGCTATATGGTGCACACTCTTTGTTTCTGACTATATTATCTTTTTTGATAGAGATTCATGGTATAAATGTATTACAAGTGGTTGAAGTACAAATTTTCTTAGTCAGAACTAAACCTTTTGTAGAGAAGGTGGGTTCAGTCTCTATAGTCCTTCAAATTCATGTTTTATTATAAACCTAGAAAGGGAAACATCACTGAGGATTAGTTTACTATGAACACACAGACTCAAGCAGTGTGGAAATCTAATGATGAGTGGTGGATAATTACTCTTTTTTTGGATATTCATTTGGATTCTATGAGGTATAAGGGGCATAAAACTATGACATCAACCTCTAATGTTCCACTAATTTTTAATTAGATCAAAATGAGGAATTTATCTAATCTAGAGGGTTTATCCCAGAGGTACATCATATATGTTGTGAAGCCAATGGCTAGTTGGGTTATGGATGGTGATGGTATTTTCTATATCCCCGGTCATATTTGGGTTCCTACATACATGCATGAGGATCTAGTAAGGTAATTCCAGGCATCAAAATGGGTTGTAAATCCTGGATTTACAAAAATATATAAAAAAACCATAAAAAGTATTTTAGGATGGGTATGAAGAAGAAGATAACTGGATTCATGGATTATTTCTACTCATGTCTCTAGTTGAAGGCCACGTATTAGTGGCCTACTGGTTATTAATGCCTCTAACAATCCTAGAATATATGTTGGATGATATCACCCAGGGATCTGTGACACTTTTTCCAAGGACATCATAGAATAATAATGTCGTGACATTGATCATGGGTCACCGAATGAATGCATCACATCTCTTGCCTATTGGTAATATATTCACCATTGATGACATGGGTAACCACTGTGAGTGGGATACAGTTCAGTTTCATGGAGTTCCATGAATAAATATTTCATATTGAGATATATATGTTACATTATATTTCTTGAAGGTTCTTTAAAAGGTGATGGGTCATAGGTTCTTCTAAGAACAACCTATCATCCTTAGACTGATAGCCAATCTGTTCATACCAATTAAATTCTAGAGGATATTTTTTGGGCCTTTGTTATAGACATTAATGGTTTATGAGATAATAATATCTTCCTTATGGAGTTATATTATAATAATAATTTACAATTATTAATTTAAGGGGATCCTTTTGAGGATTTATATGGATTAATGGTTTTCACATTTATGCTACGTAGAGGGGGGATAGTTAGCAATCGTTTGACCCAGTTTCATGAAAGATACATCTGAGAAGATTTATTTGTTAAGTATGATTTTGGAAACCATTAATAGAAGGAAGGAATATGAAACTAAACATCATATATAACCTCTATATTTCAAGTTTTTTCAGTAGGTATTCTTTCGTGTGTCATAAATGCATTAGAAAAAAATGTATCAGCATGTTGGGGAAGCTAGGGACCACGATTGTTGACCAATTTGAACTAGATGATAAAATCGACCAAGTGGAATTCCAATTGGATCTTTCAGAATTCTATAGGGAGTTTCACGATGTTTCTCACATGTCAAAACTTTTGAGATTTTATCCTGATCCTTCTGACATTATCAATGTTAATTATGTTGAGTTTGATGTTGATTCGTCCTTTGAGAAGGATCAGATCTATATCATAGACCATAGTGAGAATATTATTTTGGGGAGACCATACCCCCTGTGTGAGAGAAGTGGTAGGATGGTCATGTTTATGGAGCTAATTAGGAGTGGGAGTCTGATATGTGGGTGTAATATCCTGAGATATTAGATGATATGTCTTAGTGATGCCTATGAATAGAACTTTGGGATGAGCTATTCTATAGTTGGAAGGTTTTAAAACTGACCACGTTGTCGAGCGCATCAAATTAGTTGTTTAATTTTGACTAGAATTTCTGCAGTATAGCAGCAACCCTAGGTCGTCTCTCGACGGAGCTGTAGATAATTAATTATAAAATGTGGTTTTGATTATGAAATTAAAAAGGGAAATGGGGTTTTATAATACCTGGGTTTGATGATTAATGGTGACAATAGAAAATAGAAGCTTTAAAACAAAGTAGAGATTAACAGAATTAATTAAGCGTGATCAATCCGGGGTACTCGTATGATGTTTATCCTTCATCGCTTCATGATATAAGATTATGATCTTTTAATACCTCGTTTATAACACCTAGAACTAGAATGTTACTGAGTTTATACTAGGATACCTCATAGGGTTCAGTCAAAAACACACAATGATTCACCGGACACCGCTGATGATTGAATGAATTGTGTTTGACTTCATAACCAAAACTCACCAAGGCAACACACAAAAAACATGATGCGTTGTCCAAATTTGTATGTTATTTATTTGTGATACCATTACATAAATGTACATGGCTTTGAAAGTGCTTTTGTGAGTTAAATTGGCCAATATAAACCACACAAACACCGCAATTGAATGGGGGAAAGAAAGTGGTGAAAGGTGTGTGAATCATCACATGAATGGGTACCCCCAAACAAGATCATATGAGTTGAGCATGACATACCAATACATAACTCAATAAAATAAAAATAGATGATGATGTAAAACAACACAAAAATCTGGAATTTAAGAGATCATTCAAATATTACAGACATGAAGCTCGGGATGTACATCATATTCCTCCCCAGGTGATCACAAGGGGTTTAGAAACCCATGGGAGAGGAGGAAGAGAAATATGTTGGGGTAGAACTTCCCATAGCCTCCAAAAATGATAGGGATGTTGAGAAGACTTTTGGGGACTCCAAAATGGCAAAACCTTGCCTCTTGGCCGAACTTGCAAATGGGGAGCCCAAGGTGCCATTTTATAGGAAAATTCGAAGGTGGTTTTAGGCACACAGATTTCTTAAATCCACTTGTACCACACGTTTCGGCCTTCCGACAGTCTTATCTCACTTTGGAGAAAATATAAACGTTGTAGCCCTACCTCGTTACTATCTCCACCGAACGTTTGGCACCATTTGGACAAATAAAACTCAAGATATTGATAGAATTCATAACACTGCATTTGACTTGGTCCAAATTCGGTGGCTTGGACAGATCAGTTCGGATGGGACCCATAGAAGCCGAATCAGCATTGGGTTTCTTAATATGAAATGTAGAATATTAAATTTTGGACAGACCCAAAAAAATGATTCCCATTTGAATGCACTGATTTCGTGTACTATGCAAAACAGTGGACATATGTCCATGGATCCATGCAATTTTGGCCCATTTTCCTTCCACTTCATCAATGGCCCTCCAAATCACCTCCACCTACATTGAAACAATAAAAACAAGTAACATTTCCCATTATAATATTGATTAACATTGATTGATTTATTCAAACATGAAGTCAAATTTATTATTATATTTGGAATATTCAATACAAAACTAGTTTAAAACTGCGGTGTAAGGGTGGAATAAAACAGTGAATCGTGGTACGATCACACCCCCACACCTAAACATTTGCACTCCTGGGAAAAGTCACATATCCATGTATAGTGATTCATATATATATATTTCCAACATCCTGATGATTTATCATTTGAGGAAATTTTATTTAAGGTAAAGTGATCAATGCACGAACCACACCAAGGAGTTCTTCCTAGTGAAAGTAGAAAAAGATGTCTCATAAATCATATCATAGCGAACTTAAAAAAGGTCCATGATACCCAATTGAGAAAGGAATTCAGAAGTAAACCATTAAACTAACTCTCCATGTGTGTGTGTGAAAACCATTCCATGCTATTCTTTCCACTTGCTATCCAATAAATATATGTTATTTTAACATTTTTCAGCATAAATGATTTTGTCACCGAACCTGTCCTACATCCTTTGCAATCATATTTCAAGACCCACTCATTTAAGCATTCCCAGAAGTCAATACATAAGCTCCCAACCTAGATATCCCCATATGTTTCACATTTCATCACTCCCCTCATTTAGTATATTTTTTTTTAATTTTCAATTGGAACAAATCTCACACTCATATCTCAACCCTTGTTTGATCTCCTCACAACACTAGTTGAAATAGTTATAACAAGATCAAAGGTTGAGGAGGAGTTGTTTTTGACCAGCCCAAGACACAACAATTTTTTTGAGGGTGTACAACAGTCAGACATTAGGTACACACGCATAGGTCAACCTGGTAAAGTAATGAAACATATTGGATAAGGAACGAACGTATGGAAATATCATTTAAAGCTGAAATTTTTTAACCCAACATATATTTACCTTATATTAAGTAAGAAATAATCACACTTTGTGGTTTGGTGCAAAAACTTGTGGAGATATTAGTGACACATTTTTCCAAAAAACTACTCACTCAAAGGGCATCAATTATATCAAAAGTTTCACATAGATACGACCATTTATATCATTGACAGAAAACCAATTCACTCAAAATAACTCCTTGATGGTAAACTCATACACAAATTCTTTTTAGCCTTCGTTATGGTATTTTTACTTTCCCCACTTTATGGTCACCACATCATGGAATTTCAAAATTGTTGATTGGGAAAAATGAAAATACCATAAATAAGGCCAAAAAGAGAAAACAAAAGGAGAAAACGATGAAAATTACTAACTAACCCAGGAATGTATCCACCCCCCCCCCCACACCTAGAATGTGCAGTGTAGTCAATGAAATAATTGAGAATGTGAGAATGAAGGATAAAACGTGGTGTGTTTTATTGGTATGATGCGTCGAGAAGGTGGATTTCCTCCACTAGATTATTTGGAAAATACTCATAAAAGTGTTTAAGTCGCTACCCATTGACATTAAGACTTTTTCCACTCTGCCCATGAAAAACCTGTATTGCACTAAAAGGGTAAACATTAGTAATAGTATAAGGACCAAGCCATTGGGAAAGAAGCTTACCTGGGTGGAGCTTAAGCCTGGAATTTTACATGAGGACCTTCTCACCAATATGGATCTTCAGCTGGTGAATCATGCTATCATGAATATCCTTTCTATTCTCTTTATTGATTCAGGAGTTGTCATATTCATCACGTCTAATTTCTTCCAACTCTTGAATCTGCAACATTCTTTCCTCACCTGCATCTGAAAGGTTCATATTACATGGTTTAATAGCCCAATATGCACGGTGTTATACCTCCACCGGGAGGTGACAAGCCTTTCCAAACACAATTCAGTATGGTGACATTCCGATTGGGGTTTTAAAAGCAGTACGGTATGCCCAAAGTGCATCATCCAAGCGCAAACTCCAATATTTTCTATTGGGTTGTACCATTTTCTCCATGATTCGCTTAACTTCCCGATTTGAAATTTCTGCTTGTCCATTAGTTTGGAGATGATATGAAGTGGAGACTTTATGAACAACACCATAATTACGAAGAAAGGTTTTCAATGTTACGATTGCAAAAATGTGAACCCTGATCACTAATGATGAATCTTGGTAGACCAAACCAACTGAAAATCTGGGACCTCACAAAATCAAAAACCACTCGAGAGTCATCGGTCCTGGTTGCCTTTTCTTCCACCCATTTAGATACATAGTCAATAGCCAATATTATGTACACAAAGCCAAATAAATTTGGAAATGGCCCCATGAAGTCAATGCCCCATGCATCGAAGATTTCATAGAATAACATGGGATGTTGGGGCATTTCATTCCTCTTGGAGATATTCCCTGTAAATTGACATTGAGTACATGATTTACAAACCCTATGGGAATATCTATAAAATGTTGTCCAATATAATCCTGAGTCAAGGACCTTTGGAGCTGTACGTTGAGAGCCAATGTGGCCCCCACATGCAAAGGTGTGGCAGAAGGTCAAAACAGAGGTGAACTCATGGTCAGGGACACACCTACGACCAACCTGGTCACTACAAATTCTCCACAAGTATGGGTCATCCCAAATGTACCATCGAGAATCATGTTTAAGTCTCTGGGATTGTGAAGTGATAAAATCAGTGGGGACCGTAGATGTTTCTAGAAAATTCACTTGTCCGCATACCAGGGGGTAAGGTCCACAACATCACAAAGTTTCTCATGAGGGAAGAATTCTCCAATGGGTAGGGGTGAGTCAACATGATGGTCCAATGGTGGGGAAATCATACTAATGTGGTCAGCTACAACATTATTCACTCCTCTCGTATCTCTAATCTTAAGGTCAAACACTTGGAGGAGGAGCATCCACTGAATCAGGAAGGGCTTGGCTTCAGGTTTCTTTAGGAGGAAACGAAGGGCAGCATGGTCAGAAAACACAATCACTATTGACCCAAGAAGATATGAACAGAATTTCTCCAATGCAAACACAATAGAATGGTGTTCTTTTTCTGTGGTTGTGTAGTTTACCTGGGTAGGGTCAAGGGTACGTGAGGCATACACAATGACATGAGGAGCCTTTTCAACCCTTTGTGATAAAACTTCCCCAACTGCAAAGTTAGAGGAATCACACATAAGCTCGAAGGGGAGATCCCACCTAAGTGGTTGGATTATGGGAGGTGATGTGATACTCGTTTTTAGTGAATTTAATGCATCCTCACAATTTTTATCAAACAAAAACTCAGAATCCTTTTGTAATAACCGAGATAAGGGAAGTGAGATCTTATTAAAGTCTTTAATGAATCGGAGGTAAAAACCAGCATGACCCAAGAAAGATCGCACCTCATGAACACATTTTGGATACGGAAGGGTTGAAATTAATTCAATTTTAGATTTATCAACTTGAATTCCCTTATTTGAAATAACATGCCCAAGAACTATCCCCCTCTCAACCATAAAATGAAATTTTTCATAATTTAAAACAAGATCTTTTTCAATGCAGCGGTGGAGGATAGAACATAGGATTTTCAAACAATCATCAAAAGAAGATCTATATACCATGAAATCATCCATAAAGAATTCCATTCAACTCTCAAGGTACTTAGAAAAAATACTCAACATACATCGCTGAAAAGTACCAGGAGCATTACATAGACCTAATGGCATCCTTCTGTATGCAAATGTGCCAAATAGATAGGTAAATGTTGTCTTTTCTTGATCCTCAGGGGCTATATGGATTTGGAAATAACCTGAATTGCCATCAAGGAACCAATAATGGGACTTACCAGCCAATCATTCTAACATTTGGTCAGTGAAAGGTAAAGGAAAGTGGTCCTTCCACGTGGCTTGATTTAGTCGACTGTAGTCAATACAGACTCGCCAACTGTTTTTCACACGTGTTGGAACCAATTTGTTCCTTTCATTTGACACAACTATTATTCCTATTTTTTAGGCACAATTTGCACTGGACTAACCCATTTACTATCAGATATAGGATAAATGATCCTTGCAGCAAGTAATTTACTGACTTCCAATTTTACCACTTCATGGAGTGTTGGATTCGACCGGCGTTGAGATTGTCTTACGGGTTTAGCCTCATCATCCAAAAGTATATGGTGCATACAAATAGATGGGATAATCCCAAGAATATCATCCAATGTCAATCCTATTGCATTTTTACACTCTCTCAAAAGTTTGAGCAGTTTCAATTTCTGTTGTGGAGAGAGGTTATTAGAAATAATGATGGGTAATTTGTCAATACCCTCAAGATATGAATATTTTAAATTATAAGGAAGTTGTTTAAGTTCAAACACCGGTTGTTTCTGGATTGAGGGAGAGGATTTAGGGGGATTCAGGTCCATATAATTATCTATCTTCTCATGTTTATTCTCAATGGAAAGAGAATCTATTGAAATGAGATTTGCAAAATCATCGATAGTCATGGGTACCTCAGAATAAACACACTCATCAATTAAAGAAAGAAATTTACATTTTTCTGAACCCACACAACATTAAAAAGAATAACCAAAACTCAAATCATCCAAGGGTGAAGAAAACAAAAAAGAATCAGAGTTTTGGTTTAGGATAGAATTGTGTGTGTGTGCATCGTTTGAGAGCACTTCCATCTAATAGATAGGAAGAGTGGAGTGATCTTCAACGGGGTGTTTCATAGCCTCAAGGATGTTAAAACTTACCTTTTCTCCTCTGAATTCCATGGACAGCGTACCATTGTGAACGTTGATGATCGTCTTTGCTATTTTTAGGAATGGCCTCCCAAGTATGAGAGGGGCATGTCCTTGGGTTCGGGTATCTTCCATCTCAAGAATGTAGAAATTGGCAGGGAAGATGAGATTCTTCACTCTAACAAGAACATCCTCAATCACTCCTTTTGGATGTGTTGTACTCTAGTTGGCAAGTTGCACAACAATGCCTGTTGGTTGAAGCTCTCCAAACTGTAGATAAGTATACATGGAGTGAAGCATTACATTAATGGAAGCACCTAAATCTAGAATAGCATCAGAAAAGAAGGTATACCCTATGGTACAAGGTACGATTAATGTGTTGGGATCCTTGAATTTGGTTGGAATTGCTGGTTGAATCAAGGGTGAGACATTCCTTCCCAGGTTGAATCTCTCATTCCCCTTCAACCTTCGTCGATGGGTGCAAATCTCTTTAAGGAATTTGGAATAATGGGGAATTTTCTTGACTGCATCCAACAATGGAATATTAACTTGACCTTTTTTAAATGTATCCATTCTTTCATTGTCAATCTCATATCAAAGTTTTTCTTAGATTTAGAGAGTCTTTGAGGGAATGGAAGAGGAATGGATTGTTCATTTGAATCATCAATTAATATTGGATTACCATTTTTTTCTTGTTTTTCTTTTCATGAAGTTTTTGAGGGTTGGGAAAGAGATTTTTCATGAGGGGGAAATACCTGTTGTGTAGAATCAGTAGAAGGAGAAACTTCATTACCACTACAAAGTGTAATTGTTCATACATTACCTTTGTCCTTTGGATTGGAAATGTGTTGGGATAGTAGTTTTCCAGAAGCTTGCATCTTAAGCTCACCAATGGTGTTCGCCAATTTCCCCACTTGGGTTTGTAGGTCTTGAATAGCTAATTGTGTGGTCTGTTGGAACTGAAGGTTCTGTGTTTCCATTTGCTTCACCATGTCCCCAAGGCTTGGTTCGGATTTGGGAGGAGGAAGAGGATGATTGTTTTGAGAAGTTGAAGGATAAGAATATTTCATACCTTGTCCTTGTTGATACCAATTCTACATTGGGTAGCTTGAGTTTCCTCCTTGTCGGTATTGGGGTTGTTCTTGCCACCCTGGATTTGGATTTGGCCTGAATTGTTCTTTCTTGAAGGGAGGTGCTTGTTGGAATGGATGACCTGGGAACACAGCTGCACAGGACTCAAATGAATCTTGATGTTGTGGGCACTGGTCAGAAAAATGAGTGTTATCAGAACAAATCCCACAATGTAATGGAATAGAAGTAGAGTGTGAGTTACAGTGTGCTTGAGATAATTTCCTTAGAAGGGTATGCAACTCATCATGTTTAGTATCTACCTTTTGTTCTAGGGCTGAATGACTTACCTCATGAACTTCTCGGGATGGTGCAATAGCTCGTGTACTAAATTTTTGTGCATTTTGAGCCATGTTGTCTATTAAGTCACAAGAGGCAGAAGGAGTTTTGTCAACTAGGGAACCACCAGCTACAGCATAAATCATTCCAAGATCCATAGGGATAAGTCCCTCATAGAAGTATTGAATTAAAAGTTGTTCACTGATCTGGTGGTGGGGTCATCTTGATCAAAGTCTTTTGAATCTCTCCCAAAATTCATGAAGGGTCTCCCCTTGCGATTGCCTAATTCCACATATTTTTTCCTAATTGATGCAGTTCGGGAGGCATGGAAGAAATTATCTAGAAAAAGTCTTTTTAGGTCATTCCATCCCCCAATTGTGGAAGGGAAATAGTATAGCCAATCTTTGGCTACACCATCAAGGGAGAAAGGGAAGGCCCTAAACATAATGAGGTCCTCAGACACATTTTAGGGTTTCATGGTGGAGCACACTATGTGAAACTCCTTTAGATGTTTGTGAGGGTCCTCACTGTGAAGAGCATGGAATTTTGGAAGAAGGTGGATGAGACCTGGTCTAAGCTCAAAGTTGGCTGCTTCCTCGGGATATTGGATGTATGCAGGTTGGTACTCCACATCAGGGGTAGTAAGTTCTTTTAATGTTTGATTATTTGCAGCAATGTCTTCTTGGGTTTTATTGGGTTCAATTTTGGGTTGGTTTAGAACCACTTGTGGTTCTAAATGGGTTTCCACAATCTTACTTGATTTTCCTTCTCTAGATTCCTTGATTTGTGTGTGAAGTGACTTTTCAATTTCAGGATCAAATTCAATGAGTGTTCCTTTACCAGATCTTGTCATGCAACAATGATGTCGAGTTTGATTGATTGAATTTTTTTATGTTTTTTTTATTTGAGATATATAAAAAAATACTTAAGAAGGGTAAAATAAGAATAGAACGTTAAACTATAGAATTGTAGAGGGAGATGGAGAATAAGAGAGAGAGAGAGAGAGATACAGAACACACAAAAAACAACCAAAAATAAAGACAAAACCCACAACAAAAAAAAATCAAATGGTGGTGTGGTATTTAAAAGAGTACTAATTAAGAAGTAAAATAACTAAATAAAAGTAAATAAAGAAAAAAATGGTCTTGGCTCCCCAGAAACGGTGCCAAAATTTGACCGTGTTGTCGAGCGTGTCAAATTAGTTGTTTAATTTTGACTAGAATTTCTGCAGTATAGAAGCAACCCGAGGTCGTCTCTCGATAGAGCCTTAGATAATTAATTCTAACATTTGGTTTTGATTATAAAATTAAAAAGGGAAATTGGGTTTTATAATACCTGGGTTTGATGATTAAAGATGACAATAGAAAATAGAATCTATAAAACAAAGTAGAAATTAACAGAATTAATTAAGAGTGTTCAACCCAAGGTACTCGTATGATGTTTATCCTTCATCGCTTCATGAAATAAGATTATGATCTTTTAATACCTGGTTTGTAACACCTATAAATAGAATGTTACTGAGTTTATACAAGGATACCTCCTAGTGTTCAGTAAAAAACACACAATGATTCACCGGACACCACCGATGATTGAATGAATTGTGTTTGACATCATAACCAAAACTCACCAAGCCAACACACAAAAAACTCGATGTGCTATCCAGATTTGTATGTTATTTCTTTGTGATACCATGACATAAATGTACATGGCCTTGACAGTTCTTGTGTGAGTTCAATTGACCAATATAAACCACACAAACACCGCAATTGAAAGGGGGAAAGAAAGTGGTGAAAGGTGTGTGAAACATCACATGAATGGGTACCCCCAAACAAGATCATATGAGTTGAGCATGACATACCAGTACATAAATCAATAAAATAAGAATATAGGATGATGAAAAACAACACAACAATCGGGAATTTAAAAGATCATTCAAATATTACAAACATGAAGCTCGAGATGTACATCACATTCCTCCCCGGGTGATCACCAGGGGTTTAGAAACCCATGGGAGAGGAGGAAGAGAAAGATGTTGGGGTAGAACTTCCCATAGCCTCCAGAACAGCTAGGGATGTTGAGAAGACTCTTTGGGGACTCCAAAATGTCAGCACCTTGTTTCTTGGACGAACTTGCAAATGGTGAGCCCAAGGTGCCATTTTATAGGAAATTTGGAAGGTAGTTTTAGGTTCACAGATTTCTTCAATCCACTTATACCACACGTTTCGTCCCTCAGACAGTCTTATCTCGCTTTGAAGAAAATAGAAATATTTTATCTCTACCTCTTTACTGTCTCCACCGAATTTTTGACACCATTTGGACAAATACAGCTCAAGATATTGATAAAATATAGAACACCGCATTTGACTTGGTCCAAATTCGGTGGCTTGGATAGATCAGCTCATATGGGACCCATATAAGCCAATTCAGAATTGGGTTTCTTAATATGAAATGTAGCCTATAAAATTTTGGACAGATCCACACAATTTTAGCCCATTTGGATGGACTTATTTCGTGTACTATGAAAATCAGTGGACATATGTCCATGGATCCATGCAAATTTGGCCCATTTTCCTTCCACTTCATCAAAGGCCCTCCAAATCACCTCCACCTACATTGAAACAATAAAAACAAGTAACATTGCCCATTATAACATTGATTAAAATTGATTGATTTATTCAAACATTAAGTGAAATTTATTATTATATTTGGAATATTCATTACAAAACTAGTTTAAAACTGCGGTGTAAGGGTGGAATAAAACAGTGAATCGTGGTACGATCAAAAACCCCACATATCTTTTTTAAGATATTGTATATTTTAATTATAATATACATCATTATATTCTCTAATCTACCATTTTTCATAGTCTAAAAGGTGTTCTAGTGGTTCTTCAAGGCTCCAAGGGGAAAAACTTGCAGAAGTATAACAGTGTCCTATATTAGAATAACTATTTTGGCGCCGCTAGTTAGCTAGTCAATTGGGAAGTTACCCTACTATTATAGAGGAATATCTAATTGGATATTAATCCAACATCATCTAGTACATGGGCCACTAACTAATAGATGGGATTACATTAGCCTACTGGCAATGTCTGTCATCATTTTTAATTTGGGATGACCCAAAAATTTCCTCCTCTTTCCATTTTAACACCCCTAATCCCTTTCCTTTAAAATATGATTTCAGATTTGTGATCATGAAGTGTTTTCCAAGAATTCCATGACTTCTCCAATGACTTCCTTTGATCCATTGATCTATTATTCTATTTGGAGTTCTAGTTTTGGAATATATTCAATGTTTTGATGAATTTCTATCATTTTATTCTGGTTTATACGTATTCCATCCCTAATGGGATGATTATATAATAGTAATTAGTTATTCATGGAGATTTTTATTAATTTAGATGATTCATTCTTGGAATTTTTTTTTCTTCTCCTGATCAAGGTGGTCAAAGAATCTCTTTATAGTCTATTTTCAGTTTTTGATATATATAACATGTGAGATCATACTAAAAAGCCATACACACTACCTCTTCAAAATATTAATTAATTTTATTCCTTGAATCACATCACATTGACCTTTAATAGATCCTTTTGGGTCCATTCATGACTGAAATCTTGGATCTTTAGCCACCTACTAGGTGTTTCAACAGTGACTTTAGGTTGGAACTTGTTTATGTGAGAACTTAATACCCAAGAAACTAAATTGAAGAACTGTTGATTTATAAGTGGGTCAAAAATTATGATCTTTTGTTACCACAGTTATTGAAAAATTACATATGGTAATGTATTACCTAGGGAATTGAAATATTGCATGGATCACTTGGAATGTAATTGAAAAATTTTCATGTTCTGAAAAATTTTCCATGAGTAATCAGTAATTTGAATATTTATTTATTTGATATAAATTGACCGAAATGGAATACAGGAAATATAATTTCCATGTTTTGGAATATTTTAATATATTTGATCTTTATTTGTTCTTAATGAATTGGAATATGGACTTGGACTCATGAATAAAATTGGTATCTAAATATGTAATTGGACCATGGCATGGGAATTTTCCCTAGTTCTATTGTGATTTAAATATGGAATTTTATCCATGAATATGAATTCACCTGGGGACGACTATGAATTGAATTTTCAATTAGACATGAAATGGTAATTATACATATTTCTATTGTTCTTTATATTTTCATATATGGATATTGTAGAGGGTTATTTTTGTTGGACCAATTTTTTTTATAGAAAGTGACATATGATAGTGTGCCATAGTAGATATAGATGAACCCTATGTGTTGCCTTGATCCCAAGGGTTGGAATGTTTTTTTATATTTTTTGAATTTAATTTATAATTAATTCCTTTGTTTATCATGATATTTTATGAACTATTACTCAATACATATATTTTTAGACATCATTCATAATGGCCTACTAGTTTTTACTCACACCCTATTTGGTATATTTATTGGTACCTGAGATGACTTCAGGGATAGATGACCAAAAATGGTTAAGGGTCCCTATTATAGATTGGTTGACAATGCTGATTGGGATAGGAGCTTGGATATGAGACTAATAATGGGGTTTGAAATGATTTTGGGATTCTTTATTCTGAGTATTTAATTTAGTTGGTTTCTTTATTTACATTAGTATGATATTCAGTATGACATTGCATGGATTAAGGATATTTGGTCATTTTTGAAATTTATAATTTATTATCTACAATTGAATTTTAATATTTATTTATTATGTTTCAATTGTGTTTTTTATTGTTTAACAATGGTTATATTCTACCAAAAAAAAATTTAGAACCTATCTATTGTTAGACTACCTCTAAACTATAGAGAGGCACGTTTGAGGTCTCATGGTGACTTGTATTAATCAAGTTAGAGAGAACTGTATATAGAACTAAGATTTTCGTCTGTGGATATGAAATCCTTTTTGATGAATGTTGATTAAATTACAAAAATAGCCACATGAGTACCATAATTGGTTAGTTCTTTTGGAATATTTAAAATATAATCTTCTAAGATTTTGTAATATCTTCAATGAATCCCATAAAGATAATCCCCTTTAGTACTCAATATTTAAATCTTTCTTCATAACCTGGGGAAAAGAAACATAAGAACATGTGATCATAAATGTTCATTAATGGTAAATAAAGAATATATGTAAGAAAAAAATAGAATATAAGGATATGAGGACATGATTCTATCATTTAAAATCCTTACCCTTGATGTCAAATATTATAATCACGAGTCATGGAATAAATATTGGTAGTTCATAAGACATAAATAATAAGGGAAGTAAACAACATGATCCATGAGTCTATAAAATAAGAAAAAGATATATATATGTGGCACACACACAACCATAGAAAATATTTGGTCAATGCTACCCACTGATATATTTATAACATGTTAGGCCTGGGATGACCACCCATGTACCTGCTTCAGGCATGGGATGACTAGTTGTATCCCATCCTTTATGGACATGGGATAACCACTCATATACCATCCCTTTTAGTCATGGTCTAACAACATGTGTACCCTCTAATATCATAGAGAATTTTTCATTACCCAATAAATTGGATGGAGATATATGTCCCACCCATCACATAATGAAATCCATATTTATGTCTGAAAAAACACAATAAACATTAATTATAACATAACCCATTAAATAGATTGGGTATCATGAACATTTCATCATACCCCAACCAATTGAGAAGGGAAATGATTCATAATAATTTTAACATTTTATCCTATCATAACCCATGAAAATAATTGGGTTTCATAATCATTTAATCATGGTATATACCATGGAAGAGAAACGAGTTCCATAAATATCTTGCCATCAATTTAAAAACCACTAAAGGAAATAATATGAATGTTATACTTGGATCACATCACTATTATATCATAATTAACTTCAAATAATGTCATCTTAGATGGAAAATAATTTTTAAAGGCTACTTGGGATATTTCTTAGAAGAAAGTAAATTTTATTTGAAAATAAATATGATAAATCATTTAACATTATAAAATTAATGTTCTTACAAAATAACCATGAAAACATATAAAGGATGATTTTGAAAATAAATTAAAATATTTCTATAGGAAAATCTTTCTTCCACTTTTAAGAATTCATTCTAAAACATTACACATTTTGAAAACCTTTTTCTTTGAACGTTACCCTAAAAACAAATAAAGGTAGAATTTAAAAATAATTTTAAACACTTTTTTAAACACAAAAAGTCAGAAATATTTTCCTTGAAACGCAGCATTAAATATCGTATAAAATAATTTTAATTTTTTTATTAAACATTGTTTTTAAAGAATATAGATTCTCGACTGAAAAGATAAATAAAGTTAGATGTCCTCAATTTTTTTCTTATATATCTAAATTACCAAAGAATAAAAATATGGGACCATTATATTACTATATATTTAATAAGAGGAGGAGAATAAAATTTATAATAATTCTTGAGAGATAAATCATGATATTTCTATATTGGAGACATAATCATAAATAATCCTGATAATGGAAGATATTATAACATAAAATATATACAACATTGGTAATGTTGAATCATTAAAACCAAGAAGGAATAACATATAAAAATACTTAAAATATCATGAGGATGAATAAATTCATGATATTAAATTTAAAAGGGTTTAATATAATCCTCATGATAGAATATAGGTTCACAACATAATGTACATCTCAAAAAATGAAAATCGAGATAAAATTACCTTATCGAATTACTAACTTTTGAATCATAAACCCTATGAAAGAGATATCATAAAATTGATATGTAAAAAAATATTTATTGGAAAAAGAATCATAATATACATTCATGGGAATTATAGAATAAATAGGTAGTGAATATTTCATTTGTCTAACAAAAGTAAAAAGTGAGACACAAATACCTTACCATTGGAGTAACTCATGAATTGTAATCACCGTGAAAGAATACCCTTGGTGGAAACATTAATTATCATGAAATAAAGTATATTAAGGATATATAATTTCATTTGGAAGTATATACACCGAAAAATTAAATGATTTGTGAACATGGAATAAGTATCGTAAAAATAAAAGTGAGTCTATAAATCCCCATATCATTGGTCGTGACTCTCATTGTACTAGTTCCGAAATCATCTTCTTAGGGTATATATTTTTTGTTTTCACCATAGTAATTACATGGATGAATTTATACCCAAATAAAATCACATAGTTACATTATACGGATGTTTATAAGTGATTTTTGTAGGGTTTATTTGAGAAAAATTTCTTGAGAGGTGTCATGAATAGGGGAGAGTGAGTTCCCTTTTATAGCTAATTTGGTGTGGAACACATGTAAATACTCCAAATAATTCACTATTGGGATGTATAACATAACTCATGAACCCCAAAAATGGTATAATAGTATAAATAAGGGTTTATCAGTTAAAAAAACACCACCACAAAATAAAAATAAAATCATTTTTATCATTTTGTTCCATTGTCTATAGATTTACTCAATTATGATTTTTTTTTATTTTTGCAATGGTAAATAGTTTTATAACCTAGGTAATAAATAATTTAGTAATAAATTAATGTGATAATTATTATTCATTTTATTCCCACTGATTCTAAATATGATATCTCATTTATAAAATAAAAAACCCCATATGTGTTGGAAATTAATTTTAACAAAAGCACATACAATACGCAAAAACACTATTTAACCTTAACTGTCCCAATATAGTTTTTACTATTTTGGGGTCCATATTTTCAGTAGAAAATATCAATTGGTCCATTAAAGGGACATATTTTATATTTATTTACATTTAATAATAATTAGAAGAATATAAGATTTATAGTCATTTTAAATCATTTAATAAAATATCATTTATTATAAAATTAAATTATTTCAATATTTGAGATTATATATATAATTTGAATATAAAAAATATCAGGAAAATAATAGAATTTTAATATATTATATTAAAACCTTTTTAACATGATATATTCATCTAAAAAACTAATTTATGTTAATAATTCAATCAATTTACTTCACTTATATTATTTTTAATATTAGTTATTTTATTTTTTATTACCTAAATGATCACTATGTTTTAATTTCTGAAGAATTTTAAGTAACTAATTCATCTATAAAAAACAAAGATAAATTATTAAGATTAAAATTAATAATATATATTTTAGAATAATATGTATAACTGAAAATTGTTGTTTTCTCATATCCAAAAGCTTTATAGATATTAAAAATAAGAAGGGTATCTTTTTTTGTCTCGATATTTACATAAATTATTATATTGGTCAATTTCATGGTAAAGTGTCTCTAAAGATCCTTAAAATGTTTAAAAAAGTCAAATACAAAGATATATGGCTATAAAATGGTGGTTTTAAATATTTTGGATAATTTATAATGATTAAATTATTTTTTTTGACAACTAAACTGACTATTTTTATCCTTGATCAGTATAATTAATTTTCATTGTTTCCACTAATAATTATGGTAAATAATTAAATAGGGATTACTAGATAATATAATCTTTATGATTAAAAATATAAAATATATTTGTGAAAATTCATCTTACATTAGTGGTAGAAGTTAAATTAAAAATTAATCCCACAGACGTGATATGAAAGAGGGTTTTTAATGTAAAAATATTCAAAATGATGCAATGTTATTATATCAAAATTCATTATGGAAATGACTATAATGGCCTAAATTGTATTAATATATCTGTAATTTAACTATTTTTACTTTATAACCATTTCAAAATATTGGTTAACACTATACATTATTTTAACAAAATTGATGTTTTCATTTAAAATTAATTATTTTTCACTATTAATCAAAAAAAGAAACGTCTCAGAAAAATAAAAAAATGTAACCCTATCATAATTTTAAGGGTCAAATTTCAAAAATTCTGATTTTTTGTCAAATAATTTTTCCTAAATTTGGTTAAATGATATTTTATATTATGCGTCCCAAGCATAATTAATGCCAAATTTAGAAAAGATAATCGTTTTCAAAAGGCATTTTGTATTCTTTTAATTTGGTAATTTTTTTATAACTAGTCGATAAATGTTAGACACGTGAAAAATATATATTTTAAAATTTTATTTAATAATATTCAATCCTTCTATTCTAACGGCTAGTCAATGACAATCATATAATATGATAATGTTAATAGTATATTATAGTTTAGTCAAACTGAGTCTTATGTGTAATGCAATCTATCAATGGAACTCAGTATTGTGTGTTGCAGAAGCCAAAAATAGTGTCTCATGTACATCAAGACAAAATCATTATTTCATGTAGCCCAATATTTAATTTGTTTTGTGTATAAAGTAAACATAACTTGTAGTAGTGTGAAAAACAATCCAAAAAATAATTTTAATTTATTTCGAAAGAAAATAATTCAAAAAAACACAAGGAGTAATATTTTACCCCTTAATATGAATTTACGCATCAAAATTCATTCGCATCAGCAAAGGTTTAATAATTTAAAATTACATTCATAGAAACCCACATTGAAAAAATGAATAATATTAATTCCTTTAAAAAGTTAATATTTTAAATAAATTGGTTACCCGAAGTAACTCATAACTAGTATTCCAAATTTGAGGACATATGTGAGTAGTAAAGATTTGGATATGGAAGAAAAGGACAAATAATTATAGAGAGTGATAGATATCATTGATTATAAGAAAGTGTGTGATCTAGACAAAGTTGAAAACCAAAAAATCATAAATCTGTGATGATTTAGGAGATCATTTGATTTATCTGAAATAATGGTACTAGGAAAACATTTTTATTCAAAGATACTTTTCATAAAGATGAATAATTTTTAAAGGAAGATATACCTACATGATTTCATTCATTTGATATGCATAATATCACATTTTTTTGTACCTTGATCAATTTCCACTTCATAACTTCAAAGATGAAGGTGAATTTGTTATACATGAATCACCAACAGATCATAAGATTGATAAATAAAATGATATGTAATTCCATATATCATTAGTTATCATCACAAATAAATGTTTTTCACATGTTCTTCAATAGGGATAAATATCTATATTATAAAACATTAATCTCTAAAAACTTATTCAACTTTTAATAGATTTATTATCATAAATGGTTATCCTTTTGACCCTTACAAAAGATGAATATCCAAAAATTTATAAATAATTTTACTTAATTTATTAAAATAATATTGACAATGATCTCCCATATATCATAAATTATCTCTTGACTGTCACATACCAGACATATTAATCCATTCTTCTTGTATTATATCGAAACATCGTAAAAAATGAGTTATCATAAAAAAATAATGAAAACATACATGCTTCTTCATTCCTTATATAATAAAATATTTTATAAAAAAAATTTCAGTGGATGCTTTGGTTCATCATTGTACTTATAGAACATGGGAGTTCATTATTCAAGAATCTAAGAAGATAATCGCATGAATATTCAATAAAGGATGAACAACAATACTTTCATAGTGATAATTAAGATAAAATGAAACATTAAATTCCCAAATAACATGGTGAGTATAATTATTACCTAATTATCATGGTTCAGTTTATCCATTATTGTAAAATAATAATTCCCTTTTTCTATGTTATTCAATTGTTTTTGTGACTTATCATCAACATTAGTCCGTGGATTGGGGAACTTTTTATCATAATGACCAATCTTCTTGAAATTGAAACACTTATGTATGGGAGGTACATTATATAGGGATTTACCATTATTTACATCATTAACATCTTCACATAACTTCAAAACACATCCCTTTTATGAAATACTCTACCAAAATTAGAACATTCAGAAGTCCACTAAATAAAATTACCACTATGATTCATCCAACACTTTTATCATAAAGGAAAGATCATTTTATTCTCTTCACGATTTGTAGATTTTCTTTTGAACTCTGTATTCCTTTTCTTTTCAAAACCATGATATTGATATATAACTCCGACCACAATTTCTACTATGATATCACATTGAACAATCTCTTCATAGCTACTAATGTCTCTTATGGTTAACGAACTTTTTATACCTAGTTTTAATCTGATTAAGAATCAGTAAACATTAATTTTAGGTCGGATGATAATACCAATATTGTACATTACATGTACTGGAAAACATTCCTCTTTGGAACCAATGGATTTATCATACTTTGTTTCTATCTCAAGGAACTCCTTCTCCATTATCGTACTAACAATACAAGGAATGTAGTTGTAGAAAAATATTTTCATGAACTAATCTGAACCCATGGGGTTAATTTCATCATGTTTCCCATTATTCATGATAATATTACACCATTGATCTACTTCACCTTCCACATGGTAGGCAATAGAAATGATTTTTTTCAAGTTCATAACACTCGAGAATGGAAAATATCTTCTCATTGAAACTAATCAATTTCATAGCCACTACATGATCTATGGATCCATTAAAGTAAAATGGATGTTTTCTTATATAGGACTCAAAAAAATATTGTTCCCCTCTTTTATCATTTGGAATTAAAACATTACTTATAGATTGAGAAAGTTTTTAGATAATAGAAATTAGATTTTTCATTCTAGCTCGCATAACATTTGGATTATTAGGAGGACAATAATTTAATTATCCATCACCCATTGCATTATAATGGTTATTTCAAGTTCAAAAATATACTTAAACCGAAATAATTATGTAAGAAACAATAATCATATGTATGAACCACATAATCCAAGAAGAACACTTATAGGATGTATATATAGTAACCCAATTTTAATATATTACACCTTTTTATTATTCTATATCATTAATAGTAATCATATATTTAAATCCATCATGATACTTTCTAAAGTGTTTGTGAATTTCATAACCATATCCCAGGGGAGTTTCAAATGTGGTGTGCCACCAGGACCATCTTTATGCACCATTTTATGATCAAGTCTCGCCTAATATGATATTTTTAGGGTTGTTACCCCTATGTATAGTTATGCAATAACCACAATCACTTGCAGTATCCAGATATGTATGTAATTACTTGGAAACTAATCTTGCATCCCTTTACCCAAATTCTAGGAAATTTTCCTAAAATTTGAATCATTCTTAAATTAATCCTTACAAACAAACCAATATATATCCTTATAAATATCCATTGAGATATTTCTAATGTTTTCCCATCATCATTTCAAAAGGGTAAGTAAACCATTCCACTGATAAAAACAATATTAACATAGGCTTTTCATACATTGATATTACGTAATTTTTAATGAATATTAATTACATTAATAAACATGTTCTTGAGGACCATAATATTTTAGGGAATTTTAAAGCTTGGAAACATAATCATCTAAATTGGGGAAAGATCTTAAATTCCTCCCATAAATATATTCCCCTTTTTTACTCCTACTTAAAACCATTATTCATAACTTGGGGAAAGGATAAATCAGAATGGGTGAGATTAGATGGCCAGTAAGGGTAAAAAAAATTATATATGTAAGAAAAACAAGAACATAACGGTATGAGAACATGATCTTGAAACATGAAAACCATACCTACATATCAATTATTATAATCCAGGCTCATGGCATGAGGATTGGTAGTTTATAAGACATGAATCATAATGGAATCAATGGAAATGAGACATGAGATAATATCATTGTCTTTAGAGATAGGGTTTTGTAATATACCCCTGAATTTAAAGTCATATGTCATGACTACACACCTATACATTCATAACATGTTAGGATTGGGGCTGACAACTGTTGTACTTACATGGAGCTTGGGATGACCACTCGTGTACCATCCTTTATGTGCTTGGAATAACTGCCCATGTACCCTCCATTATACGATTGATAAGACCATATGTGTAACCTCTAAGATCATAGAGTATTTGTCTTTACCCAATGAATTATAGTTAGATAAAGATTCTACCCTTCACATAATGTAAATCATACTTATGTCTTCTAAAATATCATAAAAGTTTATTATATGATAACACATTAAATGAAATGGAAATCATAAACGATTCACCACAACACAACCTATGGAAAAGGGATAGGTCTCATAATCATTTCAATAGTTCCTCATAGCATAAAATATGAGACGATGTGGGTTCCATAAGCATTTAATCATGGAATAACACATGGAATAGAAATGGATTTTTTAAACATCATGAAATCAAAACATAAAAAACTCCAATAAATAATATGAATGGTATCCTAGGATAATATACCTAGTAAATCATAGGTAACCTCAAAATATTGTAATCTTAGTTGGATTTTTTTTTGATAGACTACCTGGGATATTTCATAGAGGAAAATAGATTTTATTTTTAAATAAATTTCATAAATAATGAAACATTATGAAAATAGTTTTATTTTAAAATATCCTTGAAAAATATAAATGAAGCTTTTAAGAATCATTTAAAACATTTCTTGAGGAAAATACCCTTTCCTCTTTGGATAAATATTTTAAAAAAATAAATCATTTTAGAAACCAATTTGATTTGAAATAACTTTGAAAACAAACAATAGATATTTTTTAAAGTCAAAAAGAACACTTTTTTTAAATATAAAAAAAATTCAAAATATTTTTACCTGAAAATAAAATGGAAATTTCATTTGAAAATATTTTCAAAACATTTTTATAAAACATTCTTTTGAAGGAAAATATATTCTTATCCGAGTATAGATATAAATTAAAAAATTTGTAAAACAATTTCTTAATTATATTAAATACTAATGAGATAAAAAATGGTACAATTACATGGATATATCATGAATAACAATAGTATTATAAATTTCATGAAAATTATTCAGTGTAAGATGATGATCTTTCAACATTAGAGACTTTATCATGAAAAATCTTGATAAATGATGGGATTGTAACATAAATTATTTATCCATATGGTAAAATTGAATCATAAGACCCATGAGGAAATAATATATAAAGAAACATAAAATATAATGTGGATGAATAAATTCATGATATAAAAATTCTATTGGATTTCTATACACCTCATGAAATAATATATCTTTATTATATTACATACATCTGAAAGAATGAAAATTGAGAAAAAAATCGTTTACTAATTTGTTAGCATTTGAACTATAACCCCCATGAAAGAGATATCATAAAATGGATATGTGAATCAAAACAGTTTTTAGTAGAATAATAATAACATATATTCATGGGTATTATATACACAATATAGAGGAAATAGGAGGAAAATATAGCATGTGTCTCACCAAATTAAACAGTGATCCTAAAATCCCTTACCCCTACAGTAAATTTTGAATCATAATCCCTATGAATGAATAACATATGGGGAAACCTTGATTATAATTAAAAGATATCTATTAATTATATATCATTTCATAAGGAAATTTATAATCCAAAAATTTAAATCAGTGGTGAATATGGCCTAATTATCATAGAAATAAATGTGAGACTTGAAATAACCTTACCTTAAGTCTTGTCTAATGCCGTACTTGTTCAAACTTCATATTCTTCATTTATATCCTTTTTTATTTCACCAATGTACTCATATGGATGGATTGATACCCATAATAAGGGTTATAGTATTAGGGAGGATGTTTGGAAGAGATTTTTAGGGTTTTGTCGAGAAAAATGGCCTGAGTAGTGTTAACAAGAGGGGTATGGAATTTCCTTTTATAGTTAAAGAGTATCATTCTTTTAAATAATAAAATACTCCAATATTGGGTGGTATAACATTCCTCATGGACCTAAAACTTTTAATAATAATTTAGGCTATATTTCATGTGGTTGAAATATCACTCCAACATGAAAAGAGAAATGAATTTTAAGAAATTTTTTCATTAGTGCTTATGTTTACTCAAATTTATAATTTTTTCACAATGGTAACAATTTTTCAAACTAGGTAACTCATCCTATAAGACTATATTTATATGGCCATTGTTATAAAAATTAGACTTTGTAATTCAGGAATATCATGTCTAATTTTAAAATAAAAAACCCCCATGTGTTTTGATAATTAATTTTAACCAAAGGATATGGAATGAGAAAAAAATGCGACATTAACCTTAGTTAAGATAAAAAAGTTTATATTAACTATGGGTCAACATATTCATTATTAAAGATGAATTTTTCCATTAATGGACCATAATTTATATTAATTTACCTTTAATAATATCTTGGCATAATATAGGTTTTTAGTAATTTTAATTCATTTAAAAATTTACCATTTATAATAAATTAACATTAGTTTTATTTTTCACATTATTTATTTTATTTTAATATAAAAAATATCTATAAAATGATGTAATTTGAATATATAAAGTTGAAACCTGTGTAACATGATATAATCATCTACAAAATTAATTTATGTTAATAATTCATTAAATTTAAATCAATTTTATTATTTTTAATGTTAGATAATTTATTTTTTATTAACAAAGTAATTATTGTGTTGGAATTTATTATGATTTTTAAGTAAATAATTCATATCTGAAAAATTGAGGAAAAATATTTTGATAAAAATTAATTATTAATATTGGAAAATAATATTTATAACTAAACCGATGATTTTTTACGAATCCTAAAGAATTATAGATATTAAAAAGAAGAAATATATCTTTTTTGTCTTTTTCTTTATTTAACTTATTATATATGTCACTTTCATGTTAAAGTTTTTATAAAACTCATAAAAATGGATATAATGGTCATAAGGGTTCAAATATGGCCATAAATGGGGTTTGTACTTGTCTTAGTTCATTCTTACAAATTATAATATATGTTTAACCACTAATTAAACTTGTTTTTACCTTAATCACTACAATTAATATTAACTGTTTCCACTGATAATAATTGTAAAAAATTATGTTGAAATTTTTAGATAATATAATGAATTCTGATTCTAAATATCAAATTCATTATTTCAAATTCAACTCTCATAAGTGCCATAATTTAAGATAAAAATTAACCCGACATATGTGATGAAAAACCGTGCTTTTAATGTGAAATTGTTCAGAAGATTACAATGTTTTTATATCCAAATTCAATAAAAAATGAGTTTAATGACCTAAATTGGATAAATATATGTATAATTGAACTATTTTTACTTTAACAACTATTCCAAAAAATTTTTAAAAATATAAATTATTTAAAAAAATTCAATTTTCAATTAACATTTTGTATTTTTAACTATTAATCAAAAAATAAAACATCTCATAAAATTACCAAAAATATTTTGAAGATAATTTTGATATCCCCCTTTCAAAAATGATATTTATTTTATTAAATAAATTTTCATATAGTTTTAAAATTTGATTTTAAATTCTGTGAACCAATCTCGGTTAAACCAAATTATAGAATATACACCCATGTTTTAGATTTTTTTATTTTAAATTAATATTATTTTATTTATAATCAATATATAACCAGTAAACATATAAAAACAATATATTTTTAAAATTTAGTTAATATTATTAATTACCTCCATTCTAAGGGCTTGGCGATAACTATCATATTAATTAATAGTATTAATTTTATATTATAGTTGAGTAAAACTCTATCTTTTTTTTAATGCAAGATATTTAATTAACTCAGTATTTTGCATAACACAGTCCAAAAATAGTGTTGTGTGTACTACATGATAAACTCAGTTTTTCATGTATAAATATACTATATTTGTGTTGTGTATATGTAATGACCCAAAGTTTCATTAATGGAAATCCCTCTTGATCTAATTAAATGTCACATTATGTAAAATGTTGATATAAAACTTCAACTTCTTTGGTTTTATGTTAAGAATTGCGACCATTTCTTTTATAGACGTTGAACAGTGATCATATGATTAGTATAAATAAAGGGCTTTAACAATCCCAATTTACTCAGACAAAGGAAGTGATTGCCTCATCTAGTAGAATTGCTCCATACGAAGCCCATTTGTCAGAGCTCTGAAAAGAGGTGGCGTATTTGGGCTTCACTCTTGACCAAGCCCAAGCTGAGCTTCATCATGTCATGCTCGAATGGGACCGTCTATGGGAAAAGTTGAAGTTGATAGAGATTACCACTCGAGCGATTTTATCTGAGTGACCCCAAGAGTCTGTCACCATCGCATAAATTACCCTAAGGTATTATGAGGCTGTTTTAAGGGGTTATGTAACAAATCATTAGTACTATGTTCATGTACATTATTTTTGTATATAATAATGAATATACTTTCTTGTCATTATTGATACATTGTAAATGTTTTGTAAAGTAAAAATAGTGTTTTTAATTATTATTTAATTATGAATTATTTTTTATTAAATTAAGGGATTTTTAAATAAAATATTATTTGAATAAAATATTATCATTATTATTAAATTAATTTTTATTAAATATAAATGATCTTATAATTTTATGAATGCAATTGTAATTTTTATTAAGGTTTGAAATCCATTTTTGTCAAAACCCGTGAATTTTCAATAAATGTTGGTTTTTATTTTAAAAGTGAAAATTAACATATTTAGAAAATTATTTAGAGGAAATAAATGTTATTTCTGGAATCAGGACGTAAAAATTATCCAACGGTGAATTTTTCATAATTTTCTGAGATAGTCAAATTTTTGGGTAAAAATTAAATACCGTTTAAATATATAATGTGTTTTATGACATCATAATGACCAATAGTGATGTAATAAAATACTATAAGCTTTATTTTCGGCCAAAATATGTTTTACCATTAAAATAATGTGATTTTGTGTTTTTTTGACTTATTTTACAAAGCATTAATGGACCCCTCAATACTTATTAAACATCTTGTCGTTTTAAATTATTTTCCATGGGAGTGTGACTCACCTCTTTATAAAAAACCACATTATTTTAAGACTTTAGGACTTTGGCCTTATAAAATATTCTTTTCCTCTCCCATTTTCCAAAAACCATGGGAAAAAACCATGAGTTTATTTGTGGTTTGGATTAGTTTAATGTAAGGGGTCCCAAAACTAAATAATAATGAATTCACTCACCTTTCCAATATAAACCCACCCAAGTTCCCACTTCCTCCTCACTCAATGCCTTTGGAGTTAGTAAAACCTTTTCCCTAATCTCACTAGAATCCACCCAAGGTTCCCCAAACTCCCATGAAACCTCTCTCAATCCTCTCTCCACCCTTGGAAGCACACTTCCAAGTAAGGGTTTTTCTTCCTTTCACTTGTTTTGTTCAATATTCTTAATATTGTTATGCCCTTTTAATTTAAATTATAAATGCTGGGGTATGGGTTTTCACCTCCCCTATACAGCCCTATTATTGTTTGAATTATGGTAGACCCCTTTCTCTCTCATTAAATGAATCCCATGTACACCCGTTACTATGCCAAAATTCTGAAATGAACTTCTTTCTCTTCATTTATATTCAAGCAATACTTTTGTACCATGAATCTACATTCCATTAAAAATGTTTGGACATGTATCTATATGACCCCCATACTATCCATTTCAGTTAAATATGATGAGACATCCCTTTCTCTCTCATCAACCATTTTCTTGAATTCTTATATCACGCCGTTACGCTGCCGAAATTGCACCGATTTTCTAAGCCAATGCCTTTGTGTAGTGAATACCATGCCCATTTCTCCATCAAGGGTATTCTCCTTTATGCAAATTTAATTATTGATTATAAAGTTTAATGTATTAATTCCACATTCCTTTATCGTGGAATAAATGATTATGTTTAATGAATCCATTTTTTATGATCCTTGTGGAACACTTATGCTTGAAATGAAATGTTTAAGAAGGGTGCACCCTTATAGCGCTCCAATGCATTGGGTAAAGTATAGTATCATGATACGTTATGTACAATGAGTTTTGACTCATTATAATTTACGTTCAACGATGGTTTACTCGTGCTTCATGTGCAATTAGAATTTACTCATACTCCAGGTGCAATGAGCCTTGGCTCATGTTAATTCCATGACAAGTGTTGTTGCCACATTTGCATGTTATGATTATCATGCTTTATCATGCCTTTATGTTCATGTTTCTCTTATGCTCTATTGATATGCCTATTGTCTAACATGTATTGTACACCTCATGTATTCCATGTTTATTCCCTTACTCGGCTTTCTAGGTCACCCTTTTCTTATGCATGTCCTTCGGTTATCCCATGCAATGCTAAGTACGAGGGAATGTAGTGGTCATGTAAAGAAAATTTTCAATAAAGATGTTGTATTTCATGTTTTATGTTGTTATGTAATGATCATAAGCCCCAAAGACACTAGACCTCTCGATATTCCATGTTGTATCAAGTGAATAGTTTATGTAACAAATTATGTTTAATTTTTTAATAAAACCAGGGTTGTCATAGTATAAAGTAATCTTTAATTTGTGTGGCATTCAATATAATCCATCAAAGAATTTTAATATATTAAAATAATAATAATTCAAAAAAAATTTTGGTGTTATTATATAGTTCATTGATGTTATATATCTTCTCTTATTGGATCCATTGATTTTACACACCCAATTATACTATATTAGAAATAAAATCACCTCTCAGAGACTTCACGATTTTAAATTCTTATAAAATGATCCCTTTCTCTATAGAAATAGTTTGAGTTTCTACAGATTTGAATATACATCCTCTAATTGTTTTTATTTTATATAGTTTCTCACCCTATTATTAGTAGCTACTTAAATTAACCCTATACTCATTATTTCATTTGTTCATTAATATTTATCCCTAAAACATGAAATCTATGTGAATCATTCTCCTTTCTTATCTTCATTATGTATTCTTATTATTATGTGTTTTGTAATTCTGCGAAGTTCAAAAAATAAATTTTTTATTTATTTGATTTATCTTTCTTATCATTGTATCCATCATCATTTAAGAAATAATGCCCCTTAGAAAATCCTACAACATCAGTAAATAAATTTGAATATTTACAATCAAAATCATTAATACCTTCCATTTGGGGTTACGGGAATCATTAAACAGAATTTCAACACCTCCATAGACTTTTATAACATTGAAATACCCTTAGATATATGATTATTATTCAATATTATTCCCTCCACTATGTCACCAAATGGGTTATAGGATATATATCAATATATTAAAGTCTAGATCTAGGAACTAGATTTCTTAAATAATAGGAAAGAAACTTTAAAAATATAGACCAAGGATATGACACCTATTATTAGGCCCACAAGGATTATTAATCAAAGATCCAATAAAAGAGGAGTAGGGGATGAATAACGGTTTGGAAAACTCATTATTAATTAAAAATAATAATTTTCTAAACTCTCAATATTCAAATTAATATTGACCATAGGATTGGAAGGGTCACATTTATGATTCACTTAAGATCATGATCTAATTAATATGACCATTATTTTTTACTTAAACCAATTTATTCATTTATTTCATAACCAACACATGAATTTATATTGTATTTATAATTTATAAATTATACACACAAGACACTAAAATTTTCTTAATTCACCCACATTTTGTTATGTCTATTGTGTAAAAAATAGTAACATGACAATGTACCAATATCCACGAAATCACCTTCTATATTTGTTTTAGTAAAGATTAATTCTTGTCAAGGTTAATATACTTCATAAAGGTATAGGCATGGTATATAACCATTGAAGGGATACTCCTTAGTTCCTATCATTACACTCATTACTCCAAAATATTAAAAAATATGCTATAAAATATAATATAACGATAAAAAAATATCCCCATTATTTTGGAGACACCACCTTATCCTTCATAAGAAGAGTGTAAATATCACCAGGATAATAGATTCAGATTTTCATGGAAATATCCCGAGCATGTTCCCCTAGAAAATTTCATTCACTTTCCTCAGAAATTTTATTGTTGAGTTTGAAAAATATCTTATCAATTTTCATCCCACTGTGTATTTATCTTTAGCATAGTGATTTTATTTTTCTAGTGGTTATTTCCTTCCGGCTCTACAGCCTAAGGTTTTTCATTCATTTCTTGTTCTCTTTAACAGGGTTGTTCTAGATGGGGTTTTCAATATAGGGTTTTCTCTTGATCCTTTCTATCTAGAATTTAATGTTTGAGAGTGTATAAATTTTTCATCGGTTATAAGCTAATGAATTCATGCACAACACAACATTCTGAGTATTGAGGAGTCGGAGGAAGTTAATATTAATGTTTTCCATGATGGTTAGGGGTTATTCAATGTAACATTGAATGAGTTTTTTAATTAAACTTTTGTACTGTGGTGGTTTTAATGTTTTTTTCCATTGATGTCATTGGTTCATCACTATTCCCTAAAAAGTGTTTGAATAATAACAATTTAATTTTCAGTCAGCCGGTATTTATCTATTTTTTTACAATAATGATCTATTACTTTTATAAAGATATATATATATCGCTATATTTCTTTAATTTCATTTATCTAATCTGAAATAGATTCTCTAGATTTCCCTTGATTAAGGGCCTTGATTTATTTCAGATAACATGGGAAAATTAATCCATTAACATTCTCTACATATGAGTCAAACACAATAATTATAATTCACCAATTATCACCATAAATCCAAAAAACAAAAATGACTGATATTTTATTATCACCATTATAAAAACATGAACCAAGATACCATATGGAAACCCATGGTCCATCCAGAAATCTTAGCATCAACTAAATAACCTCATAATTTTCTAGTGCTATCCTCTTTTCATATTATATTTTTTTCATCAACACAAAATGTTACCATTACTTCATGGACCAAAAATAGTCACTAAGAGATGCACAAATATTCTTAGACCTCTATATTATTGTGAAATTATATACTTCATCTCACTATAAACAAAATAACTTTATGATTCACGTTTCACCTAAAAACGATTCTAATATTGTGAAACCATTATGGAATGACACACCACCACCACAATATAAGAAAATAACTAGCCTTAAATTTTAAATCACCAAATAACCACATGGATATCGTTATTTTATATGTTTCATATCAATGTCATAATTTCTGTAATAGTTGGATCCCTATACTCCACTAAACTGTACTTTTCGATTTCCATATCTTCGATACAATGAGTTATGCATGATTTTCACTTACCATTAATGGGTAGATATATATTCATCCCCTATTTAATTTTTATTTTATATTAATTAATAATCATATCATTGGGTTATAGTTTATCTCAGGCTATAATAAGTTCTTAAAGATAATATTAAATTAATCCTAAATATATGTATACGATCTTGATACATCATATTGATTTGAAAAAGTTTATGTATGAATATCAAGTGCCTGGGGATCATAATCATTGAGAATTATTAACATAATGTTCATACCTGGAAATATTTGGTAAGTGGGATAGTTAGGGATGACCGCCCAATAAGAACACCACCTGTTTTGGGGATCATTGGATGGTCATATCTCAGAAATTGTGTGTTGGTATCTTGAATTGAGATTGTTATCAATGTGTTCCCATTTATTGAGTACCTTGATGCATGAAAAAAACAAAATGAAGTTGTGGTGGGTAATCATATATCAAATGTGTCATTGGTGTTTTGACATTGTTTGAATGATCAAGATATAATTTGTCACTTTCTTGTTGATAAATTAATATCTCGGGCCCCATTAATCAGGATTGTAGTACATTCATAAATCCAAGGCCATATTAGTCGAAGGTAAATATATCCAATTAGATTAAAACATAAAAAAGAAATAAAGGATTGTGATACAAGTGTTTATCCCAAATTAAAAGATATCAAAAGAAAATTAGTTTATATGTTATAGTTTGTGTTCATAGGTTGGTTCTCATTGCTATGACTATTGCTTATCTCATTATAGGCCTTGTTGAGTAGCTTGAATCCACCCTTGCTCAGTGAATATTATCTATTACTATATAGATAATGTCCTAGAGGGTCACACACAATAACATATTCAAAAATCCACCCTATATAGGTAAATAATAATATAGGCCATGGTGGGCCCAACCATAAGGTTTGAGAGTTTTCCATTTTATATTAGTCATTTATTAATAAATAAATTTCTTATTATTCAATTATAGAATAATGGGGTAGGTGTTATTTAGTAAAATTATTTTCAAGTGTATGTAAATTCAAGGAATAATATTATAAAAACGAATGTCATTTTAATTTTCAATGTTCTTTTAAAATTAAAAGGAATTATGAGTCATGTTAATGACACTGGTTTATCAGGTAATATATTTAATATATAATATAAGTATGTGATAAAATATAAAAAATATTTATGATGTAGATATTTCATCAAAAATATTTATGTGTTTATTATTTATTGGATCTCAAATATACATGGGCTCAAGAACCCTTTTCATGAATTCAACCATCCACTATATATAGAATAATATAATATCATTCAATAAACTATTGATTTGTTATGAATTGATAGCTTCTCTCTTCTTGATTACCATAGAGTGAAAAACTACAACTGAGAGAATTATCCAAGAACTCCTTTATGGATCATACCGATGAGATCATTGTAATCATCACTACATCAAAGATATCATCAGAGTTCTGTGATAACACCCATAATTTGAAACATTATATGCATATGGATTCTTAAAAAATGTGTGGATGATCTAGAGGGGGTTGGCTTTGGATCCTTCAAGCAATGATCACTAACGAGAAGATTTAGTCAAGCCTGATCTAAATCAAATTAGGTACTCATTCAATTTTATATTACCATGATCTAGTTAATTCAAGAGATATCCTTGGACTGTACTAATATTGATATCACTGGAGACAACAAGTTTTTGTTTTCAATTAAATAAATTAAATATTAATATTTGGCTTAAAAAATAACATTTTAATACTCTGTAAAATTAATTTAATTTCAGTATTAAATTAATTACATAATTAATTTCATTTGTGGAATTAAAATAAAATTAATATGAGGACTGAATAAATTATTTGAATAAATTATTGGATTTTAAAAAATTAATATAATTTTTTTAAAATCTCTCATTATTTAAATTTACTATAATTTAATTTTATCATGATAAATAGTCATCAGTAGTGACTGACCATGTGAATACTTTTTTTAATAAAATTAATTTTTTCTTTCTTGTGATGTTGGTAATAAGTAGTTAATTTATGATAGTCTATAAATAACCTTATTTTTGGTAAATATGTATAAGGGTTTGTACGTCAATTTATTTATCGATATTTTGTACTCCCAAGACCCCCATGCATATGTATGACTTTTTTTGTAATATGATGTTGAAACAATAACAAGAAGACCATTCCAAGTTGATGAAAAAACCAAATCAGATGTGGACACATTGGAATGGGATGAGATGCATCATGAGTCAAGACAAAACTTGGGTATGATACCCCTATGTCCTTTTTAATCCATTAAGTTTAAATGGATCAACCAACATTAGATTATTAAGACCAGTTGGTTATTTTTATTTCATTTTTTTTTTATTTTTTTATGAATTTTAATGACATCGCAAAACACATAAAATAATAAAAAATAAAATTTATAATGATGTGATGAATGCTTTTCTATTATTGTGTTGTTGTGATTGCATAAAAATAAAATGAAAAAATAAATAGAAATGGATTACATCATTCAAAAAAGATATTAAAATAACTCATAGAAATATTAAGTTTCAAAATCCTTCGATAGATTGTATTTGAAAAAAACCATGTGTTTGGGGTGCTCGTCAGCCAATGTTGAGGTTTCCTCCTATTACTATCAAGTTATTATGACAATAATTGGTTTAATTCGCATAAGTTGAAAAAAAATAAGTCACAAAATCTATATTTTTTAAATTTAGAAAAATGTAGTGTAATATTTTTTATTTTAGAAGATTGGAATTCACTCAACATATTAAGGAGTCAAAAGTTAATATGGTTTTCTTATCAAACACCTTCATTAAACTCTTTGAGTAGAGGCATACCTAAAGCTTATAGTCGATTAGAAGATTATCAATGATCCTTTATAACATAATAATCTTGTGACATTGTATTCAAATTCTATTATAGAGGGCTGTTGGAATTAGATAAAAATATTGGAATATATTTAATTATTAAATTAATATTTAATGTCTAATCGGTAATCATGATAAATATACAATCAACTAGATTTTAATTTTGTTAAAAATGGAATGAAATACTCGAAATACATTATGGTAACTATTGGAAAAAGAAAATTTCTAAACTATAATTAATTTTCAAGATGTTGTTTAGGCTCTTGCAAAAAATACAAATTTTATATGAAATTAAATGCGTTGGTGTCCTCATTACCAATTAATCCACCTTAAGAAGTGAGGGGGTCAAAAAAAATATTGTATACTCATGTATTAATCACATTATCATTATATCATAATGCTATCATTAGTGTTTGATGTGATTTTTGGATATAACGTCAGGAAATAGATGATATTATGTAAAATCTCATATTTGAGAAGCCTGTGAGGATAAAGAGAAGTAGACATATGAATAGATGAATATTACAGTGGATATGTGTAAATTGAAACATGGATAACTATCTTATAATGGATACCTTCAAAATGTCAATTTTCCCAAAATTACACAAGTTTCATTTAAGATTAAAAAATGAAAAGTCTATAGAAAATGATTAATTAACTTTTGGGTATAGTTTTACATGAAATTGGAATATTAAATAAATATTAATCATTATTTATAAGCGTGAAGGAGTTGAAATGCTATGAGAAATGTTTAAGGGAAATTTTCATATAAAAGGAACCTTTGAAAATCCATTCATTGATTTAGGAATTAAACATGAGCTTATATACTTCACATATAATGAAATAAATCTATAGAAGATTTGATGAAATGAACTAAATTGAAGAAGCAAGTAGATTTTTATAACTTAGGTATATTCCTCAATTATAAGAAATATTTCGATTTTATTTTTTGGGTATTAAATACAATATGACTATAACATATGTGTTTTGAAAGATAGTAAAAAAGTAAGTGTAGAAATGTTATATGGGGTAAGGTGGTTTCTCTAAGAGGATAAAAAAGGGTGGTTCCCAAGTTAGTGGTTTTTTATGTTATAGTGTGAAAGATGATAACTTTTATTGAGTATAACTATAAAATTTATCTCCCATGTTCTCAGACACTATGAGACATTATTCAAGTTTGAGAATTAAAATTTTTTATGGTGTCTCATACTCGACCAATAGTTAAGTGATACTTGTGTCATTGTAAATTACTAATGAATATCTGATGCAAGACTTATAAAACTAGTAGTGGAAAGATAATACTTTTCAAGACATACTACGTAGATAATAGGGATATACCTAGTGTGGTATTTAGACTCTTTGGAGTTAAATAACATACATATTGACGACATATTTAGTTGTGGACAAAGAATCCTTTATAAATAAAGGTAATCCACTAATATTTTAGATCTATTTCATCCAAAGAACATGAACTATCCAAGGGCGAGGCAAAAAATTATTTTTTTGTATACTTCCTAATACACCATTATGTGTTTAAGGAATATGAAAGTGAAGTATGGTATATTCATGGATAGAATACATTAGATGTTTCAGACTAGTGTGCCAAATAATATATTGGCCAAGCATTCATAAATCAAATAATATAGCCTAGACTAATTTCTAAACTCACATTACCTTATCCACGTCATGGACATAATGCTAATAAATAGGGTCGACGATGAGTTTTACATGTTATCATCGGATAATAAAATGTATAATAGAGTAGTTTCTAAACACACATTTCCTTATAAACATTAGAGTGATGAAGTGAGTAAAAGGAGCATCAATGTTAGAAATCATGAATGGAAGATAATTCAATTTTTTAAAAAATAATTTTTAAATAGTGAAATTTTGTCATAATAGTATAGAAATTATAATAAAAAATGGATATCATTTGATTTTTTTATAATATCAATCCATGTCCATCAGAATATATTTTTTTATTCAAAGTTTTTATTTAGGATATAAACAGACATTCCTCATGAAAAATAAAATGTCCCTGTATTGTAATCATACTAAATTTTTCTGAGGATATTATAAATATCCCCAGGAAAAAAAGTTATATTTAATTGATAGAATATGTTTCTATAAAATGGTGCATATATCTATTTTATATAGTGGGAGAAATATTGACTAGGGTTTAGTCAATTCAATAGGTGCACAAATAATTGACAAAGACATATGTTCCATAAGACCTTGTGGAAAAGGAATGTTCAAGAGACAAACACTATATAGTAAGGTTAAAACCATAGTGATGGTTTTATATTCATTTGCACTGGTAAAGCCTTAATCATTGAGAATAATAAATCCTATATGTAATAAATATATTTAAATTCTCTAAAATTGATAAGACTAATTAAAAATCAATAATGGATTATATGTATCAAAGAAAACGAACTTATTATTTTTAATACTATAGTGGGTATTCAAGTGAGATGATACAAGGGTGGTATAACTGAGTTACCAATAAGTTTCGATTAGAAATACCATGTTTTTATACCTAAATCCATTATAATGTAACTGGTCATAGATATTTTCTATGATTATTTTTTTAATAATTTTATTTATAGACCACAAATCATGGAATATTTCTATATAAATAATCCAAATAAAATATCGGGAAATCCTAGAATGCTAAAAAATGCATGTCACTGAAATCCATTTCATGATTAAAAGAAACCACAAGATCATAGAGAATTCATTTGGAATGAATATTTTCCATGAATATACTGGAGTTTAATGGGAGTGCCACTTTTTTCAATGTTTAACATGTATGGAAACATATAGGCAATATCATTTTCTATTATAGATAGACAAAACTATAATAAAAGAGATATTATAGATATTAACATAATGTAAAAAACCTATGTTCTAGGTAACATTATCTATGGAGTTATATCCAATAATTTAATAGACAAAGCCAATCATATGTATATTTATAAGGTATTTAAAAATACAAGTTAGACCAATTTGAGAAATAAATGTTTCCAGATTCACATGGGAAAAATCCCTCTAAGAATACATGAATGTGCATAATAGGATATCAATGTAGCGAGTTTAATTCCTTTCGATTTTTTGATGGAAAAATATTTTATTCCTTGATCTGTAAAAATATATGATATTCCCAATATACACATTATGGTAGGAAAATATCTGTTATATCAATGATAAATACAAGTAAAGTTGTAATAACTATCTGAATGTACGTGAGAAATTACACAATATATATAATTTTTATGTGGAGAGGAAGAGATTCTAGTTATACGGGGAGAAAAACTAGTCTTCCTATAGATTATAATTATATAATATCATACTTATGATATGGTAATGAGAAATAAAACCTCATTAAATTAGTGATATAAATATTTACAAATAACAAGTTGATGTGGCCTCTAAAGAAATAAAAAAGAAGTGTAAAATATGAAGCAATTTGTTCTAGTTTGTGGAATCACACTTAGTATGTAAAGAAATATCTTATTTTAAATTATGGTACTCTAAATAGAAATGATTTATTGTTTTGATTATGGTAAAAAGAGAATAAACATGGGAATTAAATATCATTAGGTTTCTTACTCAAGGAGATGAGGTCGCACATTGCAGAATATCCATGTAGTGATGATGTTGGAGACCCATCTACTAAATCCATGACTCAGCAGAATAATGATTGTAATCAGGTGAGAGATAACATGGATGTTTATAATGTTAGATCTAGTGTAAGTGGGAGTCATGTAATAGTGGGTTCTGTAGACCCAACTAAACTGTACTTTTTAAATATCATATATCGGATACACTGAGTTATGGGTGATTTAATCATACCATTATAGGGTTGATCTATATTCATCCACAGTTTAAGTAGTACTCATGATTGATTAATTTTCATATAAATTTTTTATTGAAGATCCCATTCTAAAAAGAGAATGTCAAGATATTAAGAAATTATTCTTAAATATACGTCAGATAGTCTAGATACATCATACTAACTCAACACAGTTGATTTCTGACTATCTGGTGTTGGGGGATAAAAATCATTGAGTGTAATATCTTGGAATTTTAGTGAGGTAGGTTTTTATTTAAATTTATTGAAACCTCATTTATTTTTTTCTTTTATTATGAACTTGGTGACCAGGCTCTAGGAATGGTCAGTTTGATTTTATCGAGAAGATAATAAGGGATGGAACCTAGATACAGACCAAATAGATGTAATGTATTTAAATACATAGTATTTACTAAATACATGCCTTTTTTGGCTGGCCAGACCCCATTCATTTTGTATTGGGGTTTTACCTTGCGATTTGCAAAACCATGAATTACCCAAGGTGTGACGGAATTACACACTGTGTAATTTATTTTTTCCCAAAGGAAAAGACTCAATCATTACATGATGTGAAATGAACTAACACAACATTTAAATAAAAAGTAATTTTTTCTTTAAAATGGGAAGATGATAATTTTTATAGATCTCCTTTTTTTCACCGAATAGAAGGATTATATAAGGAGCTCACCCAATGCCTCACCAAGGTTCATCCAATTCCTCTCCATATGGGCTTCATTCTCTTTTTCCTTAGGTGTGTTGGATCCTCAATGGTACGCCTTATATTTCCATTACATTAGTCTCTCATTTATATTCATGTATCTTGCACTATTTTGGTGTGATATGATTTACCCTATTTTCATAAATTTTTCCATTTTTCCATTTTCATCGGATCTAGGTCGAATCAAAGGAACGAAACAAATGAGTAGTAATCTATAAACGTGAGGAAGGTGGTTTATATTATCCCCCTAAATTTTCAATACTTGTATATTATGAATAATCATGATGTGAAGCAGTCGTCTCAAGTGATGCATTAAAAATGGTTAGTAAATTAAATTAAATGGGTTTTCATACTTATAATATTTCAAGAAAGCAGAAAATCACCACCATGTGTTGATCTCATTGCCTTGAGCCACCCCAATCGGTGTTCCATAATTAGAATCCAATCCCCCTTCATCTTATATTTTTTAAAACACCTTTTAAGGTTTTTTCCCTTGTAATAAATAGATTGGGATGTGGAATGAATTAATAATGTTTTTTGTCCATGATTTAATCCCTATAACCTATGCATAATTGAACTAGTTAATTAAATGTATAGGTCTACTAGATTTAATTGTTATACATGTCATCCCTTGATAAATGAATTGAATTTTTATAGATTTTCTATACATTATACCTAATATGAGAGTGAGACTTGGATCCCTATGGGATTACTTGGATGCGATATTCTTCCTTTTTAATTTGAACTAGTAGTTAGGATGTATACATGTTGGGAATTATACAAGTTATGTCTAGGATGGGATCACCTTGTGTTTTCCTCACCTCTATGTGAGTGATAACGATACCCTTGGGGAGAAATTGGGGATGTGATTAGTGTATGGAGAGTCATACTAGGTCATGAGTGATACTCAGTCCCATATGTGAGATACCAGGTACGGTATTAGAGGAATTATTTCACTCCATATTTTGAGTGATACTTGAGATTCAATTTATGGACCACCTTGCACATACTCTTATGATATTTGGTTTTACAGTGACCCTAGAGAGATAATTTAGATTAAATATATATCTCCATGGATGGGATTGGGGTACCCCTCCTTAAATTCAAAAGATTTATTTTAAATTGAAGAATAATAATGTGTAACTGAAATTCTAGGGATGCATCCCCCAAGACAAATCACATGCTTGGGGACAGTCCACATTTTGATGCTTTATTTTTGATGACCCTTATATACATTATAACATACTTTTATATGATGAATATGGTTTAGAGACATCTATATTAGGATAAAGAAGGTGGTGTCAGTTGGGTATCTATGGAGAACTTGGATCATCATGTTTTATTGATTATTTTCCTTTCATTTTATTACTATTGGATCATATCATTTTATATGAATTTACTTGATTGATCTACATACCATTGCTAATGACATACTGAGTATATCTCACAATTTTCTTGGGCCACAATTTTTACCCCAGTAGACATCATGGTTGCAGGTATAGATAGAGGGAAGAATCCAAACTCTAATCCATTATTTATAGTTCTAGGATAGAGTATGGGTGTAGAGGACTGAGCTATTTATCATGATGCTAGTAGTTGGTGATTTTGGAATTTTTAGTATTTTTGTATAGAATTTGGTATATTCATATAACCCATGTATCCCATATTCTCATTTTGTATATCTATATTTCATGACCATCATCGTTATTTTGTATCTATTTATTATTCATCTTCTGTCTATTAAATTTTATTGTATGGTTTATTAATCTTGTTTCTGCTGCTTATATTCTTTTATTACCAATGTGATCCAATCTGAATCATGATGGAATAGTCTCCCCATGGACACAACATAGGTTCTCAATGCTAGTTGGAATCCTCTGTCCTATAGAGAGGCATGCTTGAGGTCATATGGACAACTGTCTCGTGGAACCGCTGAGTGGCTTCCAGGGAGGGACACTACAAAGTGGTATGAGATTATTTTTAGCTTTGTTTTACTATTTGGTTACTAGATAGGACACTAAGACATAACGAAAATATGGTTGTGAGCCTCTTCCTGGGAGTTGATAACCCATGTACTAGGTAAACCCTAATTAGATGGCATGGGTTTATGCTATTATTGGTTGCACTGGTTACATTTTTTTGGATTTCACCATTGTTTGATGCACTTAATTTATTCCAATTCTATTGTTGATATTACTATGATGGTATTATTTTACCATTTCTAGATGATATGAGGGAATATAAATTCTTTAATCATACTAGGAACCATATTAATTGAATGTCATTAATTAAGTCATGTCATATCTATATTCTTCTGTATATTTCCTTTGTTTCATGTGTTTGTTCTATGGGGATTGATTGTTTTGCATTGAAATTTGATAACATTTCTATATTAATAAAATAATTGGAATTATTTAAGTTAAAAAATGTATCTAAACACTATGGTACTTCATATATTGGTGATAAAACCTTAATTAATAAATTATTCCACTTCTGAGCCATGAACCACTAGTTCTACATACTAAAATATTATTGATTTTATTAAATAATGTACATGAAAACATAATAAGAATGTAATTATATAAACGGGGAATGGTATTAATTCATCCAAATCAATATACATGACCTATTAAATCGTTATACTATATGTAAAGGTCAGGTCACCATTATTTGACATACCAATTCCAATTTGTAATGAGTACTTGCCTTTAAAAATTGGGAACAATTGTGCGTTTATCTATACTGAGATATCTGTATATATATATATAAATAATAATTTATTTTAATAAATTATTATTATAAAATGAAATGGTTACTACTAAATGGGGATTTAAATTTCTAATTAAATGGTGTTTTTTCCTTTACCATGAAATTGAGACTCCAAATATCTGAGCTTTGTTGTCTTGTGTGAGACCATGACCCTATCCCGACCTTTGTAGGGGGATGTCAGATGTAACTCTTATGTTCCTTATATGAATATACCTTGTAACCAAGACCAAAATTTAAGACCAGGTTAAGGTTTGTGACTTTTTATATGAAGGATTTTCACATATCCTTTCCTACATTGACTATTTTTTATTAGATGTTAAATTTTATCTAATGCGTCATCTTAGACATTCTAGTCATATGACACCTCAAAATCCTCAAGTCATACACTTGGAGGATGGAGATTACTATTATCAATAGGTTGTGGTCCATGAAACACTATTATTAACTCCTATAGTTCCACTTAAGGCAACTCTTCTTGGTCATCCGTTGGGAATCTATAATCAATTTAGAGATAGCTTCATCCGCTACATGCAGTCTGTGATGGGTGCTCCCCGACCTGTCACTTTTTGGAAGATTTGACTCAAGAGTTCCATAAATCTCATCATCACACATTTTTAGTGTATATAGGTCCCCATACTACTAATTCTTGGATGGAATCCATGCTTTAGATCGTTAAGCATCATGAGACACCCGTATAGAGGAGGGTCAAGCTCACTAACAACATGCTACATGATTCTTCTAAACCTTGGTGGGATCTCATTATCCAGGACAGATTACATCAAGTTATGTTATGTGAGTTATTCTATATAACCATAAATTATGTATTTCCACAAACAAATTGATATAAAACCATTCAAGGCATTTTATGCCTATTCAGATGGGTTATATTCCAATGATGAGATATTCTTCTTGTTTCATAGAGCTTTAGTTTTTTTCATTGACATTGATCAAAAATGAGTTGACTTCAATGAGATACATTTATTATGGGCCTGAATTCACCATCTAATCAAAGGATAATGTCTTTAGGATGAATAATATTTTAGAAATATTGAACTGGCATCTCATCACGCAGCGAAACCTAAGAGTAGGTGGAAATTTGTGCCATGGTGGTTTATCTTCCTTGTAGTGAGACGATATTTATAGTGGAAGGAAGAAACATTTTGGGGGTTCATGTAGGTTATGTTCTACCTGGATGACATGAAATAACAACAATGTATTGTGTCACTACTGTGGTAGGACCACCATACAAATCCCTAGTTTCTGAGGAACCCGATCGAGTGACAAACTTGTACCAGGATGGCTCACCAACAATGCTTCTTCGAAACTATCCATCCATTGTATAATGAGAGTTATACTATATTGAATCATACTATGAGAATAGGGTTAGTGAATCTATGTTATGATAGGAGTTATTATACTATTATCCAATCAGTCCAACGAGGTCGTTGCGGTCGAGGTAAATTGACATCCAAGGTTTAATGCTAGTAGAACAGACCTACCTAGGTCATTCAGGTTAGATATTTAGGAAATGGAATTGTAAATATATATTTATTATATCCTACATGTGAGGAGAATATTACAAATCTTTTTATAGTTATAGGTACTATATTGGTTTCCTCTACTTTAGTTTCTTCACTATTTTATATAGGTGCATCACACTATTTCATATCAATTACAATTATGGAAATATTATGGCCTAGTGATAGAGTATTTTAGTGGTACTATGACTCTCGACACACTGTAAAGGGTTCAATTGGAGAATATATTCTAGTGCGAGGATTTACCCTATGAAATCTATAGGTAACATTTCTTATGTAATTTTTTTTCTCAACATGACCTGCTTCGAATCCATTCACAGTATGGACTAGCTAGTACCTTATCATTCAAAAATAAAATTTCTATTACTTTACGATGTATTCTAAATCCCCAAGGATATTGACTACATTCACAAGGCTAAATGGGATATATAAGAATGTTTAGCTAGACCCGAGCATCATGGGCTTGCTTTGGTGACAACCAAGATGGAAAGAGTTATTATGAGTGATCAGGGAATAAGACTTGTGTAATTACGTTATGAAGTGAATCATTTATGGGGAACATTACCTAATGACTTATCTGATTTACCTCCTATGAAAGAGGTGGATTACACTATTTATATAGACAAAAATTGGCCCCAATTTCCATTATTTCCAATATAATGAAACCTACAGAGATCCATAAACATAAAAAGTAGTTGGAAGATATAATAGAAAAGAGTTTTGTACAACCTAGTATTTCTCCATTGGGGCTCAATTACCTTTTCTATAATAAGTATGATTAAAACTTTAGGATACGCATGTATTAAATATGGTTTAACTAACTTAAAGTGTACAATTGGTATCCAATTCTTGGTATAGAAGACCTCTTAAACAATCTCTGAGGAGTGAAAGTTTTCTATAATATTAATTTAAGTTGGGATACCATTAGGTGCATGTGGGACCATCTGAAATACCATGTAAAATGTTCTGGTGTAGGTATGTCTTGTATGAGTATCTAGTTATTCCTTTTGACCCTACGAACATGCCAATATTCTATGTAGCTTTGATGAATATCGGTCTTCCTCTTGTACCTAGATTCATTTGCGGTAGTCTTCATAGATGAAATATTAATGTATTCTCACACCAAATATGATAATTCCAACCATCTTGAGATCATGTTGAATACACTAAAATAGAACCACATATTTGATAATGTAAAATAATTTCACCTCTGTATCGACATGTTTTACTTATTGGGTCATATTATTTCATAGGATGACATATCTCTTAACCCAGAGAAGGTGAGCACTGTGGTTTCCATAGAGAATCCCATGAATGTTTTTATCAAATGAATCTTCATAAGACTAGTTATCTTTTAAAAGTGATTAATTGGTGACATATCACACATTTATGTGACTCTTTCTCGATCAACTAACAAGGGTTTTAAATTATTTTTGTATGAATCTTTTCAGTTTTCATATCAAAAGTTGAAAGGGAAACTATATTTATCACAGATATTGATTATTCTAGAGCGAGAAAAGAGTTATACTTTTTTAACTTTGATGCTTCTAGAATCAATCTTGTAGTAGTTTTAATGAAATGATATTGAGTTTTAGTTTATTGGTCCCACCAGCTATGACCACAAGAGAAAAATTACCCTTCAAAAAACCATGAGTTGGAATTCAAGGTGAATGCTTTATGCATTTAGAGGAATTATTTATTGGGTGAGTACTACATTATTTACAATCATAAAAAATATCAAATACATCTCGACGTGGTGATACATGAAAATGTGGCAGTGTAGGTGGGAAGAATACTTGATTTTTTTAGAGATTGAGCTTTATTGTACAGTTGATAAGGGTAATAAAGTTTATAACACCCAAATATTAAGGACTATGGCATAGGCCACCCAGGAGTTCAACAATGAGTGGATGTAAAGGGATATATTTTCTAAGATTCACCAAAACATTTAGGAACAACCTGAGAATATTGTTTCTATAGCTCTGGTAGTGATATCCTTCCCTCTAGAGAGTGTGTGGATGAGACATCTTTCAGATCCCAAGGGTACTTATCCTATGTGAATGTGTCTCTGGTGATAACCCACCACCTAATTATCTTGTTGAAGAGAGTGAGATCCTACTCATCTATATAAATATCAAGTTTATTTCAAACAGATGAGAAGTTTTGATGTAGGAGTCACATGCCTCGGTTTGGTTCATTAACCCTAGGATTTCCAATATGTATTGAGACATGTATCAACAATATTATTTTCCAAGTATTTAGAATCATATTGTAGGTTTCATCATGTGGTCTTCCACCTTTCAGTATGTAAAGGTAGAAAACCAGTGACCTATGAGACTTCATCATCCTATATCAATCCTCGAATGGAAATGGAATGATGTCACCATGGATTTTGTGATGGGATTTCCGAGATCCCCATGAGGTAGTGAAACATTATGGGTTATCATTAGTATGTTAACAAGGTAACTCACTTCGTGTTAATATGAGAGAAAATATTAGTTAATGAACTTGGGAGGATTTATATTTGGGAGATAGTGTGCCCTAACAGTGTTCCCATGTAATATCTTATCAGACTAAGATGCCCAATTCACATCATAGTTATAGAAAGGGTTGTAGAAGTAACATGGTTCACATGTATTCTGAATAAAACATATCACCCTCACACTGATGGGTAGTTTGAGCAGATGATACAGGTCTAAGAGGACCTGCTCTTGGAAGGTATCATTGACTTTGGAGGATCACAGTAAAAACCACCACTTGTGGAGTTTTCCTACAATAATAGATTTCATTAGATGATCCAAATTTCCCCAAATGAGGCCCCTTATGGTAGCCCATGTCATTCCCCTTTATACTAGTTTTATCCAGGTGAGGCATCACTACTAGGTCCTCATCTCATTCAAGATACTCCAGAGCGAGAACAACTAATTTAGAAACGTATGGATACAACTCAATCTAGGAAGAAATCTACCACTAATAATCACTATTGACCTCTAGATTTTGAGGAATGAAATTATCTCATTATTAATGTTTCACCCAAATTAGTTCATAGATTAATTCATAGACAGTTTAATCTAACACGCTATTACATCATTACTATCAAGATCATAGAGCAAGCTGGGCTAGTATCCTATTGGGTGTAGTTGCATCAAATGTATAGTTCCATGCATTAAGACTTACATGTACTAATGATTTCCTTATATCATGATGACTATCTTATTTTTTTAACCTAAGTTTTTTGAGATAGAGAAAGATGTGTCTTTGGAGGATCACCCAATACATATCATTGATAGGGGCACGAAGGCTCTCTGAGGATGGTTAGTTATTCTAGTATGAGTGCAATATTAGTACTTCTACATACATTATGGGTCCTAGGAGAGAGAGTCTAATGTATGTGCTCAATGGAGAGAACATTTATCAGATGATAATTTATGACCCTCAAAAGGGAAACTTCAGTATGATTTAATTTAAAAAGGGTAGGTTGTAACATCATTCCATTTCAGTAAGGTACATTTTCATTAAAATTCGGTCAAACCTCATTGAGTTTTATCTTTTGTCTTAGACTTTGTGATTGAGCCCTTAGTCTAGTCAGCTAGATTTTGGAAAGGAGGTATATGGGCGAAAGAACATGGATACCAACCCAATATAGGGTGATAATTTAAATACATGGAGTTTACTAAAAAAATTATTTGTATTTGGATGGCCATACCTCATTCATTTCATGTATTTTTTACCTAGGTAGGTTAAAAAATTGAAAATTACATGAGTTGTAATGAAATTACATGCTGTGTAATTTATTTTTTTCAAGTGAAATGAAATCGATCATTAAATGACATGTAATGCATTAACATGTTGTGTAAATGACTAGGATTTTTTTATAATAGTAAGGGGATCATTTTAACAGTTCTCCTTTTCATCCAAATATTGGGTCAATTCCTAAGGAGCTCGCCCCACCCATCACCTAGGTTCTTCCACTTCCTCTCCATATGAGATTTTTTATCCTTTCCATCAGGTGAATTAGATCCACAATGGAATGCTCTATATTACACTTAATTCCTTGTCTAATTTATCTTCTTATCCCTTTCACTATTTTTATGTGATATGATTTACTCTATTTTCATGGATTACACTATTTTATCTACTTCCTTATACAGTATTTTGGGTTAATGGAAGGAAACATATTATTCTTCATCTATGACCTAATGTAGTTGGTCTAGATTATTTAACTGAATTTTCATTAGATTAATATTATGCACTATCTTGCTGCACTCCAAACTTCCCTAGTGATTATTTCAAAATGATTAGTAAATTATATTAAATGCATCTAAATTCTAATGATAGTTCTAGGTAGCAGTGAATGAACAACATTAATTGACCACCATGAATTTTGACACCCCAATGGTTGTGAATTAATTTGTGTATGATTTCCCCTTTACCTTAGATTGTTTAAAACATATGTTGTGTAGTGTTTACATTGTAATTAATATATCCATATGTGAAGTGAATTAAAAAATATGTTTGGCAATGCCATAGACATTATGCCCTATACCTATTTTAACATCATAATTAATGGTTGATGTAAAATTGAGTTAAATATTATAAATTTCATTCCATTAGAAATGAATTGAATTTTGATAGCTTTTCCATACCTCATACCCAAGATGATAGGGATAATTTTATCCTTATGATATGCATTGTATGGTCTCATCTTGATTTTTAATTAGTGAAATTATGTAGGATGTAAACAGGATAGGAGCGATACTAGTTCTACCTAGGATGTGTTCACAATTTGTTTTCCTTACCTCCATGTCATTGACACCAATTCCCTATGGAAGACAACATGCAGGGGCTCGGTGGTTAGATGCTCATACCCGATCATGAGTGACAATCTATACACTATATGAGGTACCAAATATGGGATTAGAGGGTTGATTTCATTACATAGAAAGAGTGATACTTGGTATTCCACTTATGGATCAACTTGGATGGAATCTTATGGTATTGGTCTTTTAAAGATCCCTTGTAATGATACATGGGATTTCTTTTGAATTTTCTTGGATGGTACCAGGGTTCCTCTACTTAAATTCTATTGATGGATTTTAAATTAAATTATAAAAATTTGTAAATGAAAATCTAGGGACATGTCTTCCAAGACAAATCACATTCTTAAGGAAATTAAATATTTTTGTGCTTTATTTATGATGACCCATATAAACATTATACCTTAATTTTACACATTCAACTTAGTTTAGAGACTTTCAAACTATGCTGAAGTAGGAAGTATCAGTTACGTATGATGGAAGAACCCAATCCATAATGTTTTATTTGTTATTTTCATTTAATTTTATTATTATTATCAAAGTGGTAATATTTTATGCACAATCATGATTGATTTAGAAATTTTTGGTGGTGACCAAATGAGTATATCTCAGACCCTCCTAGGGTCTCCCTTGGTACATAAATAGGCTTCATGGTTGTAGGTATAGATATAGGGATAAATCCATATTATAATGATTGAATTATATTTCTAGGATGGAGTAATGGAGTAGAGGACTAAGACATTTTTCATAATCCTAGTAGTATCTTATTTTGGTTTTTTGGGTATTTTTTATAACATGTAGTATATTACTATTCTCCAGGTATCCCCTATACTCATTTTTTTAGCTATATGACCTTTTCATTATCATAATTTATCTTTTATTAATTATTTATCATCCAAATATTATATTTTATTGGAAGGTCTATTGTAGTTATTTCTGTTGAAAATCAATTTTGATTACAACTATGATCCACTATTACTCATGAGGGAATAGACTCCCCACAAACACACACTAGGCCCTCTCTGTTAGTCAGATTCCTCAAGGTTATGGGGATGTGAGCCTATGTTCATGCGGATAACCATATGAAGGCACACATAAGTAGTTTTTGGGAAGGATGCCACATTGAGACTTCTTCTCATGAAGTGTTAACTTGGTGATCTATGGTAGGTGATATCATGAGGATTAATTTCTAATAGGAACACCACATTCATGTCATGTCATGGTATGTTCCTATCGATGGACATGTCTATATATATCTTGAATTGAGATCATTATCAAAAAATTCCATATGATCATATATATTTATGTTTATCAACAAGTTCCATTTGATCTTATATATTTATGCAAGGTAAAAATTGTGATAATGAATTCATGGTGGGGTTTACTATATTGGGTGTTTCATTTGGGGTATAGAATTGGTTGAATGATCAAGATATAATTATTCACTTATAAGATGAGGAAGTAATATTTTAGGTTTGGTAGATCAGGATGTTAGTACCTACATAAATAACAGGTCATGGTAGTCGAAGGTAAATCCATCCAATTAGATCAAAAAATACTAAAAAAATAAAGGATGATGATAGAAGTGTCTTTCCTAAATTATGAGAAATAAATAGAAAAAAGATTATATTAAACAGTGCATATTCATAGGTTGGTTATCGTTTCTATTACTCTTCTTTATCTATTTAGGGTCATTGATGGGTATCTAGACTCTACTCTTGTTCATTGAATATTATTCACTACAATCAAGATAAGGGCCTAGAGGGTCACACACAAATGTGTAATCAATAATCTTCCCAAATTAGGTGAATATGAATATAAGACCTGCAAGGCCCCGCAATGGGGTCTAAGAGTTTTCCATGTTTTCTCATTAACTTATAAGTAAATAAATTCATTATTATTTAAGTATAGAATAATTGGGTTACATTTATTTTTGAAATGTATTTTAAAATGTTTAATTAAATACAAGGAATAGTATTATACAGACAAATATTATTTTAATATTATTGGTTTTTTTAATATTAGCAATAATTAAGAGTCATGTTAATACCTTGGGTTTATCACATAATATATTTAATATATATTACAAGTATGTGATAAAATATAAATATGATTTTTGACACAAATACTTCATCATAATTTTTTATTTAATTTTTATTTGTTGTACATTAAATATACGGGGGTCGGGGAACTTTGTCTGGGTATTTGAGCATCCACTATATCTGACAATAGATAATCTCATTGGAGAAACTATTGAATTGTTATTAATGGTGAGTTTATCTCTCGTCTTGATTCAAAGAGAGATAACCACTCCATCTGAGAGAACAATACAAGAAAAACATCAAAAATCGAAGGAATGAGATCATAGTGATCATCGTGACGTAGAAGAGATCATCATAGATCTGTGGTAGCTCATGGAATTTTATAAACAACATGTGTTTGGATTACTGAATCTTTCATAGAAGATCAAGAGTGGTTAGGCCTCAAATACCTTAAGAAATGATCATCGCCTCTGAATCAAATTTGCTACTCATTTTTTTTTATTTTTTATGCTTTGAATAATCCAGGAGAGATCCCTGGACTATACACGGACTCAAATAATTAGAGTTGGCATGTTTTGTTGGTTAGTGATGAAAAATATTTATTCCACAACCCACCAACTTCTATTTCACACCCCAGTAACAATAATAATGGCCAGAATTTTGATTCTATATTCCAATACTTATTATTACAAAGCTAAAACATGAAATAATCATGGTATGACCTGATGTTTTGTAGTGTGATGTTTCTTCCTTCACAAAAATCAACTCCCAATGTTCTCAAAATCCATCCGTGTTTGATCACAAAAATTTAATCATAGTCAATATGCTCTTCATTTGTTATTATTTGTAAATTCATTATCTATTAAAAAAACTCCACAACTTACAAATCATCACCAACACTTCATGTAGAAACTCCAAGCTAACTCCATTGAGTAACATATCCCCTTGATTCATTACCTCTATCATTAACAAAAAACACTCATGAATACTATCACAATCTTCATTAAATATAACACAATATACATGACTATCATTAATGATTATAAACTATCAATGAGGTTTAAAATAAGTATAAAAACATGTGGCATAAATTCCTTATTTTATTTCAATAGTTATGAAGTTGGATACTATTTACAAGTGCTACACTAGTGGGTTTCTTGGTCCTAGTCAAAATAGCATAGTTTTTTCACCTTCGATGAAATTTTCTTCTTGATGAGGCTATGTCATTCAAATATTTAGGATTCCAAGAACATATCAGTATACTTGATTGGTGGTTTCGTGAGTCAAGTAAAACTTTTCTTATTTGTTCTTTGGTAGTTATCCCATGATGTGAGTTACGCAGCAATGATGTTTACACATTTATGGTTCATATTTTCAATGTATATTTTGGTTAGTATTTATTAACACACATTTTTATAGAAAAGAAAAAAATATATTTATTATAGCACTATTTTATAAAATTAAAAATTCATATGAATATATATATATATTTAAACTGGTATTCTATATCATATTTTTAAAATGTATTATATTAAATCATTGGTGGTATCATACTGGGTATCTTTCTCACACCGTACACACACATTGGTGTGTATGTATACTTTATTTTCTATTATATATGAAAAATGTAAGGATACAATTTGATGTAGTGGATGTTAATTATTTTGATCATTGTATAGAAGAGGTGATAAGTAAATAATTTTCACTTATCATAAGGTGAAAATCCTTCTTTGGTTATTTTTGGTTATATATTCTGGTTTACTTATATGGTCATCTTCTTCAGCTGCACATCCCTTTGGTTCGTTGGCCTTTTTTTTCATTGTTTTAAATAATTTTTAGATATATAATATAATTAGTGAATATGGATATTTTTAATGATTTGTGGTTTATTATTTCTTATTTTTGTTATTTAGATTTTTTTAAAATGTTTATTTCTTACGTATGACATAACCAATTTACGGAATGGATATATCTAATTTCTAGTAGAAATATACTGATTATTTTATTTATTATTATCGATAAATCATTCCGAATAGATAATTTTATTCCCTTATAATTTATTTCTATCCAATAGAGTTTAGGAATTCACTTTAAGCCTTGTGGTTGGTCAACTAAGGTATCAAGACATGTTGACTTCAGTTGATTCATTGGATGAGATTTACCTATAATGTTTGATATTATAATTTTTATGCATATTATTTGATATTATTATCATAAAACACTCATCAAAATATTATTGGATTAAATTTAATAGATTTATAATTAATTTTAATTATTGTTTAAGCATTTACCAAACATGGGTTTTTTAACGAGTTAGTATTGTACAAGACAAGTGTCTCAATGATATAAGGTTTAATGAAACACTCTATGAATTTATCTTCCCCTTGAAGTATCCTATGAGAGCCTATAAAAATGAGGATATAATAATGGTTATGGTGTTCTATTTATGTATCAAACATCATAGGATAAATTCTATTATTTTCTCCCTCTCCATTAACATAACTATTTTTTGAAGGTTTTTGAGTGAGGGATAAATTATACCAAGAACTATTGTTTGTAATTTAAGAAACAAATAATTACCTTTATATTTTAATAATTATTTTTTATCACTAATGAATCTTATTTAACCACTGTATGTAAAAATTCATAATCAAAACAAGGTATACTCCTTATATTATAATATTTTTAGAAATATCTCATAATAAATCCATTGAAATTAGGGTATTAAGATGTTATTTTGTTTTATTTTCAACAATAATTTTTCAATTTATACTGTTAACTATGTTTATGTGGGTAATATTAGTCATTTAATATATTACTATGGGTTTTGGATAGTGAAATTTTAATTATTTTTTCATTTTTACATTTCTGTTATGTGAATAATTAGATATACATTATTATTTAACTTGGGTTTTTATTAATGATCCAATGTGGGATTTAATTTGGATTGATATATCTAATATCCCTCATTCAATATTTTTTTATTTTTCAAATTTTCAAAAAAAAATTCATAAAAGTTTTCTTCCATAATTTTTTTTCAATGACTTGGGTTTGATTCAAACATTACATTCTAATAACATATTTGTAATGATATTTTATGATAATAAATTTGATTCATTGGGAAAATTTGATTGGTTACCATTACTCACCCCATACATGCATATCTTTGTGTACATGTAGTTTTTATGATCAAGTATTTTTTTGATTTCTTTTTTATAATGTTTTTTTGAATGGTTAGGACCATTTTGATTGTTACTTTTTCATTCAACACTATGATTTTTTTAGATTTTATACATTGAGTTAAAGATCAATTTTTCATTCATGTAGTTTATACTTGGGTGTTATTTAGTGAAACATATTATACAATGATCTTATTTTATTCCCAAAGACAAGTTTTAGAGTTCAATAGTTGGGTAAAATACTTGAGATAATGTTTCTATCCACTCAGGTATCAAGAAATCTAGCATGGAAAATTTTTATCCAAATTATATTAGAATATTATTAAAAAAATGTTGGTTTTTTTGTAAGAATACATATAATATGGTTGAAAGGGGAAATATAGTTATAAAAATCCAACATATCCTCTTCGAACTGAACATCAATTTATAATGGATTTTAGGTTGAACCAAATATTATATAACCACATGAATGAAATTTCACTTGATTGTTCAAAGACATATTTATTCACCAAGAATGGGTTAGGAATAGTTGTTAATTCATGAGTCATTTTAGAAATGAATATATATTATAACAAATTTTCATGGTTTAAGAAATTAATTTCATTATATAAGCATAAATTTTGAAATTAATCTTGTTGTTTATGACATTCGAAAGGTATGTTTAATTTTTTATAAGGAATTTTTTAGAAATACTCAAGGAATTTTATAGAGAGAATTAAATTTAAGGAAAAATAAAGATCCACAAAGATATATCTCAAAAGGGGAATTTTATGGAGATATATAATAATGTGTTTGGTTTATATAGAAATTTATATCAAATTTATTTGAGAAATATTAATGATAAAGGAGATAATTATTGGTGGTTTATTGATGTGTGATATAATGAGGAATTTTACTATGATATGTTATGGAATTAATTTGTAATATAATTTTTTCAAAGATAAATTACTAATATGTATAAATCTTTAATCATTTAAGAACTCGTACACTTCATATATTATTATATTTTTTAAGATTATATCTTCAGTTCATGTTATGTTTAAATTGATTACACTATCATTTCTTATGTAGTAAATATTTCTCCAATAGAAATTTAATCTCTCTTGTGTGAAATAAAGGATTTAGGAGAATATTATATGACACCATGAATTTATTAAAAGATAATAACATTATTTAAATGCTATTATTAAGATAATGTAAAAGTAGATTATACCTAGATTATAATTCTAGAAAAATAATAGGGGCTATAAGAAATATAAAAATTTATCAAAATTTATTGGATTCTTTTATGCAATCCATCCTAATAATTAAGATGCAATCCATTTAATATTGATGTAGTGACCGAGATAAAGGCTCAATGATTAAGAGGTATAATCGTGATATTCTATAAAATTATGCTAGAACTCAATATAAAAATGATTGGATAAATATAATCAATAATAAATTACATTTTTTATGGATTTTTCATACCATGATGAAAGGATTTATAACATATATGTTTGAGGTTTTGGAATGAAAATAGAGAAATTGATGAAAGAATATAGAGTACATGATGATATTACATAGTAAAGATTATAATTTACTTTTAATTTATAAATTAATTAGATGTGGTGAATCCATTAAAGTCTAATGATTTAATTTAACTTATAGTAGGAATATTTTCCTATTATAGATAATATTTATAATTTTTCTGAATTTTTAAATATGCTAGACTTGGTGACCCATGTTGGTCTTAAAGAACATGGGTTAAATATTATACATTGACTATATAATCATTAAAGGGTTATCCTTCTGAATTTATATATCAAGATGGAGGTTTTCAATAAGTTTTTGTTGGAAGAATAATATATAGAAGCAACTAAAAGTGTGACCACATTCATTCTATAGTATTGTGGGATTAATAGTTTTATTAGTTTCTATAAGAGGATGTGTTTTGAATTATAAAATAAATCTATGAATTCTTATTCAAATAGTTCTTATAAAATGATTATATTGATACAAATATGGTGAGGTGGGTCATGTGAGGCCTCAATATCTTGTTTCACCTATACCATACTATCTGTACATGAATATATGTTATCAAAAGAAATTATTTAAATTGATTTCTAAATAAGTTAGTGATAGAACGTTTAATTAGATGCAAGGACCAATGATATCAATATACATATCAATACAGTATATATTAAAAAATCAATATATAGTGGATGGACCCTGATAGGAGGATATACCTCCATCCTAGAAGGATCAGGGAAAACACATTATTATTAGAGAAGTACCATATGAGTTAGAGTCTTAGTAGGGATTGTTTAACATTTGAGGTACTATTTTAAATACATCTATGATGATTAAAAACTTAATTTAAATGATATTATCACATTCATTTATATTTATGTGAGTAATGGACCAGTTAGGGTTACATATTGATTTAATTTTTTATTTGATTAGGATTGGTACACCATTGGTATAAAATAATGAGAAAATATTAAAATATTCATCATGTATTATTATGAAAATCAATGATGTAATATAGTGGTATTTCCAAGTTCTTGAGATTAAAAAATTTGATCTTGTCATATAAATGGATTGGTTAGTAAGGTAAAATTATTGTATCTTATGTTATAGTTAAGGTGTTATCTTTATATACCTCAAAAAATATATCCCTATTTTAAGAAGATAGTGACATATTTATGAAGGCATCAATGTCTAATTATATAGAAAATGGATATGACTCATATCAATTGGTGAGATTAGTTCTCAAAACTAAAAAGGATAACAATTATTTATAAATTTTGGTAGTTTCAAAAATATATCCTAATATTTTTCGATTACTACCATGTAGGGATGTAGAATTTTTTATAAATTTATTTCCTAGAACACGCTTAGAAGTCTCTGATTGTGAATTGAATATTGAAACTTGTAAAAAGTAACTATCTAAAAAAATATCATCCAACCCAAATTAATGATTTTTTTTATTTACTTACAAGGGGTTAGGTGGTCTCCAAAGATATAATTACATCTAGGATACCATTATTTTAGGGTAAAAGAAAAAATATATCTTAATAAATATTTTTTAATATGTTATTACAATGTTGATTTCCTAGTAGTTATATTTGAATTTTCTAATTCTATTTCAATGTTAAAAAATTAAATGAATAATTCCCTTTGAAAATACCTGAAAACATTGTTATCATATTTATAAATGATAAAATAATTTATCATGATTTATATTAGACTTTAAAATATATTTTAATATTGATTTAAATATATCACATGGTCATTAACTATATTCTTTGTTTTCTAAAGGTCAAATATTTAATCTGGAATAAAATTTTAAGGTTCATTTTTTTGATATAGTAATTTTGGTAGATCCTGATAAAGTTAAAAGTAAAAAGTCTTAGGTAAGACTTGAGAATATTTTGAATGGAATGAGTAATAAAAAATGTTTTTAATGACGTAAAAATAATATTTATCAAAACACCAGTCTAAACTTTTTATGAACAGGGTAATGGCTATATGGTATATTGTGGTTATTATAGAGAGAGATTAATATGTTTTGTTATGTTTTGGGAGAAATACTTGCCTTAATGTTTTAGGAAATTTTTACCACATGAAATGAAATATTATATGAATTATTTTATGTTTTGTTATAGTGGTTCATTATTTGAATATATGGAGGGGTTATATGTTTTCTATAATGTTCATTAGATTGTAATATCAATAGATCCCACAGTAAATATTTTATTAAGGAGGTATAGAGATAAATAAATTTATATGGACAAAATATCATTTTTATTTTGATCATGATATCTCATATACAACAATTAAATAATTTTTTTGGATGATGATTTTAGATGGAAATTTCAAACTCATACTATTATATACCTAGAATATTGATGATAAATGTTAGTCAGTTTCCACTAAGATGTATAATAAAGAGGGAATTATATGGTTTCATATATCATAAGTGTAAACTATAAACATATATACTGAGTAATAGATTACACTCTATCTAAACCTAAATTTAATAATATCTGAGACATATTATAAAGTTAGGATACTACTAATGGTATCTCATAGAACAAGATTTGGTTATTTGTCTCTAAGATCATGTCATGGCCCCTTAAATTTATGTCATGAAATATTTTCATCATTAAAAATAGATTGTTCATAATATATTTATGAAGAAGCATTATGATATTAGGTCCTAATTTTCATAGACTTCAAAAAAGAAATAGCTGACCCAATTTTTTTCTCCATGTATTTTTATTAATAGCTAATGGCCAAAAAATAATGACCAACGCAATTATAATAATATTTATCAATTTCAATATAGAGGTGTGAAGATATTTACATTAATTTCTGGATAAAATAACTCAATGGAAGAATGATTTTATTTGTCTAATGTTATATTATCTTCCAACATTATTCCATTTCTTATATGCTGAAGAAACATGAATAGTTGAAGATCTCAGAATTTTGTATGTTAAAAATAGATTTCTTATATACATGGAATTCTATAGTATATTTTTTATGATAAAATAATTTTTTAATAGTATATTATCTAAATGACATTAATAATATAAGAGAACAAAATTAAGGTTTCATATAAGTTATCATATTCAAATTAATGGATACAAAATTTAAACCATTTAAGTATTATAAAATATTATTTGGAGATGTGTACTTGATCTTAGGATGTATTTGGGAGATCAGATTCATTTTATGGGATTTTCATGTAATAATAATTTACAATTTTCCATTTTCATTTAACTATATGGGGAGTTATATGGAAGTTTATTCTCATCATCATTGTGTTTAATAGAGATGTGAAAAAAATTATTTTTTATGACCTAGTTTAATGCAGGATGTGACATATTAAAATTAACTAATAATAATAAATATGATAATGGATAAATGTTTATAAAAATCATATGATAATTTAGGAATATAAACCATGTAATTTAATTTTAGTGATCATGTGTTTTTGTGATTGTCTCATCAGTTATGATGTTAATGTCTTTTACAATAATAAGTAGTGGAAACTCATATTATATGGTCTTTTGAGATGGTATAATGATTTTTTGAAGTATATTTTTATATAGATTATATACCTTGATTTAGTGTTGTTTGTATTTTTTTAACGAATTTCTCATTAGATCAACAATAAAAAAAAACAATCCTTGTTAAATGTGCTATACAACATGGATCAAACAGTCCCAATTAACTCTATTAACGATCATAATTTCATTGAAACAGTTAATAAAAAATAATTATGAATTATTTGTTTAAGGGATATTTTAGGCATACCAATACTCTTATTAATAAGTGATATTTTCATTAATTTTACTCTATTAAAATATTCATATTTAGGTTTTATTATAACATATCTAAAGAAACATAATCTAGTCTCAATCATATTCTCATCAATTAGAGCACCTGTAATTTTATCTAAAACATGTTCCTTTTCAATCTTATCCATAATAGAAGGTACCCATATTAATTTTCAATCTTCTATTTCTTCTACCCTTAATTTTAATTCAAAACATCAATTAAAATTCCAACAATCATTACCATATATAATTTCATGTCTATTAACGGCCCTATAAAAGTTTACCATAAAATTAATAATAAATTTTATGATCACATAGAACCACAAAATATATTCAATTTTTGATTATTATAGTTTGAATCCAGTGAGAGAAAACTATATTAAGATCTTGAAAACATTTCATAAATAATAGTAAATATAAAAATGATCGATTTTTAAAATAATGTGGTCTTCATTGTCATAACCATAACATTATTAGAAAATAATTTTCTAAAATGACACTCGATATGTTTTATCTTATCTCTCCTAAGACAAAAATGATTTGATTCTAAGGACTCTCTAAAATGTTATAACGTAAAATTGATAGTCTCTTTGGATTATAAAATTAGTAGTATATTAAAAAAAACATAAAAATAAGTATATTATCTTGAATTTGGTTTTTAATTTCATATAAAACAAAGATGATAAGGTATGGTCTTAAATTTGAAACATGATATAGACCTATTTATAAAGATAAGTACGTAGTGTCACCTTCCATAGTCCTAAATTTGGTCAAACTCCATTTATATATGTCATGGATGAGTTCTATATACACAATATATACCTAGTTAATTTCATGATATTTCAATTAAACCACTCTAGAAAATATATTAGATGTATTTTAGAAATTAATCAAAAACAAATGCAAATCATGGAATTTTTTAAATAATACACTCTTATACCAATAATAAAATAAGTCGCTTCTTTGGTTTAGTTGCCAGATATAAAACTAAACTGAATGTCTCAAACATTATATTCCATTTGAATCCTCTATTCAATCAGTATATCCAAACAATTAATGGAATAACTCTTAATATTAATACCTTCTTAATTAACACAATTCAAATTTTCTCATTGTTTTTTATAAATAGGTACGAGATATATATTTCTCCATTTATAAAGAATTTTATTAGATTTCATAGTTTAATTAAATAACATTATGAGATAATTAATACCCAAATTTTCTTGACCTGTCCCAGTGGGGTCTGTGTCGTGACTGCTCAAGCCCACCTCCAATAGGCCAAAGGTAGGTGACTAGAACCAAGTAGGAATATCACTAACATTGATGGAATTACCTAGTTACTTGTATTCATGAAGACATCTGCAAGCCCACAAATGATGAAATTTTAAAAAAAACACTAATGAAACAAATACAGGAATACAACAAAACCCAACAAACATAGTATGATAAGAAGTTAGAGTTTATTAATGTAAATAGGGATAGAATGCAATCCCACCAATAGAATGAGTCTGAAGACTACAAATTCAAATCCATAAACAAGAAGGTATTGGGACTACTGATCAAAGCTATTGAAAAAACTCTCACTTTAGAAATATTAAAATCTATGTCTGGTCCTGGTCTACCCTAGACTCCATCAAACAGTGGCTCATCTACATAAGACATAACAAATGCGATAAATTCCCATGAAGGGGTGAGTATAATAATACTCAGTAGGTCACCTCAAAACACAAAAAGAAAAACACAATGTTAAGGTAAAACCATATCTACACATTATTTTTCATCAATAAATATAACAATCACATGTCCAGATATACTCAAACCCTAACCTGTAGTTTAGAGGTAAGACACAACTACCACATACCGACACGAGAGATTCTTTATAACGATTCTACAAAGAAACTCATTGGGGAGAACAAAATCCTTAGTCTGATCGAACTGATGACGTCCACCCATGAAGTATTGTTTATCATAAACCATCATGAGTGAGATAAACTGATATATCTAAAGAGAGATATAATACACTAGCTCTGGGTGTACACATTCCATGACTGGGGAAGATCATGATACAAATATGAGGTTCACTGCTAGGGCTATAGTGTGATACAATAGATCATCTGGATTCACCTGATAAGTAGAGGATTGATTTCCAGTCTGATTGGTCACACTAATACTAGGACACTGCATAGGGAACAAGAATTTATATAGGATCCTGATCTAGGCCTCTCGGAGGGGATTCCTAACTATATCTAGTAAAATAATACTCAATGGACCTTACTATTGTGAATAGAAAATGATACCAAATATCCTTTAGAGGAATAATAAAGGTCACCAACCCAATCTAAACTTGTCTTAGATATGGTGGAAAAGTGGTTTAATCCTTGTTAGAAGGCGTACACGATGTATAGTAGGGTCACAAGAATTTTCTATTGACCCTGGTTACTCCCCGTGTTCAATGACTCGTGTCATTAGAAAACGTCATGTAGAATAGGTATACATGGAATGATGAAAGGATCACACCTTGTGTCCTACCATCTGGGTTCCACCCAAGTACTCTGGCTATGTTCTAGTACATGGTGTCAACCAGTGTTCACCTACCTCTGTACTAGTACATGGTGTAACTCGTGTATCTAGTCTAGGTCTTGATATATAGTGGGGAATATGATATATAGGCAATCCATTTACTCAACCATGTTTCCATGTATCTAGTAAGATAAACACTGATCCTCGAGATAGGTCCCACACACCATGTGATAGGTGTCAAATGACATGTGACTCTTCACTACTTCCCAAAAACCTAGTCTCCATTCAGCGGCATACGCTGTGTATTGCAGTGTACATGCTGTGTTTTTTCAAACATTATAGATACCTTAGTTCTTTCTATGTCATCTTCTCCGCTACTCTAGACATCGTTTCTAGCTATGCATGGTCAAGAAGCATGTGATTTAGGGTCTTCTAGTCCCTCCATCACTAAATTGTATTGATTTGAGCCTTGAATCAACTCGTAAAAAAAGATAATTCTTGTTCTTCATTTTTGATGAATAATGAGAAATCAACACACACCATCATTCAATCTACTTCCACAACCATCGTCGCACCTTGGTCATGCAGTACTAATTTTGGATCATAACTTTTGGATCATTGCACCTTAAAATGGAGGCATAAAGATCATTTGTTTTTAAACAATGAAGAATGAGAAGAATGATAAGTACTTAAGGGGAGAAAAGGAACATGGAAAAACCCAGGGAACGAACCTTAACCATTGTTTATTCTGACCTGAACCCATTCTCTAAGAATTTTTAAGATAACAAAATTAATATAATCATCCCGATATTCCAACAGTCAGTCCCTCCCATAAGAACAATCGAACCACGAGTCAACCTGTTCATGGGAAGATCTGTGTTCATCAGTAATTATATGAATGGTTAAAGAATAAATTGAAATCATAATACCCTACCTCGTTATTGGATCTTTCACTAAAGAGTTTTGATTTCTATATCGTTGTCGTTTGCAAGATTCATCCCTTCGATCTTCGATCCAACTTCTATCCTCATTTTTCATCGAGAGAATACATCATGTTCTCTTGGGAGCGTCCAGAAATTTCCAGGGTTATGAGCCTAACCATAGATTCCTTCTTAAAATTTTAATTAAAATAAACTTCGATGCATTATTTTGAAACATTAAAATAATAAAATAAATTGTCAATTTATTTTATCCTTTAAAAGGACCAAATATTAAATTTTGAGGCTAACCCATGCTGACCTGTGTTAGGCCTCACAGGGGTTAATTTGTATTCTCTAAATGTAATGGCGCCCTCATATTTCTAATCTAGGAATCCGTTTAGAATTTATTCCACTATTTCAAGAAAAATTCCCATGCATGTTATTTAATATATTTAATATATTTCAAACATTTATTCTGGGAACACTGGTCCTTATAATCTCATGTCGTCTCAAAACATGGTCCAGAATTAATTCTATATAATATTTAGTATTAATAAGCAGAAAAATCTAGGAAATTACATTCTCCCCAACTTGGGGAATTACGTCCCCAAAAATCTAAAAACAAAGTCTATAAAAAATATGTCTCTACTACGCATAAATATGAACATCCTACTCTTATGATCTATCATAAAGATTCTCATGTAGCCATCAGAAATGCACTAAATGAATCTCTCACTCATGAAGGATCCTCTCACACCAATCCTCAATATCTACTATGTACTCAACAAAAGTTACTCTATAGTCAATGTCTATCTCACCCCCGCCTATAATGTGTGATGGGTCATGCACCTACCAACTCAGATGTGACACATGGAAGACATCATGTACCTGGTCCAACTACAGGGGTAGAGCTAAGAGATATGTCACCTCACCAAATCTATACAGTTTCTGAAAGTGGACAATAAACTGTGGAGATAACTTTCCAACCTAAACAAATATCTGTTATCCTCATCTAGGTGAGACTCTAAGGATTACATGGTCTCCTTACTCAAACACATAAGGTCACCACCGCCTGTCAGCATAATATTTTTGACAGCTCTATGTAGTATACATACAATCCTAGATGAGTTGAACCTTCTTGGTAGTAGATCACACCAATTCTGGACCCACGAGTACTGCCTCTCCTGGGTCAGTCCAATAGATTGGTGACTTGAAGTGTCTCCTATATAGAGCCTTGAACGGTTTCATACCAATGGTGGAGTGGTAACTATTATTGTATGAAAACTCCACCAGTGGTAGGTAGTCCTCCCAAATAAGACTGAAGTCCAATATGAAACCCTACACCATGTCCTCTTGAACCTAAATGTTCCTCTCCATATGGACATTCTTCTAGGGATTATATTTCACGCTCAAGCATAATTGAGATCCAAATGCCTCTTATAATCCCTTTTAAAACTAGGACGTGGAATGATCATCACAATCAGAAACTATCATCACTGGGACTCCACGGAGTCGAACTATCTCCAGAAGGTAGATTCATCCCAATATCTCTACTTAATTATTCTCCCAAATAGGTAGGAAGAGGGTCAAATTGGTGAGTTAGTCAACAATCACCCACATGGTATCGTGTCCCCTGGATGTATGTGGTATACCCATCACTAAGTCCATCGATATCTCAACCCACTTCCATTTCATCAACTCAAGGGGTTGAGTCAAACCTGTTGGAACCTAGTGCTCATCCTTCTCCTATTCGCACGTAAGGCATCAAGAAACACCGCCTTCTTCATCCCTCTCCACCAAAACTAACATCGTAGGTCCCGCTATATCTTCACCACACTAGGGTGTATCACCAAAGGGGATTTATGAAACTCAATTAGAATGTACCCCCTCAACACCACCAGTATAACTATGCATCCTCGGAAAAAGACGTCGTCCTCCCCATCATGTGAATATCCATCAGTCGCATGCCCTGTAGACTGTTGAGCACATAGTGTCTCACTGTTGGAACCCCCAATCTATGCCTCCCAGACTCACTGTAAGAGTGGATGAGTGACAACCATCGACTAGAGGTATGCTACTCCATATTTATCCACAAAAGATGATTTTAATGAGGAAAAATTCTCTAACACCTCATTCATCAACTATGAACTCGATCTCTCGCTGATATTATCTTCCACCACTTTCTCCTTCCAAGGAGTATATAAAATAAAAAATTCATAGTCCGGGAAAAACCCGAGATATCTCTTGTGTCTTAAGTTCATATCCTTCTATGAGAAGATATACATGAGTCTCTTATGGTCAGAGTAGACCATAAAACACTCTCCCATCAGGTAGTGTCACCAAATATTTAATGCAAAGACTACCACTTCTTACTCAAGATCATGATCGTTAAGTTTTGCTCATGTGGTCTCAACTGCTGTGAACTATAGGTAACCACTACTTACCTCTTCTTCATGAAACAACCCAGTATTGTCTCTGATGAATCAGAAAATAATACATACTCAACAATATCCTCTAGATATATCACGATCGGAGCGCTCATTACACTCTGGCTCAACTATTGAAAAGCCTAATGGAAATTGTACATATACACTAAAGGCTACCCCTTTCTAGTCAGAGCTATCAAAGGTGATGATATCCAAGAGAAATCATGTATGAATCTCTGATAATATCATTCTATCTAATGGAAACTTTGTACCTCCATCATGATCCTAGATGGATCCCATACTATCACTCCCTCTACCTTGACCGGGTCACTCCATCTTCTAAGATAATAAGTCCACAAAAGTGGACAAACAAAATCTATAATGACACTTCAAGAGTTTCCCATAAATATGGTCCACATGGAGTATGTCCAAAAACATCCGTAGGTGTCTCGCATTCTCTACCTCAGACACTGAGTACACAAGGATATCATCAACGAGGACTACAAAGAACTGGTATAATTTAGGATGAATGATCTGATTCATGAGTCCCATGAACACTATTAGGGAATTCATCATTCTTAAGGGAATCACTAAGTACTCATAATTATCATAGCAGCATCTGAAAGACATATTTAGTGTATCCTTCTCCCATAGTCGCAATTGGTGGTATCTTGATCGAAGGTGAACCTTCAAGAACAATTCTGCTCCTATCAACTAATCGAAGAGTTCATCTATCCTTTATAATTGATAATTTTTCTTCTCGGTCACCTAGCTAATGAAATGATAATCCACACAAAACCTCATGCTCTTGTTTTCCTTATAGGTAAACAAAACTGAGGCCAATGATGGTGAAACAATAGGCCTCATAAATCCATTCCTCTTCATGTCTCTAACTGTACCCTCAGATCAAAATGCTCTATGGGAGAAATCCAATATGTCGGTGAGGATATCAGTGCCATCCCGGGGTGTAAATAGATAGAGAAGTTGATCTACGGATGGTGAGGTAACCCTAGATCATCTTCTAGAAAGTCATCCTTGTACTCTGGCACTACTATTGGAAACAAAAATCTCATAACATCACCTGATCCAAAGGTATGGCTAGCCAACTCATGAGTAATCATCATCACCCTCCTATCAATGATCCCATATTATGCTTCTTTGGTTTCCATTTAAGAATAAAACATTCCGTACCAAAGGAAACACCGCACCTTTTACCTAAAATAGTCAATCTAGGTATGGACCAAAGATCTCCAATTTATACTGAGAATTAATTTGTAAGGTCTCTACGATGACTCTAAGTGTTTCCAACTAAAACTATCACCTTCAAGGGCCAGATCACACTTTTGGCTCAAGTGTGTCATCAACGAATCTCCTCCCAAAGGTATCTCCAAGCATTAGGGTTGTTCCAATGATTCAACCAGATTCTCAAGGTCTCGTACAAGGTAATTGGAAAGAAAACAATGACTGGAATTAGTTTCTATAAGTACGATAACTATGGTATAAATGAAATAGATCGAACCACATATCATCCTTGGAGTCCCTAGGTCATATGGCATGACTACATGTACCTACCCCCATCCCAGTCCTTCAGATCCCTGAGCCTGGTGTGGAACTCATGGCGGTGGGGATGGAAGAATGTTGAATCATCTCCCACCTAATGCATCTCTCCCTGCTTCTATGCCATTCCTACTTCCTTGTGTATTTTCCTACTCCACTCATTACCTCTACATTGGTTATCCATCCATCATCACCCTATCAATATCTTTCTGGGTTGGGAAATCTCTAGAGAGATGTCCTTTTCCTTTTCATGTGTAGCATCACCTATCCTTAGGCTGACTAGATCCATACTAAGATCATTGAATCATAGATACCCTAACCTAGGACCTCCTATAATGTCTCTCATATCCAGATCCCTATAAATGATGTTGAATCCCCGTTTCTAAGGTCTCTGTACAAATCTAGTTGCTGTGGACTATCACAAGCAGCATCTTCTCTTATAATAAGCTCTCAAATACAAAAGATTTATTGACCACTATAGAATAAGTAAGAATGGAAATAGGTTTAATGTTGGATCAGATGTCCTGATGATGACCTCATTAGAAGGGCCGAGCCCTGATGTACTGATACCCTAAAATATCCATTGATTGCCTAGAGAGGTTAGTGAACCTCTATGAATAGTTATCCACCGTCAAACAACCCTGGTGGAACGGAAGAATCTCCAATATACGCAATGATCTCAGTGTAACTTGAGTGAAACCCTCTCTAAAGAGATACTTGAAATCATTCTAAGAAAGTGTCACCTCCTCATGAGTTTGGGTGGTCAAAATCCATTATCTCCCTACCAAACCTTGAAGAAATATTACCACCAGGAACACTATATGGTCTACTGGTGTCCTCACTAAATAGAAAACTCTTGTCACCATCTCATACTAGTGCTCAACCGCATGAGGTTCGGGCTCACCTCATGGTTCTCTATCTCTAATACTCATGGATCATGATAGGACTGTTCTGCTCGTCTATTGGTGCTATAGGCACCACGTGCTGCTCCACTAATGGTGGTATAGCTGGTGCACAACCTAGAGGAAACATCTGGGATTTTGGTACCTATAATGAAGCCTTGTCACTTAGGGGGTCATCCTTATGATTGAGATTCTTAATTATAGCCAAAATGCATCTTGAATGCATCCAATTAGAAAATAAGATGTACCACAGTCAATGAGTATATATGGATATCTGACTGATGAAGGACATAGAAAACAAATCCATATATATATATGATGCATGTTCCATTATTTCCCTTGCAACTAGTGTTCTCATGTGTAGATTTGAAAAGAATATTATCATAGACCTTGTGTATGGATACATCAACCACCCGTACCAACACTAGATTCCCTATTCGGAAATCCAAACATGAAACACTTTACATTTTTCACTAAACCAATATCACATACTCCTGGTCCTAAGGTAGAACCGACCACCTCTTATACCCCTATATCACAACCCATCGTAGTGGGGTCTGTTATGTGACTCCCCAATCCCACCTCCAATAAGTGAGGGGTTGGTAACCAGCACCGAGTAGGCATATCACTAACATAGGAGGCATTGCCTAAGTACCTATACGCATTCACACATCTCCAAGCCCCAAAATGATGAAATTTAAAAATACCACTAAGGATCAATATTCATTCAGACCACTAAACCCTACCAACAAAGTACAACATGAAAGTAGTGTGAAACAATGTAAAGTGGGCCAGAATACAAGACCACCAAAAAAAGTGAATGAAAACTACAAAGTCCAACCAATAAAAAAAAGGTATTGTGACTGCTAATAAAAGTTGTATGAAAACCATGTCCTATCTAAACACACACAACTCTATTTGTTCCTAGTCCTCCTTGGATTTTTTCAGATGTTTTCTATTCTACAAAAGACATGACACATGCAGGGAAATCCCATGCAGGGGTGAGTGTAACAATACTCAATAGGACATTCTAAAACACATAAAGGAGAACAGAAAGTAATGGTATAGTCAGGTATACCTAGTATATTACTATATTACATATAACAATAACATTTCAAGTTATTCTCACACCCTAACTCGTAATCTAGAGTTAAGTCACAACTACAACATACCAATAATAGAAATTAAATCTCAAGATTCCACAATGAAACTCATTTGAGGGCACACACTCTAGAGTATGATAACACTGATGATATCTGCGTAAGAAGTAAATCTCATCAGGAACCATAATTTTATAGATATACTAATCGATATGAAGGGAGATATGATACACTCTCTCTGGGAGTACTCACTCCATGAGGGGGGGATCACAATACACAGGTGTGGATCAGTGCATGTCCATGGGGTTATACAATGAATCATCTGGATTCACCTTCTAAGTAGAGGATCAATGTCTTGTAGGATTGGTCGTGATGATACAAATAATCTACATAGGGAACAAGAATGGATATAGGATACTGCTCTGGGACACATGGTGGAGATTCGTGACTATATATAGTAAAATACTACTGAAGGGACCATACTCTTATGAATGGGAAATAATACCAACTAAACATTAGGGGAATGATCATGGGAACCAACACTAAGAAATATTGTTCAATATATGGTTGAAAAGAGATTAAATCCATGTTATAAGGGATACATGTCATGTAGTAGGGTCACATGTAGTGCCCCTTGACCTCGGGTACAACCCATGTTAAACAGCTCGTGTCATTAGAAAATATCATGTAGAAGAGGTATACATGGAATATAGAAAGGCTCAAGTGTTTTGTTACACTATCTATGGTCCACCTTTGTATTTTGGTCATGTTATATTACAAATTATCAACCCATGGTCTCATTCCCTTCTACCAGTACATGAGATAACCCGTGTATCCAGTCCAGGTCTAGCTATGTGGTAGGGTACACACCGTGTTGGAAACCCTTGTACTCCACCTCATCTTTGTGTAACACACGAGATACACGTTGAGACTCAAATAAAGTCCCACACACCATGTGATAGGTTTCACATGTCATGCGACTCTTCACTCATTCCCAAAACTCTACCTTCCACTTAGGGGGGACTGAACACCTTGTATTACATAAAACACTCCATTGTGTTTGGAAAATTCTAGAAACCCTGATTCATGGTCCGTAGTCTTATCTGATGCTTTGAAAATTATTTTTGGCCACACCTAGTTAGGAAAAATGATATCCAGGGTCGTTTGGTCCCACCATTGCAGAATCTGTAAGATTCGATCGTTGAATCAAATCGGATAACAAGATCACCATCTTTCATCATTTTGAAAGTGAACGAGAAATTAGCACCCATCATCATTTGATCATCTACCAAAACCATCTTCGCAACTCTATTGAGTCATACTAATGCTGGATCTTAAATTTAAAATCATTGTGCTACGAAATGTAGGCAGAAAGATATTTTTTCCATAAACCACAATGAACATGAAGAACGTGAAGAACTTCAAGATGGAAATGGTACATTGAACAAACACAAGAACAAACCTTGGACATTTTTAATTTAAACCTTGATCCATTCAATAAGAATAATAAAGATAAAAAATATAGTATAATCATCCCCAAATTCCCACAATAAAACCCTCCTTCATGAATGATCGACCCACTGGTCAACCTGTACATGGATTGATCCATTTTTTCATTAATTCTAGGAATGTGGAAAGAAGGAATTGAAATCATAATACCCTACCTCAAGGTTGGATCATTCTTTCAAGAGGTTTGATCACCGTGTCAACTCTGTTAGTGATATTTTTCATGAACGGCTCTTGTCGATCATCAATCCAACTTCTTTCATTGTTCGTAATCAATAGAATCTTCCATGTTCTCTCCAGAGCCTCCAAGAAGTTATAGGGTTAGGATCCTAACACTAGATTCTTTCATAAAAGGATAATTAAATGAACATCATTGCATCGCTGGGAAACAGTAAAATAATAAAATAAATTATCAATTTATTTTATCCTTTAAAATTTCCAAAAATTACGTTTCATATCCAACCCACGATGACCTGTTTTAGTCCATGACAAGACAAAAGTCAGTACAGTAAACTCAACGGGGCCATCAGATTTTTGATCTGGGCACCCATAGAAACTATATTCTACTATTTTCAAAAAATCACTTGCATGTGATATTCAGTATATTCAATATATTTCAAACATTTATTCTTGGCACACATGGCCTCAGAATTTTACATTATCTTAGTGCCTGGTCATGAATTAATTCCATGTAATATTTTAAAATTATACCAAAAAAAATATAGAACATTGCACAACTCCCCTAAAAATTTATACTCTTCAATATATATGTTATATAGCCCAAACACATTACCATTTTCCATCCCTTTTAATGCATATTTAACTTTATAATGATATACTTTTACAAAATAGGTGAAATTGAGTTCCTCTGCTAATTTTATGATTTTATAAGTCTAATACACTAATTATATCTTCATTGAATGCACTATTAAATTATCATATCCAAATTTTCTTAATTTACTCACCCTTAAGATTGTATATCTTTATTCATATTTTATCCCACCCATTTAGTCTCTTATTAACATAATACCTTAATTTGTATTCTAATCATTGTATCTACCAATATCATATATTTACATATTAAAATTCTAATATTCCATGTAGTTATCCTAGGATTATGATTTGGAACAATCTACCTTGCCCCATGTATTCATCTAGAATTTTTTGAAGACCCTTACTCATTTTACATGACACTTGAGAATTTATATAACAATTCTATATCATTTGACATAATACTTAAGTAATGTAGCTATGTGATGAAAAAAACTAATATTATAATATTAAAACGTTTTATCAATGTCATGAAAATATTTGATGATGTTATACAATGGCTATAAACTACTAAACCTAGCTCTCCTTCTTTATATAGGTTTGTAACAAAAAGGTAGGATTTAAAACCCACACTGGTGGAGTTGTCTTTAAAAATTTTCAACTAAGAAAATATTAATGGGATCCATATTATATTTTAAATTATGATTTTGTAAATGTCGTAGGGTGTATGAATATTCCATTTTAAATGGTTCTATTACAATATTTTGTAATTCAAGAATAATTGTGGGAGAGAAAGGATCATATGTGGTAGTAATAACCAAATATGTTGAAAAATGAATTGTTTTTGAATTTATGATATAGTAAATTTCTATTGTGGGGAGAATTATAACATATTTAAACTAGTATGTGGTTATATTTTTAGTTTTAATTTAATTTGGATTATGGAGTTGGGTTTTGGAGTTGTTAATAATTCATGGCTTGGTTCACTATTAAATAACATTGCATGATAACTATGAATATGATCCTTCTTAAGGTGGAGATCAATTCATGGTTTAGTGCATTGATAAATAAAAAAGCAGGATAACCATGAATTTTCTGCATTGTAAAATAGTGATAAAATCATGGTATGTTATAATGTTAAATAATTTTATAGGTAAAAAAATGGTCCTTTGAGTTTTTGGTCACACACATGTCACATACATAGGTAGATAAAATTTAGAAAACCTTTCTCATATTTTTTGACTCGCATATTTTCATATTAAAAATTCCATTTGTCCCTATCAAACCCTAAAATCTATATTAGTTAATTAAACCTTTTAGACTGGTATATTGTGAATTTACAACCAATCTTGTTTGTTTTAATATACTTTTAGTGTAGTTTGATGAACAAGAAATCAGGTCGAAGGGAAGAAATATTTGATATATTCTCACCATTATTGTTTCCTTTTAATATCTATGGATGATTTTTGGAGATTTATATCATGAATGGAATATTCCTTTTGAATAAATCATCGATTTTTATTATAGGTATTTCTTGATTGGATTGAAACCAAAACCATGAAATTGAATGAATTTTAAAAGTCCATGAAATCACATCTATGTGGTTGTTTTTTATCTATTCTTATAATAATGGTTTACTTGTATATGGTTTACTGATGATTAATTTAAATAGTGATTATTTGATCATGATTTATGTTCAATGTCTCCTTAATGTGGATTATGAATTTATTATTTTAACAAACTTTTTGGTTTTTCAAAAATATAAGGTTTGGTTATCCATCATTATTGGAAGGAAAATTTAAGGGGGTTAGTAAAATTTTATGTGTTAAATTTTGATGATGTTTTTTTGGAATAGTGTACAACGATAGGTTTTTTTGAAAATAGGTTTTCTATATATTTTTTGAAAATGAATTATTGATATTTATTATATAAAAATCTATTCCATGGTGGGTTTTGTGATTGAAAGTGAATTTAAATATAGGTTTATTTAAATGAATTTATTATAAATATATTAAAATTAATAATTAATTGATATAAATATTATTGTTTCTCTATAGATAGCAAATCATTTGACATAATTAAATTATTCAATCATGGAATCCTCTTTAATTTTATATTATAATTATTTTTAGGAATTTTTTGATGTAACTCTTTGAAATTAACTCTAATACATTATTTCTGAATTTTTATTTCATTGGAGGACCAAAACATATGGATTTTTTATTGAAAATAACTTTCTAGTGCTCATACTTCATCTTATATTTTTCTCTATCTAATAAAAACACTATTTATTCACTTGGTTAATCATCATGGGAGAATATACTTTCAACATAATCAACATTCATGTTTTTGATCATTAGTAATTGGTTGATATATTTGAAACTAATATTATGATTCATATAATACTTTAAGAATTTAATTTTTTTTATGTATGTGTAACAGACATATTATTTTCGTAATACCATAAAAATATTTCATTTAGATGAAATTCCAATTGTTTTCATTTTTTCATTCCCTAAAAAAGTAAGCAAAGACTTATCAGGAAATTATTTTTTCATGAAATTTATATCTTTTTATAGAATTTTTTCACTTTTGATATATAATTTTGGTCAATAATAATATTAATTAAGGAGTTTTCCATATTATTTGATTTTTTTGAAAACAATTATTACATTAAAATATTATCTAAACTATAAAGTTAAACCTTAACTAATTCTCTAATTGAAACACCTACTAGTTTTATATTCTTAATTTTTATAAAATCCATATGTTTAACTCTAAGAGGGTCTGATAAGGATTTGAGGTAATATTTATTGAGCTTAACATCATCAATTATAAAATGGTTGTAATTTTTTTTAACAAAGAGTGGAGATATAATCAGTATATAAGAAGATTATTAATTACTTAATAAGGAATTGGTTAAACATATATCTTTGATACTAAAAAATATTACCAAAAGGAGGTATTACAATGAATGATTTTTTTTCAAAAATGGAAGGGATGATTAAAAATTTGGGATAAAGTAACCCAAGGAGAGTGTTAAAAATAATGGAGAGACTTCTATTAGAAAAAATAGTAAATTTATTCTGATCCAAAAGGTTTAGTTCATCTTGAACCTGAGTTAAATATTTATATCCAACTAGGACTAACACTAATAACCCTAAAGACTAATATCCTAGGGCTATGTTTCCTATCCTTAAAAAATACATTTATCACATTTAATTTAATTTATATAAATAAAATTTATTTAGATTTACTTTTACAAAATTATAAAAGAAACAAAATCAAACCACACTTGATAACAAAACCTAATTTAGATTTATATAAAAATATTTAATAAAATATACTTTAATAAATATAATGTTGATATTGAAGTCGTACTTCACTAGAATGATTCCTTTCAGTATCTTTACATTTATTCCCAGATAAGAATATCTAAACATAGACAAGATTATATGGTATCTTTAAAGGTAAGATTCCTAGTCATGCATGGGTCATACTTTTCATCTTCCATAAGTGTATCATCCCATTAAATTAATGCAATTTTCATTGATCCATATATAATAATCACCAAAACATGTTGGATTACTTCCTAGATAAGGAATAATCAATATAGATTAAATTTTGTTCACCTTTATTCATTACACACCATTATAAAATTATTATTTTTTAAATATGACATCTTCATTCATATATATATTGTTGGAGGATCCACGCAATATCATGGGTTTACATAACCCCTCTTCTTCATAAAAGAGAAATTTACATATATTTTATCTAATTACCTTACTCAAATAACTACTTAAATAACCATGTTGGATAATACCATAATGCCTTAAGTAAAATCATTAATTGAAATTGCTGGAAACTAGTAGGAAGGGATAAATAAGACCGTTAGTGAATGATTTACCATTATTGAAACCAACCATGTTATTAAATGGAATGAGATATAACTTTATATAACTAATAGAAATAAATTTTCCTAAAACATTAATGCAAAATAGAGTATAGTGAAAACCAAAAATGTTAAACTTTAATTGACAAAATCAAATTAAATGTTCAATTCCAACCTACCATGGATTGTATAAATACTCTTATAATGTGGGGACAAACACCGTGACTCTGATTATCCAGAAAATATTTTCTTATACATCAATAATGAATAAGGAATATTTCCCTCAACCTATATCTATGAATATAACATCTACTTTAATTTTTCTGTATGATTTTAAAGTTGAGTAAAAAAATACACTGTAAGATTACCCAAAACCACTCTAATGAGTTCCCATGAATAATAATATCAATATTTATAAACAAATTATATTAAATAACACTTTAAAATAAAAAAATATTAAACTATTTTAAATGTAACAAGTATTCACATAAAAACTAACTCACCCTAGGGATTCAAAGACATGGGTAACCCTACCCGGTTACCTTGAAGAATATCCAAAATCCATACCAATATCATGAAATTATAAATGCATCATATACGAGTTATATTATATTATCATACTTAAGGAAACATGAGTAGTAAACAATAACTAAATACCTACACACATGACTATTTTGTCACCAATAATGAATCATTATCCACATAAGTGTTAATATTCATAGTTCTTCTCATTCATGTCTTGATCCATCCTATCCATGTTATATTGAGGAATGAAATTTATTTTCCATTTTTATATAGTTATTTATATCGTTGCTTTTGGGACGTCAATACAAAACACATATATTATTTATAAATTTTTATTTCTAATTTTTGTTTCTATAAAATGTTTTTTCATAACCCAACCCCACTAGGAATTCTCCTGTGTTTTCAATGAGATCGACAATGAGCCCCAAATACTACCTCCAGTAGTAAATGGGTTAGTGTATAGAAAAATAAATAAAAATCATAATGTGTGAATGAATTTTTTTATATAAAAATTAAAAATTGTAAGTAGACAACAACAATAACCTTAAAGACGACAATCAAACTCCAAAAACATATTTAGTATAAGCATGAGTATACCAATAGGAAGTCCAAACTAAACCACTGTTGACTAACTATAATGTGAAATCACTAATACATGAATCATCCCACTACCAAAAATATCATATCATGACTAAACCAACGACACTCAACACTATCAATTAAAATATCATGTAATCCAAAAAAAATAACAGATAATAATAGCGTGAGCATTAGAGTGTACTCTTTTAGTTCCTCCTCTAACCAATCACATTTCATGTGAATATAAATAATCAAGAATCAGTGAGTGAAGTATACTGGTATAATTAAATTCAACATATAATTTAGGAATAATATTTGCATTATCAAATAACCATAACATGTTATTCACCTTTCATTTCTTACAACTGATACAGCATCACCACAACTAACTCTCTAATTACCACCTCATGTTATCCAAACCTCTAATGAACATAACTCCAACCACAACAATAAAATATCTCAATATGGTGTACCATATAGCTACTACATAGGGAAATATACAGTGATTCATATACATCATCAACAAAAACTATACCTATGGTGTTAATATAGTATCCCTCCTCCATATTATTTAATATGCATACCACACCCCTCATGGATTGTCTGTATAAGTGAATATTGTATCTCACAAATAACCACAACATAAATTGAAAAATATGGTTAGATTAATAATAATATTTTAATTCATTAAGGCATAATCAATTACAATATCAATTTATCAAATCAATATACAAATAAAAAAACTGTTTATGACCGTTATAACCATAATACTGTTGACACAATGAATTATTTAATCCTATACTTACTCAGAATATTTCTTATTCTATATCTACATATCCCTAGGTAATATAATCCCACCAACCATAACCAAACAACACAAATCAACTAATAAAGAACCACATATTCACTACATAAACTCCATCCATCTTTAATTTTAATCTTATTTGAGATAACTATTAAAACTCATAATAATTTCCATCTAAAATATAAAATATAGTCAACATAGAATCACCTCATAAAATAACACAATGATAAAAAAACAGGTACCCCTAGATCATCAACTACCATTCCTCTTATAATTTTATACCATTTAATTATTTTCACTCACAATTATTTAGTTACCAAATTTACCAAATTTTTAATTAACATTATATTCTATAGAAATTCAACTAATATTTTCCCTAATATCCCATTGATTAAGATATTTATTCATTAATATTAATAGAATCATAGAATTTACCAATCATTACATCAAAAAAATTATAAAAATTATTTTAACATTCCTAAAAGAGAAGTTAGTATTAACCAACATAATTAGTCATTGAAAAACAAGTCATGAATATCCAAACATTCATCTGCATGGTTATTAATATCTCTTTTAATCCTCACTTACATAACCACGAACACTCTACCAAAATGAGTTTATAACTGTAATGAGCTAAGAAAATTAGGAAATAGGGTTGAAAACACCATGAAATGGTCTTCTATAAATTCAAAAAATAAATTCAACTTTCATTGTTATCTTCTAAGATCACTCCAACCATCTCTAAAACCTAAAAATTTACAAAGGCATGAACATCAATATTAACTATCATCCCATTAAATAACTTTCAGACAATTATTTTCTATTTATAATCAAATAAACACATTTAAAAAACAAACGTAAATATGGAAATTCCAAAAAATCACAAAATACCTCTCAAAGAAAATTTTTTCTATCAAAAAGATTAAAAAATAGAGAAAGGGAAACCAAAATAATTTAATTTAGAAAAAAATAAAATTTCAAAATTATTTTAGAAATGAAATTCTAAAACAAATTCAGATATTAAACTCACATATGATAATATCACTTTGGTAAATATTCATCTAAACCCCCATGTATCCAGAAAACATGCACCAACGGAATTTATTATTTTCTAACCACATTATTATAACATTATCGGATATATATATAAGTAATTTTGGTAACTTTTCATCACCATTAACATCTATCTCACCCTAGTTGATTCCATAAAAGTAATCATAATGATAAATTTAAATATTAGATACCCAAAAGATGTTTTGATTCACTCAAGACTGATTGGAGGAACCATCCTATATGCCTCTCCACCAATCCTCTCCAACACCTCAAAAGGTCCAGTAAACATTAAATATATATTACTATATCTTCCAAACATCTTCTATCCATGAATATGAGAAACCATTAAAAATATATAATCACAGACCTCAAACTCTAATGGTCTCTTTATTTTATACACATAATATTTCTTTCAATCCTTCATAGTTTAAATTCACCCCAACCCATATTAACATTTTCTACCATACTCTTTACCAAGTATATACAAATGATATGTTCCTCAGAAACCACTATAGAACACAATGTTTTTCTACATTTCCACCTATAAAACACCTTAAATGGATCCATGAAAATGGATGAATGATATATTTTGTTTTAACATAACTTAATTAACATTCAATACATTACACAAGATACCATGAAATTGATGACACAAGTATGAAGCATGTTCTATAGTGTCTGAATATTATGGCCCATTTTCCTATCTAGAAAATGATAAAATGATGTCTTAATACATAACTAGGATACAAAATTACTTTGTAATCCCTTCTATAGTTTCTAGGTTAAGTGATTATATTAGTCACAAATGAACAGCCTAAAAATATGATGATGACTTATAATCAAAGAGACACGAATCCTTGTTAATACATGCACTATGCTCAACCCATTAATCATAAATAAATTAGTTGACTATTCCACATGTTCCACAATAACCCATAGAAAATCATATCCTCCAAATACATAAAAAAATGACATTAAATCTATTGATATATACTCGTATTTAAACTAGTGGAAATATAAAGGCTATAATAAAGTAATGGTAAAATAATCCTCAATATTATCCCTTTGATAAGAATTCATTTATAAAAAAAACTTCCAATAACATTATCATCCCAACCAAAATAACCCAGCAAAGCATGATACACATTAAAAGCAGTTGGATATAGTTCATGAAGTATATTATGAAACACTTTTAGAAAAAATTCCCACTTATCCTATAGAATAAATAGATTTTCATGGAATAATACTCAATGTTCTCCATCCTCAGATCATCCATCAAGAGCATCACTATAAAAAATAGGATCTCTACAAACCTAAAACTCAAGACCCCCAACTAAGACTCATATATTTACTAGAACATGATATAATTTTTAATTTTTTGGTACAAAATACTTTACCCATAAAATTAATCTAAATATAAATATAAATCAATTCTATAGATTATCATTTTTAATTCATCACTAAAATTGTAACAAAATAATGTTATAAGTCTTTTTTCTCAAATCATAATCTAATACATTTACTTTTACTGTTGTATAAAAAAATATAAAATTCAATTTCCTAGAGTAAATATACTAATATTATGTGAACTGGTTAAAATATATCTATAAAAATATATATTAGAATATTTTCTAGTTATTAAATAAAAATAATAATTCTCAAGTAGTCAATGTATCCAGAATGTCATTACCAAACCCACTTCTTCCAATTTAATAACATGAGTCACACAATTGTGTTAATGGGGTTTTAATTAACCAGACCCATAATAAATAACTTCCCTCTCCTATATCAATACAAAACCTATGTGATGATGTGAAGAATCATAGTAAACCTAAAACATGATTCCTTTATTTGGTTATAAAATCATATTTTCTCTATTCAATTTCTCTTCCATGAACTCAAATTTTATAGGATGTTTTGATATATGAATAAATTATTTAAATTTCTTGTTCATAAATGATAAGGTTAATTATATTTGAGAGAAATAATAGAAAAATACCCAAAAATAATATATTAATCCAAGAAACATAAAAACCTCGTAGTAATTCTCTATTAGCTCCTAAGAAACTACTACCTCATTAATAGATGGGTCCATAACTATTCTATGACAAGAAACAACATTCAAATGGAAATAAACTTCTCATGCATAGAAAATAAATTTTTAAATCTTCCAATACAACTGATTTTGAAGAAGTAATTCCAAAATAATTAACAAATTCTCATCATTATCTAACTAGAAACTTTATTAAATCAATATATTACCAATTAATACTTGGGGAAGTATTTAGGGTACACTAGAAGACCAAATATATTATTCATATAAACATCAGTGGTGCACTGGTGATTTTGAAAGGCATATGATGAATTGAAAATGTTCACAGTGGAAGTATATTGTGGTCTTATATATATATTCCTCATAAAACCACATTTTATAGTACCCTAATCCTAAATCCATCTTTGTAAACCATCCTTATTCCTTTTGATGATCAAACAAAAACATTAATTATTATTAAGGGATACTAATTAATCACAATCAATTGATTCAACCACTAATAATCGATACCTAAACTGACACATCCATCATCCTTCTTAGATAATAACACTGAATAACCCCTTATAAACAATATGGTGTGGTTAAACGACCATTTTATATTGTAAATTATTTAGAATTATGATTCTCAAAACACATAAGGTGAAATTTAATAGGAAACCATCATTATCAATAAGATACCAGGGTGTCGATATATTTGAAACCTAAACTATTTATTTGATGGAAAACTCATAATGTCTTTATTTGATACAAAAATAAATGTCATCGCTTTGATAAATTCAATTAATTTTATCTTAGACACACAACAAATTAATCATAGAAGCTGAAAATTAATTATTTATGGTTAAATGATCCAAAATTTATTTATTGTATGTGTCTCCATATTGAATTCCACATAATATCTATCCTCACTGGTGTATGGCACCATTTTTCATAAACAATTGTTTTTTAATTGCGTTTAAATTAGAAAATCCTTAAAAAATGAGATTTTATGAATTCAAATTGTGTAATACTAAGTACCACTTCATATAACATCCTCTAATCACCAATTGAAACCAAAAAAAATTACCTCATATATTCTCATTCCATATCCCGATAGATTAGTTAAATCAAGTTGTTAATGAATCTTTTTAATTTATATATATGTCATTATAACCTAGAAAGATAAATTAACAGAATTCGATTCACTAGAATTAATGAAAATATAGGTTATTCTATATAAGATATATATTATACATTACACCACGTCAGGACCCCCCCACCAACTCATTAACCACAATGACATGAAGTTTACCATACCATAAATAGATCTTATATCTTGAAACATAAATATTTTAATCAAACCTACCATTTTTAAATTCACATATCCCAAAGGATATGGTATATTTATAATAAAACATCTACCACAACCACTACCCTATACTAGTGGTCCATCTAGTCTTTATGGATTCTACCACTGAAACTATTCAGATAAATGTCATGACTAATGGGGTATCATATCCATCATCATACTATTCCTAGACACATTTGTTCCTTATATAAACATTGAAATTCCCCTACATCTGTATAGATAACAAGTGACATCAATGCCCACACTCAAGGTATGTGAACTACCAACTCTTTAGAATTATAAATAGAGGGTCCTACAAAGATGGATGAATTTCCTTGAGATCATTTCTAACCTACATCCATCTCCACTGTACAGTATAATTTATTATCCACAATCATGTACCACTCCACTAGTCAATGAAAGGACTTTTCAATTATTGGTTCCCTTCCTTGAAACATGGTATATTTCATTAAATAAAAATGGAAACCCTATTTCTAAATCTCATTTTATAATCCCTCTTTATGTAGAAATATCTCAAATACTCAAATACCAAAATATTAGGGGAAGATCAAAAAAAATTGAAAATCACTCCAAAGTCTAAAATAATGGATCTCCCTTGATAAATTTATAAAATATCATCCTACTACACAAAAAATGGTACCAGTTAAGAACTACCATAGAAAATAGTCATGAAACTAGCTCTATTTCATCACAGACATTTCATGATCACCTATATATAGATTCCACCACTTCAATACCAGTTTATGCAATAAAATAATCACCAGTGGATTTTAGTGATCCTTGGCTACCTGAATAACTTGAAAATCTATGTCTCACTTCCTCCACCCACTAATCATTTACCTTAGCATAACCATACACTTCATATGATGGTAATTTCTATATTTGGAACTCATAAAAAGTAATTCTATCTACCTTCTCTACTATTGGGTCCACCATTTAGTGAACAACCATGGGTTCTTCCTATATCCTATATTCCTCTACCACATTATTTTATTTCGTAGGAGGTATAAATAAATGAAAAATATGTCATGGACCTAGGAAATTGTGGATGTCTATAATTATATTAATTTATTATCAATCACGAATAGTAATACAATACATGGCACACGTGACTATCATGATCTTATATGATACAATTCATGATAAAATATATATAAAAAACCTACAAACAATTAATTATCCCTCCATTAATGATTTATAAAAAATTAGAGTCTATCCTTGTAATAAAATAGGAAATTTGTGTGTTTATATAGTTTCTTTATCATTTTTCACATATTACGTTGACGTAATATAACAAACACACCAACTTATACAATAATTACTAGTGCCTACTCAATAAATCCTCCTAGAAAAACCTAAATGATATCATCCTTTATGAACCAACCTATCCCGGACACCACCTTAGATGAAAAAGCGATCAAGAGTAACCGCTAAATCGTACTTCTAGAAAGTCATGGCATCGTAGCTATCACTATAGATAATAAAATATATTATGATTTAACTTTTTAGTTATAACTATACAACCACTAGTATATGAAAATAATAACCACCTATATGAAAATCCTCTTCTATATAAAAAAATGAACATATGTGTGAGTATACCAAAAACAAAACAAACCCTAAACCCCAATGACAAATAGAAACACCCACAAGTAATTCATCATACTTATTTGTATGACATATTATGTCCATACTAATGATTCTTAATTCCACAATCAACATTATATTGAAATTATAAAAAAATATATAATAATAGGTTTAGTATATGAGTATATTTAGCATGTTATTCCATAAACTTATCCTTAATCAAGTGAATAAGAAAAATAAATCCTCAATAAATTAAAAAATTAAATTTAATTAAAATTTTCATAGAAGTCAATGATAATATTTGAATTATGACATCACTATCATGTGTCATCCAAAATTCCATTCATATCACCAATACATTAGAACCTCAATCATCACACCAGTCACAACATCACACTATTGAAACATATAATGTTAGTAACTCTGACCATAAAAACTACCAATCACTATAATGATAACCATGTAGAAAAAAATAACTAAATAGTGATATAGCTATAATAATAAAAATTATATCTATGGTGGTATTAAAACATCCCTCATATGTATCATCTATTGAGAATAACATATCCTCATTTCGTATCATTATAAGGGTATATTAAAGACCTCTATAAAACACAACATATCCTAGTAAAAAAGGTTATCCAAATACCATAATATAAAATCAAAATCATATAAGCCGATAATATATCGATTAATTATTTGAATATACACAGAAAAACAAGATTTTTCAAAATAAAAAACAGAACACAACAGGAACAATATGTTCCTCAACCATAAACTTACATAAACTAAAAAATATATTCCATCCACATGTCCTTGGGAAATATACACCCAAAACCAAAAAACAATTCTTTCATGCCAACTACTAAACCACCACCTCTTCCCCACATAAAGTCTATTGGTATTTAATTATCAAATTATTAGAGAAAAATATAAAAATTAATAATAATTACCAAAATTATAAATTATATTCAATAAGGTATTCCATCATAAAAAAATAACCAGAAAAAAATATTTTTCCCTGCATCATCAACTTCTTTTCCTCTCCTAAATATATACCTTCCATCTATGTCATCTTCTATTTTTTTTAATTACTACATTTATCCTCTATTCAATTATATTTTTATTCTATGGATATTCCACATAAAATCTTCCTCAACTAGAACTGATTATGTTCATATCTCATTAATATCAAGAGAATCATAGAAATTATGAATCATTAAATCAACCAAATATTACAATTTTCTGTATTTATAAAAATTAAGTAAGAATTATTTTATCTCAATACTCCATTTAATAATGAGACTTAAATATCCATGTTTCTAAATAGTTATGTATAAATCCCAAGAAACTCATATCCCACCAATATAATATATATCCTATATTGAATCAATACATAAACCACTACTCATGTCCTTGATAACATGAAGGAAAAAATTAATCAAGGAAAATCATTTATAGATCACCTCTACGTGTATTAATTCAACTATATGTTAAAAAGAACATTACAATAAACATAAACACACACAAAAATTAACCTGTAAGTACACACATTGATCTTGGGTCTCTAAGGATTATATAAAATAAAAAAAAGACAGGAAACATAAATATTTAATTTAAACTCAATTAAATTTTGATTCCCTCTAGGATAAATTTTTTATTTATTTTGACAACCAATTTGGTAGTTTTATGTTTCAGATGAGTTGTATGCTTATTGTTGCTTATAATTTGGATATTTTTTTTGGTGTGAAATGTGTAGGACAACAGTTAGGGTGGAGGTCATGGTGTTCCTTTGTGGATCTCATGAAACATAGTCAAGGCCAAAATGGGTATCGGTTGGACATGCCCTAGGGTAGAGAATATTGGGGGTCTCTTAATGACCATAACTAGAGGGGAGTTTAAATGATATGGTGGTGTATAAAGTGGTCCAAAATGAAAGAAATGTATTCACTTTTCCATGGTCTGTCTCCTGGGAAAATCTACTATGGCTGTGGTTGATGCACCATGGGATGGTGGTGGCAGTTTGAGTTTTTTTTAAAGATCTAATGACATTTTATCTTCAAGGTGTGGTTAATATAAACATGTGAAACATTAATTATGGGTTTTATTATTTATTTTTTACTTGTTTTACCCATACTAAACATATTATTCCCTCCCCATTGGATTATATTATTGATTTAGCATATCAAATATGGGGTTTTGGATGTTATAATGTCATCTTGTATAGGTGTAGGGTTATTTCATTCTTCATTGTAGTACCCTTAATTGATATTGTCTTAAGATGATAAGATCTATTAATTTCCCATCCCCATTTTCAAAGGTGACATTAGTTTCTCCATTGTCTAGTCTTGTTTCTCTATCTTTTATTATATCCCTTAGAATGCATTATGTTCTCATGATTTCCATTGAATTGGATTTATGAAATTTATGATTTTTAATCCATTATATGTATATTTTATCTTTATGGATATATAATGTCTTTCTAAAAATTGGTTTTTCTTGAAATTGTTTTGATTCAAATGATGTTTTTATTTCAATTCCTCAAATATGGCTTCAAAATGTATCTTGTTTTTGAAGCAACAATGTATAGTGGAATCTTAATAGAAATTTTTTTCATGAAATAAATCCTTGAAAATTGCAAGTGTTTCCCATGTAAAATGTTCTATGGAATGTGGATTTTGTTTCATTATATGATGGTGTAATAGCAAAAAGGTAAGTATTTTAGGAGTGCGAGAAAACTAGAAATATGTGATCATTATGGAATTATGATATAATAAGGGTGTCCCTATGATGTTAGGGTTTTTATGGGTAGAATTTATGGGGGACCATTGTTCCTAAAATTTTGTATTCACGTATTCTAGCTTGAGTTTTGGTTTTTTCTTTGTTGTGTAGACCCCTGTGTCATGGATTGTCCCTTTCTTTTTTATGGATACATAACATAATTTGTTAATTAATATGTCAATTTTCCTGCATAATATATATATTGAAGCTTGAAACCTTTTTTATCTATCAGATTATCAATCATGGATATATGTTATTTCATATTGTTATTATTATTTGATTATGGCATGTTTTGGAAAAAAGGATAATTTTTATGGGAAAGTTATTTGTTTTTGAAATTTTTTATAAATACATTTTTTAAACTAACTAATAGATACATGTGGATAGATATTTCATAGATTATTTGTAGTATCCTATAAATCTTTAGTTCTAACACCCTACATTTTTTCTTTTGGAGTTTATACACATGGATTTTTAGGATATATGTAAAGGTATGAGTTTCTTGTAAAGGAAGACTACCCTGGACCATGTTTCCTTATAGTGGGTTAGCAAGGTGATGATAGAGGGATATATAGATATGGACCCACAAGTTTCATAATATTTCATGTTGATGATATTTCTTTTTGGTAATGTAGATATTGTTATCCAATTATTTGATGTTACCTATATGATTTTGTTTTTTTTATTGTTGACATATTTTTGATATCTCTTAGGATACTATATTTTCTTTATATCCAATAATGTGACTTTTGAGTGATAAGTCATTCCAAAATTACATTATATGACACTGTAGTGCTCTCCACTAGCCTATTGAGATTGATAAAACACTTTAGGATTTGTGGTGGGATAATTCATGTGATATTATGGGTTGACATAGGTTGGCCTATTATAAATTGGTATCACTGGTAGGTTATCATTAAATCTTGTTCTCATTATTTTTAATAACTCTCTTATATCTATAGGTTTCTTATATACTCGATCCAGGAATTTTATAATTGGTAGGTGGTGTTAGAGTGTACATGGTAGGATAACATTCATGATGAACCTTATGTTTCTAGGGGGTTTCTAATGTTGTTTATCACAATTGATTATACGTTTAGCCTATTTTTCATCATTCCTCTAAAATTTAGTTTACAATAATGTAATCAGGTTTCTTTTTGATGGTGTATTTACTTTTTGAATATGGGTCCTTAATGAATAAAATATTTTAATTCTACTGAGGAATCTATGGTCTGTGTCATATAGAAAAATGATTAGGCTACCTTGATTTTGGTGGAAAATATAGTCTAAACAATGTAGTCCTTGGTCCATGTGGATAGTGTTGAACTATAATGGAAGGTTGAATACGCCTCATAATTCAATAAGAAACATCCACCATTATTTCATAATTGTAATGAATCCTCGGAATTATAATAATGTATCAAGAGGATTTTCAAATTTTAAAAACTATAGAAGTCGCCAAGGTTTCTTTAGAAACATATAAACTTGAGGAGTTTGGAAAGAGGTCGTAGAAATATATTATGATAGAAAAGATTCATGATGATCTTACCTAGAACACTTTCAAGATGGTATTTATTAATAAATATTATCATGGAATGTTGAGAGTGGCGAAAACATATGAATTTTTGACCTTGGAGGAAAGGGTACATTCCGGTTTGGATTATGTTACCCAATTTCACAAGTTACTTCGCATATGAACAGATCTTGTTTCTAATGACTATATAAAATATAATGGGTTTAAGATGATTTTAAGCAATGATATTTGATCTATGATGATAGTCATGTGCATACTAACCTTTTATAGCTTGGTTGTTAAATCATTTATGGTTGAGGCACATGTAGCTAGAAAAATGGTCCAAGGTGAAGTTTCAATTACAATAATAGGTGGAGAGACTTATTTTTAGACCTAGAAGATAAAACAAGGTGACATTTTCCATAGTGGTGGATGGAGTGTGAAATAGACATCCGGGATGGGATAAGTGGTCTATTACTAGTGTGGGAAAATGGGACACTACAAAATTGATTGTGTGAAAACACCCATGGTATGTCACACATTTGGGAAATATATTCATCTCCAACATTTATATGAGAGAAAAGCATAGGTTAGTATAATTGGATCCACCCTCATCAAGGGATCTCATTTTAGATCTGATGTAAAAAAAATGGTTCAAATCCCATCCTTATGAAAATAGTGATGATTATGCTTCAAAGAAAGGTAACAATGATGTTGGACATTTTTATGCAACAGAGTAGGAACTAGAGGCATAATAGGTAGGACCTTCTACTATGAGAGGTATGGTGTTTATTGTATCCTATATGTTTATGGTGTTATTTTACACTATTTAAGTTCAATTTTTTATATCCTATAATTTTTTCGATGTGTTGGAATTACAACCAAATATTACTCTATTCATGATGAATCATCCAACTCATTTGGTGAGTAAATCAATTAACAATTCTATATATCTTGAGTGTTGAGTTATTATCATTGACCATGACACCATATGATATTTTCTAGTTCTTGATATTGTTATCTTTAATCTAATTATTAGAATGAATTGGATGATTGTTAATAAATCCCATATTGATTTTTATCATTATCAGGTTCATTTTATTTATTTTGATGGAGTCACTCATGTCTTCTAGGGTGATTGGGTTCCTAGATTGAGGAGGGTAATTCCTATTCTTCATAGAGATTACATGATCATATACTTATTGTTGGATATTTTATTTGATGTTGTTGACCGGTGTATTAGTGTCCCTCTACCTATCATTGTTATTGAGTATCTTAATGTTTTCCTATATGATTTATCTATGTTAATTATCAATATAGATGTTAAGATTACTACATACTTTATTTTAGGTATGAGACCCATAAATTTACCTTTATATTGCATGTAAGTCACTAAATTGATCGAATTAATGTTTAACATGAGGATCTTATGGATAAGGGATTTATTTATCCTAGTTTTTCAGATTGGGAATCACTAATACTCTTTGAAAAAAGGTAGAAAGGAGTCTCTAACAATTTTTAGATTATAATAAATTCAAAAGATTATATTTTAGAACAAATTTCAATTTCCAATTATTGTTGACCTTTTTGATCAAATGAAGGGGTCCTAATGGTTTTCAAAAATTGATCTCATATAGGGGTGCCATAGGGTAAGTATAATAGAGGAATATATTTATATGAGGGTATCCATGAGATTGTATGGTCATTATTAATATCTTTTCATACTGTTTGGATGTACTAATTTTCTTATTGCATTTATGGAATTGATAAATCAATTATTTAATCAGTTCTTAAAATCCTTTATGTTTTTATAGATGATATCCTTATATATTACAAATCAGAAATGAATCATGGTGAGAATTTAAATATCAACTTTTAAATTTTGAAAGATCATCAAATATATAAAAAGATATCTAAATTTCATTTTTTGATTTAAGAGGTGAAATTTCGAGGCCATGTGATTTCTAAGAATGGATTCTCAATGGATCCTAATAATATTCGAGTAGTGATATCATGGGGGTATCCTTGATATGTTTTTGAGATAATTTTTTTAATTAGAGGTATATTGTAGACATTTTGATCATCCCAATTCCAATCATTCATCTCTTATGATATGTTTAACTTGTATGGGAGTGTACATCATCTAGAGTGTTACGATCCATTGATCTTTTGAGTAGTTTAAAGTGAGATTGACTTTAACTATAGTCATGATTCATCACGAGTTGGTTTTGGGATATAATTTCTACTATAATGATTCAAGAATAGTTTTGGATTATATTATTATATAGGGGAAACAAGTTGTATCTTATGGATATCATCAATTAGGACGTCAAGAGAATAACTACACCATTCATGACCTTGAGTTCGAAGTAGTGGTGAATTATCTATGTAAGTTTCCCCTCTACCACTTCATAGAGATGTTTACTGTGTATTGAGACTATTAGTGTCTAACGTATATCTTCACATAGGGTTATTTTAACAAAAGTATTAGATGATGGGTATAATGTTTTCAACCCTTTTATTTTTATATTCTATACACCCCCAATGGAAAAATTTCCATGTAAACATTGAGTAGAATGTTACCAACTCAAGACGTGAAGGAATTAGTCAAGGAGTATTGATTGATGGTCTTTTTTATTAATATGTGATTGGATAAAGGTAGAGCTGAGAGATTGGTATTCCTAGATTGTGCTCAGGTTGGATCATTTATGGATAAACAGATTTGACATGGATAATATAAGGATGAGATGTTAAAATGCATTAGTTGAAACATTTATGGTGGGGAGACCTCAAGTGAGTGGTCTCTGTCTCTCAATGAAGTGTTATGGTTCCGATTAAGGATAGTAGTTCGATTAATTTTAGATAATAATTTATTGGAAATGGGAAATTATATAATTTTTTCATGAACCCTAGAGCTACCAAGATGTATTATGACTTTATATGTCATTAATAATTACTGGTAATGAGAGTATTGATTACATATTGTCTGCCCTAATTCTATACATGTCAATGAATTAAGGAATATCACTAGAGGGAAGTAGGTTTTTAGTAAACCATTCCAATTATAGTATGTAAATAAGACAGGATAACCATTGCCTTCTTGATAGGGCTACCTCAAACTTTTTGTGGAAATGATGTTATGTGGGTGATTATTGATTGACTCAAAAAAATAATTGTACTTATTACCCCTTAAGAAATTGACAAAGATATATGATCTTGGTAACTTGTATATATGGAAGTTTTTTAAACTCCAACGAATTTCATTAACAACTTTTTTAGGTATGGACCAATGCTTCACATCCTAATTTTTCTGTGGTTTTCAGGAAACAATGGTGTTTTAATTGATGATGATGTTATATGTCATCCCCAGATGGATGGAAAGTCCGATTGATCCATCAAGATTATTGAACACATGTTTCAAGCATGCATTATTGACTTAAGTGGATCATGGGAGAAATATATGCCCTTAGTGGAGTTTTCCTAAAAAAAAGTTATCATGAATTGATCAGAATGGTTCCTTTTTTATATTTTGTATGGAAGTCAATGTAGATTGACTTTTTCTTGGTTATATATTACATAATGATTTTTTTTTCGACCATTCATCATTCAATTGAACAAGAGAAGTTTATAGATAGATCAGAATCACATGAAATCATATATTAATTAGAATTTTCCTCTATAAGAGATTGATTTTGGTTATCATGTTTTCCTCATAGTTTAAACTTGATTGGGACATTGTTTTTTAGGGAGGATGGATATTTTATAACCTTGTTATTTTTAATAATTTGAGATTATAAAGAGACTTGAGAAGATGAATTATTTATTTTACATGCCTACTCATTTTAATTATATCCATGATGTGTTATATTCTTTCCAAATGAATATGTATCAACTGGATCCATACCATGTGATTGAGTATAAGGATATTGAAATTTAATATATCACCCTAGTGGTTAAAAGGCTTGTTCAGATAGTGGATTGTCCGATAATGTCTTTTTATTGCGGAAAATCCTACTGGTTCGAGTAATATGGAAGTGTGGTATGAGACATCCATCAGACATTAGAGTGTGAGGTCTTGATGATAAAAAATGGAAATATCTCATTTTGGGTTCATTAATTTGATTCGTTCTTAGGTTATAATTATTTTATGGTGGAGAGAATTGTGACAGCCACTGGATCACATACATGTATTCTTTTGATCCACATGTTGGTAATTGTTCATTTCAAATAAGTTATAGGTGTGTATTGGATTAAAATTTGTTTTTATCCCTTTTTGTTGAATACTGGGTTGGATCACGGTTATAATGGAGGTCGGGTTATACCTCAGATCCTCATGTGTAAATGACTAGGAAATAATGGGATCAATCTCTGAATAAAATATGGTATAGCTTTCATGGATTCTCCTTGTCAAACATGACCAGAGGGACCTCCCCACACCATAGTGGAGACCTTGGTGGGAAAAATGACCTAATTTGTTTATTATTCCACGACCGATTTCTAGGGCCAATCTATTAGGAAAATCCAAAAACCTCTTGTTGGATTGACCATGTCATGGTAGTAGTGGATTAGTTTTATATAAATTTTGAATGAAAACTACTATTCTAGGTTTGTTACTCTAGAATCATGTAAGCATAATGAGGTGTTTTATTATGTCTTATGAATCATTTTTTCCTTTATTAAACTAGGTTTTCACACTACATTGTCTGGGATTCTTGATCTAGTTTGTTTAAAAAGGGGTTTGGGTGTTATTCTCTTGTCCAGAAGTGGTGTAGGGTGATTTTGTTCTTCTTTGGATTTCCCTTTATAGATCATGGCCTCTAAAGACCAGATCTCTCTATTTCCTATCGATTTTTCTAAAGTTGGTTCTATTTTGTAAATTTGGAAGGTATGTGTCTCTATCCTATGGTATATCCACTAGAATTCATTATGTTCTTATTATTTACATTGGTTTTGTTTTATGAGAATTATTATTTTAAATCCATGTGAGGTAAATTTTATATTTGATTAATATGGAAATGTTTTCTAAACATTTTTTTTATTGAAAAAAGTTTTTGATTCACATGAAGTGTTTTTTTAAATACCACAATAATGGAAGTGAAATGAAAAAAAATGTAAAGTGTAGTTGAATCACTATAGAAAATGTTTTTTATAAAATGTGTCCATGAAAAAGAAATGAATTTTCAATGTAAATTGTTTTAAAAATTCTGGATTTGGTCACTTGAACATAATGATACTATAATATCACATGGGGAAGATTTTGGTGTACATGGGAAAACTAAAAATATTCTGGCCTTATTGGCTAGACATTATAGCAAAAATCAGGCTCATTGACTTTAGGATTCTTTTATATCAACTAGTGCTTCTTTGTTTATATTATCTGTTCCCACCCTTGTGTCATGGATTTTCCATTAGTGCACTGTAGATACATAAAATGCATGGTTATTTGATATTCTAATTTCCCTACTTTATATAGATATTGATCATCAGAATATATTTCACTATCTATTTATGAATCATGGATATATGTTATGTCATACTGTTTTTTTGGAATATGGCATGTTTTGGAAATAAAACCCAAGGAATATTTTATATTGGAAAATCAATTATTATGGAATATTTTTTAAATATAATGTATATAGTAACAATTTTATTCATGATTATATACATTTTATAGATTCTTAGTGGTATCCTATTTACCATTAGTGCTCGAAGCCTACTTTTTTTCCTTTTCCTATTTGTAGACATTATTTTGCAGGATACAGTTAAAGGGGAGTGAATCATGTTAAGGATGACTCTACGAGTTCTTGTTTCCTTCCCATGGGTTGGAATGGTGGTTAGTTATGGTAACAGAGAGATGGATCCATTCTTTTCTTCAAGTTCCATGTGGATGGCCATTAAATGTTTTTGTTTAGACGTAATTATCCAGTTGTTGGATTTTAACTTTATGGTTTTATTGTTCAAAATAGGATGTATTTAAGATATTTTTCATGATACTATATATATATTCTATGTCATAAATTATCTATTTAGGGTCAAATAATTCCAATGATTCTTTATAAGAAACCCTAGTACTTGTCGCTAGCCTGTGGTGACTGGAAACATGATATATGCCTTTTGGTCAGCCAATTCAGGTGAAGTTATGGGTTGAAATAGGTTGGTTTGTTACAGAAACCATTCAAAACATAGTTTCCCAAACCACATCCTCATTTAGTCAGATCAAACATGATATAAAAAACCTGATATTCGAACCATTTACCCATTTAAATGTTACAAACCATTTCCTTATATAAGAACATGACTGAATAAAACCATGATGTTTACAAGAAACTGTGATGTGTTTCCCATTAATTTCACATTTAAAGAACAATAGATAATCATGATATCCCTCATATAAAAATTTCATTTCATGAAACATTGACTAAAAACATTGATGTGGTTATTACAGAATTCTGAAATTATCTCCTATAAAATATACTTCCAATTCAGAATATAAATTATCACAAATTTTATAGAGAACAACATGGTATACAAAACCACGATGTAATTTTCTCTTCATGATGACCAATAGTTCTTATAATACTCACTTAAAAAACCATAAATTCTCTAACAGAATGATATCATATCTATAATGATTTACGAAAAACATTATATAGGGAGACAAACACCATGGAATATTTTTTATCTAAATAAGTTTTTTAACCGAACTGCCATAATTCACTTCTTAGATCACCCCTCTCTTATGAATTCCACAAAATTCATAAATAAATGAATATAAAAATCCAGGATTTCATATTTTTATAAAATAAATCCTTAAAAAACATTAATTCAAACACATTTTAAAAATAATCTCGTTTTTCAAAAAATCCCCTTATTGTAAATTTTTAAAAAAAAATACGTTTAAAACCAAATCCCATGGTTTCCAAAATATCAAAAAAAAATCAAAAAATTTAATCACATGATATTTTAAATCCAAGATCATTATTTCTTTCATGATCAAAACTCATTTTTCATAAAACATTTTTTGTAATTTTTCATAGCAATTATAAATATAAAATTATTTTTTAAATCCACTTCCTGATGTATGAATTTAAATGAATATCATTGAACACAATAAAGGATCCCAAGTAACATGACCAGACCAACCAAGGTTCCACTTAGGCTAATGGTTTTCCATTTATTTCTACATAGTACCACCTATAATAGGATATGGGATAGTTACTACAACTGAGTTGGAATAAAACATAATATGGGAGGCCTAGATTGACCTAAAATAGTCACAAATATATGATGCATAAAATAATTAGATACATCGATGGTAAAAATGTATTAATAATGAAAACGTATAAAATATATTCACGAGATATTAAAAATAGTAATACACCTACACAATAAAATAAAAATGGAACTATACATCCAAAAATCCTATTAATCTAATATTTATAGAAATTGGGGTGCTTCCCCTTCCTAAATGTACTCCTGGATCAATCTCCAACCACAATAGTCACAACTCGCATTATAAATGACCATATTTAGGTATGTTTCATCAAGATTCAATTGTAAATAAGTAACACCAAATAAAAATCGACCAAGACCAAAAACATACCCCAGATGATCTTCACGTAAAATAAATATGTGCTCAAAATGCATGTGCAAGATTGAGTATGAACATACTCAGTAGGATACTGCAAAACCATAAAGGAAAGTAAATAGATTAGTCTATATAAATTTATTGGTATGAGATAGTAACCATAAAGGATATAACAATTGAAACACAGATAATATCAACCACTATAGCTATTAGAAATATAGTGAAGTTCTAATAATCTCACCTCCAACACATTATTGTCTGAAATATAAAGGAAACTAGGGATTATTGGGTACGGAAATATCTAAGAAGTATAAATTTGATATTACAATTAAATGATAAATCCCAAATGTTACGCAATCTGTCAAATGCTTCGTAAGTCTTATGTAAATATACATTTTTAATTCTTTATAACTACCACTCCCCCACCAGAATCCATTAAGGGAGTCATGGTCATCATTGAATCAATCATATTAATTGATGTTATACCACACCCTATGGTCTGTGAATATTGTACCATTGATCAAGTATTTTAATTACCAATGAAAAAAAAACATCAGAACTATAGTAATGATCCTAATCCCCATCAAAAGATAAAATTATTTTGTGGGACTACTAACCCGATTTAAGGATTTTGTTCCCCACATGACCTCTTTATACAAGGGAAATATAGACTTTGTTGATAGAGGATCCCACACATTAATTATATGAGTGAAATACAATCCCAATATGGTTTGAATATAAAAGTTTCAACCTGAGTAAATGGGTGGAATAATGACCATATTTGAGGATGGTGGGTGCCATATACAAAATAAAAACTCTACCACCATGTGTTTCCCACCCTGAGTAAATTCACGTATATATTCCCTATCCCTTTAATCAGCCAGATTGAACAAAGGGAATTAAACTGCCAGTGTCCCCTCGCACATCACCTATATTTATAATGATAATCTCACCATTATGTCCTATGTGTTAATATTATAATTTTATACAATTCACACATAAAAATAGAAGACATGAGAATACATAAATAATAAACCATAATGGTTTTGGAAAGTACTTGACATTCACTATAGGGGTGCATGACGTATAATCTCTTAGTAACAACCTCCTTGAGAAATAACTCACTACATTGCATGTCAATCTAAACTACATGATTTGTTATATATTTGAGATGGTGCATAGGTCCAATAGTGAATTATACCCATATCAATAAAACAGGGGTTTATGTCACCTTGGAGTAGAGAACATGTCTTGGGTAGTTCATGGAATGTAATTCCCACTAGAAACTCAAATTTTATCACCATTTCACATATTCATCTAGTTCTTACATACATTGATTTTCATTTCAATCAAATGAAATGTTATCCATGATTTCCGAATAGTGATATATTTTCCCTATTCCATGTTCGGTAGGCCATAAATTTCATGTATCCTAACTACATGCCTTGTTGTTGGGTGTGTACTCAGTCACCCAACATGATATGTAAATAAAAACTTCACACCATGTGATTTTTATAATCACTCAAAACCATATAGCCAAAACTAGGGTGTACATGGTGTGTTTTCTTCCAAAATACATGTTGTGTAGATAGGTTATTCTCCTACAATTCTAGATCATAATGATTTCTCATTGTAACTTCTCAAAACGTCACATAGACACTCTTTTACACCATCCTCCATAATCCAGGATATTCAAGAGTCATTCCTAATATCCAATCCATCAACATTCTCCGTTTCATGTGGGATCATTTTGATTTCGTCACACCTAAATCTCCATCATTCCACTTGGGGTTATTTAATTATCCATACCATGTATTAGTGAAGTACCATCCCAAAAAAACATAATTTCCTAACACTTTTGATTTCACTGTAGATGAACTACCTTCCCAAGGGAATTATAGTGGTGATTATTCACCATATAATGAAGGTGAAATAGAGAAAGGTGGCCAGTGAGATTATCGTTCACCCAATAATCCAATATTATTATAAACCATAGATAATTAGATATATTATAGGTTTGTTAGGGGAGGAGCATTATTGGAAAATCAAAATATGTCTTCATCAAAAATCATAATGATAAAAATGACCCGAGTTTATAACAATAACATTCAAAGTTTGATTAAAAAAACAATTAACATCCAGAAACACCATAATAATAAAAAGGGTATTCATAAATAATCATTTGGAATTTCATATAATATATTAACATAAAGGGAATAGAAATAATCTAAATGAATAATAACTGACTTGTTGGTCTCTTCAATCCATTTTCAAGGCTATATGATCTTATAAATTATGTGGTTGTAGATCTAACCCCTTTCCTTTGATCACATAGCATTCCAATAATAGTCTAATCCCTCCCTCTTTATCTTAATCTAGTTTTATGACGAGAAAAGAGGACATCCCTTTTGAAATTGTTCAACATTGGAAAAAAATTAGGATCTCAAATAGTTCACCATAATAGAAATAATTCATTTTTATATATTTATTTAACTTATCCCACTAATTTATTTCCACCCATGAATGATTTAACCTAGTAACCCTTATGATAACTTAAATTATAGTTCTCCTAGGGTAAAACCACCACTCCTTATGAAACCACAATTTCTTCCCCACACGACACTTAATTTAAAATAAAAATAATAACTACCATAGACACATGTGCCCAAACATAAAGTAATACAATATTTTTAATGTAAAATTACTATGTATCCACCATCCTAAAATATCATCATTGACTTAGTGATTCATCTGGAAAATGAAACATAAAATATCACCAAGTTCCAAGCATTGAAAACTTGGGTTACTACATCACTATCTCAGCTCATTGAATAAAAATTTATTTAATTAATAAATATTAATAATCCCATAGAACATAACACACTATAAATTTCACCAACATATATATTGTGAGTAACTACTGAATATTGAGATCAATGGGACAATCAAGAAAATTAACATGGATTTTTTCTTCTATAAATTTACAATTTTATGCATAGATAGGTCTTGAAACTATAATAGTTGAATTTTAGATAAATTTAAATAGACACAAAAATATTTTACTACATCCTACCAAATTTTAGAACTTTTTTATCTTTGAATAAGAAACAACCAATCTCCTCAATAAGGGCACACATAGAACTCCCCTCTATAGAATACAACTCACTTATGAGTCTTTGTCCCTTATCTTCAAAGGTATGAGATCTTATCAATCAGAGTAAACAACAATCAATGAAGGAAACACTAGATTCCATATAAAATGATATTGGATCCATACCATATAAAATAAATACCATAGAAAGAACGTGTATTCATTCTAGGATAGTCTATCCAGGTCTCCAAACCCCACAATATTCCTCATTTGAATTTATTTCTATGGAATCAGATGAAATGAATCCATAAAACCCTGAAGTATATATATTAAGGGGCTTAGAAAATGTTTAAATATGGCGATAGTTTCATTTATAACAACATTAAATAGAATTCAATATGGATTTGAAGTGAGAGAATTCAATTTATACCATACATTAATACTGGGCACTTTACCAGATTCCGAACAGAGATCAGAAAAGATGCAATTATAAAAAGAAATATACACTTCCATGTCAAGGATATTTACTATTAAATATTTTTCTATAAAGGTAACAGAACAATTTTCCCCCAATGGTGGAGTAATAGAACCATGTTACTTATTCTCAAACAATTAAATAAAAAACAATAAGAACCCACCATCTATATCATGACCTCTAATAGATTCACACATACTAATAAAGATAAAACAGTTGTGTTTTCTTCACCCACTACTAGAAATACAGAATTTCGCAACGGTTTTGAACCATTGGGAAAGGCTGCGGAATCATTGGTATATGTTATACCAATGGTTCTGCAAACCGTAGGGAATTAAGCTGTTGGGAACAACTTTTTCCAACGGTTTACAGTGAACCGTTGGGATAGGGTGGAGAAAATTACCCTATCCCAACGGTTCTGGAAAGCCATTGGGAAAACATTATACCAACGGTTGTAAACTGTTGGGATAAACCCAAATCTCCTCTTTCCCAATGGTTTATAACCATTGGGAAAAGTTTTTTACCAACGGTTTTAAGAACTGTTGGTAAAACAAAACCTAGACATTCTATGCCAACGGTTTTGAACCGTTTGCATAGCTTCTGTTGGGAAAATTGCACAGCAGTTCTGCAATTTTCCCAGAAGCTCCAATTTGCAACCATCTCTCCGATTTTCCCACCATTACAATCCAATTATTGTACCTGCAAAAAACTAACACATACATATAAAATTATTTTACCTACAATAACCAACTAACACTTACATATAGAGAACAAATTCATACACATTTAACATATAATTGTGGAACTATACACATCCATAATTAAATTAGATTTCATAATGTAATTATAAACATACATAATTCATTTATAATTCAATTTAAAATTTAGATGACAATTATATGTGGCATCCGGATGCCAATTCATAATTTGATCTGTTTTTTGTATGCCATATATTTTTACCTGAAATAATGTCCATTTTAAACAAAATACATACACCTGGAGTGCTACCGGCCACACCGCACCTCATATTGAGGCGGGGTTGACTTGTACATGTCACATATGACCCATGGATCATTGTGCTAGTGTATCGACACAATCCGAATGCGTTTGGTCGGTTTGTCGTTTTCTAGTTGATGTTTTCAATTAAAATGACGTACTTTGGAAACAAAAGGCAGACACTTTGAGAGGTGGTGGCCACACCGCGCCTCGTATTGAAGCGAGGTTGACTCATGCACATCACATATGACCCATGGATTGTTGTGCTAATGTATCGACACAATCCGAATGTGTTTGGTCCGTTTTCCGTATGCCAGTTGATTTTTTTCTATTAAAATGACGTACTTTTGAAACAAAAGGCCGACACTTTGAGTGGTTCCGCCCACACTGCGCCTCTTATTGAGGCATCATTGACTATTACATGTCACATATTACCCATGTATCGTTCTCCTAAAGTTTCAATGGAAACCGAATGCGTTTCGTTGGTTTTCAATATGTACTTAAATTGTTGTCCATTTTAAGAAAAATAGAGCCACTTTGAGTGATTCCGGCCACACCGTGCCTTAGATTAAGGCGGGGTTGACTCGTACATGTCACATATGACCCAAGGATGATTTTCCTAATGTATCGACACAATCCAAATGCGTTTGGTCGGTTTTCCGTATGCCAGTTGATGTTTTTCAATTAAAATGACTTCCTTTTGAAAGAAAAGGCAGATACTTTGAGTGGTGGCTGCGACACCGTGCCTCGGATTGAGGCAGGGTCGACTCATACACGTCAAATATGACCCATGGATCATTGTGCTAATTTATCGACACAATCCGAATGCATTGGTCAGTTTTTCGTATTCCAGTTTATGTTTTTCAATTAAAATGACGTACTTTTGAAACAAAAGGAAGACACATTGAGTGGTGCTAGCCACACCGCGCCTCAGATTGAGGCAGCGTTGACTCATACACATCACATATGACACATGGATCGTTCACCTAAAGTTTCAATGGAAACTGAATGCGTTTGGTCGGTTTTCTGTTGGTACTTAAATTGTTGTCCATTTTAAGAAAAAGAGAGCCACTTAGAGTGATTCCGGCCACACCGTGCCTCAGATTAAGGAGTGGTTGACTCATACACATCACATATGGCCCATGGATCGTTGTGATAAAGTATAAACACAATCAGAATGTGTTTGGTCATTTTTCCGTATGCCAGTTGATGTTTTTCACTTCAAATTATGTCTTTTGAAACAAAAGATAGACTCTTTGAGTGGTGGCAGCCGCACTGCACCTCGGATTGAGGCGGGGTTGACTCGTACATGTCACATATGACCCATGGATCGTTGTGATAATGTATCGACAAAATCCGAATGCGTTTGGTCAGTTTTCTATATGCCAGTTGATGTTTTCAATTAAAATGACATCCTTTTGAATCAAAAGGCAGACACTTTGAGTGGTGGCGGCCACACCACACCTCTGATTGAGGAGGGGTTGACTCGTACACGTCACATATGACCCATGGATCGTTGTGATAATGTATAGACACAATCCAAATGCATTTGTTCGGTTTTCCGTATGCCAATTGATGTTTTTCAATTAAAATGACGTACATTTGAAACAAAAGGCAGACACTTTGAGTGGTGTCAGCCACACCGCACCTCAGATTGAAGCGGCGTTGACTCGAACACGTCACATATGACCCATGGATCGTTATCCTAACGTTTCAATGGAAACCGAATGCGTTTGGTCAGTTTTCTGTATGTACTTAAATTTTTGTCCATTTTAAGCAAAAGAGAGCCACTTAGAGTAATTCCGGCCACACTGTGCCTCAGATTAAGACAGGGTTGAATCGTACACGTCAAATACTACCCATGGATCTTTGTACTTAAAATATTGTCCATTTTATGAGAATCCTATGTGCAGGGGGTTGTTCGGGGTCCAAGGAAGAGGGTGGGGGGCTGTCCGGGGGGCTGTCTGGGGGGTGTTCGGGTGGCTGTCTGGGGGCTGTCTGGGGCTGTTCGAGGGGTTGTCCGGGGTCCAAGGTAGAGGGTGGGGGGGCTGTCCGGGGGGCTATCCGGGGGGTTGATCAGGGTCCAGGGAGGAGGGTGGGGTGCTGTCCGGGGGGCTGTCTGGGGGGCTGTCCGGCGGGGTTGTCCGAGGTCCAGGGAGGAGTGTGGGGGGTTGTCCAGGGTCTAGGAAGGAGGGGGGTTCCCAAACACACAACCACTAAAAGACAACAACATCCATAAAAATAGATAATATATAAAAATACTCAACTCCAATACTATGCTATGAGTCTAGATAAAACTAACAACTAGAATAGATTAAATATCAAATGTTAGTAATATTAGTCAAAAATGTAATGGATCAACTTATCCCACATCACCATCACCATCATCACCATCATCATCATCACCCTCGTCCTCGGCCCCATCATCAACCTCATCCTCGCCCTCCTCCTCTTCCTCGCCCTCCTCCTCGCCCTCGCCACCTGCCTCACCCTCCTCCTCTCCCTCCTGTTCCACATCAGACTCCTGGCCATCATCATCGTCAAGCTGGACATCGTCTTGCCACCACTAGAACTGCCACCTGGTTCACCGTATATATAACGTATCGATGAAATATACTCATCAAAATCTGGGCTAGCCTCTGTTGGAAGTGTAGGACGTAGAACTTCAATAAATTTCATAAACACACTATTTTATGTTGCAGACTGTTCTGTCATCTCTGTGGCCCTTTTCTCAGCCTGTTCTGCATGTGCCCTAACTTGCTGCAGCTCTGTGGAACTACAGATCATACCTGAGTAGGGCCAATACCTCGTCGGGGCTATCCTAGGTCGGCAGCGTACTCTGCCGGAATGCTCCTCTCCCAACACCTGATGTAAGTGATCTGTTGGCCCAAAACTTTATGGTTCTTGGGCATCGAGGGCCTCTAAGGAAGCCATTTACAAATATAAATATATCATTAAGATACAAAATAGATATTAAAAAATAAATTCAACAGATTAAAACTTACAATCTGCTTCTGAGTTGTTTCGTTGATGGCACTTCCATCCTTTTTCCGTCTACTCGAGCAAAACAGTTTTGCTCGAGGCACACGTCCTTCAATATTTTGTATTTTCCTCTACAATGACATTGAAAACTAAAGTTTTATAAAAACATTGGAAAACTATTAAATAATTGAAGAAACAAAAGAAAGTGTAAGTCGTAAAGAAAACTTATAAACAATTGTCATACCTGCTTCCTCTCAGGATCAGGCATCGTAGTGCATCCCAGTGTGTGGAGGTATTTTTTTTGCATCAATGTTATTTTTATTTTTTCCAGATGATTCCTAAATAAAATTCGAAAATGAAACATATAATATTAATGAAAAACATGAAAGTTATTATTTAAATACCTCAAATGTTATTAGTACCTTAAACTGGGTACTCATCCAATGAGTAATCATCTGAAAATACTGCTCTATAGGACAATCATCCACCACTGGTACTTCCTCTAACTCAATTCCAACTCTAGAAACATAGCCAATATACAACTCATGCTTGCAGGCTCTCCAATGCTCGCCTAAATCCTTTAGACCTTCCGATCGTGCACCCTCACCATAGGGAAAATTAAATCGAAGCTGAAATCAAAATATTAATTCATATAAATACAAAAATAATTCATGTAATTAAATAGAATAGATTTTTTTACCCATATCTTTGCCCAAGCTCTATCCTTGACCTCATGTGGCAAATGTATCCACGATAACAGGCTGATGGGAATGACGTCGGAGTATTAGGCAAGCTTCTCCAAAAAACTCCGACATTGCTGCCCTGTTCTCTCAATCATTTGGCTGTCTTCATTATAATCCACCATAACCTGTGTGTGGCGGTTCCACACCAAACGCATGCGTGTAGGCCCCTGCCCACACCTCCTGTCAGTAGATGTATCTTTCATGAAATAAAAACAAATATTTTATCAAAACATATTATAATGAAAATAAATATTTCTATAAAAATTTTATAGGGTTCTATAAATATACCTATGTCGGTCTGATCGCTGAGTGCCGCTGGATCCACAGAAACTGATGGAACACCTTTGGTGGAACAGGAGTCGAAGACGATGGAATATAGAAGCTCATAGAGACAGAAGTAGAAGGAAAAGAAGATGGGACAGATGTCTAACCGGATGATGACTAGGGAGTGGGAATCATCATGGGATGTGAAAATGATGGGCTAGAAGATGCAGAAGGGAGAGAAAACATGGGAGGCCTAAATATCTCATGTGTCTCTAACGACACACCTAGATCAGAATGTGGGAAGTATGACATGTCAGTGGGAGGGGCAGGGTCTAGTTGGGTACACGCAGCTGCTCATCCACCTCTGGTACGAACCCTCCTCATACCGCCGGCCTGAGTACTAGGACTAGTACTAGGCTCCTCGTCAAATAATTGTCGACATATAGGTGCATCCTACAAAAATGTTTACAAAAAAATTAATCACATGACATTATGTATTCTTTAAATATATCAATTTGAAATAAAGTACTCACTACAGGCACTAATGGTGGAATTCCCAACTCCGTCATTCGACGATTGTCATCTGTTATTTTTTCCTTCATCTCTCTTCAATTGGCTTCATTTACTGCATTTTGAAGACAAATATGTAATTAATTAGAAAAATAAAACTAATCTGTAACCCAAAAAACTTAATATATGAGGGAATAGGGGGATTCATTGGTAATTTAGCTATCAATTGTTTTAGAAGATCTTGAATGGATTTAATAAATCATACAAGTTGTAATGTTCACCAAGTTATAAATATTGTTTTACTATGTTTGAATACAGTTCAATTCCAAATTAAAAAATGCAATTCAAATAAAACTTTAACAAATAAACATTGAAAATTCACATAAGGGTCAATTAAGCTATTAATTGTTTTAGAAGATCTTGAATGGATTTAATAAATCATACAAGTTGTAATGTTCACCAAGTTATAAATATTGTTTGACTATGTTGGAATACAGTTCAATTCCAAATTATGAAATGAAATTCAAATAAAACTACAACCAGTAAACATTGAAAACTCACATAATGGTCAATTAAGCTATCAATTGTTTTATAAGAGCTTGAATGGATTTAATAAATAATACTAGTTTTAATGTTCACCAAGTTAGAAATATTGTTTGACTATGTTTCAATACAGTTCAATTCCAAATTAGAAAATGAAATTCAAATAAAACTACAACCAATAAACATTGAAAATTCACATAACAGTCAAGTCAGCTATTAATTGTTTTAGAAGAGCATGAATGGATTTAATAAATCATACAAGTTTTAATGTTCACCAAGATAGAAATATTTTTTGACTATGTTTTAATACAATTCAATTCCAATTTAGAAAATGAAATTCAAATAAAACAGCAACCAATAAAAATTGAAAATTCACATAACAGTCAAGTCAGCTATCAATTGTTTTAGAAGATCTTGAATGGATTTAATAAATCATACATGTTTTAATGTTCACCAAGTTATAAATATTGTTTGACTATGTTTGAATACAGTTCAATTCTAAATTATAAAATGCAATTCAAATAAAACTACAACCAATAAACATTGAAAATTCACATAACGGTCAAGTCAGCTAAAACATATTTGTGATCAATACTAAATCAATTTGAATATTACCAACCGTAACAACCCAAATCGAGGTAAACCAAAAGAATTGAGAACATGGATGAATGATTCTATATATTTTCAACCACAACATCAGGTTCACAATCAACTCTGAAAATTGAGCTATTTGAGTCATCAAATGAAATAAATGGATTGGTTCCAATGGCACTAGGGATAGTGTAAATTCCATCATCACCATCAGCAGAAATATGTCTTGGAATTACTTCAACTAGGACACCAAATTCAGGTCGAAGTTGGTCTTTGACATAAACAACTTGTTTAGCCATTGATTCCAACACATATGGTTCTTCGGTAAAAAGAGTGCGAGTCATATTAATTACTCAAAATCAACAATCATTAATAAATGTGTCATGTCTCATCATCAAATCAAACCAATTGCATTTCATCATTGTGACACGTCCATGAGAGTAATAATCCAATATTATTATTTTCTCAACAACTCCATAATAACCCACATTTTCAAATCGCGGTCTACTATCTGATGCACTGGAATAATAATCTATTGTGGTAGTAACCAAAACACCATAATGTTGTGTTCTCATGTTCTTTGCTCGTTCAGTGATAATAAATTTTCACCCATTGATAAAAATTGATTTACAGTCACAAACCATGGTATTAGGACCAAAAGCCAAAGATCTTATTTCCTCAGAGACAGAGTCAGCAGAAAAACTCAATAACTGCAATATAAATGACTATTAAACTTAATTAAATTTTGATATAATTATTTTAAACATTAATTTTTTTATACCTTCAATTTTAACCAAGCAGAAAGCTCTTTGCTATGCAAAGTCTCTCTCCTTCTCAAAGATAAAGAATGATGCTTCCTATATATCATTGTTTTATGTTCCCTGTAGATAAAAAATATTAATAGTTTAACATATATATATTCAAGATATACATAATAAATTTAGTTACCTAATATAGTCATCGAACAAATCATAGTTGAAAAAAACTGTGCGATGTGCCATCTCCCGCTCTTCATGGCTTAATGTCTTCAATGTACATGATCCAAGAATTCCTCATGTTTGAGGAAGTGATGGAAAATAGGGTTCAATTTTCTCATACTATTCTTCTTCATTTCTCATTGGTCTGTTCAATCTTGTAGTAAGATATGACAAATACATCGAGCTGAAATCAATACATTCTTGAGCCAAGTAACTGTTCATGAAAGAACCTTCGGGATGATTTCTGTTTCGGACATAAGACATTAATGTGAACATATTTATTTCAGTTGGATACATCCAATGAAAATAAATAGGTCCTCCGAGAAGTATTTCAGTGGGAATATGGACAGTCAGATGCAACATGAATGTGAAAAATGATGGAGGAAATATTTTCTCCAACTCACACAAAATTAATGGGGAATCTGCCAACATTTTTTGCAAGAAAGTCTTGGACAACTTATTATCACAAAGATCTCTAAAAAAATGGCACAACCGAATAACATCCACCCTTACATTATTGGTCAAAATATGACGGACTCCTATTGGAAGCAACTCAGGTAGTAGAACGTGATAATCACGAGTCTTCAAAGATTTTAGCATCACCTCTCTTCTGTTGACCCGTTTAGATATGTAGCTTGAATAGCCATCAGGAACTCTAATAGTCTCTAATACTTCCAAAAATTGTTTTTTTTTCTATAGGTGTCATCACATAAGAAGCACATGTAATTTTCCATTTATTTTCACTGACACGCACAGGATGCAATTCTGGTCTGATGCCCCCATCCACCAAGTCACGCTAAGATCGTAAATCATCTTTTTTTCTTCCCCTTGACATTTAGAAGAACAAAAAAAACATTTCACATATATTCGTTTTAATATGCATTACGTCTAAGCAATGACGTAACAAATTGGTTGACCAATAAGGCAAATCAAAAAAGATACTCTTCTTCCTCCAATTGTAACAGGTTTTATTGGAAACATTCTTTCTCTTTCAATATTTCATTTGACCCTTCCTGAATGAAAAACTAAAATCTTTCAATTCATTAAGCACGTCAGTTCCAGACATACACTGAGGTGGATCATTGGTATCTATGGTACTATCAAATCTTTGACGATTCATTCTATATGGATCATCCTTTGACAAGAATCGTCGATGTCCCATAAAACTGCAACTACATCGATGTTTCAGTCTTCTGGATCGTGTATTCTTCATACAAACTGGACATCATAGTTTTCCCTTCGTTCTCCATCCAGACATCATTGCATAAGCCAGAAAATCATTGATCGTCCATATAAGCGCAACACGCATCTAAAATATGTCTTTCGAACATGCATCGTATGTGCACACACCCACATCCCAAAGAAGTTTCAACTCTTTTATTAAATGTTGCATGTATACATCAATATCAATGTCGAGATTAGAAAAACCAGATATGAGTATACTCATGAAAGTGAAAGGTTTTTTTCATACACAACCATGGGGGAAGATTATAAATGTGTATAAAAACTGGCCATGTGCTGTGCGAAGTAAGAATCTGCCCAAACAGATTAAAACCATCGCATGAAAGACCCAGCCTCACATTACACACGTCAGCTGCAAAATCAGGATGTCGAGCATCAAATCTCTGCCAAGAAAATCCATCTGCAGGATGAACCAACTCATAATTAGTCTTCTTTCTCTCGGTATCATGCCATCTCATTTTTACTGATATGTAATCAGACATAAAAAGATTCTGAATTCTAGGGATCAATTGAAAGTGCAACATTACTTTTTGTGGAACGCGAGATGGTGTTCCATCAGATTTTAACTTCCAGCCGGATGTGCCACATTTTATACAATCTTTTCATTCAGCATTTTCATCCCAGAATAAACTGCAATCTTTCAGGCAAGCATGAATTTTGTTTCTTAAAAATCCAAGTTCCTCAACTAACTTCCATTATATTAGTGGTTTGAGGGAATATCTGCATCATTTGGAAGTAAATCCTTCAAGAGGGTAAGAATGTAATCGATTGCTGTACTAGAAATTCCATACATAGTTTTCCCATGAAACAATCAGATTTAAAATTCCAGCTTTTTCATTTTATCGCATTTTCGATATACTGGAGTCATGGCAGCATCATTCAATTTTTTCACACTATCAATATCATCATTTTCACTAGATGCATCAGTTGTCCTCATATCGAAGTCTTTTTGAGTCGAAATCCTTTCTTTTTCATGATGATGAATAAATGGAAACCGTTCATCTATCAAATTCTCCATTCCAGTCCTTTCATTTCGATCATCACCAATTTGAGATTTAATTTTCTCCCCATTGTGATGCCACACAAAGTAGTTTGCTTGAAAACCATTTTTTTTTATGTGGTAGCTGACTTCTTCACAGCTCAACCAAGTTCTACCAACACAATTGGAACATGGGTAGTGTATGTGACATCTATCTGAAGCATTGTGAAATGCAAAATCTATAAAGCTCTCCAAATTGTTTTGAAAATCTCTTGAGATCCGATCGGTTTCATACATCCAACTTCTATCCATTCTGTAAAAAGAATATATATAAGTCATTTTGTCAAAGACAATTCAATAGGATGGAACTTTAATTGAAAATATATTTAAGTAAATGATAAAGGAAGAAGTTTCTAGTCGATGTAGTGAAAAGCAACCCACCCTCATAAAAGTGAGTATTGTCTAAGAAGGACACATAATATACAACGTACAGTGAGAACCATATTTAGTTGACCCTAAAGTTATATTAGTACAGTCATCTTGGGGGAAATGGAGTATATGATCCTGGTTAACTGATGAATTCAAAAGCTCATATCCCATATGTTGGACACTATCTAATGTAAGAAATCATGTGAGGATGAGTTGACATCACTCAATTTCTTACATGCTAGTGAGAATGAGGGCTTAAATTAATGAATTGAGTTCACTGATACCATGTCAACCGTTATACACACCATGTGAACCCTTATACACACCATATGAACACTTATACCATATCTTCATTATTACAACCATTAATAATAACTTATTAAATAACATCACTAGTTAAAGATAATCAAATTGAACATAAATCAATAATAATATTGTATATATCAAGTAAAATGAATTCATAATATCTTATATCATAAATGACCACCCACAACCATGATTAATGACCACAAAGCTCCCCTTTCGGCCTAATCAAAAGTGAACACAAAAACACATAGTTGTAGAAAAAAACATCATTTGTGTCAAGAATAATAATATCATGGTCCTCATGATATTTGAACCATGCAGTCATGATTTTCGAGATGAACTTGTATCCATGAAACCATATGAGAAACACAATTCAATACATGCATTTTTCTGATGTCCCCAAGCATTTTGAGGAACCCTAAATTAGTGAAAATGGTCATTGTGTTTTAAAAAGGTGATTAAATAACACATGTACGATGTTGAAGGCAGAATGATTAATGGTTATATTAGAAAAACTAATATTCACTAATATTGCGAATTTTTCATTCTGTGAATTAGTTTCATGAAGAAGGAAGAAGTACTAATTAGGGACCACATACTATTTGGAAATGTTTCAGAAGATACTCCATATGTACTATTGTGCAAAGGATAAGTGAATAGTGTGTCATTTTATATATATATTGATTTTGATAGAAACATGATACATACTTGTTATGTAATACACATAGTGTAAAAAAATTAAGATGAACAAGATGTTCATGTTTGGCATGATCTTAATGAAAGGAGTGATTTTCATGAAATAATATCAATAAATATTACAAAAAATTTCTTATTAGTTCCTATACATGAAGCTATAATATTTGAAGCAGATTAAAAAAAATATGAATCTTCAAAATTAGAACATAATAAAGAGACACCATGACCTTAGAAATGTAAATGTGTAATGAAAACATTAATTGGACATACACCGATATAGGGATTTGAGTACACAATTCGTGGAACAATCATAAAATTTTACAAAAACCCTAAAAATTGGGAATAACAAAATCAAGAATAGAAGGATAAGATTTTTAAGACGTGGAACTATATCCTTGATAAAATATAGAAGGAGTCTAACCTAGTAGGTGCTGATCCAATGGAAGATGTGGGGATTGGGAAGTCCTTCCAAAGAATCGCTCCAGGAGACGAGAGGAGACGAGTGGAAGGATTCTGGAATCGTGGGGAGGTTGCTGCCTACATTTTGGTATTTGGGGATTTTTTCCCAACAGTTCTAAAAAACTGTTGGAAAAAACCAATCATTCCCAACGGGTTTATAAAACCGTTGGAAAAAACTAAGGAAAACCCAATCTTTCCCAACGGTTTTATGAAACCGTTGGGAAAACATAGTTTTCCCGCCACTTTTCCCAACGGTTTTATGAATCCGTTGGGAAAAGTAAGTTCTTCAAGGTCTTTCCCAACGGTTTATATAAACCGTTGGGAAAGACAACATATGCCCATGGTTCCATTGAACCGTTGGTATACAAGTGTTGGGAAAAGTCCCCTTTCCAGTAGTGACCCTTCAAGAAAGATACTAATGAGTATATTATGAATAAATAAAATCTCATTTAACCACTCATAATCACCACACTACCAATATAGTGCTCCAATACACAGCAATATAAAATGTACAATCTTGAATTTTCATATTACCCTGCTCTATCATCTCTAAACCATAGGATAACACTCAAAAACTAGTGAAATAAGATATTATGATTTCCCAAGAAAACAATACTTCTTAAATACATATTAAAAGTTTTCATATAGAGGGAAAAAAAAAACGTGTGAAATGAACAAGACACAATAAGGGTAGGTCTCTACTATGATATTCACCACTTAGGATATTAACCAAAATATTAAATTAAAAAACAAGATACGACAAAAATCCAATGATGAATTGGATTGTGTTTTACCCAAAATTTATGAAACCCTCTACTTCCATGACCAGAAAACATTTAATTATACATGACCAATATGTTGACATCACCATCACATGCCTCTCTCAAAAAAAGGAATATTTTAGGGACACTAATTATGACCAATGAAGAGTAATTTATCCTTCTATATGAAAGAATCTAATACCCCAAATCTATCTCTTCAAGAATCTCCTCCAAAATATAGACACAAATCCCTTCACTAGGATCCTAAATCACCATTCCATAACTATTACACTAATATATCACTAGCTACAAAAAATTGAAACTAATGTAGGAAAAATATTTCCTAATGAATAGGTGTGTCACAGTACACGAATTTACTACAAAATTGACTCTTTCATGGTAATACTTGGGTTATCCACAAATTCTTTGTTGGATCCAACAAAAATCATATTAATGTGGGGTTTTGTCATTTTTTATTTATATAATACAAAAAGGATCTCATCAACCAACTATGTAACATTTCAATATAACCATCAAAATGATAACTAATATATACATCATTCTTTCATCATTTCTAAAAAAAGGGTCACCTTTCATACTCATATATGAACTCATCATCATTCACTAGAAAAATATTTCTCCTCAATACACAGAACCCAAAATCCACACATACCTGATAATGGGTAAATAACCTCAAAACACAACGAAATGGATTATCCTAGTAAACCTGAAGGCGAATCAATAAATTCTACAGAAAGAACCCAATTTATCTACTCAATTTCCAAAAAACCTCATTATAATAGAAATTGGTAACCAATTCACACTGAGGTGGGTGACAAAACACCTCCTCTATTCTATGATGTAATTACATTTAAGATAATATTTAATTTCAAGGATATACACACCTTCCCATTAGGCTTGAGTGGAAGTTGATCATTATCGGTGTAAATTCACTAGTTGTCTAAGGTTTGGCCATGATTTTTAGTTGTATTTAAAAATCCTAAACATACAATACATGATTAATATATTCCACTACATTTGAAAAACATGGGGGTTTATGAAGGTTTTAAATGATTTGGGATCTTATTTACACATATAAATGACTGGGCGTAGTCATACCCTACACACATTATCTTGGAACTCTAATTTTTTTCATTCCGCATTAGAAATGAACTACACAAATTTGGTGATATTTTAGAGAGGGTATATGTGTTGTATAACTCTAACTACTCTCGCACCACCTGGTCTTCCACCAAAAAACTCTATTATAGTCAAACATAATTTAATAAGAAGGTGAAAAGTCTCATAACTTTCTATATATTTGTTAACACCCATACATCTCGAACATAAATTTTACATTAGAATAGAAAAATGTTAATTACATTTCATAGAGATCTAGGATGTAATTATTTATGTCTACTACCTTTGGGAACATTCACACATAAACAGCTGGTCTATAATTGAGTTATGTCATCTCCCATTATGTTTTTCCAAATTAGAACCCTTCTTAATCATATCATATATAATGAATTTCTATATAACCTGGGAAAATGTAACACAAAAAGGGTGATGTAATGGTACAAACCACTTTGGTCCATTCCTTTGCGAAAATCTAGTCTCTGAGGTGTTCTGGGAGGTCACGGTTACTTATCCCCAACACTTTTCCAAATTTCCAGTTCTGTGAATAGTTTTTCTAGAAATGTGAGGTTCCAATGGTAGCCTCTTTCCTTTGAAAAATTTTGAGTTCATGGACTGTGTTTCTAGAATGGCGAGGTTCGAATGGTAGCCTACTTCCTTTTCCAAATTTCGAGTTTATGAACAGTGTTTCCGGAACGGTGAGGTTTCAACGGTAGCCTTTTTCCTTTTCCAAAATTTGAGTTCATGAACAGTGTATAATAAACTGTTTGGTTCCAACAATAGCCTCTTTCCTCTGGAAAATTTTAGGTTCATGAAAAATGTTTCCAGAATGGTGAGGTTCCATCGATAGCCTCTTTCCTTTGCCAAATTTCGTGTTCATGAATAGTGTTTCTAGCTTCCTACAGTTTTCCCCTTTGATGTTTCCTTTGATGTAAAATGTATTCAATGCCCAATTTTAAGGAATCTAAGGCTGATTCAAAGTCCATAACTCCTATATTAATATTTCCTAAGTCTTGTGATGCTTTTACTTGGTCAAACCATGTGTTTTAATGTGACCTTCTTTTAATGGAAAATCTACCGTATCTTAAACTACTGCTCCGTTAAATCTTTTAAAGGGATGAGATATCTTCTTCCTTAGTCCTTTCCCCCTGTTCTCAGGTGTGTGATGCTCAAACCATACATTCCATTTCCTAGGAATTGCACAATCAAACTTTCCTCCTTGGATTGGTTCCCCTTTGTTTTTGATGCAACCAAGCAGTATCGATCATTCTTTGATATAAGCTATGATCTATAGTCATTATTTTGGGTTCATCTACTTCTATTTCTCCATTCCCATTTAGGTAATGGAATCTCCATGTTCTTAATGGGATTTTATTTGGTGTTGACTAGTGTGGTGGTGTATCTGCATCCTCGGGTGGATACAGTTGTCACAGGGGGTGGAGATCATAATCCATTGTGTGGATCATTGTCATATAGAGAACGTCAAAAACAATTTGAAGTAGGGGATTCATTTATTCTGTTTTCATTTACTCGTAACTATATAGTTAGCCTGTTTTATCCCACTAGATCACAATGTAATTGACATAAAAAATATTTGAACCAGATAAATAAATTGATATCGATCATATGTTATTGCATCTTGATTTGCTAGATTGTGTGATATCTCTACATTATTTTTTTTAGCTTTTCGTTCTTGATTGAAATTGGTAAAGAACATAAAGAATGAGTTAATTGATAATTGTTTGGATAAAGATAAATAGGAATGTGAATGAATTGGATAGATGTTGTTGTAATTTTATGTTAATAAAATTGATGCAGTAATCATGTTTAATCAATTATTGGTAGATTATTGTTTAGGTTTCCTAAAGTTGGGTCCTACGAATACTATATTCGTTAATTCAAGATGGATTAAAGAACTGGGTGACTGATGAAAGATAATTCCATTTAGGGTTCTGGGTTATCATGTTCCTTGTTTAAGGGCCAAGAGCCCAATTGATATGATGGTTGTTTTCCTACTTCTTGTGTCATGATGTGAGCCTAGATGCATTTTTTTATGTGTGGGGGCATGAAGGCTTCTTGTTTATGGAATTATTTTATGCATAGAGTGGTGAGATGCATCGGTTTATGTATGTGGGTGTTGTGTAGGACACATGGAACGATGGAATGGGTTGGATGTGAATGTTTGGATGCTTGCTAATCTTGTTGGTTTTTTATCTTCTTTAAATTTACCATTGATCAAGGTAGTTGGTTTTTCATTCCCTCCTTCCAAAAGAATATAAGACATTCGGGGAATTCCATATTCTTTCCGGGTTTATCTTCCTGAGGGAGGATGTGTCTATGATCTTTCTATTGGAGGCAAGAACTCGACGGGCAATTCTTCTACTCACCTTGCTGAGCCCCCATGTGTAAAATTGCATAGAATTTTTTTCTATAATACCTGGGATTATTGAAAAGTAATTCTGTAAATGAATGATTGAACAAAGGATGTTAACCCAAGGGGTTGGAGCTTACTTGGATTCAATGCTCAGGTTACAATTTAAACGAGCAGTGGACTTTGGGTGTGATGCTAATGAAATGTAATGTGGAATTTTTAATGGTTAATTAATGTTTAATGAATTAATTAAAGTAAAGAGAAACTGATAAAAAGGGAATGAAGTAATTTAATAAATATCTTTAAATGGTTGTGTGCTTATATGATACCTAGTCTTAGAAGTGGCAGCTCAGAGTCTGAGAGATGTTAGCTGCAGTTGAGTCTAATACATGGTTATTACCATAGTGTGGTCGTGAGTAGTATATTTTTTACTTTTTGTGTTTCAATATGCTAATCCACACTATAAGTTAGGGAAATTGACACCCCATGGATTTTGATCCCTAAGGGTGTTTTCCCCAACATTTTGGGCGGAGGATGGATGACTGACTACCCCCATTAGCCCCACTCTCTTCTCTTGGTAGTTAATTGTGCTTCTAGGGAAATCAGTTAATTTTCTTCATATATGTGTGTTGAGGGATGTAAGGGATTTTCGTTATTCACAAACATATATTATGGATATAGTTTCCTATGTACAACTGTAGGTGTATCGTGTATTGGTTGTGACAGATTGAGGATCCTTACATGGTGTATGTGCTATAATGGATTTGAGGTATAATACTCGATGTATGATACACATTATACGAGCTCTGGTGGCTCCCAGAAACTACCTAGTCACTTTCTAACATAGACATGGTGGTTTTGTTGCATGAGGTGAATGTTGTGGTGCTTTTCCCAGGTGTCTACGGGCAAGCCTTTTGGGAGAGAGATTCTTAGGACGTACGACGTTGGGGAAAAGTGGAAAAACCAATAGGGAAGTAGTAGCAGGGTACCCTTGATATTATTTATTACATTATATACTCTTTTATGCATTACGTTGTGATAGTAGCCATGGTGAGGCTGGGAACTTAGTAAACAAGTTTAAGTGATGAGTTAGTTACACTTGTTTTTCAATTTTCTTTAGCATATTTTCTTTACTTTTTCTTGAGAGGATCTGGGGAGGACCCTACTAAGTATACTATTATACTAACCCAATGTTTATATAAACTATATTTTAGGTCACTTGGTGTAGGTTGGAGATCAGGCTGGTTTCTACTAGATTGGGGTTGAAGGAAATGTTTGGACTTTATGGTTGCTGTTGTTTTTAGATTATTTTGGGTACTTACAGTTTTCCCCTTTTAGTTGTAGTAGTTTTTCATGACATTATATTTGTGTACATTAAATTTTATTTATTTATTTGTATTATTTGGAGTTGGTTGGTGTCTGTATTATCTGTCTCTTTTTCATGTGTTCTCTTAGAGGTTAATGCCTCCCATTTGTGTGTTTACTATACACTCAGTGCTAGTCGCAAACCCGGGGCCTACTGGAGGCAGTACTCGTGGGTCATTATCTCCCTTCTCACATTGCAAACCCATGATGGGTACACCTTATGGGGATTGGGTAATGATAGAGTGGTATCAAAGGTCTAGTTGAGGGATTGGATGGAGTTTTTTGTTAGGCACATGCGAGGTTCCATCGGTTGGTAGGGAAATAGTTTCAATAATTTTTAGCAAGTGATGTAAACACTGGAGACCGGCTGAGACATAGGTGTTTAAGGCTCCCTATGATCTGATACGCAGACCATTAATTTTAAAATGGGAACTATACATTGTGATAATAGTTATAGGGTAGAGACCTGGGAAAGGATCATTTATCATTATTCATTGTGACAATGTTTGAATGGGTAGACCTTGGGATAGGTTAACCAAAAAAGTATAAAAGAAAAAAATTAATTAATTAATGTTGTGTCTTACATATTCCAGTTTTAGGTGCTATAACTATTTTTTATTTTGTAGGTATGGATCCAGGTTGACGTCCTCTTCAGGATCACAATGAAGATGTCCAGCAGGCTATGCCCGCAGATCGCTGCTGGGAAGAGGTTGATGACGACGACACTTGGAGATAGACACTCTGAGAGTTTCAATACTAGAGTCTGCAAAAGTACGAGGGCTGAATTTCAGATGCAGTCATGGAAGACTAGTTAGAGGGGGTTGAGATAGTCATTAGTTCAATCCATGCTTAAAAGGAGAATTGGGTGTCCTTGGTTGTGATGATGCTACGTGGAGTTGTGAGGTAGTGGTGGTTCTTATTCCTCGGGTATCACGAGGAGTCACTGATCTCATGGGATGAGTTCCAAGGCAAGTTTAGTGTTGAGTTTCTTTCTTCAACATCGAAGGCGTCTAGTCTCCAGGTGCGACTTACCCTTCGATTGGGGAGCTCCAGAGTATGAGTGTTTGGAATCAATTTTAGGAACCTTTGACGATATTCTTCGAACCTATTGAGATATTTGGATGCCAGGGAATGGAATTTCTAGGAGGATTTGTTTCCAGAGATCTACTGCCAGGTCACCCTATTTATTATGAAGACATATCTTGAGGTGCTAGAAAGTGCATAGGTCATCGAGAAGAAATTAGCTAGAACCATATTGTCATGAGAGGGGAGTCATCATGAATCCTCATGAATAAAAGCTGTGGTCTGGGGTTCCTAGTTTTCAGGGCAAAAGAGTTTGCATTCAGTTGTTGGTAGGTCCCATCCCTCAGCATCTCGTTTCTCTAAGTGCAGTGGATCTCAGGCCTTTGCAAATGGATCATGCGGTTGTTTTTCTTGTGGTGGTCGATGTCATAAGCTGTGAGAGTGCCAGAAATTTCAGATCAGTCATCATGCACCACATGTTCCAGTCCAGGTGTCTTTATTGAGGTTGTTCCAACCGAGGCAGCAGCAACAGGTTCTGCCAGCTTTGTATTAGCAGAGGGTAGATGGGGCAGGGTGAGGACATCATTGTGACACTCTTTTTCATCAGAGAGTAGATCGTGGTCATGTTGGTCGTCGTCATCGGGGATATAGAGGTTGTGGAGGAGGTTGTGGTCAGCTTCATGCTTTAGCATTTCCAGTTCCATGCGAGCCAGACATCGTTCAAGGTACCCTTTTCTTGTTTTATACCTTTGTGTATTACTTGATTGAATCTGGAGCGACACACTCCTTCATGTCACCTACCCTTGTTCAAACATTGGGACTTGAGGTAGAGAGTCTTCTAGTTCCCTTGGCATTGACTACGCTAGTTGGAGGTCGAGCTGACTTGTTTGAAGTATTTAGAAACTGTTATCTAGTTCTGGGGAAACACCGCTATTGGGATACTTCCTATGTTTACAAATACAACCATATGATGTCATCCTTGACATGGATTTGTTTATTCAGTGTAGGATATCATGGATTTCTTTAGGAGGTAGGTTGTGTTCTTCGATGTAGATGGAGTGCTAGTGGTGTTCATTTGTGATTGAGTGTGACAACTGGGTCCCAATGACAGCACAAACACCCCGCCTTAACAAGGCCATCGGGTCCTTGCCCACCAGGTACCACTAGTTGCCCCATAGACACGTGGGGCCCACCCTAGGGTCCACCCACGTACCTGAACGGGTCATCTGACTAATGATAGTCCCCACATGCCAACACATGTCCTTTCCAGTGTGCTTTGTCCTCACTCACACACACCCTGGGAGACTTCCCAGGAGGTCGCCCATCCTGATCACTACTCCAGGCCAAGCATGCTTAACTGTGGAGTTCTAATCAGACAGGATCCCGAAAAGGAAGGTGCACCTTGTTGACATAAGTCATATCATTTAGTCCCCACAGGCCAACACATGTCCTTTCCAGTGTGCTTTGTCCTCACTCACACACACCCTGGGAGACTTCCCAGGAGGTCGCCCATCCTGATCACTACTCCAGGCCAAGCACGCTTAACTGTGGAGTTCTAATCAGACAGGCTCCCGAAAAGGAAGGTGCACCTTGTTGACATGAGTCATATCAGTTAGTTATTTAACCCTTTATCATTTGAGGATGTTACAATCACCCCCCCCTTAGGGCACAATGCCCTCGTTGCGGGCCCTACATCTCAAACCCAGGCAGTGCACCGCACTTAAGGCTGGGTACCACCTCTGATACCAAATGTGAAAACCGTGTCCTAATGACAGCACAGACACCCCACCTTAACATGGCAGTCGAGTCCTTGCCCACTAGGTATCCCCAGTTGCCCCGCAGACACGTGGGGCCCACCCTAGGGTCCACCCACGTACCTGAACGAGTCATCTGACTAATGATAGTCCCCACAGGCCAACACATGTCCTTTCCAGTGTGCTTTGTCCTCACTCACACACACCCTGGGAGACTTCCCAGGAGGTTTCCCATCCTGATCACTACTCCAGGCCAAGCATGCTTAACTGTGGAGTTCTAATCAGACAGGCTCCCGAAAAGGAAGGTGCACCTTGTTGACATGAGTCAAATCATTTAGTCATTTAACCCTTTATCATTTGGGGATGTTACATTGAGACCCTCAGATGGGTCAGAGGCATGTTCTATCCTTATCATCCATAATGGATGAACTAATGTTGAGTCCTTTAGAGGTTTAGTTGTTGGAATTTCCTAGGGTTTTAGAAGAGTATCCTAATGTATTTTCATAATAGGTTATAGCATTACCCCTTGACGAGATATCGAGTTTGGGATCAAGCTACATCCAGGATCATCTCCTATTTCTATGTCTCCAAATACGATGTCCCCTTATAAGTTTTGAGAGCTACATATATAGCTTGATGGTATTTTATAGTGCGGGTTTGTTCGGCTGAGTGTGTCACTGCGGGGTGCTCCATTTTTTGTGAAGAAGGATTGCAACTGTTTGAGGTTGTCTATCGATTATAACAACATAAACAAAGTTCCACAGATTGATGATTTATTCGATCAACTGAAGGGTGAAAGTTGGTTCTCAAAGATCAACCTACAGTTAGGATATCATCAGATACGTGTGAATGATGAGGATATCCCAAAGAATAATTTCCATTGTCATCATGGGAATTACGAGTTTGTTGTAATTCCATTTAGTGTGGTGAATTCTTCAGATGTGTTCATGGGATTGATGAACGTTTTGATCTGTGAGTTCTAAACATGTTCATGGTGGTTTCCATCAATGATATCATTGTGTACACTTTGTCTATGGAGGAGCATGAAAAGCATCTACACACCATTTTGGTAGTACTTCATCAACATAACCTGTTTGAGATGTTTTCGAAGTGTACGTTTTGGGAATGAGAAGTCTTTATCTTAGGGAATGTTGTGTCCCAGCAGGGAGTAGCTATGGATCCATCGAAGATAGAAGCAGTTGTGTCTTGAGAGGCCCCCAATATAGTGTTAGATGTGGGAAGTTTCCTTGGTCGTGAAGGCTACTACAGTAGGTTCATATACGATTTCTATTGAGTAGTGACTCCTCATACATCTTTGTAAAAGAAGGATTAGGCATTTCTACAGACTGATCAGTGTCAGGAAGCTTTTGATTATCTAAAGGAAAAGTTAGTAAGTGCTTCAGTTCTTTGTCTGCCAGCAGAGGGAGTTCAGTTTGATGTTTTCTGTGATGCTTCGCATCTGGGGTTAGGTTGTGTTCTCTTGCAGCATAGATCAGTTGGTTCTTATGGGTCTTAGAAGTTGCATCCCCATGAATGTAACTATGCCATCCATGATCATGAGTTGGTAGCCATGGTGTTTTCTCTAAAATTGTGGAGACATAACCTCATTGGCGAGTGCTTTGTGGTTTTCACCAATCATAAGAGTTTGAGGTTTGTTTTCTCCCAGCGTGACATGATCTTATGATAATGTTGGTGGATGGAGTTCTTATAATAATATGACTTAAAAATATCATATACACCTGGAAAGGGGAATGTTGTAGATTATGCGTTGAGTTGAAAGTCAAATAGTGATGTAGTGCGTGAATCTGGTGACTACTAGAGAGTAATAGAAGAACTATCATCATTACATCTTGATCTGGGAGAAGTTCGGGGACATAGGTTGCCTTTTTCAAATTACGGTGTAGTAATCTTCGGTGAAGCATTTGGAAGAATCCTAGTTGGGGAATCTAGAGGTGGTGGTCTTGATAAACCGAGTTGTTTGTGGTGAAGCCTCAGATGGTTGGTCTGAGGATGAAAAAAACTGAGTTTTGTAAAATAGATAGATATTTTTTCATTTGGAGATATGTGAGACGGTTCTTAGAGAGTTCAATAGTTCGCCTTTAGCTGTAAAACCTAGTCTGACAAAGATGTACAGAGTCTTGAGGAGTCAGTTTTGGTGGCCTGGGTTGAAGCGTGTGTTTGTAGAGTTTGTGTCTCAATGTTTTATCTGCCAGAAGGTCAAGGCTGGGCACCATGTCCCTGATGGTTTTCTCCAGCCATTAGATATTCCTCATTGGAAGTGGGAGGACATCTCAATCGACATTGTTACTAGTTTACCTCGTTCTCTGGGAGGACATGACACTTTTTGGGTGGCAGTGGATCATTTAACAAAATCATCCCACTTCATAAAAATCAAGGAGTCAATCTGAGGGGATGTTTTGTCAAGGAAGTATCTAGAGGAGGCGGTGAGACTCCACAAAGTCCCGAGGATGATAATTTCTAATCAAGATCATCTTTTTACCTCAAGGTTTTGTAGATTTCTCCAGTATTCTTTTGGTTCTCAGCTATGCCTTAACACTGCTTTTCATCCACAAATGGATTGTCAGACAGAGCAAACCATCCAGAATCTTGAAGACATGTTACACTCTTGTGTCCTAGATTTTCGATGTTCATGGATGAATCACATACCCTTGGAGGAGTTTTTATACAATAATAATTTCCACTCCACCATTGGTATGACAACATTTGATACATGGTATGGCCGACCTTTCCATTCACCATTATGTTGGACTGGGGTCGACGAGTCAGCAATTTTCGGACCATAACTAGTGCATAATAAAACACAGATGGTTCAGGTTATTCATGATAGGATAAAAGCAGCTTAGGATCATCAAAAATCATATGTCAATATAAGGAGGATACCCTTAGAGTTTGATATTGGGGATCATGTGTTTTTTAAGGTGACTCTCCATCATGGTAAGAAAAGGTTTGGACGTGGGAGTTAGCATTCTCCCCGGTTTGTTGGGCCTTTCGATGTTTTGGCTCGCATTGGAGTTGTGGCGTATCGAGTAGCACTTCCCCATAGAAGAGCTGAATACATGATGTTTTTCATGTGTCACAGCTCCATAGTTATCTTCATGATAACTCTCACATCATCTATTGGGTAGGGATTGATGTAGATGGTGATGTGACCTTTGAGAAGAGACCTGTGGAGATCCAAGACCTCAAAGATAAGGTGTTGTGCGGGCTTTCTATCCCCTTGGATTATTTATTGTGTGGACAAGATGGTATGGAGGAGAGTACCTAGGAACATGATTCACAAATACGTGATTAGTACCCAGAGTTGTTTGATGTTTAACTCTTTTCACGTAATGATGTTTCATTTGTGGTCATAGACTTTTGTGTCGATGAGATGGCTTTCTTTGGTTGCTTCTTGGGGCTTGCTCTATTTTGAGAGGTACCTTGATGGGTGTTTGTTCAGACATCCTTTCATATCTCTATTAGCTTTGTTTTGAATTCTCGAGGGCCAGAATGTTTTTAGAGGTATTTGATATAATGTCTCGGACCTCTCTGGCCCATTCCTTTGTGAAAATCTTGTGTGTGAGGTGTTTTGAGAGGTCAAGGTGACTTATCCCCAACACTTTATTAAATTTCCAGTTCTGTGAACAGTGTTTCCATAACGGTGAGGTTCCAACAATAGCCTCTTTCCTTTTCCAAATTTTGATTTAATGAACAATGTTTCGAGAATGGTTCGGTTCCAATAGTAGCCTCTTTCCTTTTCCAAATTTTTAGATCATGGACAATGTTTCCAGAACAGTGAGGTTCCAATTGTAGCCACTTTCCTTTTCCAAATTTTGAGTTCATGAACAGTGCTTCCAGAATGGTTAGGTTCAAACGGTAGCCTCATTCCTTTTCCATATTTCAGGTTTATGAATAGTGTTTCCAGAATGATGAGGTTCCAACAGTAGCCTCTTTCCTTTTCTAAATTTCGCTTTGATGAACAATGTTTTTGGCTTCCTAATGTTTTGCCCCATTGAAGTTTCCTTTGACGTAAAATGCATTTAAAGCCTCATTTTAAGGAATCTAAGGCCAATTCAAAGGCCATAACTCCTATATTAATTTTTCCTAAGGCTCGGGATGCTTTTACTTGGTCAAACCACATCGTTTAATTTGATCCACTTCTAATGGAAAATCCTATGTATCTTAAATGTAGTTCCATTAAATCATCTAAAGGGATGAGATATCTTCATCCCTAGTTCTTCCTTCTTATTATCAGGTGTGAGATGATCAAACCTTTCTTTCCATCCTTTATGATTTTTTCAATCAAAATTTCCTCCTTAGATTGGTTCCCCTCGGTTTTTGATGCAACCAAGTAGTATCGATCAATCTTCGATATAAGGTGTGATCTATAGTCATTCTTTTGGGTTAATATCCTTCTATTTATCCTATCCCATTTATGGAATGGAGATAAAACTTCTATTTATCCTATCCCTTTTATGGAATGGTATCTCTATGTTCCTAATGTGATTTTCTTGGTTGTTGTCCGGTGTGGTGGTGTCTCTGCATCCTAGGGTGGATACAGTTTTTATGGGGGGTGGATATCATAACCCGTTGTGTGGATCATTTTCATATAAAGAACATCAAAAACTGTTTGAAGTAGGGTATTCATTGATTCTCTTTTCTTTTACATGCAATTATAGAGTTATCATGGTTTATCCCACAAGATCACATTGGAATTGACCTAATAAATATTTGAACCAAATAAATAATTGACATTGATCTTATTTTATTGCCTCTTGATTTGATAGATATTGTGATATTTATGGTTTCATTGTATAGATTTTAATTCCTGATGGAAATTGGAAAATAATGTAAATATGTAATTAATTGATAATTTTTTGGATAAATATAAAGATTAATGTGAATTAATTTGATGGTTGTTGTTGTAATTTTACATTAATAAAATTGATGCAGTATGTATGTTTAATCCATTTGTTATAGATTATTATTTAGGTTTCCCGAAGTTGCAAGCTACGAATAATAAATTGGTTAATTCAAGATGGATTAAAGAACTGGTTGTTTCATAAAAGATAATCACTTGTAGGTTTCTGAGTTACCCTCTTCCATATTTAAGGGCCAAGAGACCAATTGATATGGTTGTTTTTTACCTACTTCTTGTGTCATGATGTGAACCTGGATGGATATTTGGACATGTGGGGGCATGAAGGCCTATTGGTTATGAAAAAGTTGACTCCGAAAGTGTCCAGATGCATCGGATTATGCATGTGGGTGTTGGTGGGGGGGACACCGGTAATGATGGAATGGTTTGATATGAATGTTTGGATGATTGCTGAGCTTGTTGGATGTTTATCTGCTTTACATTCCCCACTGCTCAAGGCAGCTGGTTTTTCTTACCCTCATTCGAAAATAGGCGAAGATGCATGGGGTATTCCATGTGCTTTCTGTGTTTAACTTCCTGAGGGAGGATGGGCCAATGCCCTTACTATAGGCGGCAAAGACTCGACGAGCAATTAATCTACTCACCGTGTTGAGCCCCCTTGTGTATAATATCGTAGAATGTTTTTCTATAATTCCTTGGGATATAGGAAAGTAATCATGCAAATGAATGACTGAAAAAATGTTGTTATCCCAAGGGGTTGGAGCTTTCTGGGACGCAATGCTGATGATACAATTTATAGGGGCAGTTGACTTTGGGTGTGATACTAATGAAATGTAATTTGGAATTTTTAATGGTTAATTAATGTTTAAATAATTAATTGATGTAATGTGTAACTGATAAAAATGGAATGAAGTAATGAAATAAATCTCTTTAAATTGTTATGTTCTTATCGGATACCCAGTATTAAAAGTGGAAGTCGGGAGTCCGAGAGATGTTAGCTTCAGTTGAGTTTAAGACTAGGTTATTTCTATATTGTGGTTGTGAGATATAATATTTTTTTTACTTTTTATGTTTCTATATGCTACTCCACACAGTCAATTAGGGAAACTAACACCCAAGGGATTCTCATCCCTAGAGGGTGTTTTCCCCAACATTCCGGTGGGAGGGTGGATGGTCGACTACCCCCTTTGGCCCCACTTTATTCTCTTGGTATTTACTTGTTGTGGTAGGAACATCAGTTAGTTTTCCCCATATATGTGTGTAGAGGGCTGTAATGGCTTTTGGTTATTAACACACAAATATTCTGGATATAGTATCTTATGGACTACTATAGGTGTAACATATATAGGCTATGATTTATTAAGGATCCTTACTTGGTTTATGGGCCGTAATGGCTTGAGATATAATACTCAACATATGATACATGTTTAACGATCTTTAATGGCTCCCAAAAACTACCTACTTACATGATTATGTGGACGTGGTGGTTTTGTTGCATGAGGTTAATGTTGTTTTACTTTTCCCAGATGTCTATGGGAAAGCCTTTTTGGAGGGAGATGCTTAGGATGTGCGGTGTTGGGGAAAAGAGGCAAACTAGTGGGGAAGTAGTAGCGGGGTACCCGAGATATTATTTATTATATTATATACTCTTGTATGTGTTACATGGTGAGAGTGTCCATGTTGAGGCTAGGAACTTAGTATACCTATTTAGGTGATGAGTTAGTTTCACTTGTTTTTCACTGTGCATTAGCACACTTTCTTTACTTTTTCTCGAGAGGCTCTGGGGAGGATCATAATGAGTATATTGTTATGCTCACCCTATTTATATATAAACTATTTTCAGGTCAGTTGGATTAGGTTGGAGAACTGGATGGTTTCTACTAGCTTGGGGTTACAGTAGCTGTTTGGGCTTCGTTATTGCTGTTGTTTTTATTTTTTTGGGTACTTGCAGTTTTCTCCTTTTAGTTGTAGTAGTTTTTCCTGACATTACATATGTGTACTCGGGATTTCATTTATATTTTTGTCTGAGTTGGATTTGGTTTGTGTATTTCCTATTTCTCTATTTTTCATGTGTTCTCTTAGAGGGTAATTCCTCCCATTTGTGTGTTTAATATACCCTCGGCGCTAGTCGCCAACCCGGGGCCTACTAGAGGTGGGATTCAGGGGTCATTATCTCCCTCCTAACATTTCTGGCCCAGGAGGAGTACACCTTCTGGGGGGAGGGTCATGAAAAGTGAGATCATATTCTTAGAAAGGGTAAACATGGGAGATATAATTCTACAATCATATGAAAGAATAATATATGAATAAATGTATGCGATCAGGAACAAAACATACAAGGTTTATACCCAACATTTCATAGATCATAAACATGATTCATTCCATAATGCACTCTCCTCCCAAAATATATGAGGCATAAGAGTTTGAAATCATCATAATTCATGAACTATAATCTCCTATCATAAATATGTAGAAAAAACAATGGAATATAACCCATTTCATTTTTCAAGGTGCACTATTGAGACCAACAAATGTAGTAGACCTAGCCTCATAGCCTATTTCCCACTATAGATCAATCCCATTGGATTATTTCCCATTGTTATCTCATTATTATAATGCTTTTCGCAACGTATTGTATAGAGATATAGGTCCAACCTATAGATGGTTAAAATGTGACAACCAAATTTAGTTATAGCCGAAACACCATCCTTGGTTATATCGTAAACACTATCACATAATGAAAGACAAACATAAATTTTCTATAGGAACATAAATCATTTATCATATCAAAACCCATGAAGAGAAATGGGTCTCATAATCATTTCATTATAGAATAACCCATGGTAAATGAAGGATTTTCATAAACATATTTTCTTTATAAATGTAAACCATTCATATAATGAAGAAGAATGGTATCCTTGGATAATATTAATATTAAATAATTAGAATCCTAAAGGTATGTAATCAGATACTGAAAATGATTTTTTTTCTGACAACTTGGAACATTTCTTGAAAAAAAAAACTTTCAAAATTGAAAATAACCTTTTAAATCCTAAAACATTTTAAAAATATTCTTTTTGGAAAATAACCTTAAAAACATATACATAAATATTTGAAGATAAGTTAAAACATTTCATGAGAAAAATAAAAATTTAAAAATTTAAAATAAAATTTTATAACATGAAATATTTTCCAAATCCTTTTCTTTGAAAATATCCTTGTAATCGTTCAAAGGAATCATTAATGATTATTTAAAAGATTTCTTGAGGAAAATATACTTTCCACTTTGGTAAATTTAGAATGATAAGATCCATGAAGAATATAATAAAATGAAACTTTAAATATAACCAATAAAATAAAATTCATTATATAAAATTTCAAATTGGAAATTTAAAAACCTCAAAAATAATATAGGTGCATAACCTAACTTATGTCCCAAGGAATTCAATTTGAGACAAAATTCCAATGCCGTTTTTTTAATATTAAAAAATTTTAATCACCAATAAAGAATATAATCAAATAAAAAATAAATATAATTAAAATTACTATATTGATGATATAAAATTTCAATGGTTATATATATACACCACATAAAAGAAACAACTTGTTAATATTGTATATGTCTTCTAGAAATTAAAGTGTGACTAGAAATCCATTTCCTTAAGTATTTAATTTTTTTGGACAAATAATAAACTGATGTAAAATAAATATAGTTTTATTATATATCTATTATGTAGTAATACTCATATTTATCATCCCATATATGATATATGTATGACCTTTTATTAAACGTTTATCATCAATTCCTTGTTAAAATCTTGTTTTGGGTAAAAACTACATTGTTTTTTCATGTATGTTTTGGTTTGGACTATTTGATATTTTTTACTATGACCATGGATCCATAATCCCCATAATATTGAACTTGATTAAAATATTATATATATTTACTATATATGTATTTATACTAATCCATATATGTTAGAGACAGAAAATTAAATACACTGTTTATAGAGATTTTAGGTTGTGCATACGTATGAATGATGTTTCCATATTCTAGAATGATAGAATGAAAGTAAGATAAATAATACATTTCCATTAAATAGTAATAATAATTTCATATATATAACATATATTCATAAAAGTTATCCTCATTAACTTCAATGTAAACCGTACATAAAAAAATCCCATCACTTTATGTGGCAGTAGTCTACCATACACACGAGCGACAATATAGAATCCACCACAGAAGGGAAAGTAAGAAGGTTTATGATATATCCTAATTATAGATTTTTAATTATGTTAAAAACATTATATATATTAATTAAATATTTTCTTATTTCCATCCATGTAAAATGGAAATGGGAAAAACACTTCACATTGGTTCGTGAGGCGGTAGTACATCATACACACAATCGATGATTTCATTTTCCATTTGGAAGAGAATATCAGTATAGTTCATCAGAAAAAAAATATTAAAATATTATTATATCATAGATACTAGTTTTATTATATTGGAATAAATAAAACATGAATGAAGGTGGTAATGGAAGAATTAAAAATGAAGAGTTTAGTGAAGACAATTTCCTTTTTATTAGAACAACCCTCTTTGAATCACCTATTCTGGACCCCATGATTAGTATGTTGGGCTGAAAATTTAATATAGAACATATATAATTATTTTAAAGGTATTTTTTCAAAAATTTCAAGATAATTTTCTTAATAGTTCTGAATAATTGAGGGGAGGAGGTGGCCTTTTATAATGGGAGAGGAGTGTTATTTTTGTAAATTCCTTAAACTTTTCAATAATGGGAAGTAAAACTAACCCTAAGTCCCAATAAAATTGATAAATAATGTAATTTATGGATTATATTTTTGATGAAAACCTCCATAACATATTTTTTTTAAAACATGTTATTTCTTGTTCTTCAAGTTTATTTTATTTTACCATTTTATTTTCCCCACGGTAACTTGAATATTTTTATATTCCTAGGAAATTTACCCTTTAAGAATAAAATAAAAATGATACCTATTAGGTAACATGTACCCAATGAATCTAAATATTATTTATAATTTATTAAATATAAATATTTTGTTTGAGTAAAATTTATTTGAACACAAGAACATGTAGTGTGAAAACCCTCCTTTAACCTTAATTTTAGTAATTAATTATTATTTTCTTTATTAATATTTATGATCAGATATTTATGTGAACTTATTATATAATATAAATAATTATAATTCAAAATTTTTAAACCATTTTATCAAATTCAAACCATATATGTCTTATAATTTAAGATAAGAACAATCGCACATACGAGATGAAAAATAGTTTTCCAAAGAGAAAATTTTCAAAAGATCATAAAGGTTTTATAAGATAAATAAATTTTAAATTGATTCCAATGACCTTTATTTGATTAAATATAATATTATTGAACTAATTTTACTTTTTAAAACCTTTTAAAATAAAATGGAACCACATAAATTCATTAAACTAAAAGGCAGTTTTCAATAAAAACCCATTATTTTTCACTATTAAAGAAAATTGAATCATTTTAGAAAAATATCAAAAAATAACCTTCAGAAAATTTTAAATGATGATTAAAAAAAATTATATAACTTTTTTTCAAATAAATTTTATAAAATTGGAAAAATAATTTTATTATTTTTTCACAAAAAGTAATAAAAATAATTTTTTTTGATAAAAAGGTATTTTTGATGAATATAAATACATTACCAAATATTCAGTAATTTTTTATTAATATATTTTATTTATATATAACAATTAATCTAAATTTTTTTATTTATTCTACTTCATTACACCATGTTTAACGAATATATAATAATGGTCTTGTTTAAAAAATAATATTAAATTTTTTTGTGGTTAGTTAAAACTCAGTGTTGCGTATAATGCAAAATATACAAGAAATTAAATTTAATCAAAAATTTATATTTCCTAACAACTCATTTTGTCACATTTTACACCCATAAAATGAATATTTCCCTGAAAATTCTTCCCTTTGTTACAAACAACTAAGGATACTTCTACCTCATTACATACTCATCTTCTCACACAACTTCCTCAAGTTGGTGGTTTCACCTCAAAATGTTGACCAAGTGAGTGGGTTTTTTTAGCACATTCTAATTATGGTACAAAATATTTTCTTGTTTTCCCTCATAAAAATATCATTCTATAGTAGTATGACCATTGAGATTAGTATGTTTCATAGATGATGTAACATCCCATGTAAATAAATAATATTAGTTTTTCATATTTATTAATATTTGTGAAATAAAATATTAATATTAATTTAAAGGAATCACTATGATCGATGGCGTACCCAATACGCAAAAATGCATTTCTTTGAATTCTTACGTTGCACTCTAATAATAAAATAATATTATTTTAAATGGTAGTTAAAGCCTAGACGTTGTAATGGCGGGAATGAGCAGAACTAGCTACAAAATGATTATATATGTTTTTGAAATATTTTTACTTCTATCCAATAAATTTTAGAGGCTTAAAATGCGAATGAATTCAATTTTAAAAGTAAATATTCGAATATTCTTTAAAAGGTCGATTAACCGCCATTTGATGGCGAAACCTTTTTAAATACACTTTTTGACAATTTTATATGTTATATTGGACAAAATAAAATCCTTCTTTAGAATCTGGACATCAAAATTTACTTTGTGTAAATTTTTGTTATTCTTCCGGTAAAGATCATTTTTAGTGAAAATGTTTTATTTTAATTCAAAACCTCCTTTTAATATGATTTATTTATATGGATAGATTATCTTTTTAATTGTTTTTATAGTGTAGTTAGAATATATTTTTAACATTTAATCCAATATTGGTCATTGGAAATAATTTCACTTTGAAATTGGACTTAAACTAGTGTCAATCTTCTGATATATTTTGTTTCTTAAAAACACGCTATTTGTTTTGACAACAGGAATTAATTATTAAATTGATTAATGAAACATATATTTATTTAATTTTTTAAAATAGAAATCATTTTTAAATTTGGAATATAAAATATAACTTAGGGGGGATTTTTGGTATTTATCTAAAAAAAATCAATTTTGATGAATATGTGAAACCACTAAGTGGTAGTTAAAAAACTGATTTTCCATGTAAATGAAATTTTACCACCTCTTTGATTTGAATTTAAAAAATCATACAAGCATTTTTGTCATTAGGATTTAAAATGTGGTTCAATAGGAAGAAAATAATTTTTGGTGAATAGTAACATTTAAGTTTTTTTAATCGTGATTAAATGTAATTAGTGTAATTTAAGGTAAAGATAATATGAAATGACCTTGACACATGTACTACCCTTATTGTATGAGTCATGGCCAACCACGAAAATCTATGTGTCAACTTGGGGACCCCACGGGGCCACTTGGGTAAGAAAATGACATTATTAAGTTTTTATTTAAAGTTAAAATAAAAATATCACAAAAATGTATTGTTTTACTAAAACAAATTTACATGGGGTTATACAAGTCATATTTTGTACTATAAATATTAATTGGAAATATAAAAAGATTTACTACATCATATTATTTTTTTAAAAAAACATAGACATTAATTAAATTAATTTATTTATGACACCATGATGATGCAACGATTACCTCATTAATGAATGATTTAAATAAAATGAAAAGATAATGTAAAATATAAGACATAAACCTGTCAAAAACATATTGGATGGGTAGATTTGGAACCCTTATCACCTTATCCTCGAAATATATAATTTTGGTACCTTTGATTTCTGAAAATCATTTTATAATAAAGTAACATTTCAAGACATTCCAAGAGTGCTCCTCCTCCATCTTATTAAAGGCCCCCACCTCTACCTCCTTACCCACACCTCTCAAGCCCTTGGATTGTATAACCTCTGATCATATTATCTCTAAAAATTCCTCTCTTACACCTAGAAGCCTCACTTGGGGAAGAAGTTATTCCAAGGAATCCTTTGGTATCAAATCAAAAAGAGTTATCCGATTTGAAGGTAATGTCCTCTCTCATGTTCTTCTGTCTTATTTTGCTTCTCCAACCCCCTAAACTCTTTTTATTCCTTTTTTTGTAACAACACCAGTATAATAAATATACTAGGATGCTTTTATGAGGAGGATTCTAGCTACGCTCATACACACCTCCATCTAATGGTTAAAGAACATAATGTTTCTGTGGGTGGCGAATTACTGCCTCACGAAACGATGATTGGTCAATCTTCTTTTAACACCTCTCATTGTGGCCATTAATATTTCACTATATTTATATATTATATATAAATTATTTTTATGTATTCCTTATTATTCTGTATTTTTTCATTTATGCCATACCTTTATGGTTTCTATAATGGGTAAACACGATAATTTCATTTTAGGAAGTGCGGACTACTGCCCCCTCAAAGTGATTTGAATCGTTAATGCCATATATGGGATGTATAAATGATGGATTTAATGATTTTATATATTATATTATACTGTAATTTTAATATAACTGTGTATAATTAATTTTTTTCATTGCATTAAAGTAATAAATAGAAATGAAAGTATCGTTCATGGGTACGTACAACTTACCATCTCCATGAATGGTACATTTCATTTGTTATCTACATATGTTATGTACTATTATAAGTACATATATATAATGTATATATATGTCATATATTACATCTAAATGATGGATATCATTCTGGAATTATAATATATATATCTCTCATTTAGTTTTAATTCCATTAATATGACAAATAAATGAAAGTAGCATTCATGCGTACGTACGACCTACCGTCTCCATGAACGATGCATTTCATTTTTTATCTCAAAATGTTATGGTATTCTATAAAATAAATATATACTAGATATATATAATATTTTAACCATTAATAATATTCTGGAGATGACGTACCTATAACTACATGGAAAATTCTTTTCCAACAAGTTCAATTTTGACTCATGTACCGAACATCGACAAAAATGTCTGATAAGAACTCACATTATTAACAAATTATTATAACAATATCATATGTGATATGAATTGAATAATAATCATTAAAGGAGGTCCTTAATAAATTATAAATTGACCAAAGTTTATTATTCACGAATATATAGAAACAAACATGTTAATTTGTACTTGAGGTAAGGGATCCAACCTCTCTCTTTTTTTAAGTACTATCTTTTATGTCACTTCTTTTATGCTCCTATTTCTTTTTTTGGGGGATGTTTTTCTATATTCCTATAACTATAATTTTTATGTTCATATGATAAGAGACCCTATTTTATCTTATTAGACCATTTTTTTATGTTTTAAGTGGCACTGTTAGGCTGCCAAATTTTTATAAGGGATTTCGTATCTCACTTTTAATTCTGTGAGATTTCCATTGTTCGCCACTTTTTTATTGCATGTGGTGTATTGTGTACTGGCCTTTCATATATATTGTCATGATTCTATTTATATTCATGTTATTATGTGATTCATTTGGTGTTTATTATATTTTGGTCATATGACTCAATTGATCACAACGTGGTAAGGGGTTTTATCTCACTTTTTGTTCCCATGAGATTAATGCTACATTTTCTACTATTTCCTTTTTTGTGGTGTATGTACTTCCCATGATTGTATTATTTGTGTAATATATGTTAATTTTTGGGTATTTACATCTTCATTGTATGAACCTTCTTTCATGTTGTGTACGTTTCGAATGTTACCCAAATCGGAAAGGGAACCTTTCGCCCTCCTCTTTTAAAAAGACTTATTTTTGATATGTATTTTAATTTACTTATTCTTATGTTGGGATATGTTCTTATATATCCTTATTTCTGTAAATGTTCTGCCCAAGTGATGAGATACCCTTTTTATCTCTCATCAACTCAATTTCTTAATTTTAAAGTGACGTCTTTAGGCTATCGAATTTCTATAAGGGAACTTCTTAACCCAATTTCAATTATTTGGGTTAAACCACTACTTCTTGATTATGTCATACTATTAATAAGTGTGGATGACCTATAATTATTTTACACTGAATATCCTTTTATATTGGGTGTATTTATATTTTTCAAACATAATTATGTAATTGATTTATCCTTAATCTAAGGATACCAACTTTGTAAGGGAATTCATCTCAATCTCCTTTCATTGAGGAATATTTATATTCTAATACAAGACCTTATTTTATACTTTATATAAACACCTTTGACTTTTAATTTCATTCAAATGGAATCTTTTTCTACGAATCATTTTACTGAATGACAAAATAGAATGTTTCTTTTAACATACGTGGTGACAACGACCTTTTCCACCACCACGAGTACTATTTGACCTTTGGATTCCTTAAAAAGTTGTAATGTTTATAAAAGAAATTAAATACCACATGCTGTTGTATGTATTTTGGTAATGAAATTGGTTTTGATAATGGATTTGTTATGTCAATATATTTAAGTGATATATTGTGATTGAAATGTGGAAATGTTTTCTTTCCATTATATTTGTTTTATGTATTATTATTTTGTAATGAAACTTGGACATTTGACGGGTGGTTACGTGATAAACCATTTGAAGGGTGGTGTCATCAATACCAGGATGGGTGGTTACGTTATAACCTTTAATTCATTGGGTATTAAATTCGAGCGTATGTAAATTCCATGTATTGATATGTGTGGAAGTTGACCGTATGGTTATTCCATTTAAGTATGTTTATGTCCCAAGGTACCTTTAGATGTTATGTGTTCATTATATGGGTTTATGGTAAAATTTTGGTTACAAAGCATAAGTAGTGATATTTTATTCTGTAATGAGTATATACTACTTCATAAAGGTGAAAAGTATTACTTTGATAAATTATTCATGGTTTACTTGTTGTTTTAAAAAACTAACAGTTTTCCTTCTTTGTATATCCTTTACTGGGCTTTTTATGCCCATGACATGTTTTTGAAATGTTCTCTACAGGGCTTAAAGATGAATAGGGTCAAGGATGGGATCAAGGAAAGACATGATATCTAAAACATGGAACTAGACATGTTTCTTTTTAAGAGTTTTTATTTTATGGAAACTTAGTAGAAGTGTCTACTTTGTAATATTTTGGAATGTAATAGTTATGTCTTAATTCTCTAAAACTCTAAACCTGAAAAGATCCTCTACGTAAATTATTCATTTAATTCATTATTATGTAATGTTTTAAGGCAGAGTCCTTACAGTTGATATCAAAGTTCGGTTTAGATAACTTTAGAGGTTAGAGTGTTTTTTAAGAATAAGTGACCAGTTTTGTATAACCACAATGGGTAGTAAATTAGATGGAGTCATTGTTTTTTTAGAATGTTAGAATTAGTTTGAGATAACTTGGATAACTATATCTTAGTGTTTATCTTCCTCATTATTATATGATGATTTTACTGATATGCTCACACTAACCTTTTAGGTTTTAGTAAATGGCTGTAACTAGCCGGAACCAATGTACCAGTGGATGTGAAGGAAACTATGACAGTTTTCTGAGCAAGAAACTGAATGATATGGGAGCTGTAATGACAACTCTTGTGTTTATCCTCAACCAACTATCTGGAGTTATTATTGAACACTTAAACCTTGGTGATTTTTATAAGGAATCATATATGCGAGAAACAAATCCCTACGGAAGTTCAGTTAATAATCATAAAGGTAAGTTTGTTCAAAAAACTATGTGTCAAAGATGTGTAAAGAAAGACCTAGGAAAATGTTTCAAATGGACAGAAATATGCTATAGATGTGGAAATGAAGGTCATAAAGCAAGAACCTTCCCTGGAAAAATGAAGTATCCAGTTGAATAGAGGAAACAAAAAGAAGTTCTTTCTGAGTGATCAATTGAATGTTTTAAATGTGGTGTGCATGGTCATTATGCAAACACATGTCCTATGAAGAAGTTTCGGGAATGGGATCACCAAGATCATACAAATATTTTTTTACCAATACCTAATTCAATTCTGATTGAGGATGAAGAAAATGAAAATGAAAAATCAAAGGTATGGATTATTTCTTAACATATGTTTTCCTATTTTGGATTATTAGGATATGATTCATGATTTTGTTTGTAGGAAAGAATTATTTCAGAATAAGTTGGAAAGGAATGTTTAATGGATCATGAAGAATGTTGAATGAGTAAGAAGTCAACATATAAGGGATTCAAGAGTTATAGTGAAATTCTTAAAATTATTAAGTCTCTTTTGAGGATGGGGTTACATTAGAAGAATTTTTATAGTATGTGTAGCCCTGAGGTTTGATATATGTAAATTTTATTCAAGGACTAGTTATCTGTTCTTTTGTGGACATAGTTATAAAGAACCATTTGGGTTTATATGATCCTTACTTTTGAGGTAATTATGGGTTACAATATGTTATGATGGAAAATGAAAGGCATGAGATAAAATTGAGGTTAAATTATATTATGGTTATTTTTGAAGATTTTATCTCTTTTTGGGGAATCTTTTGAGAATTATATAGTTTTGGAAAAAGGCCAACACAAAGACCATGTGACAACCCGTCGTGTCGAACAAAGCTGTGGGAATCGAACCCACAACCAATGTGCGACTGGTATTTATCGCATACCACTGGACTACGTGAAGACCCTGGTTAGTATGCCAAATTATTTTTAGTTATATAATTTAATGAATCAAGAATAAGTTGATTTTGGGTTATCTTGGAAAATATTGACCTATCATGGAGGATATATGATTAGGATAATTACTTTTCAATATGAGACTTTAAGAGCAACTGATGTTATTTGGAGATAAATGTTAATTTTTACCTTGGAAGACTATGTGATTAAATCCTTAAAATATGTGGGATTCAATATTAGTTTGGTTTACTTTGAATTATTTTATGGACAATTTGTATATCGAATGGTCTTCGTTGAACTTTGGGTTATGTTGGACAAATTTTGGAGATTAAGAATAGATTTTCTTTTTATATAGGAATATCCTTTTATGGATTATCTGATCTTGTTCTAACAATTTTGGTTTTGGTTATGGTCTAAAGACATGGGAAATATATATTTCTCTTTTGTGGATTAGGTGATTTTATAGAGGTTGATTATAGTGCTCTTAATGTAAACAAGTCATCCTAAATACTCGTCTTTTGGAGGAAAAAATGAGTTTGTGTAAGAAATCTAGTAAGAGATGAAAGTATAAATGACAAGAAAGTATGTTTCCTTGTGATTTAGGTAAGCTCGTAAATCAATTCCTCAATGAAAATTAACTTAAAACTAAAATGATTTCTATTAGCTTTTCCTACAGGGGAATCAAATACCATTTAACCCATCACAAGTTTGTGGTTTTCTGGTGGTTAACTTTCTCCTAAACATGTTTCTATCACTCCCCATCAGAACATAACCATTTGTTTTTTTTCTTCCATATCCATGTTTTAATGGAATCATACTACCTGTTGTCTCGGGTGACCTTGGTACTTTTCTTTCTTTCTTTTAAATTGATAGTTTAATTTACTCCTTTTCCCATGTGGGGCTTTCAATAAATTTTCCAAACCCAATTTTAAAATTGCGAGGACGCAATTCCCAAAAGGGGGGAATGATGTAACATCCCAGGTAAATAAATAATATTAATTTTCTATATTTATTAATATTTTTGAAATAAAATATTAATATTACTTTAAAGGGAACACTATTCTGGATGGAGTACCCAATACGCAACAACGAGTTTCTTTGAAATTTTACATTGCACTCTAATAATAACATGATATCATTTTAAGTGGTAGTTAACGCATAGCCATTGTATTGGCAAGAATGAACATAAATAACTAAAAAATTATTATATATGTTTGTAAAATATTTTTACTTTTATCCAATTATCGTTAGAGTCTTAAAATGCGAATGAATCCAATTTTAAGCACAAATATTCGAATATTCTTTAAAAGGCAGATTAACCGCCTTTTGATGGCGAACCCTTTTTAAATCCACTTTTCTACAATTTTATATGTTATATTTGACCAAATATAATTATTTTTTAGAATCTGTACATCAAAATTTACATTGTATAAATTTTTGTTATTTTTTCAATAAAGATCATTTTTAGCGAAAATGTTGTATTTTAATTCAAAACCTCCTTTTAATATGATTTATTTATATAGATATATTATCTTTTTAATTGGTTTTAAAGTGTAGTTAGAATATATTTTTACCATTTAATCCAATGGTGGTCATTGGAATTAATTTCACTTTGAAAATATACTTAAACTAGTGTCAATCTTTTAATATATTTTTTTTCTTAAAAACACACTATTTGTTTTGACAAAGATAATTAATTATTAAATATATTAATGCAACATATATTTTTTTAATTTTGTAAAATAGACATGATTTTTGAAATTGGAATATAAAATATATCTTATTGGGATTTTTTGTTATTTTTCTGAAAAACATCAATTTTTGATGAATAGTGAAACCACTAAATGGTAGTTAAAAACTGATTTTTCGTTTAAATGAAATTTTACCACTTCTGTGATTTGAATTTCAAAAATCTGACATTAATGGTTTTCATTAGGATGTAAAATTTGGTTCAATAGGATAAAAATAATTTTATGTGAATTGTAATATTTATGTTTTGTTAATCGTGATTAAAGGTAATTAGTGTAATTTAAGTTAAAGATAATATGAAATGACCTTGAAACGTGTCCTACCCTTATTGGATGAGTCATGGACGACCATGAAAATCCATGTGTAAACTTGGGGACCCCATGTGGCCACTTGGGTAAGAAAATGACATTAATAACTTTTTATTTAAAGTTAAAATAAAAATGTCACAAACATGTATTATTTTACTATAAAACTTTTTACATGGGGTTATAAAAGTCATATTTTTTACTATAATTATTAATTGGAAATCTAAAAATATTTCCTACATAATATTAGTTTTTATAAAATTGTTTAGACATTAAATAAATTTATTTATTTATGACACCATGATGATGCAGTAATTACCTCAGTAATGAACGATTTAAATAAAATGAAAATATAATGTAAAATATAAGACATACACTTGTCAAAAACCTATTGGATGGTTGGACATAAAACCCTTATCACCTTATCCTTGAAATATATAATTATGGGACCTTTGATATCCGAAAATCATTTTATAATAAAGTAACTTTTCAAGACTTTCCAAGAGTGCCCCTCCTCCCTCTTATAAAAGGCCCACACCTCTACCTCCTTACCCACACCTCTCAAGCCCTTCGATTGTCCAACCTCTACTCATATTGTCTCTCCACATCCCTATATTCCTTCTAGAATCCTCACTTTGGGCAGAAGTCTTTCCAAGGAAGCCTTTGAGCTCAAATCAAAAAGAGTTATCTGATTTGAAGGTAATGTCTTCTCTTATGTTCTTTTCTTTTATTTTGCTTCTCCAACCCCCTAAACTATTTTTATTCCTTTATTTTCTAAAAAAACCAATATCATAAATTTAATAGTATTCTGCTATGAGGCGTATTCTAGCTACACTCATACACACATCCATCTAATGGTTACAGAACATACGATTTCTGTGGGTGGCGAATTACTGCCTCACAAATTGAGGATTGTTCAATATTCTTTTAACACCTCTCATGGTGGCCATTAAGATGTCACTATAATTATATATGATATATAAATTATGTTTATTTATTCCTTATGATTTTGTATTTTATCATTTATTCCATACCTTTATGGTTTCCATAATGGGTAAACGCGATAATTTCATTTTAGGAAGTGCGGACTACCGCCCCCTCAAAGTGATTTGAATAGTTAATTCCATATGTGGGAGGTATAAAAGATGGATTTAATGATGTTATATATTATATTATACTGTAATTATAATATACCTATGTATCATTATTTTTTTGATCCATTAAGGTATGAAATAGAAATAAAAGTACCGTTCATGCGTACGTACGACTTACTGTCTCCATGAACGGTACATTTCATTTCTTATCTTCAAATGTTATGTACTATTATAAGTAAATATATATAATGGATATATATGTAATATATTAAATCTAAATTATGGACATAATTCTAGAATTATAATATATATATATATATATATATCTCATTTAGTTTTAATTTCATTAATATGACAACGAAATGAAAGTAGCGTTCTTGCGTACGTACGAACTACTGTCTCTAGGAACGGTGAATTTCGTTTTTTTCTCCAAATGTTATGTAATAATATAATAAGAATATATACTTGATATATATGATATTTAAATCATTAATACTATTATGTAGATGATGTACCTATAACTACATGGAAAATTCTTTTCCAACAAGTTCAATTTTGACTCATGTACCGAACATCAACAAAAAACGTATGATAAGAACTCACATTATTAATCAATTATTATTAAATTATCATATGTGATATGAACTGAATAATAATATTAAAAGAGGTACTTAAGAAATTATAAACTTTCCAGTGTTTATTATTCAGGAATATAATGAAACGAATAGGACAAGTCGGACTTGAGGTAAGGGATCCAACCTCTCTCTTTCTTTTTAAGTGCTCTCTTTTATGTCACTTCTTTTAAGCTCCTCTTTCTTATGTGGGGGGATAATTGTATATATTCCTATTACTGTAATTATTATGTTAATATTATTAGAGACCCTATTTGATCTCATAAAACCATTTTTGGAAGTTTTATGTCGCACCGTTAGGCTGCCGAATTTTCTTAACGGATTTCTTATCCCACTTTTAATTCTGTGCGATTTCCATTGTTCGCCACTTATTTATTTCATGTGGTGTATTTTTTTCTTCCATTTCATATATATTATCAATATTCTATTTATATTCATGGTATTATGTGATTTATTTTGTGTTTATTAACTTATGGTCATACGACTCGATTGATCACAACAAGGTAAGGAGTTTTTATCTCACTTTTTGTTCCCATGAGATTCATGCTACATTTGCTACTATTTCACTTTGTGTGCTGTATGTACGGACCATGACTGTATTATTTGTGTAATATAATTTAATTTTAGGGTATTTACATCTTCATTGTATGAAGCTTATTTAATGTGGTGTGTGTTTCAAAAGTTACCCAAATCAGTAAGGGAACCTTTCACCCTCCTCTTTTTAAAAGACTTATTTTTATTAGGTATTTTAATTTAAATCTTATTATATTGGGATATGTTCTTATATAGCCTTATTGCTGTAAATGTTATGTACAAGTGATGAGATACCCTTTTTATCTCTCATCAACTCATTTTCTTAATTTTAAAGTGACGCTGTTAGGCTGTCGAATTTCTATAAGGGAACTTCTTAACCCAATTTCAATTCTTTGGGTTAAACCTCTACTTCTTGATTATGTCATACTATGAATATGTGTGGATAAAATCTGATTGTTTTACACTTAATATCCGCTTATATGGGGTGTATTTATATTTGTCACACATAATTATGTAATTTATTTATCCTTAATCTAAGGATACCAACTTTGTAAAGGAATTCATCTCAATATCCTTCCATTGAGGCATATTTTTGTTCTAATACAAGGATTTATTTTTATACTCTATATAAACACCTTTTATTTTTCATTTAATTCAAAGGAAAACTTTTTCTAAAAAGTGTTTTACTGAATGACACAAAAGAATTCTTCTTTTAACATACGCGGTGATAATGACCTTTTCCGCCACCACGAGTACTATTTGAACTTTGTATTACATAACAGGCCATAATGTTTATAAAAGCAATTAAATAACATATAATCTTTTATTTATTTTGATATTGAAAATGGTTTTGATAATGGATTTGTTATGTCAATATATTTAAGTGATATATTGTGATTGAAATGTGGAAATGTTTTCTTTACATTATATTTATTTTATGTATTATGATTTTGTAATGGTACTTGGACATTTGATGGGTGGTTACATGATAAACCATATGATGGGTGGTTCCGTGAATACCAGGATAGGTGATTACGTTATAACATCCAATTCATTTGGTATGGAAGTCGGCCATATGGCTATTCCATGTAGTGATATGTGTGGAAGTCGACGATATGGTTATTCCATTTAAGTACGTTTATGTCCCAAGTTACCTTTATATGTTATGTGTTCTTTATATGGGTTTATGGTAAACATTTGGGTACGAAAGATAAGTAGTGATCTTTTATTCAGTAAAGAGTATTTACTACTTCTTAAACGTGAAAAGTATTACTTTTATAAAGAATTCATGGTTTATTTGTTGTTTTGAAAAAACTAACAGTTTCCTTTTTTATGTATCCTTTACTGGGATTTTTATGCTCATCCCATGTTTTTGAAATGTTCTCCATAGGTCTTAAGATGAATTGGGTCAAGGATGGGATCAAGGAAAGACATGCTATCTAAAACATGGAACTAGACATGATTCTTTTTAAGAGTTTTTATTTTATGGAAACTTAGTAGAAGTGTATACTTTGTAATCTTTTGAGATGTAATAGTTTTTTCCTAATTCACTAAAAATATGATCCTAAAAATATCCTATCTGTGAATTATTCATTTAATTCATGATTATGTAATGTTTTAAGGCTGGGTCCTTACATATTAGGTATGTACTCCCTTAGGAGAGATACCAGAAACACATAATTTACTTCAATGAGGTTCAATGGAATCACTAATCAATTATCTATAATCCTAATTTGATCAAAAAATTCAAAGGGTATGATATTACAAGGTCTTAGTTTTACCTTCATTCCAAATCTCATTACCTTTTTCCAGCAAAGGTATTCTTATTAATAATTTTTTACCAAATTTATATTTTGTATCACGTCGACGATTTTAAGTATAAACCTTTAGCTGACTATATGTGTTGTTGAATGAAATTAACCTTCACTGTCATTTCATTATCAAATTATGATCCCAATACCTTTTTTAGAAACATTATTCCAATATGTTGGAGTTATACACTTCTTTCCATTGAGGGATTCAAAAGGATCCATATGAATTCTGATGTGAAAGGTATTATTGTATGAAAACGAAAATAATGTAATGTATTGATACGAAATACCCTTTAAATCCATATAATAATGTCATAAAATATAATATAGGATTTCAATTGTTCTATTAGACTAAACATATACCTGATGTTTATATACAATTCCAAAACTAAAATCTGGGTCAAGATATTGTTGAAGACGTTTCTAGAACATCGAGGTATAGCATAGATACAAATTATATAAAATGAAATATGGTACTCCATGACGACATACCACTCATTTTATTTATATTTTGGAATGGTTATCAAAATATAAATCTTATCTAATAGCTATGAAGTGTTATTAATTTTAAGGTGATCATCTATAACCCATATTACATTTTTACCATTATAAATTTTGGGGAGTCTAAAGACGAAATCTAGGGTGATGTTTTTACTTTTCCATTCTTGTATGTAGCATCACCTTATACTGTTGTATCTCATCCTTAAATTTATGAAATCAAAATTTCCAAGATTCATACTTACAAATATATTTACAACTTTTTTCCCACAATAAATATTCTTAGAATTAGGTCAATGGTAACTTTTTCCCCTACTACCCCTCAGTTGTGGGTTCAATCTATGTAGCCTTATAGGATGTAACAGGTTGTTGTTCAACATACAAATTATATTTTTCCAAAACTAAATTAATATGATTCTCATAACACCTCCCAAACTGAAATACAATATAAAAAAATTAAAATAAAATATAAGATAAACCCAACAGGTTAACAATACCATTAATCTCAATTCTACACAATGTAAAGGCATTCCTCCTCAAATATAATTTTACTTAAACATAATGGAAACCAAACGGTTTTATTTCCACAAATTTATCTAAAAATATCCATAATATTGATAAAAACACATCACATAAAACATAAAAGGGGTTTATATGACATTGAACTTTTGATTAACCTTTAGCTTGTACACTCATGACGGTTAACTCTTAATTTAATCTCACATTATGACATATATGATTCCAAAATTATCACAATCCATAGATGTTTCATTATTATTATAACATAAATACCATTGATAACAAACATCTAAAAAATAAAACAGGAATCAAAATACATACACACTGCAATCCTTTCACTTCAATGGTTGGAATAACATAAGTCTTTAGATAGTCTATGAGATATATCTTGGGTTATAGAATTGACTCAGATAATTCCCTAGTTATCCACATATAACACATTGAATTCCATGGAATCTAATTTCTCTATAAACTTCATTTAACTATGTAAAACATATTAACCTCTATTCTAGAAATTATTCTAGGTATTTCTTCCCACCTTCTTGATATATAGGTAGCTGAATCTTCTGTCACCTATGTTCATTAAAACATAGAATTTCATTGAATTTCATTTTCATCTAGTTTGATGCATTAGGAATCTCACCAAAGATAGTTCTTTGTATAATATATCTGAATGGATGATTAGGTATAATACTAATATCTTTCTCTCCAATCATAACAAACTATGATTTTCCATAATCCTGAAATTTTCCATCATATTAAATCTTTAAATGATTTCTCTTAGATCAAGTCATGTACTAAAACTAGAAATCATAGTATGAGAGAAAAATAATCATACATGGAAACTACAATATAATGTAAAAGACTTATAGGATGTTTAAATAAAGACACTATAATTTTAAAATATGAAACCTTATTTATCACCTAGTTCATTCATGATCCTTATTAAAATCCTTTCTGATTATTCATAATGTGTTTGTGAATTTAAAAATCATATCCCCTAGGTGTTTCAAACCACGTGCGTATAAACTCCCATTGTTTTTCACCAAATTATCATTGAGTCTAGATCGGTATGCACTTTTCAGAGTTATTACATGTAGGTAAAAATGTGATAGATCCACATACACTTGTAGTATCCATACATGGATGTAATTTCATGGAACCCACCTACTCTATGCTTCACCATAATACCAATACCTTTTCTTATACATTAATTTATTCTTATACTTCACCAAAGACATATCCCAAGATATATTATTAGTTATATCCATACGGATCTCACTTAAATTTTTTATCCTTTTTACCAAAGTTTAAATAATGTTTCTCTAATACTAACTATAAATACCAAAACATCTCATACATAAATATTACTTCTTAGTATATGAATATTCATAACGTAACAGAACAATATATGCCTAAACCATTTAGGGTTAGCAGCTTTGGAAACATGGAAATATAAGAAACTAGTATAAATGTGAGGTACATAATCTCCCACTAATTTATACATAACTATAAAATTTCTAAAACATATCATACATAATACCATTCTTCATATCCCAGGGAAAGGGTAATATCATATTCTTCTCAAGGGTAAACAAGGGAGATATAATTCTACGATCATGTGAACGTATAACATATGAATAAGGGTATGAGATAATGAACATAACATATAAGGTTCATACCCATCTTTTTGTAGATCATAAAAATGAGTCATGGTATAAAGAATCATCTTTCCAAAATATAAAATTCATAAGACTATGGAACAATCATAATTCATGAACTATAAGTTCTGGTCGAAAAAGTGTGGACCAAAAGGGTATATAAAAAATTTCATTTTTTATACTTAACTACCAATAACATAAAAAAGTAGATCATGTGATATAATATGTTTATAATTGTGTATCAAGCATGTTGGCATGTTTACCATTATTATATCCTGATATATAATGCTTTAACCAATGAATTGAATAGAGAAATTTGTCCCTTATGTTCCTGGTTATAACATGACCACCATCCTTTTTGTTAACATAACACCATACCATAATAAAAACTATACATATATGTGCAATAAGAACATAAAAAATTTATCATATTAAAACCCTTGAAAAGAAATGTGTTTTATAAAAATAAAACGTTTAGAGAGAGAATAATAATTGGATCATTGGATCATTTTCTTAGTAAAGCATTAGTAACATCAATAGATGTTTTCAGAGATGGAAAATGATTTTGGGAGATCACATAAAATATTTATTAAGGAAAATATCCTTTCACATATCAAAAATTGCTTTTCAAAAATCCAACATTTCAAAATCATTTTGTTTTAATGTAAACATGGAAACTTATAAATGAAGTATTAAAGGTTATTTAAACCATTTCATGGGGGAAATGACTTTCTAATTTGGTAAATTTTTAATCATAGGTCCCATGAACAATATCATCAAATAAAAAATTAAATATCATTAATATAACTACATTCATTATATAAAATTAAAATGTAAAATTATATGCACCCCATAAAATATGATAGGTTCATAACATAACTTATGTCGCAATGATGGAAATTTGAGATAGAAATCCGTTATTTATTTGGTATTCATTTGAATCATAAGCCCCAATAATGTATATCATAAAATAAAAAAATTAAATATCATAAAAATAAGTATATTAATGATATAACACTTAAAAGGTGTATTATATACACCAGAAAAAATAAACAAGTGGTGAATATGACATGTGTCTCCTAGAAATAAAAGAGAGGCTAGAAATACCTTACTATAAGTCTAAAATTCCTTTGTATATGTTTTAAAAATTCTATATAGTAATTTTAGTTTAATTATATATCTATTTAAGAACCATAATAATATTTATCATACCATATATAATTTAATTATGATTTTTATTACCCTTTTATTAATTTTTTTTACTTTAATCATGTTTCTGGTGAAAACTGCTTCAACATTTTCATGTATGTTTTGGATTGTTATTTCAAATAATTATTCTTACATCTTGGTTAAATCATATTAATATTGTTAAAAATTAAATAAATATCATATATAATCATCATATATGTAATAATAGTAATCGATAAATTGTAGAGACATAAAATTAAATACATAGTACATGGAGATGGTAGGCTGTACATATGCTTGAACAATGTTTCCATTTTATTGAATGATAGAATTAAATGAAGATAAATAATATATTACCCATAAAGAGTATTTATTATTTCATATATATCACATATATTCATTAAATCTATCCTATTTACCTTCAATGTAACTAATATGGTAAATACTAATCACATCACTTCGTGAGGCGGTTGTCCTCCATGCACACATGTGATGTTATCGTACCACCCACATAATGGAAAATAAGATGTTATATGTGATAAAATAAATCCAAATATATAATTATTTTACAAATATCATATATATAAATTTAATATATCATTATCTCCATCCTAGTTAAATGAAAATTGAAAAAAAAACATCACATAGGTTTGTGAGGTGATAATCTGTCATAAACACGATTGACAGTTTCACTTTCCATTTAATGGAAATGGATATATTTTATGAAATAAAACTAATAAAATATAATTATATTATATATAATGGTTTAATTATATTGGTAACAACTATAACATTCATGATATTGGAAAGGGAAAAAATTAAAAAGAAAGAGTTCAGTGAAGACAATTACCTTCAATTAGATCATCCCTCTTTGGATCACTTAATAATTAAACATGGGTAGGTATTTTTGGATGAAAAGAAGATATATAACTTGTATAAGGATTTCTAGTATGTATTGAGGGATTTTGTTATTGATAAAATGATTAATTGGTGCGAATTAGTGCGGGGAGGAGGTAGCGTTTTCTAATGGTGGAGGAGTGACATATTTTGTAAATACCAAAAAAATATTCAATAATGGGATGTCCCTCTCACCCCATGTACCTAAAAAATTGGTAAATAATTCAATTTGGGGATTATATGGTCCAAAAACACTTCAAAAATAAATAAAAACATGTTTTAAATATGTTATTCGTTATAATTCATGATTACATAATTTTACCATTTTAGTTTTTGCTAAGGTAACTTGTATCTTTTTATTTACCTAGGTAATTTATACATTAGGGATAAAATTATAATTATATTTATTATGTAATTTGTAAAATATAATTATAAATATGAAATAAAATTTTTAAAATAAAAATACTATGTTTGTTGGGTGTTAATTTAGACACAAGCACATGTAACGTACACAACCTTATTTTAACCTTAATCGTTGTATTTAATTTTTCTTGTTATTATTAATATTTATGAAAATAAAATAATTTCATATTATTATATAATATAATTTATTATTATTAAAAAATTTATCCATTTTATCAAATTAAATTCATATAAGTGGTCTAATTTTATTAAAAATAAAACTCATAGACACGATGAGAAAAAAGTTTTACAGAGATAAATTATATTAAAATTTTAAAATGTTTATAACTTTTTACTCAATAATGAATTGATTCTAATTAGCTATATTGTATTAATTATAATATAATTGATGTAATTTTATAATTTTTAAATTTTTTATAAAGAAAATACAAAAAATTATTAAAAAAAGCACTTCTCAATAAAAACTAGTAATTTTCAATATTCATAAAACAATTAATCATTTCATAAAAAAACCACCACAAGTTAATTTTTATATCTTGAGTCAAAAAATTGAATTTAATTTTTTCAAATATAAATTACTATTTTTTAAAGATTCAATTTTTTTTCAAAACTCGATAGAAATCATTTTTTGTGAAAAAATGTATTTTTGAAACATATAATGAATTTACAATACATTAGTAAAATTTTATTAATATGAATTATTTATTTATAATAATTATTATGAGTTTATAAATTAATTTTATTCCTATTAATTTCACAATGATTAACTTCTAGGAAATAATGGTCATGTTTATATAATAATTTTAATTTTGTGCCACAGATCCTTGAAACTAAATGTTATGTTTAAAAAAGGTATAAAAAATAAATTTATTAGAAATAAATATATAAAAAAATCATGGTGTTAAAAATGTGGGGGCTATCTACAACACCACATTGGGTGTATTCAAGTGAAAAGGTAATCTTTTCCCATATCTGGTGTGAATCTCTGCTATGAATTTCACTAATATCCACTATTTTATTGGTGGTACATTGAAATTTGTGGAATTTCATGGAAACAAAACCACAAATTAAAAAATATTACTCATAGTATCTACCCAACCCACTAAAAATGAACAATCCCATTTCAAAATTAATATAAATAAACTCCTAATGAGCAATTTAGGCATCAATATTTTCTTAGATATTATCTTCCTATATTTGGGAGAGTTCAGCATCCTTATAAAAAAATTAATATTTGAAAGGATCTTAAACATCAACCATGACAAAGTAGTCTCGTAACATATTTTAGAATAAATTTATATATTAACAACTCACTTCACCTTATACAAAGTGTTTTCAATGAATTATAATCTTGTAAATACTTTTTTGAAGTAGAAAAAATAGGATCCCTTATTCTAGCTAATTCACAATCACCAGGGATTCAAGATCACCTCAATCATCATGAAACACATAACATATGAAACCATGAGTAGTTTTTGGAAAATACCGTCCACTCCACAAATAATAATTCAATAAACATGAACGTGTGAAAAACATTCAATGACTAGGGGAATTTATATCCCTCTTATGAGACTCTAAAACAATTCCCCATTAACCACTAACTATAAGTGAGAGGTTTTACTATTTCCAAGATCTCGTAAAAAACATAAATCTGTACAGAAGATGGTTATCAGTACATATCACCCTTTATTTAATTGGATAAACCCATAAATATTAAATCATATCTCGATGAAATGACTAGGAAGTATACAAAATAGAGTAATTGATGACTATATGATACATGTATAAATTTACATGTACCCTATGACAATGTTTTTGATCTCTAGGTAAAATAAAAGGTTACCAGAGTCCTGATGACATGATATTTATTTTTATTCAACTACTTTGGTCTTCGTAGTCTAATAACTGAAATCAATACACCCTTAACATCATTTCACTTATTCTCAAACCAGTCCTCAAATGACTGTTAACTCCAATCACCGTCCCTCATACAGAACTACTCTGGTACCACTCTAACATGAATAGACCCACTAGGGCCCCTCTTGGGATGGTTGAAATCCATTTTTTCCACCCTGAGTCCACATCCAATAGGATAAGGGATGATAAATAAAATTTATTAGGCATTAGATACAATATTGGAGGTCTTATCCTATATCAACATATAGTAGACACAAGTCTCCATTGGATTAAATTACTAGTACACCTAATTGAAATAAGGTATAAACAACTAAATTATATAAAAAATATTCATGATAAATTAAATTAAATCACATTTCGAAATATTAAATTACCAATGGATATATACATAGATTAAAACTACAAATATGATAGATATGATACACCAGGAAGCTCCCCCTTACTACATGTACTCTTGGATTGATCAACAACCACAAAAATCACAACCATCATCATAGACCACCATGTGTAACCATGAATCATCAGGTTCCAACTCCGTACAAGATCTATCTTCACTTCCATAATGGGAACCTATGAATCATATATTATATGGAAAAACACACCAGGTGTGGTCACACCACCCATGAAGTGGTGAGAATAAACATATATAGTAGGATGTCCGGAAACCATGGAGGAATAAAATAACTTTGAGAATAAAAATCCTGTAATTAGAGGGTAACCTAAAGTAAGACATAGAGGGAAAATATATACTATATAAAACTAGAATAATAATGAATACAAACAAGTCACATTCATTTCATCTCCAAATGATGAAGGTCTGTAACTCACAAGAAACTAGGGGTTATATGGTACTAAAAATTCTGTAGATAATGATGTAGATATCCTAGATATATATAGTATATTTATGGTAACCCATGGTTCCCAAGGAGTCCCATGTCTCTAATAAATTCATACTTCTCAACCTTCCCAACTAACCCTCTACAACAATAATTCATGATGGGGATCCTTCTCGTCAATAAAAAATACTCATTCATTAAGGGTATACTTCACCCTCTATAACTCCAGTACCATACCAATGATTATTTATTTTAACTACCAATTCTAAACATCAATTAAATTTTATTTGGGGACCCACTCCATGATTAATGATATACATCATTTAATGGGGTATCAACCCAAGTGGTGAATCATGAGCTTTGCTGAAGCACTTTTGAGAAGGGAAATACTGACTTCAAAGATTAAGGATCCCACAAAATAAGTATGTGGGTGAATACCAAACATGTGTAATATATAAATAGAGTATCTCATGCCTTCAATACATGGGGGGAACACCAACCCTACCTAAGGGTTGAGGGAGGCCTACTGCCTAATACAACTACATCACTATGGGTTTTCTAACCCAAATGACACACACAAAATTATGTAAAATATTCTTTACTGGCCACATGGAACAAAGGGAAGTAAAATATTGATTTACCTCATATATTACATCAATTTCTGAAGATATTCTCACCATCACATTCTATATGGATTTACAGTTAGGATGGACTATTTTCTTGTCAACAATTAAGGCATGATGATATTGATATGAAGAGAATCTAGGGCACGGAAAAGTACATGACATGTACTATAGGGTTTTATGGAATGTAATCCCATAATAATATATTGGTCATTTATTTAATCACTATATAGAGTGTCAATATAAACAATATGGTCTGTTATATATCTGACATTCCATTTAGGTCTATTTGGGATGTCAATGTGTATCTGTAACACTTGATTCTTTGATAGTTCAGGGTATATGATGTGTCTAGGGTGTCACACTACAATTAATACTTAATGATTAACTCAGTGTATACCACTATTTTACATAGTCATATAGTCCCTAACTAAATAGACTATCATATCAAACACGTGCCATGTTATCCATGATGCCACACATATTATGTTTTCCAACTAGGTTCTGTTGTGTAAAATATACATTTTTTATATCCTAACTATATGATGTATGGATGGGTGTATACATGATCACCCAACATTGATTGTACGAACCGTTTTATATTTATAATCACCCAAAACACTAGACTTGCATCTAGGGTGTATATAGTGTGTCCTCTTCAAAATATATTCTGTGTAGATTGGTTCTTCACCCATAACTCAAACTTTTCATTACCTTTCACCACTACCTCTCAAAAACACCTTCAATCATTCCATCACACAATTTATCATTCTATATTACCATAATTGTTTCTTCAAAATATCTAATCTGAGGTGAGAAAAGAAAAACGGTAATATAATTTATAATTATTCAAGTCTTTGAACATTAAAATTCACAAATACAGGAACAACCCCAAACATATAATAGATTAATTTATTTGGAGACTAGATTTATAAAAATATTATTTCACATCATTGATTCAACACTTCTCACAACATCTCAATGTGATAATTCATTTACCCATAATGTTGTATATAAATGGAAATGAGAATAAAATAATGGTGGGATCAAACACTAAGTAAGTGAAACCTTATCAATGATACATAAAGGGTTATAGAATAATATTATATAAAAACAAAAATAAAAGATATATATTATTAAAAAAACACGCAACAAAAATATTTGTCAATAAGTCATGATAAAAAGACATGTAATCTTAAAAGAACAATCATATTCTCTGGAGTAAGAGTACATAACCCATGGATCTTAATCATATTCATATAACATAAAGATGGTTATTATCATGGATTAATTGAATAAAATTGAAATATGACACAAAAATAATCATAAGGATGCATTTTATTGTTAGGAAACCCAATCATTCCTACCATTTAGGTTGTGAACAAATCCAACTATATCCAACCTTTAAGTTGTGAGAAAATAAAAGTATGAACATGATCCATTATTTACTAAGATATTAAACTGTAAAAAATACATTTGAGGGAGGTATATAACCCCACCTACCTAAATCCCTACATATGTTGTCCATATGAACTCAATCAATCATTATATCTCAGGAAACCCATGGAAAGAAAATGGGATACATAGAATTTTCAAATTGTATCACATAAAAAATAATTTGAGAATTGGATCATAGGATACCAAAAAATCAATCACTAAAAAATTATTTCATAAATGAATTTATAGGGAGATTCATATAGTCGGGCTCTATAGGTGATATATACTTCGTGATGAAAGAGATAAATTGATAAAAAATCATAAATGGGGTTTTTGTAAAATAATTATTAAAATTTTCATAAATGATAAATTAATTATTCACTTTCAAATATTACATTTGAGAAGTTGACTTTATGAAATTTCTCAAGAATTATTTTTAAAGAAAAATCAGTAATGGAATCTCTATGATAAATTATGTTTAAGTAAAAAACATACAGTGTAATATGATGGCTAGAATCATGAAAGGGAAATATTATTTAATATTATATATAATTATGCCTTTACTAAAACCCAAAATACTAAAATATTAATAATGATTCCTATTAAAAAAGAGAAATATTAATATCATAAAGAATAATACATACCATGATTTCAAAATAGGAAATTATAACATTAGTGGGAAGAAATACATTAATATGAAATAGAAATGGATTATTGGAATGGTTGATAATTAGTCATAATGACGTTATAATTTTATGAGAATGAAATGTTCCAGTAAAGGAGTTTTTAATTAAAATGTAATTTTTCATAGAGAGGAATATAAAGTATTATATAATGAAATACTATCATGTTAGAACCTCATAATAGAATAAATAACTTCAAGAAGAAACATTACAACTCAGTTAAAGTAAATTTGAGTTATCAATATCCCTTACCTTTAATCATAACATCAGTGAAAGTTCCTTAATCCCCTGTATAATAAAAATACCAATCAAAATAACTTATTTTATGAAATTATTCATATAAATTTTATTTTTATTCTTTAATTATTATCATTCAAAATACATTAATGTTTGTTATAGTGGGTATCTCAAAGTGGGATTAATTGAGTACCCAATTTTTTTATTTGAAAAGATGTCTAAATAAAATCCACCAACTAATTAAAACTTCACAATTAATCAAAATATTATAATGATATAGTTTCTGATATTTTAAGAGATTACTCAAAGAGTGATTAAACCTTAGTTAAAAAAATATATTAATTTTACATTAACATTTAAATAAATTTACTTAATCCAATTATTATATAAACACTAATTAAAACTAACTATCAAAGTAGTGGTATTTTCATAGTTTAAAAAATTCAGTTTAAATTATAAAAAACACATAGTAGAGTAAATAAACGAGGTTCAGTCTCAAACTAAGACATAATCCTCTCAACATTAAAATTACAATATGCTAAGAAGATTATACACAATAATCTTGATCTACAACCCGAGTGAGGTATATAATAGAAAACGATCTTTCTATGCCATTCATGAACTCTTATACAATAGTAGTGGGAATAAAACAAACACAGGGCACATAAAGACCTCTTCTACAACCCATGTGAAAACATGTTTAATGGGAGTAGATAAGATATCTATTATCTTCTAGTTAAATCACATTAGATAGTATGTTTGTTTAATAACCAATGTAATCACACACTTCTCTATATTTAAATACAATATATTTAAATGGAAATAATATTTTTGAGAAAGTGGTGTTTCTTGGTCTAATATGATATAATGCTTGTGACTCCCGGGATATAGCACGAATACCATCTTGAGTCGTGTTTATGAAAATCATAGTAGAATATAAAGTTATAAATATTTTGTTCTGACTCTGGGTAGGAATTGGTTGTTCAATGTGCTTTAATCTTCCATAGTTGATCACATGTAAGGATGCTTTATGTAAAGAACACTTCACAAGAGTCTTTTAGTTCTTACACTGTTCCAAATCTCTTCTATGTGATCTATATCACCCTATTTATATCTCTATATTCAATATTCTTCTGTTTTTTTTCATGAGGGATTGCACTTTCTAATATATCAGTCGCATACACGAAGAATCATCTAGATCCTCTTCTCCTCATGCTATTCAACTGGAAACAACATTAATTCACTCTACCAATAGTTTAAGAGCAATCCATAAAATAACTATTGCTATTAATGTATTTAATATATCAATTAGAAATATTTTATTCAAAAAAATAGTGATGGGGACTCTTTTGAATAGTGAGACAACTTTGGATATGACTAAAGATGGCGGTGAGTAATGACAATAGTGACTCATCTGAGTGGTGACATGTCACAATAGTGAGTCTTCTTAGCTATAGGTTATCATAAAACATTAAAAAAATTTAGGTGACAATGTTATGATGGGAAGTCATCCTCTATAAATATTTATTTTTAAAACATAGAAAACTTTTCATCTTGGAGATTACTCATCTAGGATGGTAGGTATTATCAATGCTTTTTCAAATTTCTCAGTTCAACTGCGAGTGATGTTTTATGATGGGTGTTTCTGATACAAACCAAAATTCTTATCCTGATGGTGACTCATCTAGAATGGTGATTCATGTATGGTGGTCAGTAGTTTGATGGTGGATTTTTTCTAGTAATTAGAAAAAATATCTCCAATTATCTATATAGTATAACATGTCACCCTTAAACATAATTATTGTTTATAAAATAATAAAAATGATTTTTCTTATTCTAAATAGGGGTTCCAATACACCCCCTACTTTCTATGATGAAAAATCATAGAATTTTTTTAAACCATGTATATAATAAATTGTGTTTTTAAAATAGATTATCTTGTAACCTTAAAATATAGTGGTATCAATGATATTAAGTAGAAAATAGATGGTTCCAAAGGAAGAAATTGTAATACATGTGGTATCATGGATAGTAAGAGATTAAAAAGTACCAAATGTAGTTAAAATAAAATAGAATCAAAGAGAATATGGTATCAATGTAATAAACTAAACACAAAGGAATGTCATTAATGATTGTAACAAAGTATAGTATAACTGGTGATACATTATATTTATTATTTTCAAAGAAATAGGTTAAAAAATTATAAGGTATAGTATTAAATAATCCAATAATATAAAAAATGATTAACTAAATGAAATAAATTCATTCTCCCCTTTTTTGGATTATCAAAAAATGAAAATAAAATTGGTATTGTAAAGAAAACAGAATAGGAATAATAAGAGAACATCAATAAATAATATCATTTAAAGTATAAAAAATATTAAAAGAAGTCATACAAAAAATCCATATCCAAGACCAAAAAGTTCAATATCAATATTTTTATTCTGTCTAGGAGGAACAAGTGGTGCCTTTCCATTCCAATTTTCAGAAGAAGAAGGTTCAACATTAGATACTAAAGTAACTGTAGGGAAGGATATAGGGACCAAAGGTAGAGAAGAAGTATCTGTGATGGTGATAGTCCTAAGATGATGAAAAAAATTGGATTCAAACTATAGGGCTAGAAATGAGAAGGTAAGGGTGCATTTGGATCTCTAGTAACACATAGTCTGAAGAAATCTAGAGCAGAAACTAGAGGGGCGATATGAGTAGTAATTGCGATTGAATCCTTATCCACTACTATGGTTATAGAAATAGGAAGAAGGAGACTAAGTATATTTACTAATTCCATAATAATGTTCCCTCACATTTCCATAACACTATAATTGTAATTTTTCTCTTCCATGAATAATTTGAGAACTGGGGTCATCACTTTTTGATAATTGACATGTTCTTTGAAATATTGAATTTCTAGAGGCATCCTCAGGTTCATAGGAAGGAACTAGATATGCGAGTTGTTTTCATTTTGGTTATAAATCCTTGAAAGGTAATACTTTATAGATTTTTTAATTTTATCTCTTTCAGCTTTCATATCATTCATATATTCTCTAACCATTATATTTTTATTACCATTGTTGTCTTTGATGTGTCTACAAATCTCTAAAGGGATGTTTGGTACATCACCGAAAACATCACAATGATCCTCTATAACAACTATTCAGATCAACTAAAAATCAAGAAGAGCCAGTAGATCATTTGAAGTATAATCCATAGAATAACGGTTCTAAACTATGTCTAGAAAATAATCCATAGAAAGTGTAAAAAAAGATCTCACCTCATCCATAGTGGATCTCAAGGTCTCTAACTCATTTTCTAACCTCATGGTCCCTATCTCGACTTCTTGAATGCGATGCATAATCTTGGGATAAATGTGATGTATCACATTCCCAAATAGGTATCATATATATCTCTTAATCAATATAGTTACTTGGGGTGTGTGGTTTCTCAATAATGAACAAAAATAAAAAATAGACTTTCGATGAATGATTCTATGTTAGCTCTGGATATTGAATCAACTAGAACTGATTCAATGGTTGGTGCATGCAAGTATATAAACACATCAAAATAAAATCACTATAACTCTGCAACAACATATATCTTTTTTACCAAAGATCCCTTTTGATCCAACTAATATCAAATAGCATGTCTCCTATTATCCAAATCAGAGTAGTCCAAACCAAGTCTAACATACCCTAAAATATTATCCCATTCTTCAAGTGTTGGGTCCATTAAACATATAAAAGACTTACTATAAGTTTTATCAACTATAATCTCAATCCATTACTATTGTTCAAGTATTTTTCAATTATATTATCTTCTCAGGAAATGCAGTTTAACAACCTTGACCTTTATTGCACATTAATTTGGGATTTATTATATAAAATTACAGACTATAAAAACCAAAAGATCGATAAGTCAAGTGTGTTTTGGCATTAGGTACATATCATAACATTGTGGACATGGTATAGAACAACATTATTGAAAACTTCCTTAATATGTTTCAAAAATTCCATGTATTTTAAACCTATACGGGATAACCTGGGGGAAAACAAAAGAAAAGGGTGAGATTTAAACCACAGAGAGGGAATAAACATGGAATAAGGTGATACATGTTATAAAATAGTCATATAAAATTGGTATTAAAAATTTTTAATCATAAACATGAATAATGAGACATGATATATGATTATAATCATAATGTGGGAAATGTGGAAAAAATTTAAAACAATACATCATAAACAGAGATCAAGGACAAAACACTAAGACATCATGGTTGAAAAATTCCTATAAAGTAATAAGGCTCACTCCATACCCCAAAATTATGTATCATGATACTAAACATCACCCAATGCATTGTAGTTCTACATTATTCTGAGTGCAACCATCGCATTCATTTCATTCTCATGATTTAGTGTGACACATAGATCATTCAACATGGATTCATTCATAAAAATAATTTATTCAATGAACAAGGATTTAGGAACACATATATTTACATACAAAATAAATAAGTATATCTTCATAAATTATAACACCCTAGATAGTAAATGGTTATGGTATTGACTACACAGTTTTTGTGTAATAGAGAATCACGGTAAAATTATGATAGCATAACGACATCACATAAAAATTCATAAAAGTTGGTAAATGAGAGATAAATGGGTCCCTCACCACATAGATATAAAATAAGAAGTAATAGTGAAATTTAAAATCATAACTCAATATTATAAATTTCAAAATGTAAGTCAAAATTTAATAAAGAAACGTTAATAATGAAACGAATCCTTACTATTTTTTTGCATTATTACGGTTGATCAAAAGGTATAATGGGAGAATTAATGAGAGTGAAAGGGGGATATAATTATTTATAAATTAAATGGAAATCAAGGGGAATATGTAAGAACATATCCCAAAATAAGAAAATGGAATTTTATAGATATAACATAAAATAATCTCTTGAATGGAAATGAGAAGAGATAAATCCCTTACAAAATTCCAACATAGTAACAACATAAGAAAGGGTAAAAATGAGAGTAGAGAAATGGTCTCTTATTAAAATTACATAAATTGTATATTATTTAAATTTTTATAAATGAATGAAAATATAATAAATTGAAACTAAAAATACTAGTTTCCATGAAGGTTTTGGAATTGAAAGGTGGAGAGGAAGGTCACTTACTTGAGTATGTGACTCCGAATGCTTTGGACTAGATTCTTGAGATATTGGGGCACTTGGGTATGAATTAGAGAGTTTAGGGAAGAGTATGTATGTTAATTTAAGAGTTTTATAGAATATAAATGTGTTCTTTGGTGGGTTTATATAGTAAATGAGGGGAATTTATTTATTATTTAGGTTCTCGACTCTACCTAATGAATTAACCAAAAGCACAAACAATCCCATTATTTATTCCTTTGGTTACTACCAAATTATATTGGTTTTAATTATTTTTTATGTACAAGGGACAAACATAGCAAAGTAATTATCTTCCTTATGTGGAGGTTAGTCATACTCTTAAAAAAATATATTCAAACCCTAAAAATATATTAAGGGTTTTTGAGTACTCATAATGGATTTATAATGTAAATAAAAAACTAAAACTCTCATTATTTTAATGATAAAACATATATAAATTCATGGATAATTTTTGTTGTATTTATTACATCACTTTTCAGTAATCATGATGTCAAAAAAACAATTTATATTTATGAAGTATTTAATTTTTACCCGATAATCCAACTGTATCAAAAAATTAAGAAAAATTAACCTTTGGATAATTTCAAAATTATGTTTCCAAAAATAATATTCATTTTATCTAAATAATTTTTTAAATATTTTACATTTCAAATTTAAAATAAAATCTATATTTAATATGAAATTCTAGGTTTTTGACAATAACATTATTTAAACCCTTATAAAAATTACATTTTACTTCATAATTATTAAATGATAATTTATATTTAATAAATATTATATAATAATAATATTCTATTAAATTATTTTTTATTTAAGAAAACCATTAATTTATCAAAATATGTTCCTTAACTAATTTTCATTATTACCCAAAAATTATATTTGTGTTTTATTATATAGAAATACAAATAATGTTTAATGTAACCATAATTGGATGAAAATATATTCATCATTATATAAAAAATAATGTACAAACTCATAATTATAGGGTATTGATACATATTCCTTTTATACACCAGTAAACTCTTTAAGAGTAAGGTGCCTAATGGTGGGACTTTTATGGGGCGGTTCGACGAACATTTTTTGGGACGTGATCATGATGACCATGAAATTCTCTTGTAAAGAGTTTCAATCATACATATTTTTTTGGATCATTAATTGTGATTGTTCAAGGGAAAAGCTCAGTGATTCTATCTCCATTAGAATCTTAGAAAAATGGTCTTCATTAGGAATGATAGTACTGGTTGAGGCTATCAATTTTTTTTCTATGTCACTTGGATTCTTTAAAACCTTAAATTTATATTAATCTCTTCATCACTGTTCATGGTCTTTATTATCCAAGGTAATTATACTTAATGGTATTTTAAATCGAATTTTATATAATAAAACAAAATAGGATCCTTTGTTTTATATAACCATATTATATGATAAGACATTTAATGAAACAAAATTGGTAATTTTATTTATAACAAATTGGGTCATTGCAACAATTCCCCCGTAAGAAATTTCTTCCTCAAGATTTTCATTCCCATAATAAAAAATATTAGGGAAGCTCTATTTCATAACATCCTCTAGTTCCCACGTCGCTTCTCCAAACATTTGGTTTCATAACAACACTTTATCAAGGTTCATATTTTTATTTCTTATAAATTTGTATCAATGATATAAGATTTCACTGGCTGATCTGTATATGAGAGACAATTATCCAATGGTAGCACCCCTTTATTGAATACATCTGATGGGTTTCATAAGTACTTTCTCAAGAGTGATACATGTAATACATCATATACTTGATATAGTTTATGTGGTAGTGCTAGTTAGTAGGCCACAACATTAATGTGATCAAGGATCTAAATGGTGTAAATGTATCTTGTACTAAGATTTACCTTCTTCCCAAATCTTATAATGTTATTCAATAAATATATGCAAAGGAATACAAAGTCTCTAACATCATACAGTAGATCTCATTGACAATTGGCATCATAAATCCTCTCCTAATATGAGTAGCCTTGATGTGATGTTCAATTCTCTTAACATTATCCACAATTTTTTTACCATTTCATGACCTTGGGGTTTTCATTCTCCATCTTTATCCCAATATGATAGAGTTCTGCACCACTTCCCATAAAGGGATTCAAAGGGATCCATTTGAATGATCGAGTGTAAACTGTTGTTGTAAGATAACTCGACCAGAGGTAGATGTTGTCCCCATCCTCCTTTTAAGTCAATTGAGCATACTATCAACATATATTCATGTGTATGAATAGTTTACATAGATTGGCCATCTGTTTGAGGATGATAGTCTATGCCAAAGTTCAACTCAGTATTCAAAGCATGTTGTAGGCCTTTCCATAACATAGAGGTGATTCTCATATATAGATCAGATGTACTAGATAGTGGTACTCAATATAAGATTAACACTTGTTTGAGGTATATCTGTGAAAGTTAATCCAGTGATAAATCCTCTCTAATCGCAATAAAAATTGATTTTTAAGATGATCCACAACAACCCAAGATTTTTTTCCATTAGATGTCTTCGTAAGTACAATGAAAAACTCCATGGTGATATTTTCCAACTTCCATGATGGTATGGGTAGTGTAATCATCATCCCCATAGACTTATGCCTTTTATCCATAACATTATAATCTACAATCCTATTTTAGGTATATTCAGCGATCTACTTCTTCATAAACCCCCCCCCCCCACAATAGTGCTATCAGAGATCATGATACAACTTTTTGATTCATAGGTGAATGTACATAGTTGATCTATATTCACAAACCATAATTTCATTCATTAACTTACAATTATATAGTACACATAAGGGTGACCCAAATCTAATATTTCATTCAACATTACCAATATATTCTGATGATTTACCTTTTCTTTTAAATTCCACTTTCTTTGGATTTCCCAAATCATCTTTTTGAGAATATTTTATCCTCTACAAAAGGTGTGGGTGAGAAAAAATTTCTAATAGGATGGATGATGTTCCTTCGTATGTGATTACCCTTTCCATCCTTTTCAAATATATGAATATTAGATCCTTCTTAATTTTCATTAATTATATAATTGTTATAATATTTCTACTTAGACTGTCTTCCACTTTATTCACATTATAAGGATGGTAGTAGATTAAGTATTCATAGTCCTTGATCAAAAATAACCATCATTCTTGGTTCATGTTCAGCTCTTTATTTTTGGATATACACATGACACTTTTTGATCCATTTGTATTTCACACATCTCCCCAAAGATAAAATTTCACCATATTCTCAAAATGATGATCACTAAGCCAAGTATTGATCATATGTTGGCTAGTTATTTTTGTGACGTTTCAACTACCTTGAATAATAGGCATTAACTTTTTCATTCTTCATTAATAGAAAACTCAATCCCTTCTTCGAAGCATCGATGAATACTAAGAAAAGTTATCCACTTTTTGGTAGTAGAAAACAAGGTAATTGGTAAGCCTCTATTTCATTTACTTAAATATCTCTTCACATTCATCATAATAATAAAACATAACACCCGTTCAAGTTATCTGGGTAAGAGGGTTTGATAACCATGATAAATTTCTCACTAATCGGAGATAATACCCAGCTAACACAAGGAACTACAAATATCTATGACATATATTGGCCTTGACCACCCTTTAATTTCTTCAGTTTTTTAAGGGTCCCCAGATATCCCATTTATTGAGATGATATTATCCAAGAATGTGACTTATTTAAACTAGAAATATCATTTTATATACTTGGAATAGAGCTTATCCTTTCATATTGTCTTTGAAATAGTTCTCATATTTTTTCTAATGATCCTCCTTGCCTTTGGAGAATATTAGAATATCATCTATAATGACTACCCCAAATTTGTCAAGCTAATCTCTAAAGTCAATTTTCATCAAGTCCATGAAGATTCCTGAAGCATTGGTGATCCCAAAAGTTATCAATATGAACTCATAGTGCATGTACCTTATTTGGAAACTACTCATGGGAATATCATCCTTCTTTAGACTATCTTTTCAATATCCTGACCACAGATCCACCTTGGAAGTGTTGTTCTCCACATAGTTAATCAAACAAATCATCGATATGAGGTAGTTGATACTTGTTCTTTGTATTAATATTATTTACCTCACAATAATAAATACAAAGGTTCATCAACCCATCCATTTTCTTGGTTAAGAGGACTAGTGCACCCCATGGTAAAGCACTTGGGCATATAAACCCATTATCCATATTCTCCTGTAGTTGTTTCTTTTGCACCCCATGTTTGACAACAACCATTATATATATAGTATTGGATTTCATTAATTCCACAGGTATAGTAATGATTGATAATTCTACCTTTCGGCTAGGTGGAAGACTAAAAAATTCATTAAGAAACACATCAGTGTGCTCCCTCATAATAGGCATGTCTTCGAGGATGATTCTTTCCATAGAATCAATCATTTGAGCTAGATATTCTCACTAATAGTGAAATAATAACCATTATTTATATTTTGTTTCTAAATAATATTCATCCTCTGCCTTTCACAAGTACATAATCAGAGGATGATTTCTGATATAGAGAGTGCTTTCCATCTCATGTAAATTTATGTGGTCTCTATATATGGAAATCCATTCCATAACCAGAATTGTATAAAATTCAACCAAAGGAAGTTTGAAAAGGTTCTACAAGAATTTAATCCCACAAAAATTGATAGTGGATGAGTTCTATACTTGAAATGAAATAATGGATCCATTTTTCATTTTCACTGACATTTATACTTCTATTCTTTACAGTGGTGTTTAAATAGTTCTACTAATCATTTGGGATATTAAGGAATGTGTAATACCAAAATCCAAAAGTAAATTCTCTATTATTCAAGGAATAAATATTCTACTTTTTAGCACATCATTTCCTGGTTCCACATAAGTGGTTTTGATGGAAAAAAGATCTCCCTTGCTTTATTAGAGGTTGTTTGTTGTTTCTGAAAACTCATGGCTTAGTGAATTGGTTTACAAAGTGCCATGGTTTCTTACAGCTGAAGCAATGAATAATATGATGAGCATTAACTAAAGAATTTTTTTCCTCCATTGAATTTGAGGGTTCATCTTGTCAAAAATTATTAGATAGGTGTCCTTCCTTCCCACACATTATTCATTTCGTTTTTCTATTTAGCTGATTTCTATATTTCTTCTTTCAGCACCTATGACAAGTGGGATGTTGAAACTTCATAGAACTATTTTATTTCTCTATCAGACTACCGTAATTAAACTCCACTTTTATCTTCATTACGCAATGATACCCTTGATATTCTAATATCTCTAGTTCATCTTTGAGGAAGCATCAAATTATTTCCTCATAGCTATCAAAGTCATAGATCAACCTAGATTTCAAACACTATGTTTTATCCCACCAAATATGTAGTCAACCTTTCATTCTAGGGTAATGATACCACAATAGAAATATTGTGCAATCCTTTTTATTTTTTCCATATACACCATAATAGGGTCTTCGTCTAATTTCTTGAGGGTGAGGTAATACCATTATGTTTTAATTCATAGAGTTTGAGAAAAATATTTATCAAAAAACAATTTCCCAAATTCCTTACACTCCTCCTCTTTGATATCTTCCTCGGGCTTTATATTCTTGAAAAATTTACACCTTTATTTAGCTTCTCCCTCCATAAGATAAATATCTATTGGAACCCTGCCTATTTCGAAATGTTGATGGATGGAGAATATATTCTCAATGCAGTGGATCCATTGTTCCGTGATTAAGGGATCTAATGATCCATTAATGTTCAGAGGCATTTGTCACATAAAGGTATCAATAGTAACATGTTATATCTTAGGGAAATTTAGACACTTCTTTTAATCTTGGTATCTATTCAGATCGTGTGTCAGATGAGAGAGTATCATCATGGAGATCATGAATCCTAATCTCATCGGGTTAGTTATATCATTGGGACAGTCATCACATTATTATCGCATTTATTATTTACATGATTCCTCTTATTTCTACCAATTAGCTATAATAAAGGAAAAAATTGGGGATGAATATTTTCAAACTATTAAACATAGAATGGGGAAATATAATGACATTAAAGTGATAACTTATAAATTACATTTCTGTCACAACTTATGAATTTCTATCTTTCAATCTATGTTATACATGATCTATTTCCAAAAATATAATCTTATGTGAATTTTATGTTCCCTTAATAATTGTTCATAATGATATTATGAATTTAATAAATCATATCCCATTTGAATATCATAAGAGGTGTGTATTAAGGCCTTTTTTGTGTACTTGGTTACACCAAGTCATGACCAACAGGCTTTGTTGGAGTTATGTCCCAAACGTAAAAATGTTCCAAAACCACACCCACTTCAAGTATCCTGACTGGGAAGTATTTTCATGATAAAAAACTTACTCAATAATTTCCAAAATTTAGTAATGTTTTACTATACTTATCCTTATCCCTAAGTCTTTCTCTAGATTTTTCTTAATCTTAATTAAAAAAATATGTAAACATTCCCTTTGATAACAACTATAACAACTATGATCATTATTACACATTAATTCCTGACTTATTACATAAAATAACATGTAATTAAATCAAAAAAATTGATAAGTATAGGGTACATAGGAATTAGGTAAAACTAATAACATCTAGAACATGTGATACAACAACATTGTTGAAGATATATTTAACATGCTTCTAAAATTCAATGGATTTTAAAATTTCATACGATAAACTAGGGAAGAAAATAAAAATGGGGTGAACTATAGATCCTGGTAAGGGAATAATCATGGAATAAGGTGATACATGTTAAAAAATAGGAATATCAATGTGTCTTAAATGTAGTAGTAAACTAAAACATGAACAATAATACATTATATAACAAGATAATCATAACATGGGAAATGTGGCAACATCTTAAAGCACCACATTATAAACATAGGTCATGGATAAACCGCCAAGACATCAAGATGTAAGAAGTATAATAAATGAATCAGGTACACTCTCTATCCCAACATGATGTATCAAGATACTAAACATTACCAAATGAATAGTAGAAATATATAATTATGATCTCACCTGTCACATTCATTTCATTATCATGATTATGTGTTCCACATAGTTTATACAAAATAGATTCATTCATTAACATAATATATTCAATGATCAAGGAGTGATGAACACATTTATATAATTCCCCAATAAAAAATAATATTTTCATAAATGTGAACTCCATTGATATTAAATGGGTATGGTACTCACTACCCATTTTTTTGGCCATGAAAAATCACCAATAAATTTTAGCAGCATGATAGAGTTACTTAAAAATTCATAAATGTGTAATAATGAGAGATAGATGGGTCTCTCACTCTATAGACATCAAATGGGCAGTAACAGGTACTTGTAAAATCATTTCCTAATATTATAAATTTGGAAATATAAGACATAAGGTAATGAAGAAACTTGTATAATAAAAATAATAGTAACTATATTTTTGAATGGAAACATGTGAACATAAAGGGTCATGGGAGGCTAAAAGAAAGTTAAATGATAATATCATAATTTATAAATTAAATTTACAATATGGGGAACATGTCAGAACATATCCCAATATAATAAATTTAAATTTAATAGTCAAAAGATAAAATAACCACATGAATTGAAATGAGAAGTGAGTAATCTCTTACTATATTTCGGCATAAAAAAGACTTAGGTAACGGTAAAAATGGGAAAGGATAAATGGTTTCTATTTAAAATGAAATAAAATGTACAATAATCTAATGTTTATAATTGAATTTCAATATAACCAATTTAAATTAAACTTACTAATTTCAAAGAAGGTTCATGAATTAAAAGGAGAAGAGAAAGGTCCCTTACTTGATTTTGTTACTCCAAATTCTTGGGAGGGGCTTCTTATGAGAATTGGTTCACATTGGGAGGACTTTATAGAGTAGAGGGAAGAATATGAATGTGATCCAATGAGTTTTTGTAAAGTGAAATGGGTTATTTGGTGGTTTATAATGTAAATGTCGGGGATTTATTTATTATTTTGGTTATGGACACTGCATAATAAAATAACCAAAAACCCAAATAACCCCATTGTTTTTCCCAATGGTTTCTGAAAAATGATAGTGGTTTCCATTATATTATATTTCTATGGTCATAAAATAATATAATAATTTCTATTCTTACATGGAGGTGAGTCATACTCTTAAAAATATAGGGACAAAACCATAAAATATATAAATGGTTATGGAGGATTCATAATGTATTTATAATGATATTAAAATAAAGTTAAAGTATCATTATATAAAATAGTGAATAAAAATTTGTTTTTATATACCTTTTATTGTATTTATTAAATAAAATTTGGTTCATTGTGATATCATAAAACACAAGTAATATTTATATGGTATTTAGTTTTTACCCAAACAATAAACTCTCTTTGAAAATTATGAAAAATTCACTATTATATAATTTAAACATTTTGATTCAAAAAAATATTATTTTTATCTAAATAATTTTATAAATATTTTAATTTTTACTTTTAAAAAAATTGACATTTATTATGAAATACAGAGTTTTTTTAAAACAAGATTTTTTTTAAGACTTATAAAAATTAAATTTGAATTCATTAAAATTATATGATCATTTATATTTACATAATGTTTTTAATAATAATATTCTATTAAAATATTATTTATTTAAAAAATCAATGTATTCATCAAAAAATATCCTCAATTGAATTTCAGTATTACCTAAAAATATTGTTTGTGGTTTATAACATCAAAATAAAAATAATATATAAAGTAACCATAATATGATGAAAATATATTCATCATTCTACACAAAATAACATACATACTCATAATAATAGGGTCTTGGTACATATACCCTTAATTGACTAGAAAACTCCCTATGAGTAATGTGCTCGGTGGTGGTACTTTCCTGGGGTTTTTTGGTGAACATGGATGGGTTTGTGATCTCATTGAGCTTGAAATTCTCCTGTAAAAGGTTTATCCTTACGTTATTGGATATAAAATTAGGATTGGTCAATGGAAAAATCTAGTGATGATATAACCCTCATAATCTACGATAAATTAGATTCATAAGGTTGGATCGTACTGGTTGAGGACATCACCTCCTTTGTTTATGTCAATAGGATTTATTAAAACACAATATTTATACTATTATGTCACCCCTATTCAATGGATATATTATTAGTGGTAATTAACATATAAGGTCTTTTAAATATAATTTCATATAATAAAACAAAATAATTTCATGTGTTTTATATAATCATATTATATAATAATACATTTAATTAAATCAAAAGGGGAATTTTATTTATAATCGCATGGGTCATTACATGTAGGATAAACCTCTATATGCTCATCAACCAATAGTTCATCAACTCTATGCCCAAAAACCATTTTATGATGTGTTTTAAGAATAGAATGGTGACCATCAACAGGATAAAACAGTTGAATATCCATGATTGAGTATTTATCCCCCACAACTGATGCTTCCTTTTCAAATCGACCAGTTCTATCGACATCTTTGACTAGGCTCAGTCTATCATCAAATCTAGGTATATATTATAATACAAGAGAGTTTATAAGTCCACATGTAATCTCATCATCCTCAAAACCAATAAAACTACTAGAACCATCATGGTCAGAACCCACATCACATTAATCTCCATTTTCACCTCCATTTTTGTAACACCCCAGGTAAATAAAGAATATGAAATTTTTATATTTATCCATATTTTTGAATAAAGTATTAATATTACTTTAAGGGGAACACTTTTCTAGATGGCGTACCCAATACGCAACAATGAGTTTCTTTGAAATCTTACATTGCACTCTAATAATAAAATGATATGGTAGTGAACGCCTAGCCATTGTAATGGCGGGAATGAACGGAACTAACTAAAAAATTATTATATATTTTTGTCAAATATTTTTACTTTTATTCAATAAATGTTAGATGATTAAAAATGTGAATGAATACAATTTTTAAGCGTAAACATTCTAATATTCTTTAAAAGGTCGATTGACCGCCTTTTGATGGCGAACCACTTTTAAATCCACTTTTTGAAAATTTTATGTGTTATATTTGACAAAATAAAATTCTTCTTTAGAATTGGGACATCAAAATTTACTTTGTGTAAATTTTTGGTATTTTTCTGATAAAGTTCATTTTTTTAATGAATAGTGAATAATGTTGTATTTTAATTAAAAACCTCTTTTTAATCTAATTTATTTATATGATTATATTATCTTTTTAATTGGTTTTAAAGTGGAATAATTATATATTTTTACCATTTAATCCAATAGTGGTCATTGGAATTAATTTCACTTTGAAATTGGACTTAAACTAGTGTCAATCTTTTAATAGATATTGTTTCATAAAAACACGCTATTTATTTGGACATCGGGAATTTATTATTAAATTAATTAATGTAACTTATATGTTTTGAATTTTTTGAAATTGACATCATTTTTGAATTCGGAATATCAAATATAGCTTAGGGTGATTTTTGGTAATTTTCTGAAAAACTTCAATTTTTTGATGAATAGTGAAACCACAAAGTGGTAGTTAAGGAAACTGATTTTTCATTTAAATGAAACTTTCCCACTTATGTGATTTGATTTTTAAAAATCCTACATACATGGTTTTCATTAATAAGTAAAATGTGGTTCAATGAGATTAAAATAATTTTTTGGTGAATAGTAACTTTTAAGTTTTATTAATCGCGATTAAAGGTAATTTGGGTAATTTAATGTAAAAATAATGTTTTAATAATATGAAATGACATTGACACATGTCCTACCCTTCTTGGATGAGTCATGGCCGACCAATAAAATCCATGGGTCAAATTGGGGACCCCATGGAGCCACTTTGGTTGGAAAATGATATTAATGCCTTTTTATTTAAAGTTAAAATTAAAATGTCACAAACATTTGTTGTTTTACTAAAACAATTTTTACATGGGGTTATACAAGTAATATTTTTTACTATAAATATTCATTAGAAAGATAAAAATATTTCCTACATCATTATATTTTTTTATAATTTTTTGACGTTAAATAAATTAATGTATTTATGACACCGTGATGATGCAGTGATTACCTCATAAATGAATGATTTAAATAAAATGAGAAGATATGGTGGAATCTAAGTCTTACACTTGTCAAAAACCTATTGGATGGGTGGATTTCGAATCCTTATCAACGTATCCTCGAAATATATCCTTTTGGGACCTTTAAAATCAGAAAATAATTTTATAATAAAGTAATATTTTATAACATTCCAAGATTACCCCTCCTATCCTCTTATAAAAGGCCCCCACCTCTACCACCTTACCCACACCTATCAAGCATTTGGCTTGGCCAAACCCTGACCATTTCATATCTCCAAATCCCTCTCTTCATCATTGAAGCCTCACCTTTGGGAAGAATCCTTTCCAAGGAAGACTTTGGGCTCAAATCAAAAATAGTTACCCGATTTAAAGGTAATGTCTTCCCTTGTGTTTGTTTGTTTTATTTTGCTTCTCCAACCCCCTTTACTTTTTTTATTCCTTTATTTTGTAACAACACCAGTATCTTAAATATACTTGGATGTTTTTATAAGAAGGATTCGAGCTACACATACACACACATCTGTCTAATGGTTAAGAACATACTGTTTCTGTGGATGGTGAATTAGTGCCTCACGAAACGGTGATTGTTCAATGTTCTTTTAACACCTTTAAAGGTGGCCATTATGTTGTCACTGTATTTTATATATGATATATATGGTATTTATTTTTTCTATATGCTTCTGTATTTTATATTTAAAACATACCTTTATTCTTTTCATGTTGTGAAAATGCAATAATTTCATATGAGGAAGTGTGGACTACCGCCCCCTCTAGTGATGTGACTCGTTCATGAAATAAATGGAATTTATAAAGAATGAAATTGATGAACTTATGTGATATATATAACATATATATATTATACTATAATTATAATATATATATATATATCTCATCTATTTTTAATTCCATTAATGTGCCAAAGAAATGAAAGTAGCGTTCATGTGTACGTACGGCTTACCGTCTCCATGAATGGTACATTTCATTTATTATCTCCAAATGTTATGTACTATTATAAGTAGATATATATAATGGATATATATGTCATATATTACATCTAAATGATGGATATAATTCTGGAATTATAATATATATCTCTCTCTTTTAAATTTAATTCCATTAATATGACAAAACATGAAAGTAGTTTTCATGCGTACGTACGGCCTACCGTCTCCATGATCGGGGCTTTTAATTTTTTATCTCTAAATGTTATGGAATAGTATAAAATGAATATATACTGGATATATATGATAGTTAAAACATCAATATTATTCTGGAGATGATGTACCTATAACTACATGGAAAATTCTTTTCTAACATGTTCAATTTTTACTCATGTACCGAACATCGACAAAAACGTCTGATATGAACTCACTTTATTAACTAATTATTCTAACATTATAATATGTGATATCAAATGAATAATAATTTTTAAAGGATTTCTTTAAGAAATTATAAATTTACCATATTTTATTATTCAGGAGATTAAAGAATGATCGAGTCATGTCGGACACGATATAAGGGATCCTACCCCGCTCTTTCTTTTTAAGTACACTCTTTTATGTCATTCATTTTAAGCTAATATTTCTTATGATTGGGATTTTATTTTATATTAATATTACTGTACAATTTATTTCCATATGATTATAGACCCTATTTTCTCTCATAAATCCATTTTTGATGTTATGAGTGGCACTGTTAGGCTGCCGAATTTTCGTAAGAGATCCAATCTCTCTCTTTTTAAGTACTCTCCTTTATGTCACTAATTTTAAGCTCCTATTTTTTATGTTGGGGGATGTTATTTTATATTACTCTTGCTGTAAAATTTATGTTAATATGATGACAGACCCTATTTTATTTAATCAATCCATTTTTTTGGAAGTTTTAAGTGGCACCATTAGGCTGCCGAGTTTTCGTAAGGGATTTTTCATCTCACTTTTATTCCCATGAGATTTATGATAAATTTTACTTTGAGTGGTATATGTAATGCAAATTATTCTACTCTTTGTGTAATATAATTTCTTTTATTAGTATTTACATCAATTTTGTATTGTCCTTCTTTCATGGGGTGTATGTTTCGAAAGATACCCAAGTCGGTAAGGGAACCTTTCACCCTCCCCTTTTAAAAGACTTCTTTTGTTAAGTCTTTTAATTTAAATATTGTAATGTTGGGATATGTTCTTATATATCCTTATTTATGTCACTTTTATGTCCAAGTGATGAGATACACTTGTTATCTCTCATCATCTCATTTTCTGAATTTTGAAGTGACGCAGTTAGGCTGTCAAATTTTTGCAAGGGAACTTCTTAACACAATTTTGATTCATTTGGATAAACTTGTACCCCTTGAATATGTCATTCTATGAATTTGTGTGAATGATATCTGATTGTTTTACACTCAATATTCACTTATATTTGGTGTATTCATTCATCACACATAATTACGTAATTGATTTATCCTTAATCCGAGGATACCGTCTTTGTAAAGGACTTCGTCTCAATCTCATTTCATTGAGGCATATTTTGTTTTATACACTACTTTCTTTTATACAGTGTATAAACCCCTGTGAATTTTAATTTTATTCAAATGTAATCTTTTTTATACGGAGTGTTTACTAAACGAGAAAAGGGAATGTTTTTTTTTCATATGTATGTGGTGACAATGACTTCTCCACCGCCGTGACCATTATTTGAGTTTCAGCTTCCTCTACAAGCCATAACTTTTTTTTTAAATGAAAAATAAATACCATGTTTTAGTTTTCATTTATTTTGGTATTGAAAATTGTTTTCAAAATGTTTTTATTATATCAATGTGTTGTATTGATATCTTGTGATTGAAATATTGAAATGTTTTGTTTCCTTTATGCATGTTTTATGTGATACTGTTATGTTATGGTTCTTGGGAATTGTTATGAAGATGGGTGGTTCCGTGATAAACTAAGGGCTGGTGAGACCTATATAGCTCTCCAATGCATTGGGTAACGTGAAGGGGTTAAATGTTATGGTTTTTCCGAAGAGATTTAGGGAATATACTGTGATGGGTATTCCAAACGTAACCATGAGGGTTACTACCTACGTAATAATGTTATGAATGCCTCAAGTTACCTTTATGTCTTATAATTTCTATGAGTTATTCATAAATCTTATGATTTCATGAGGTATGTTAACATGCTTATGTTTTATGAGTAATGTATGATTTCATTGATTCTTATGTATACATGGACTAATGTTTTCTTTCCGTATTGTTGTAACCCTTACTGAGCATTTTATGAACATCCCATGTTTTTTTGAAATGTTTTTCAGAGGACATAAAGTTGAATAGGTTCAAGGATGGGATCAAGGAAATGGCAGGCTGTCTAAAACAAGGAACAAGACATTAATTCTTTGTTCAAGAGTTTTTATTTTTTGAAAAAAATGGAAGCTGCGTAAATGTGTCTACTTTGTAATCTTTGAGATGTAATATTTATGTCCTAATTCTCTAAAACTCTAAACCTGAAAATATCCTCAATGTGAATTATCCATTTAATTAAATATTAAGTAATGTTTAAGGCTGGGGCCTTATAGTTGGTATTAGAGGTCGGTTTAGATTACTTTAGAGGTTAGGGTATTCTCTAAGCCTAAGTGACATTACCATAATGGTTAGGATTTCATAAAGAGTCCTAGTTTTAGATAAAGTGAATGAGTATGTATTTCTTAGTGTTTATCTTCCTCATTAGTACATGATGGTTTTTTTGATATACTCACACTAACATTTCTGGTTTTAGTAAATGGATGGATCTAGTAGTCACCAATGTGACAATGGGTTTGAAGGAAACTGTTGTGGTTCTATGATTAAGAGACTGGATGAAATGGGGGATTCAATGGGAATTCTTATGGTTATTCTAAACTAACTATCAAGGATTCATGATCAACCACTTGAACCTTTGTGAGTTCTCTAATGCATCATGTACGAGATGACCAACTCGATGTGGAAGTTCAGGTAATAATTATAAAGGTAACCATTAGGGTTTATATGATCCTTACTTTTGAGGTAATTACGGGTTACTATATGTTATGATGGAATATGAACGACATGAGATAAACTTGAGGTAAAATTATGTTATGGTTATTTTTGAAGATTTTATCAATTTTTGGGGAATGTTATAAGAATTATATAGTTTTGGAAAAAGGACAACACACAGACCGTGTGACAACCCGTTGCGTCGGACAAAGCTGTGGGAATCGAACCCACAACCATAGTGCGACTGGTATTTATCGCCTACCAATGGACTACGTGAAGTCCCTGGTTAGTATGACTTATTATTTTATAAAAGGGTATCCTTTTCTGGATTATCTGATCATGTACTAACCTTTTGGTTTTGGTTTTGGTTAAAGTCTAAAGACATGGGAAGTATATAGTTCTCTTTTTTGGATTAGGTGATTCTCTAGAAGTTTATTATAATACTATTAATGTGAACAATTCTTCCCAAATACTCATCATTTGGGGAAAGTATGAGTTTGTGTAGGGAATCTAGAAAAAGTTGAAAGTCAACATGACAAGTAAGTATGTTTCCATAAGATCAAGAATAAATTCCTCAATGAAAATTAACTTAAAACAAATATGTTGTCTATTTACTTTTCCTACTGGGGAATCGAATACCGTTTAACCCACCACATGTTTGTGATTTTCTTGTGGTTAACTTTGTCCTAAAAATGTTTTCTATCACTCTCCCTCAGAACATGACCCTTTGTTTTTTCTTCCATATCCATGTTTTCCTACATGGAATCCTAGTATGTGTCAACTCGGGTGACATTTGTACTTCTCTTTATTTATTTTAAAGTGATAGTTTTACTGACTCTTGCTCCGATGTGGGACTTTCAATGAAGTTTCCGGGCACAATTTCAAAATTGCAAGGACACAATTCCCAAAAGGGGGGAAGGATGTAACACCCCAGGTAAATAAAGAATATGAAATTTTTATATTTATCCATGTTTTTGAATAAAGTATTAATATTACTTTAAAGGTAACACTATGCTCGATGGCGTACCCAATACGCAACAACAAGTTTCTTTGAAATCTTACATTGCACTCTAATAATAAAATGATATGGTAGTGAACGCCTAGCCATTGGAATGGCGGGAATGAACGGAACTAACTACAAAATGATTATATATGTTTGTCAAATATTTTTACTTTTATCCAATAAATGTTAGATGATAAAAAATGTGAATGAATCCAATTTTTAAGATTAAACATTCTAATATTCTTTAAAAGGTCGATTAACCGCCATTTGATGGCGAACAACTTTTCAATCCACTTTTTGACAATTTTATGTGATATATTTGACAAAATAAAATTCTTCTTTATAATCGGGACATCAAAATTTACATTGTGTAAATTTTTTGTATTTTTCCGATAAAGTTCATTTTTTAATGAATAGTAAAAAATGTTGTATTTTAATTCAAAACCTATTTTTAATCTAATTTATATATATGATTAGATTATCTTTTTAATTGGTTTTAAAGTGAAATTATAATATATTTTTACCATTTAATTCAATAGTGGTCATTGGAATTAATTTCACTTTGAAATTGGACTTAAACTAGGGTCAATCTTTTAATAGATATTGTTTCTTAAAAACACGCTATTAGTTTGGACAACAGGAATTAATTATTAAATTAATTAATGCAACTTATATGTTTTGAATTTTTTAAAATAGACATCATTTTTGAATTCGGAATATCAAATATAGCTTAGGGTGATTTTTTGGTAATTTTCTGAAAAACATCAATTTTTTATGAATAGTGAAACCACTAAGCGGTAGTTAAAGACACTGATTTTTCGTATAAATGAAACTTTACCACTTCTGTGATTTGATTTTAAAAAATACGACATATGTGGTTTTCATTAAGAATTAAAATGTGGTTCAATGAGATTAAAATATTTTTTGGTGAATAGTAACTTTTAAGTTTTATTAATCGCGATTAAAAGTAATTAGTGCAATTTAATATAAAAATAATGTCTTAATAATATGAAATGACCTTGACACATGTCCTACCCTTATTGGATGAGTCATGGCCGACCAATGAAATCCATTGGTCAACTTGGGGACCCCATGGAGCCACATTGGTTGGAAAATGATATTAATACCTTTTTATTTAAAGTTAAAATTAAAATGTCACAAACATGTGTTTTTTTTACTAAAACAATTTTTACATGGGGTTATAAAAGTAATATTTTTGACTAGATTTATTAATTATAAAGCTAAAAATATTTCCTACATCATGATATTTTTTTTATAATTTTTAAACATTATATAAATTAATTTATTTATGACATCGTGATGATGCAGTGATTACCTCATAAATGAACGATTTAAATAAAATGGGAAGATAAGGTGAAATATAAGTCTTCCACTTGTCACAAACCTATTTGATGTGTGAATTTCAGAACCTTATCACCTTATCCTAGAAATATATTCTTTTGGGACCTTTAAAATCCGGAAATCAGTTTATAATAATGTAATATTTTATAACTTTCAAAGATTGCCCCTCCTCCCCTCTTATAAAAGGCCCCCACCTCTCCCACCTTACCCACACCTATCAAGACTTTGCCTCAGCCAACCCATTCCCATTTCATCTCTCCAATTCTCTCTATTCATCATTTAAGCCTCACCTTTGGGCAGAATCTTTTCCAAGGAAGCGTTTGATCTCAAATCAAAAAGAGTTAACCGATTTAAAGGTAATGTCTTCCCTTGTGTTTTTTTGTTTTATTTTGCTTCTCCATCCCCCTTAAAATTTTTTATTCCTTTATTTTGTAACAACACCAGTATCTTCAATATACTTGTATGTTTTTATAAGATGGATTAGAGCTACACTTACACACACATCCGTCTAATGGTCAAATAACATACTGTTTCTGTGGATGGAGAATTACTGCCTCACGAAACGATGATTGTTCAATATTCTTTTAACACCTTTAAAGGTGGCCATTATGATGTCACTGAATTTTATAAATGATATATATGGTATTTATGTTTTTTATAATCTTCTGTATTTTATATTTTAAACAAAACTTTATTCTTTTCATGTTGTGCAAATTCGATAATTTCATATGAAGAAGTGTGGACTACCGCCCCCTCTAGTGATGTGACTCGTTCATGAAATACTTGGAATGTATAAAGAATGAAATTGATGAAAAAATATGATATATATAACATATATATTATAGTGGAATCATAATATATATCTCTCATCTATTTTTAATTCCATTAATGTGCCAAAGAAATGAAAGTAGCGTTCATGCGTACGTACAGCTTACCGTCTCCATGAACGGTACATTTCATTTCCTATATACAAATGTTATGTAGTATTATAAGTCCATATATATAATCGATATATATGTCATATATTACATCTAAATGATGGATATAATTCTGGAATTATAATATATATATCTCTCTTTTAACTTTAATTCCATTAATATGACACAAAAAATGAATGTAGTGTTCATGCGTACATACGGCCTACCATCTCCAAGAACGGTGCTTTTGATTTTTTATCTCCAAATGTTATGGAATAGTATAAAATGAATATATACTGGATATATATGATAGTTAAAACATCAATACTATTTTGGAGATGATTTACCTATAACTACATGGAAATTTCTTTTCCAACATGTTCAATTTTTACTCATGTCCCGAACATCGACAAAACCGTCTGAAATGAACTCACTTTATTAACCATTTATTATAACATTATAATATGTGATATGAACTGAATAATAATCTTTAAAGGCGGTATTTAAGAAATTATATTAACCATTTCTTTTATATTCCTCTTTCTGTAAACTTTATGTTAATATGATGAGAGACCCTATTTGATTTCATCAATCCATTTTTTTGGATGTTTTAAGTGGCGCCGTTAGGCTGCCGAGTTTTCGTAAGGGATTTTTCATCTCACTTTTATTCCCGTGAGATTTATGCTACATTTTCCTTTGAGTGGTATATTTATTGCAAATTATTCTACTCTTTGTGTAATATTCTTTCATTTATGAGTACTTTCTTCAATGTTGTATTGTCCTTCTTTCATGGGGTGTATGTTTTGAAAGATACCCAAGTCGGTAAGGGAACCTTTCACCCTCCTCTTTTTAAAAGACTTATTTTTTTGGGACTTTTAATTTACATATTTTAATGTTGGGATATGATATTATATATCCTTATTGATGTAAATTTTATGTCCAAGTGATGAGATTCCCTTTTTATCTATCATCAACTAATTTTCTGAATTTTGAAGTGATGTCGTTAGGCTGTCAAATTTTTGCAAGGGAACTTCTTAACCCAATTTTGATTCTTTGGGATAAACTTTTACCCCTTGAATATGTCATTATATACATATTTGGGAATGATCTTTGATTCTTTTACACTCAATATCAAATTATATTTTGTGTATTAGTTTGTCGCACATAATTACATAATTGATTTATCCTTAATCCGAGGATACCGTCTTTGTAAGGGACTTCGTCTCAATCTCCCTTCATTGAGGCATATTTTGTTTTATACACTACTTTCTTTTATACAGTGTATAAAACCCTTTGAATTTAATGTTTACTGAAAAGGAATTTTTTTTATACAAATCGTTTACTAAACAACAAAAGGAAATGTTTTTTTGTCGTGCGTATGCAGCGACAATGATTTCTCCACCGCCGTGACAATTATTTGAGTTTCGGATTCCTCTACAAGACATAACTTTTTTTAAATGAAAAATAAATTCCATGTTTTACTTTTCATTTATTTTGGTATTGAAAATGGTTTTCATAATGTTTTTATTATATCAATGTGTTGTATTGATAACTTGTGATTGAAATGTGGAAATGTTATGTTTCCTTTATGCTTGTTTTATGTGATAAGGTTATGTTATGGTTCTTGGGAATTATTATGAAGATGGGTGGTTCTGTGATAAACTAAGGGAGTGTGAGCCCGATATAGCTCTCCAATGCATTGGGTAACGTAAAGGGGTTAAACGTTAAGGTTTCTCCGAAGGGATTTAGGGAATATACTTTGATCGGTATTCCAAACGTAACCATGAGGGTTACTCCCTACGTAAGAATGTTATGAATGCCTCATGTTACCTTTATGTATTATGATTTATATGAGTTATTCATAAATCTTATGATTTCATGAGGTATGTTAACATGCTTATGTTTTATGAGTAACGTATGATTTCATTGATTCTTATGTGTACATGGACTAATGTTTTCTTTCCGTATTGTTATAACCCTTACTGAGCTTTTAATGCTCATCCCCTGTTTTTTTTGAAATTTTTTTCATAGGACATAATGTTGAATAGGGTCAACGATGGGATCAAGGAAATGTCAGGCTGTCTAAAACAAGGAACTAGACATGAATCCTTTGTTCAAGTGTTTTTATTTTGTGAAAAAAATGGAAGTTGAGTAGATGTGTCTACTTTGTAATCTTTGAGATGTAATAGTTATGTATTTATTCTCTAAAACTCTAAACCTGAAAAGATCCTCAATGTAAATTATTCATTTAATTTAATATTAAGTAAGGTTTAAGGCTGGGGCCATATAATTTTCCTCACCTTTTTTATATTTATTTTCGTCTTCATCTTCTCCTTCTTCTTCTCCTTCCCCACAATTCTCACCATTTCCATTTTATTATGAGTATTTAGAAGTTATCTTTAAATTTTCATTACCAAAAACTTTGGATTATACCTATTAAATTCCTTTTTTAAAAGAGTCACTTGGATAGGGAGAGATATAGTTGGGTTTGGATTACCATACCTAATGGATGGATAACATTAAGTCGGGTATGGGTCACTACCCATATCCACTAAAACTCTTATTAATTATCAACTGAGGTTTTATATTTCTTTTCTTAATCATAATATTAAAAAAATACATCTAGCTCTAATCCAATATCAACATGATTATTTGGTCTAGATGTATGATCAATAGTATTAGAATCATCATACAATCTTTCCACATTATCAACCTACTCCTTATTCCTTGGATTCAAAATTGTCGTCACCGTTTTTCAAATGAACCTTTTAATAAAAAAATACTCCCAATTTAGCTATAGTTCTTATTTGTCATAAAATAGTCCTTTGGCCTCAATAATGGATGAAATGTACATGGGGTAAATTATATAGTTTGACCTCAAATATTTCCTGCACATATCCATCATGAAAATCATCAGGTAGTTCCTTGGGAATGATTTTTTTAATAAACTTGAAAACCAAGTGAAATACACCATCAAGCTTAGTAGAAACTATTCTTATCACTATCATATCTCCAATAAACTCTTCCAAGGAATCCTCGTATACAATGTTTTCACTATCACTCAAAACTATTCATTGATAGACGTTTGAAAGACCATTATGAGGTACTTTTAAACATCTTTCCCAATTTCCTGGTGATAAAACAACATCGTGGACTTTTATTCTACATCTTATCCAATGTTCATATTATTCCAAATTGAACTATATATACTGATAGAGCTAGTGAACTAACCTCAGATAAAATTGTCTCTCGTTATTAGAGAACCATTCTACCCATCCCAGATCATGAAAATCATTAATTAGTAAATACTTACTCGACATAAACCATTCAGCACAAACATCTTTTTCAGTTACCACAACTCAATTATTAATCTTTGAGTTCACTAGATCAACATCATTTGGATGGATTGGATCTCTTTTATGCTTATATGAAAGACATGGCATTTCCATATAAGGTTCAGTGGACCTATTTACTCTAGCAATTTTGATCGGCTCAAAAGTATTCTATGAAGGTAAGTGAAGGTCAATGGTTTCGAGAGAAATGGTCAAGACAAGGATCTAAATTAATGTGTGAGGGTGTGAGTAAATTGAAATAAAAAAATGTCTAATTTATTTCATTTATCAGTTCCCATATTTGTAAAATAAAAACTAAAATAACATTTTCATCGAATTAAAAATTAAATATGTAAATAACCCATAAAAATAAATTACCAAAAGTGGCTTAAAAACTATCCATAGGTACACTCAATGGGGGTGAAACATCAAAAATGGGTAAAACTCCAATAGTGGGTAAAGCACCAATGGTGGGTAAAATAAAGTTAAAATTAAGGCAAATTAATTATACCTATTTCATGTTTGATGTATTTATTTATATCATAATTTAATGTCTTAGTGAAAATATCAGCAAGTTGTTGTTTAATACAAATGTTTTCAAGATTAATATAACCCTTTTGAAAATGATCTCCCAAAATTTAATTTATTACATCAATATGATTTATTCTAGAGTGATATATAGGGTTATTAGAAATGTTTATAGAAATTTTGTTATTACAATTTATAGGTACATGTTGTAATTTATATATATATTCATGTAAAGTGTGTTTCATCCATAAAATGTGAGCACATCAGTTACTTGAAGCTTTATATTCAGCTTTAGTAGTAGATGGTGCAATAGAATTTTGATTCCTACTACACCAAGAAAGTAGAGAATTTCTCAAAATATGACATGTTACAACAATACTTTTTCTATCTAACATGCATCCACTAAAATCAGAATCTAAATAACTAACTAGGTCTTATGATTTTCCACTCATATAGAACAATCCAAAATTGTTTTTATATATGAGGTATTTTAAAATCCATTTTACAGCATGTAAGTGTGAATATTTTTTTCCTTGAAAATGAGCTCACACACAACCACTAAACATAATATCAGGTTGGCTTGTAATTATGTAGAGATGAATTCCAATCATACCTCTATAATTGGTTTGATCAACATATTTTTTTATCTTCTTCAAGATCCAACTTATAAGTGGTACACATAAGAGTGTCACTACCCTTATTAATATCAAAATTTAAAAGTATTAAAATGGTATTTAGTATATTTACATTCATTTCAAATAATTCCATCATTATTTTGAAAAATATTAAAACCCATAAAGAATTTCTATTTATCCATTATACTCATTTTAAATTCTATTTTATTCATTTTCTAAATGTCTGGATGTATATATTATTTAGAAGCTCCAAAAAATAATATCATACACATAAATTTGAGTGACTAAAATATCACTTGAAATTACTTTTATAAATATGGTACGATCAATTATACCTTCTAAATATATATTTAAAATAATAAATGAGTTGATCAAATCATACCTTGCACTAGGTGAATATTTTAAATCATATAATGTTTTTTATCTTAAAAAAATGAATTTTAAATTTACAGTTTTGATATCCTGAGCGGTTGTTCATCAAGAGAATCCTCAATGATATACCTATTCAAGAATTTAATTTTTTTACATACATTTTATTGGGATTTAAATCTATATTTTCTTCATATGAAAGTAACATTATAATGGATTCATGTCTGGATACAAGTGCAAATGTTTCTTCATTGTCTATACCCTCTTCTTAATTATACCCTTGAGAAACTATTCTACCCATAATTTTCAATATTATCCTTGATTCATCTACCTAGTTTCTAAACACCCATTTAGTTCCTATGTTAAAGGTATCTTCAAGTATATCAAAAATTTCCAAACCTTTATTACATTAAAATTTACTATGTTCTTCTTGCATATCCATTATTCATAATTCATCATTAATTTCATAATTGATGTTTTTAGGTTTTATCTTTTACATGAATGACTGATGTTAAACCTCTATTCTTAAAGAAGCTATAGCTTCTTTACCTATATTTATGTCTGCAAAAACATCATCTAATGTATGGATTTTAGTAGCTCTAAAAAATATTTAAAAAGAAGGGTAACTAACCTTGGGGTCTTCTACAGGTTTTTGTATTAGTAGTTCGTCATAATTAGATGGTTTTTTTGTATTTTTTATAGTAGAATCATAAAATTTGGATTTTATTTTCAAGTTTAAAAAATCATCCTCAAGGTCTTATAAAGTGGTTTTATGCTGATTTGGATCTATATCTTCCAAATTGACATAGGCATACTCTTCTGCAGTCTTAGAACTTTTGTTAAAAGATATATAATATTTACATAAAGGTGAATAACCAAGTAAAATTCCTTCATCACATTTTGAGAAAATATTATTAAATATTTTCACTAGTGTTAATGATAAAGGCTTTTCAACAAAAAATTAAATAATTAAACTTTGGATTCCTACTGTTCCAGAATTCATAATGTGTTTTTCATTATATTTTAAATTTAAACTCTCTTAATTATATAGTAGGTTGTGTTTACATCCTCCTCCCAAAGTATATAGGTAGGTCAAATTCATTAATCGTTTTTTAGGAGATGTCTTGAAGTGTTCTATTTTTTATTTCTAAAACTCCATTCTGAAGTGGGGTCCTAGAATCCTAGAAGTTTTAGTTATTTCCTTTTTTTGTGAAAAAAGTTTCAAAGTATTGATTTCCAAAGACATGGTCATGGTAACTTATTAAGGTCTTAATTTTAAGTCCAAAATGGTTTTCTAGATATTTATCAAACTTGGAAAAGTAATAACATGCTTCATTATAGTGAGATAAAAATAATATCCTAGTATACCAAGATAACTAATCTTTAAGTATGTAGACATAGTACATCCCATTACAACTAGATAATCCAGATGGTCTAAACAAGTCCATCAAAACAAACTCAAGAGGTCAAGAAGTTGAAACTTTTTTCATTAATTTAAAATATATCTTCTTTGGTTTCCCTTTTTGACAGGGGTAACAGAATTTTTCATTTGGTAACTCAAGTTTTGTTAGATCTCTAACTAACACATTACAAGTAAGATTTCTAGGTGAGTGAATGTTATAGTATCCTAGTCCCATATTCCAATTACAATATTCTCTTTGAAATAAACTTTCTAAAGAAACTTTTTGTTAAATTAAATAACAAATTTTAAAAACATACACATTCTCATTTCCCCAAGTAGAAAATACTAATGAATTTAGAGAAATAAAAACAATACAAGCATTGTTTTCAAATTTCACATGAAAACTATCATTGCATAACTATAAATTGATAATAATATTATATTTTAAACTATATACCAAAAGTAATTTAGAAATTTAAATTGAGTCAGTGTTACTGATTTGGACAAGGCCAATGATATTTCCTTTATCATTGTCACCAAATGTGATATGACTACCATTATCCTTAATCAGGTTTTTGAACCTCGAGTAATCTCCTATCATATTCATAGATCATCCGTTTCCATGTACCTTGGATTTCAATATAATCTCTTAAAGAAGATTCCATAAAATAAAAATTTTATACCAAGAATGATTTTGGTACTAAGTATTCCTTGTGTCTAGATATATTATTTTTTAGGGCTTTAAGAACCCATATTTTCTTATTAGGTTTCCTATAAGAAGATTTAAGACTCTTAAAAATAAAAACATTATTAGGTCCAATTGAGTAAAAAATGAAATTATTTTTCTAAAAGTGGATATAGGAACAAAAATTATCTTAAAAATAGTTCTTTGTCAGGGTTGGTAAACTGTACTACTAATATATTTTGGACTAATTTTTTTAATATCTGATTTAGATTATCTCTTCCACTTTTAAATATCTCTAAGTATTTCATTATTTTTTCATTTGATAATTTCATTTAAAAGTTTTATTTAATAATTCAGAATTATTTTCTATTTTTACCATGAGGTCACATCTAACACTCGAAGATAAACATGATATTTCTTCATTACATTGTATTTCTCATTGGATTCATTAAAAGTATCTTTAATCATATTTCAGTACTCAAACATTTCATATATTGAAATATCATATATTTTTTATTTTCAGAAAGATCATAATTATTTAAAGGATCCACATTAGGTACCTTAGATATATTTTTCATGAAGAACATAATTGTTGTGTCCTATATTTACTCATGAGTTGAGTCTGAGTCCCCAGGATTATTCTCTGGGGAACTCCTTGTGGATTTCATTAATTCGATAAAATTTAATTCTTTATCCTCATAGTTCTTATTATATTTTAACTTAGTATAGTTAGACTTAACATGTCCTTCTATCTTACACTCATAATAGGTAATATCATTTATATTGTTATCTATTTTCCAGTACTTTTCCAATTTCATCTAGTATCGTACATTCCCTAACAACTTGATTTTTGGAATAATATATTCTTTTTGTTGAAATTATTAATCCCTCTATCCAAAGGGTCTATTCCTCTACATTATTGGCTAGTTATTCTTTATCACTTGATTTTACAACTTTATCATTCTCTTTATCATTATGTCTTGATGCAGTAGTCTTGAAGTCAATAGATTTTTTATTGGTTTCATCATCCTATTAACAGTTTTCTTTAAAATATTCCTCATAAATCATCAAATTAATAATCAATTTCATGAATAGTTTCTTACTTATGTCACAAAATTCCCTTAATAAATTATATTTATGTCTCTCTCTATCTGTAAGACATCTCAACATTTGTATTATTTAATCATTCAATCACACTGAAATCCCCAAATAACTCAATTTTTTCATGTTATCATTGAAATTAATATACATATCAAAACTAATCCCACTAGGTTTCATTTTAAAGGTATTTTATTTAATTTTTTAAGTGTTCAATCTCATTTATTTCAAATTAGTAATTATTTTATGTGAAATAGGTAATGTGTCCTATATTTGATAATCATTTTTTCTAGAACACATCATGCTAAATTATTCAAACCCTAAAGTATAGAAAAAAGAATTCATAGATTTAAAAAAAAATTCTAAGAAATTTTAGTATCATAATCCCATATAGCTATAGTAGTTGCATGTAACCCTAATTTATCCTCTATATTTGAACAATATTTAAAAAACATAAATTTAGTATGTATTTTCATTTTTATTTTCCATTGATCATAGTTATTACCAATTAATAAAGGATTTTTATTAGCTACAGAACCCTCTTTTTTATTTTCTATTTAAAGAATCAAATTTATAATTCATAAAATAAATTATCCAAAAAATAACTAATATCATAGTTTAATTTTTTTTAAACCTTTGATACCAAATGTTGGTTGGAGTGAGTATCTAAAGGGGGTGGTGAATTGAGTTACCAACCAAAATTTATGTTCAAAATATATTTAAATAAAACCCCCAAATAATTAAAAATGATAAGTTAATCAAAATATTAGATCGATATATGTTCTGATATTTTAATTGATTTCTTAGTGAGCGAGTATGTATCAGTTTAAACAATATATTATTTTACTTAAACTTTTGAAATAAATTTACTTAATCAAAAAATTATATTAGCACTAATTATGACTAACTATCAAAGTAGTGGTTTTGATGACAATTGTAAAAAAATTATTTTAAATCCTAGAAATAAAACAAATAAAAACACATAGTTGAATAAACACAATAGAATTAGTCTCAAGATACTACCTAATCCCCTTGACATGGAAATAACATGATTACTATAAGATTATATAAAATAATCTTGATCTAAAGCCTATATCTTTTATAAAACATCAAACTAGCTATCCATTCCATGTATGACCTCTTCTATAATAACCATGGGAATAAAACAAACATAGTCCACATAGATAGCTTTTCCACAACACATGGGATAATAGGTTTAAAGGGGGTTGAGAAGATATCTAGTGTCTTATATTTATGACACATGAGACAACGTGTGTGTTTAATATACATAGTAGTCACACACTTCCTAAAATTTAAATGATGTAAGAAAAAAGGGAAAATAACGATATAGAGAAATTAGTGTTTCTCGGTCAGATATGCTCTGAAGCTTGTGAATTCTTGGTTATAGCTTGAATATGATATCAAGTCATGTTTCAAAAAATTGCAGTAGAATAGAGTGTCGTTAGCTCTTTTTTTCTAACTATGGGATGCAACTAGATGATCAATGTTCTTTAATCTCTCATAATTTATCATAGGTAAGTTTTCTTCCTTTAAGGAACACTTCACAACACACTTCCAGTAATTACAATGTTCCATCTTAATTCTATGGTCTCTCCATATCTATTATTATTTCTATATATTAAATATTATTATCTTGTATGAATGAGTTAGTATGCCTCCAAATATATTAGTAACTTCCTAGAATAACCATACGAATCCTATGATCCACATTCAGATTGAATGAAACTACCTTAAAGGCATTTCTGAAATAGTTTAAGAACAATCATTAAAACATCCATTGACATTATATTTGATAATATAGATATTAGAAATGTTTTTTTCAAAATAAAAAAAATTAGAAATGGTGACTCTTCTTAATAGTGAGAATACTATGGTTCTGACTTAGGCTGGCAGTGAGTCATGCCGACGATGACTCATCATAGTGGTAACTTGTCTCAATGGTGAGTCTTATCATCGATAGTTCATCTCAACACTTTGAAACAATATTTAGGTGACTATGTTATGATGGTGAGTCATTCTATAGTGGTATTACTTTTAAAAAAATTATACAATTTTCATCATGGAAGTGACTCATCATTGACAGTAGGTTCTCTCAAACACTTTTTCAAATTTATCAATTCAATGGAGAGTCATGTCTGACTATGGTTTTATTCCATAATTATCCAAATTATCATTCTAACAATGACTCATCCTCAATGGTGAGTCTTTTATAGTGATGAATAGTATGATGGTGGGTATTTCTAATACATATCTTAAATTTCAAAGATCTATATTATATTATAAAGTTATACAATAAAAATTTAAACTCATTAATAACACAATATACATGATTTTTTTAAAATTAAGTTAATGTTTATAACCATTAATTATCTAATTAATGTTAAATTTTGTTATCAAATTTTTGTAATTTCAATTTTTTCACACATGATTTAAAAAATGATACATTCAACCCCATTATTTGATTACATGTTTTTTTATGAACCAACAAGAGATGTCATGTCGTTATATGGTCAGTTTGGCATGACACATACCCAAGGATCATTCCAAATCACCCCGAGGTGAAAACAAGTTCCAATTTATGGGCTTCATATAATGTAGGTGTGATTAAAGCTTCCAAGTTTGTGTTTCAAATCAGAAACCCTTGATTAATCATTAAAAGTAAAATAATTTCAAGCTAATTTGAAAAAATTTAGAGAAATATTTTTCCTTATGTAGATATAATATGCTAAACGATGTTAAATTTATTTTTCATAAGGTAAACCAATTTATTTAAAGAAAACTAAATGAAAACAAAATTTTTTAATAAACAAAAATTTAAATACATTCTATAAAATCATATATTCCATTACATGAAAAACCCTTCTCATTTCAAATACACTTTCAAATAATTTTCACTATCCTTTATAAAATCTACTCACACCACACAAGTAAAAAAACTAAAAAAGGCACCTTGTCATCAATGAAAAAATAATAAATAATGAAAACAAAATGCGGTTACACATGTAATGAAATTAGGGATACCCATAATGAAAATAATATATACATACAACATAAGGAGGTTCTCATAAAAATACATGGGTACTCATTAACAAATAAAAATATAAATAATCTTCCCAAATATGAATCATTGGGAGAGCCCTAAGGAATTTAAGGCCCATTAAATCTAGGATCCTCATAGTCATGGTGATCAAACATACAAATCCATGCATTCACACATTCCTATAACTCAGAACTCAAGATATGATATTCCCCCAAAAAGTGACTCCATGCCATATCCATGTTCAGTTAGTGTAGTGGTATAAATATCGTTATAGGGTGTATACACATGCCTTTCCATTACAATCCCTGGTTACTCACAAAAATACCATGGATCCCATGATTCTATCCAAATTGAGGTGATGTTTCATAAATCAAGTATCAATTATCTATAAATATATGGAAATCACATTACATTATCTTACCTTCAACACACTACCAATGTGAATCCCTAAAGAAAGAATAAACTAATAATGACAGTTATATAAAATTATTCGTATATGTAGTAATTAAGTATGGGATTGTTTTGGGGAATGAAACTTTTTAAACTGAAACATAAAAGTGGAAAACTAAACCTTCATACAAATTTAAATAACCAAAACCATTAAATCCCTTTAAATAATTCTGAAAGGAAATTTTACTATTTAAACTATTATTTGAAGCATACAAATATATCTTTAAAACCATATATAACCCATCAAATTGAAAATACCATCATCTAACCAAAATCAAACCTAGTCCATGAAAAATATAGTTAAATATCTTATAATCAAACTCAAAATACATTTAAATCACCACCACAAATCCCAGGAATCTAAATGCATAAAATGAAAATCAAGAAATCATAACCAAGCAAACACATAGCTCAATCACCCTTAAGAACAATTTTTAAAACCAACTATTTAATTTGAGAACCAACTTGAATATTGAAGTTATACATTTTTAGAAAGAATTTTGAGGTCCTTTAATATATTAATGAACTTCAAAAATAAAAATTTATAAGATAAAAATACTTAAGACATTTTATCCAACACCAAAGGGGATTTTAAAATCTATTTTAAACTACATATGACCTATAGACTAACAAAATATAAATTTCAATACATAACACATACAAGAGACATGATAATTATTTTAACCTTAGAATACCTATAAAATTGAAATAATAATTTAATATAATATAAACAAGAAATCATGTTTCTTAAATTGGAATAGGTATGCTAGGAGCCACTATTTAGAACTCTCTTATTTCATTGTCCAAGGACCAATTAAACCTCAAAAAAGTGAAGGGAACCTAGGATGAAAATAAAAAACCTAAAACCACAAAAACCATCCTAAAAAATTGATAATAATCAATCCCATGGTCACTAAGACTTAGATAGGTTTAGAAACATAAAAAATATAAAATATAATAGAAAGAGAATGGGAATATAAGTGATTACGCGGAAAATTAATATATGAATCTTTATTAAATGCCAACGAATCGCCAAGATAAGGAGGTATAACCATGGGGAGAGGCACTGCGCATGGAAGGAGTCAAGTGAAGGAGAAAAATAACCCTAAGAGATTTAAAACTGGATAATGGAAAAGGAAGAGGGGGAATGAAAAATTTTATATCTATGTGGAAATATTTTCAATGTTAAATAAGTGTTGACATCATGAATCCCACATCTAGATAATTGAATACCTATAGATCAAAAATTCATGGTATGTAGCCCATTTTAACTACCTTAATTACTACAACCTACACTCTTTCTCTCTTAGGATCATTAAACACTCCCAATACATCTGGGTAACCCATAAAAATTGAAAATAGACCAAGAATAATTAAGGAACATGAAATTAGTGGAAATAGAGTGTGAAAATACTCCCCTTAATTCCATACTCTTCTCCTAAAAATATAAAAATTTTAATGATGATACACCACAAAGAAAAAATCATTTTAAAAAGAATAATAAACCAAGATATGATCCCCAAACCATTCCAAGAATGCATCTAAACAAAATCACCATATTCTTATAACTATCCTCGATCTAAAAAATCACACTCCATCACCCCAATAAGAATTATACATGATGGAGTACCATAGTGGGTATCCCCTCTATTTAAAAACTCACTACACATAGTGATTAATGAAAATAACATAGTTAAAAAAAACTCAAATCAAACCATCACCAACACACAACAAAAGGAACTCAAATAGATTAACACATCAAAACACAACTCCTTATTTCTACGAATGAACATAAATATCATCAAATTGGAACAAATGTTTACAATTCCAAAATCAGAAACAAAAGATCAACATGAACAATAGATGGAGGCAAGAAAATATGGAGTAAAAAGAAGATTAAGGAATGAATCAAAAACCATATTAAATAAATCCTAACAAAAGGAACAATATAGTTCAGAAAACCCTAATTCAACAAAATAATGAGACAAACTTGTCGAAATTTAATTTAATAGATCCAAAAGAAAGTATAACCTTAAGAATGATCCAAAACCACAAAACTAGAAGCACTATAAACTGGCTTCAATCCTACCAAATGAATCTAACAAAGAGAAGAGTCATAGAACACAAATTGCCTCATCAAGAATAACATAGGCCCTCACCGTGCTTTAAGGAACAAAATAGGGTTCCCTAGGACCAGTAGTTTAGGATGGTTACTACGCCCATCCCCTTAATTATCATACCATAAATATTTAGTGCATAAACTTAACTTGTCAAAAAACTATTTTTTCACCTAAGAAACTCACCCATGGTTTTTTCATCCCCAATGACCCAAATTAAATCACACTATAACCATAGTCACACAACACCCTCTCAAGATCCAACCATGTCATAAATGTATGAGAGAATCCTCAAAGAATCACAATACTCAATGATAAATAAGGAGGATACCTAAGGAAACACACTTGAATGGAAATATTCTACTACCAAACCCACCATGTAATCATAAGATATGATTTTATAGACTTAAAAATTAGTGAGGCCTATCTGAGAGGCATATATTAAAAAAATATGTGAACCCATAACCTGATTAATCTTATTCAAATAAACAATCACTATTATTTAAAATCACATATCCATTAAAATAAAAAATCAAGGTATGAAATCAGAATTACTACTTAAGAATACGAAAACAATGAACCTGTCAAAAACATTCTCTTTAATCTTTTTTAAATCACAACATAAAATTTTGAAACAATAAAAATTCACTTAAAAACACATTTTCAACCCCATAATCTCTTTACTAAAAACATTTATAAAGATAAAAAAACCAATTTCATCATGATTTATTCAAAATATACTTTAGTAGTTTCAAAATTTATTCATTTCACATAAAATAATGTCACCACAATACCAAAGGAAACCAAAACAGAAAACAAAATATGGACGATCTCCTTTAAATCCCTACAAACTCACGCTTTCCAATTTCAATTATTTTTAATTCAATTAATAAATATAAGAATCCAATTTTAAAGAAACACAAATAACCCTTTCAAGTTTAAAATGTTTAATTCCACTTTTAATCCATATTTTCCTCATAAAATCCATATTTATCAAATTATTTAACCATAACCCTGTTCTATAAAAATTAGTAAATGCTAACTAAATGCCAAAAAACCTAATAAATAACACCAAATAAAAAAACATATATGAAGAAGGACAATTGGTTGTACATGGATTATCATCATAGATTACCAAACCAAGTTCTAAACATGAAACATAAAATTTAAGTCATATCCAACCATGTAGTTGAGCACCATTAGTTTTTTAGGTAGCATGAGCTCCCCATGAAATAATAGTCCAAATAAAATTTTCATGACTCAAATTACATTAATACTTTTAGTAATAAATAATTATAGAATTAAGAAATGTATACTCAAAATTTAAGCCTCAAATCCCATATTCCCATAGAAGTTTTAGGTTTTTGTTGAGCAGGTTATAACTAGACTCTTATCATTCCTATATATTATATTTTGATAGTCCTAATCCAATCTGTTACCACTTCCCAAGTAATAAATGGTGATCTAAAAAATAGTTCAATATAAAAAATAATCGTTTGATTTTAATTTTCCCTGAAAAAACCCAATATCTCCATATTTCGGATCCCCAAGCCAACCGATGACATCCTCAGGCACATTCCCGACCACCTCAGGGTAGAAAAAAGTGCTATGGGATCAAATAAGAACTCACGGGAATGATTTGAACCATTAAATATGATTAAAAATTTATTTTAAATCTAATATAATTATAACATATGGAATCCATATGTTGGACCTTTAAAATAATAAACTATAAATTATGATAAAAAATATATATCAAATAAAAGAAAAATATCTAACTAACTCTAATAAAATAAAATGAAAAGTGATCCAAATATACTATATGAAGATTGGATTTTTTTAGATCCATGGGTATAAAAATAATGAATCAATAACATCTATAAAACCCAAACTAATATCTTTATATAACCACATAGTCACCAATCCAAATTAAACAGCTCACACAATGAGAAGCCAAGAAGTTAAACCTATTCTTAGACCTAAAACATAAGATTTTAAGGATCTTGAATTCATATTATTTATTACAAATCAATACTCCATAAATAAATTTTAAATGTAAAATTCTTCCAATATAGTTTTAAATAAACTAGGAAATAGGTTTTCTAGGGTTGACATAATAAATCAAACAATGTGTAATTTTCTTTTCCTAAAGAAAAACTTTTTATTTATGGAAACCAAAATGAAACAATCTATTTTAAATAAACTCATTTAAAACCATTTATAAATATAATTCATTTTAAATTAATAATAAATATCTTCTCATTTTAAAAAATATATTAAATAATATTCAATGTCTTTTAGAAAACCCACTCATATCCAATTACTAAAAGGTTAAAAAAGGAAAAATGTAATCAATGAATAAATAGAAAATAAAGAAAAAAATTGATGTTACACATGTAAAAAACTAATTGAAATAAATAATGAATCTAAAATATATATGTAGTGTAAGGAGGATCTCATTAAATTATATGTGTAATCATGAATGAATGAAAATATAAATAATTATCTCAAATATTCATCTTGGGGAGATCCCTAAGGTAGTCTTGGTCAAATATATTTAGGATCTTCACACAATCTGTGATGAAACCTAAAAAACCAAGAGAAATAAATCCCTTGAAAATTGTCCTAGGGATAAAAGATCACCCCACCAAGTGACTCAATTTGATATATATGTTTAGTTAATGTTGTATCGCAAATATAGTGATATAGTTGTTGGCAATTCCTATTCATTCTTGTTAATTTTTACCCAAACAAATACCCATATTACCTTGATTAGATAAAAATAGATTTGATATAGTGTAAACTAGAGTATGAATTATGATGAAATACATAATTATCATATTACATCATCTCACCTCCCACAAACATCCAATTTGAATCCTCACTCAAATAATCAACCATTAAAAAATCATATGAACTATAACCATACATGTATCTATTATACTTAGACATCAATTTGGGTGTGAAACATTTTAAAATGATCCATAGAAGGTGAAAACCATGCCTTTATACACATTTTAAAAACAAAAACCATAATATCTCTATGAAAATTCATAAACAGGACTTTAATCATTTAAACTATGGTTTGAAGTACAAATATACATATTTAAAAAAAATGCAACCCATTACATTGAAAAAAAATATGTTTAAATAAAAATTGAACATATTCCATAACAAAAATAGTTAAATAACCCATAAAAAACGCAACCCATTTAAGTCACCTCCACACATCCCAAGAATCATATCATAATAGAAAAAACCTGAAATCATAACCACTGAAATAAAAAGGTAAATTAACTTAAAACCCCATTTTAAAATCCCGTATTTAATTTGATAACCAAATTAAATCCTATTGTTATACATTTTGGGAAAATATTTCAAGATCCTTTAATATCTTATGTTTTTTTGAAATATAAATTTAATTGATAAAATTCATTAGTACATTTTATTAAAAAAAAAAGGAGATTTGAAAAAATATTTTGATCCATATCCAATATTATATCAAAACTCCATTTTCATAAAATAAATCACATAAAATAATGATAATTAGATTTAACTGAAAACCATTATAATATTAAATACATAATTTAAAAAAATCTAAACTTGTAATAATGGTCCCAAATTGAATCCTTATTCATAGAGGCACCTACCTGTAACTCCATATTTTTTCTTACTGACTTCCACTTCCCCCAAAATTAATTTAAAAGAAACCTAAAAAGACCATTAAGAAACATAAATAACAAATACCACAATACAATATAGTAGTAGTGAACCATATATTTGCAAGACCAAGCTAGGATCAGAAAAAATGGAAATAAAGGGGAACATAGGGTGAGAAGAGAACTATAGGTGATTAACTTGAGAAATAATCAAATAATATTGATGAACATACTAGTAATCCTTTATGGAAGGATTTGGAACCATGGTGGATCTTTTTAGAACTCAATGAGTTAATAAATGGAGAGAAATACACAGAAGAGGGTGAAAACTCAACAAGGGTAAAATGGGGAAAAGAATTAAATGTTGAGTTTTTTTAGAAAGATTCACAGAGTTAAACAAGTTTTCATGCCATGAATCCATCATATAGGAAACAATCATGCCTTGGATACCGTTATCATGCCTATAATTATTTCATTAGGAACATTCACTCTCTTTGGACCCCTTGAACACCCTTGAAACTTTCAGGTAACACCTAGAACATAAAATATTCCAAATAGAATTAAAAAACATGATATTAATATAATGATGGTGTGAAAATTTTCATCATTATCAAATAGGATGTTATTTTAAAATCATTATGTTTGGATGATTTATACATCCCTAAGTTCATTTTATGGAAATTATCAGCATGGTTCTCTAGAACAGGATCCAATACGGACATGTTCTTGTTATTTTATTGATATCAACAATCATACTCTATAATGATAATTAATTATTTTTTGGTCCTTATATAATAATAGTAATGATACATATTACTCTTTAATATAAAATATATTTATTAAATCCACCCTTATAACTGGCCATGTGAAGTGGTAATGAAAAACAAAATACGGCATTCAAGGAGGTGGTTGTCTACATGATTGCATAAGGGATGTTTTCATTTTCCATGGATGTAAATGAAGTAAGAAATGGTATTAAAATGTATATAATGAAATTTAAATATAATAATCATACTTATTTAAATATAGAAAGATGTTTATAGAATATTTTGATGAAGGGGAAGATTAAAGAAAAGTCAAAAGGAGTGGGTTGACATGATTACCTCTTCCTTGGAGATCCACCTTTAGATCTCACCTTAATACTTTTTAGGTTACGTTTTTATGAGACAATTTCCTCTACAAAATTTATATGGGTGTTTGGAAGTGATGTTGGTAGATCTTGTTGCAACCATGTTGCTTAAAATTTATAATGTTAGTGGGGAAGGGATGCCTTTATATGTGACGGGAGTGACAGTATTATAATCACTTATAACATTAAAATAAAATAAAATCATATTTATGAGTAAGTCAACAAAATAATTCCTATTTAAAAGATAGGGAGAGTTTATAAATCCACTAAAAAAGAAATTGTTAAATGTTTTATTGATAAAAGTGTTATTAAATCTTATGTTAACCCCTATTTTATCCCTTTTAACATTTATTCTTGGGATGAACTTTCACCATGGTAATTTATTTCTATGTCCCAAAATTAAGTTGAACTAGTCCCCTAATAATCATTGTTATAATTCAAAATAAAATAAATTTTAATGATTAAAATTTCTAAAGGTGATAATAATTTAATTTCTTGTATGTACTTGTTACGTAATAAAAATAATATTTTTATTGTCAACAAAAAAATAATTTTTTCTATAAAATTAAAAAAATTAAGATAATTTTGATACAATGAATTTAAAATGAATAAATTATTGTAAAATTTAATTTTTAAAGGTAATGATAATTAATTTTATTTTAATAACACATGATGCAGAAAAATAAGATAATTTTGATACAATGAATTTAAAATGAATTAATTATTGTAAAATTTAATCTTTAAAGGTTGTGATAATTAATTTTATTTTAATAACACATGATGCAGAAAAATAAATTCCAAAATAACATTTTCCAGAATGAAATGAATAAAATCATTATTTCAATGAAAATAAAATTTATTACATTCTTGAATTATAGATTATATCATACTAACTAATAATTTTAAAAAAATACATAATAATTGTGTATAAGATGTATTTGTAAAGTAAATAGTGTCACTTCTCATGGGTGGTGGTTCAACTTGAATGAATCTCATAGTAATTTCATTGAGCTTGAACTTCTCCAACATAAGAATATGATCATACTATACATGTTAATGTACAGATTTGGAATGATCTAGGGAAACTCTAATTACTAAAACTCATTTCTAGGATCATAAAAATGATCTTAAAAAGGAATAATTGAGATACTTGATGTCATTGATTCTATTTCTATATAAATTTAATAATTCAGTTATCACTATTTATACCTACCAATTCATTATGTTTTATAATTATTAGATATTTTTATTTTAATAATATATCACAATTAATTTTAGTTTGGTATTTCATTTTAAAGGTTGCATTTATCACAAAAAAAATTAATTTAAAGATATTTGTAAATTGAAATTATGGGATGTTACATTCTACACTCTAAGAATAATTTCACCCTAAATATTCCATTACTTGGAAATATTTTTGAGTAATTTTGTCTTATTATATCCTGTTGTTCCAACATAACATCCTAGAATATACAGTTTTTCAATAGAACATTTACTATATGTTTATACTTTTTACAAAATACTTTATCACATTGATCCAGGATCACTACTAGTTGTTCCTTATATGAGGGATTTTGTTCCAATTACATGGCTTCCATGTTTAGTACATGTGAAGGGTCTCATATGTACTTCTTGAAAAGAACTATATATGATACTTCATGTACATGGGATAAGATTTAATAATATTTATGTTATAAGATATAGCCTCAATTTGATCTAGAATCTTTAAGGAATTGATGTATATTGTGATCATCTCCCCCTTCTCCTCAAATCTCACAACCCACTTATGTGGAGATATCTAGGGGAATACATTATCCCATTCTTCAAACTCAAAATTTCATTAATGGTTATCAAATTACCATTTCAACCAAATTTTAAATGCTTTAATATTTATCCAAATCATTTGAAACAGTTATTACATTTAATAGATATTTTTTGATCCTTTCATTCAACAACTATATATTTTGTGAAGTATTTTTTACAGGTTAATTTATACTGTTTGATATTTTTTATTTCATTAAAAATTGAATATTGATTTTTTATATGAAGGAACTAAGTTTGGTTTGCATTTTACACAACACTAAGTTAATATTTTGTTACATGAAACACTTATATTATCTTTCATTACATGCACCATGATGTTAGTATTTTTATACACACAAATTTTAGTTCCTTCGATAGCTTGTGTTACATGAATGGCCAACTTTTAACAAACTAAAATGTACTTTTAATTCTATTATTCTAATTATCACCAATACATTGTAATAGTGGTTATGAATAAGATTATATAAATAGTGAAAATATAGTTTTCAAAATCATATTAGATGAATTATTTGGTGAAAAATTAACTAGAAATGGATATAAAACTTTTTTTAGAATATATGAAATATTATACCGAAAAAATATATTAATGCATTAAAAAACATTTTACCAAGATAAGTCAATTTACCCAATTTTTATTTAGTATATTAATCAAATATTTATATATTATATTTATTAAACTATTTAAGGTTTAACTTTTTTGTTTTCTATATTAGAGATAAGAATAAATTCAATTTTATGCATGATGGTATATATTCTACATAAAATTTAATTTTACAACCTTTTAATGGAGAACCAATTTTATATATAATTTTTGACACATAAAAAATTTTTATTTTAAAAAATAAAATATATTTTTTAAATTTGAATATAATAATTTAATTTGGGTGAATAATTAGTATTTTTCATAGAAGTTTCATTTTTTGGGGAATAGTGAAAAATACTATATTTTAATTGAAAACTACGTTTTCATCTAATTTATTTAAATAGTTAAATTATATTATAAATAGGTTTTAAATTATATTTAGGTAATATATATATATATATATTAAAACAATTTGGTTCATTGGATACAATTTCTCATTGAAATTGGATATAAAAATAATTCAAACATTTGAACATTTCTCTTAAATACTCATTGTCATGACACCTATGCGGGGTTATTTAAAAATTAATTTTTTCTATATTGATTATTATAATTTGAAAAAACAGAATCCATATTACAAATAATAATACTTTATAATTCCTATAAATTCCATCTTAGTTTTTTAATAAAAATATGAGGGAATGTAATTAAAATTGGTTATAGTGATTAAGGTAAAAACAAGATTAATTAAGGGTTAAAAATTAATTTAAGTGGACATATATCCTATATAAATGTCCAAAATCCATTTTATTGACATATTTAAACATATTCACCTATTATATTGAAAATTTAAATTTATTGGAGTCACATGTTCTATAGGATACATATCAATAGTGTTTTCCTTTTTATATTTACAAGAATATCACTCCTCCTCCATAATAAAATGGAACTAACTCCCCTCACATATTCACACCTATAAAACCATTTTGATAGGGAAAAACCTTACCAAATATCTTATAAACTTCAATACCTAAATTTTATAACCCTCTCATTGGTGCAACCCAAGAGGAGTTACGCAAAGAAGAGATAACATCCTTCCAAAATTTCATTTGTTTTGTTTTCTTTCTCCATCACTGGATTTTTGTTATTATACCCAAATAATATAACCTCATTTTACTTAATATAATTTTATTTTGTTATTATAAGTTTTATATCTTCACCAATAAACACTTCCATTATATGGGTAATGAACATACCATTCTTGTGTACAATGGACTGCCTCCTTGTGAAATGATGTTGTTTGTCTTTCCATTACCACTTTTCATGGTTAGAAGCATTGATGTAAACACTATTCATATATTATTTATGTTTTATTTATGATTTTCTGCACATTTTTTAAATATTATATATATCATAGCTTCGTGATTTCCAATTTCATTAAATATGATAACTTCATTTACGGATGTGTGGACTACTGCCTCCTCAAAGTGATGTGATTCATTCACACATTGCATGGAATGTATTAATGATGCTATTAGTAAATTTATATGATATGTATGAAATAATAATTATACTAGAATGATATTATATATATAAATACATTTCATTTACTTTATTTCTTTCAATACGATAAGAAAACAGAAACAATGTTCATGCGTACGTATGGCCTCACGTCTCCATTAACAGTATATTCCCTTTCATATTTCTATATTTAAAATATCAATATAAATAATTATATAATGAATATATATGATATTTATATCTTGTTTTAAATTCTTGAAATAATTAATTCATGATCAAAATAATGGGATCAATGATTATAAGTCAAAACGTATACAAAAAACAAAGAGGATATTAAATGGAACGTAACATTAACAAGGAATTATTAATAAATGGGTAATAAAAATTCATAATAAAATAATATATGTTATTAGATATAAGAACAAATTCCTGTGGATTATTTATAATAATATTATATTTATTATATAGAAGTTTTAAACATGTACTAATATAGTCAATACTTGAGGTATGGTTTTTCCCGACTCACTTTTATTTTTGTGAGATTAATCCTATATTAACCACTTATTATATTTGTGTGGTATATATGATACCATATTAATTTTTAAATCATGAATTTATTTTAGTTATTGATAATCAATTTTTCGATTTATTTTTTTCTTTAGGGGTTTCGTGATTAAAAAGTTACTCAAGTAGTAAGGATATTTCTAGTCTCACATTTATTTATACGATACTTATGCCTTATTTAACACTCATTCCCTTTGTGCGATGAAAAATAATTACCACAAGTGTATTATATAATTATTACCCTAAATATTATTGGTATTTACATTTCCATTTTATTATCTCTCTATCATGGGGTTTATTGTTCAAAATTTACCAAATTGGTAAATTAATTTTGTCACAATTTTCCTTCTTTGTGACACACACCATGTTTTGAACCTATATTCTTCTACAAGGTGTATATGCTCCCATTATACAGGATATATCATGAATATATTTATTTTAATTATATATTAAGCTTCCTGTAACATTATTATTTCAGGGGGATTATGTATTAATGTTTCCAAAGTGGTAATAATTTATTACTGCAATCACATCATTTATCGGGATTCTTTTTTATTATACTTCGATTAATGAAATATTATGATACATATCTGAAGAAATTATATGAATATTATTATAATATATTTATTTTTTATATAAAAATATAATTTTAGGATTTTACCACTCATTGGTACTGAATAAATTAAGAAATTTTTTTTAAGATAATAAAACTTTATTTCTCTCTTCGGTAAGAAATCTATTTAATTCAAAAACCATGATTTATAAAATTTATTTCACATTTTTTTAAATGATATATTAAACCCATTTTCATGGAATGTTATTTTAAAGAAATTTTTAATGATTTAGTTTGTTTCAATGGTTTTCAAATATTCTTTTATATGGTTCCAAGATTATTTTAGAATAAAAATGTTTTCAAAAAGTTCTTTTAATTAAAAATAATTTGTCAAGGATGAAAGGATATTTTCCAAAAAAAATGATTAAATGATTAATTTATATTTTCAAGTGTGTCTTTAAGGGAAATTATTTTTAAAATGAGGTTTATTTCCAAAAATTTATTTTCAATGAAAGGTTAATTTAATTAATAATTACATCATGTGACTTTTCTAATTTCTTCCCCATCTAAGTCGACATCCTTTTATAGAATTTATTATTCACCAGGGATATGATCCAAGGAAACGAATATTATTATTTATTTGAATGGATTATGTTAATATTAAAAGTTTGTTATGAATATTATTTCTCATCCATTTGTAAAACCATGATAAATAATAATGAAACTTGTCTATTTTTCACAAGTATGATAGGATGAAATGTGTATAATTCCCATTTTATATCATGGGTAATGATATGATGTTTATTAATCCCATGTCTTTTTATCAGAAATGATATGATGAATGTTTTATTATCTTGTGGAACAAGAATGTATGATTCCATTATTTAAAGGGTGGGACCAATATCTCCATCCAATGCATTAGAAAATGATAAATGTTTTATGAGCCAAAATGGTATATAGTAGGGCATCCCATGCCCAAAAAAGGGTTACATGGGAAGGAATCCCAATACCAAAACAAGATAGTACATGGGAGGGCATCCCAAGACAGAACCAATATGGTACATGGGAGGGCATATCAACCCTAGAACAAGAGTGTACATGGGAGGGCATCCCAAGCCCAAAATATGAGGGTATATAGGAGGGAACCCCATGCCCGAACCAGGTACAAGGGTTATTATACCAACCCTAACATGTTATAAAGATATTGGTAGGTATCCATTAAATAGGATTTTCTATGAATATGTGTATGCCGAAATCCCATATATTATTCCTCTATTATTCTATCAGGTATTATACTATTGATTCCCTTTTGATTCATGTATTATGAAATAATAATATTTATACATGACTCCTGATTATTATCTTTGATATGTAGGCTATTATATTCTAATTTCATGATAAAATTATCATAAAATCATTCTCATTTTATGATTATATATCTAACTTATTTACACTTACTCAACATATCCTATCACCCATTTATGTTTCCTTTCCCAAGGATATAATGAAATTTTTTATGTTGGAGTACTAAAAGGGGATGTTATTTACTGGATATGTTAAAGATATTTCACCATGTTAGATGATTAGGTTTCTATGTTTCTGAAGATAGTAAACTATTATCATCATTAGCCATATATTATTGTAATGTTCTAAATATTCATCTATAAGGATTTAATATATTTTTATGTTAAGCATGATTAACTAGAATTTTGGTAAAGGATAGAGTGAGTGGATTCCTAGAAATACATCCCTATCTAGATATTTCATGTGGATGTGGCTCGAAGATAAATGTTAATATGAGTTATAGCCCAAAATTCACCATATTGAGCCCAAATGGAACAGGAACTGGTGCATGACAACCTTCTTTATAGAACACATGGTTTGACACTCCCATGCATATTCTTTTTGAATTCATAAACTCTTTTCAAACCATCGTTAAGGATTTTGATAGGTATTAAAATTGAATTAACTAGGATGAACCTAAGGATTCATTGATTAAATACAAGTGTTATGATTTAGACATCCTATAAGTAAATTTTGATGATAATATGTTTTATCTCTATGATAAGTGTTTCCCATGCTATTATTTTTGGTTTTTAACATTGGATGAAACCTAAAGGAACCATGTTAATGAGTAATTAAATGTAGAATAAAATTATGTACCTCTTTAGAAACCAAATATTATGGGATATAGAGTGTAAAACATTGTTGTTATGGCCAAACACATTCATCAATCCCTTAATCATGATATGTTTATAAATGATCAAACTATAGACCAATGTTTTAGTAAATCATTTTTAATGAAACATCCAACTTACCCAAGTGGAATGACCAATCAACTAGTTTCTAATAAATGGATATATACCACTGAAAATATATTTTTTATTCTCCATTATTTATAACATGAAAAAAAATTAGGAAATTATCACTTGGATGGTGAAGCTAAACATTGGTGGAACATTATCAATAATATGATGAAACAAGATAAAATTGGATCCATGTATTTGGATGATATCATGAACTTATTTTTTAGTAAGTAACTTCATCATATTATTATTACAAATTGGGATATTGATGCTTCTCATCAATCTTGTGGTTATGATATGAAAATAAGGATTTAATTAAAAGGAAACTCTAAAATAATTGGACAGAAGAATATTATATTTACTTATTTCTAAATGTGTGGAAGGAAACATGGAGAAAATTGTCTTTGGGTTACTACTAAATGTAATATGTTGGGAAAGAATGGTCATAAAGTGGCAGAATGTTGATGTAATTATAATAAAGGTAAATCTCCAAAGAATAATCTTCTTTTAATTTAGTGTTTCAAATTAAATGATTATGGGAAATTTTTTAGGAATTGATTAAAACCAAAGTTTAATGATGAGGATTTTCATACTAAATATTTTAAGTTGAGGGATAAGGGTAGTTCTTATACAATAACAATGGATGAAGTGAGTCATGATAATTAGGGAACACTTGTCCTCCCCTTTTATGTTTGGAATTTCATGTTTATGTTTTTATAAACAATCACTATGAAAATATTATTGTTCATCCTATAGTGAAATTTCATTTGATCACCTCCCTATACAATGATTATGGAAGAATTAATTCAAATTTTATTATCTATCAGTTCCAAGATGGTCCAATGTTTCTAATGTAAATATTGGGTACAAAATAATATATCAGTTTAGTAATAAAGGGTGAATTATATTTCGGAAGGGTTATAAGGTCTCCATTTATGTAATTTTTTAAGTTACAATTCAGATGGGGTTTTTTATATTGATGTATTATCATTTAATATGAGTATTTATTCATATTGGATAACCTATACTAACCATTTTACTATGATGATAACTAAACGCTGACAAAATTACTTATCATTATAATTATGGATCTTATGATCCATTAGTTTTTTAGGTATAAAAATTTCAACATCATTTCATAGTGTAAGAGAAGATGTGAGAATTTATTAAGGAATACACAAAGTGTGAGATTTTTTATATGAATTGTAATTCAATCATATAAGTATACAAAATTGTGTAAATTCAGAAAATTTAGTAAAAGGGTGTTGAAATACATTTTTGTCCCATTATCACCAATTTTTTGATATCAACGACCACTTTCAAGACACTATGGGTTATGGATTTATGATCATTAGATTAATCCTAACCATTTTATCTATCAATATTCATTATAATGTGATGTTTATAATTTCTTCTATTTACATGTTTTCACTTTCCCCCTATGCACTTCTGTATGACAACCTTGCTATGAGTTACTTTGCGTAACTGTTATGTTTTTGAACATTCCTTTCAAAATATTATTATAGTTTTCATTTTTATAATATGTGTTTCTGTGAAAATAACATTCATGTATTAAACCATTTATAACTAGAAAACGTTTGAGGGAGAAATTCATTTTAAGGGGGTTATAATGTAGCACACTGATATTTTTTGAAATATTTCTTTCTAATTAATTTATTATTTAATTTATGGTGAATTAATAAAACACTTAATATTAATTGTTTTTTATAAAACCACTATGTTTTTTAAATTTATGAAATAACATATTTTTATTAAAATTTATCTACACATGAATCCATCAAATGGGTAACAAACTTACCTTTCGTGTGTACGACGGACTACTACCTCATCAAATGATGTCATTCAGTTTTTCTTTGTCACCTATAATTGTTGTGAATTATGATGGGAATAATATTTTTATATGATATATGTGAAATTTATAAGTACATTATTCTTATTTAATTATTATATAAAACATACCTTCATTCTTCCCCTTTGTGTAAATATGATAACATCATTTATAAGCATGTGGATTACCACCTCCTCAAAGTTATGTGATTTGTTCACACTAAGCATAGAATCTATTAAATATGGGTTTATTTAATGTATATGATATATATGAAAACAATTCTATTGTAATGATAATATATACATTTATAAATATAAATATATTTCATTTCTTTACTTTCTTTCAACAGACAAGAAAAAGAAAATAATGTTTAAGCATATCTATGACCTCCCGTCTCTATGAATGGTGTATTAAATTTTATATTTCTATGTTATATAGTTTTTTATAGATAATTATATAATTAATATATAAGATATTAATATAATTTTTTACATTCAGTAAAAAATTAAACCATGATCTAAGTAAGAGGATCAAGAATAATAAGTGCAAACATATATGAAAAATAAAGAGGATATTACCCAAAACGTTACATTAACATGGAATTGTTAATAAATAGGTAATATAATGTCATAATAGAATAATATATGGTATTATATACAAGAATATGGTTATTTGGTAGATTTATTGAAAAATTATACTTAATTTATTGGAGGATTTAATGTTTATGAAGAAAGTAAAGACTTGAGGTATGGGTTTTTGCGTATCACTTTTATTTCTGTGAGATATATTCTATATTCACCACCTATTATTTTTTTTGGTGTGTATAATTCCCAATGAAATGTTATATCATGAATTTAATTTACTTCATGATAATCATTGTTTTATCAGATTTTATTATTTTAATGGTTTCATGAATCCAAAGATACTCAAGTAGTAAGGTAATTTCTAGTCTCACTTTTATTTCAATGGGACTTATGCTTTATTCACAACTCTTTTCATTTATGTGGTGTATATAATTCCAATGATTGTATTATATTATTATTACCCTTAAATTTATATTCATTTACATATTCATTTTATGATATCCCTTTCATGGGTTTTATGGTTCAAAAGTTACCGAATCGGTAATGTAATTTACTCTCAAGTTTCCTTCATTGAGAAAAATGCCATGTTATGGACCTATATTATTTTAAAAGTTTTATATGAAAACCATTGATATATTATATAATGAATATATTTATTTTCATGATATTTTATGAACCATTTAATGTTATTATTTCATGGGGATTATGATTTTATGTTACTAAATTGGTAACATTTTATTTCTACAATCTCATCATTTATCTGGATTATTTATGATTATCCTCCCATTAAAGAAATGTTTTGATACAGATCTAAAAATCCCGTATACACTTTTGTTTCAAATATTTATTCTTGATATATTTAGGTAATGGTACCATTTTCACTCTCTTTGGTACTTATGATATTTTAGAAGATGTTTTTAATGTAATACGACTTTATTTCTCTCTTCAGTCAGAAATTTATTTTATTCACTAACCATGTGTTTTGAAAATGTTTTCAATTTTTTAAAAATTATATATTAAGAAAATTTTCATCAAAAAAAATATGTTAATGAATTTTTCTCTATATTAATGAGTTTAAAAAGGTTTTCAAATCGTCCTTTATAGGTTTTCAAGTTTATTGTAAATGAAAAAGGATTTGAAAATGATCTATGGTTAAAAAAATTAAATAGAGAAGAATTTGTTCCTCAAAAAATGTTTTCAATGAATTTTTCAACATTAAATTATAGGTTTTCAATTGGTTTTTTAAGAATTTTTTTAAAAATGTATTATGTTTTAAAAAGTGACTAAAAATGTTATTTTTCTTATGAATTGCTTCATGTTATCTTTCAAAATCCATCCCCATATAAGATGGAAGAAATTGATATAGTGAATTATTTACTAGTTATATGATCCAAGGAAGCCATTATTATTATTATTATTTATTTTAATGTTTTATATTAAGAAGACAAGAATTGTATCAAATCTGTTTCTCCTCTATAGGTCATACCATGATAAAATGATTCTAAAACCCACTTCCTTTCATAGGTTATTCTTTGATGAAATGATTATTAATTCTGTATCAGTTTCACAAGTTATGATGTATATATATTTTTATAATAACCATTTCATTTAATTGTTTATGATATGATTTTTAATAAACCCATCTCTTTTTATGGGTCAAGATATGATGAATATTTTTATATATTGTGGCACATGCATGTATGATTTCATTATTTGATGGGTGTGAAAAAATATCTATTTATAATGAATTATTTAACAATAAATGTTTTATTAAATAAAATGTTACATGATAGAGCATCTGAAGCCTGAAATAAGAGGGTACATGGGAGTTCATCTGAAGACCGAAACAAGAGAATAAGTAGGGGCATCCAAAGCCTGAATTAAGAGGGCACATGGGAGGGAATAACAAGGTCGAAACAAGAGGGTTCACAGGAGGGCACCCCAATCACGAAACATGAGGGTACATCTGAGGAAATCCTAAGCCTGAAGCAAGTACACGAGTGATTATCCAAATCCTAACATGTTATTAATTTTTTTATATGTACCCTTGAAATAGGATTTTTTATGCTTATGTTAATACCGAAATTATATGTTTTATAACTCTATTATAATCTCATGGATTATTCTCTATATTCTCATATGATTTGTGTCTTATTTACTAATAATATTTAGTCCATGACTCTTTATTAATATCCTTGATATGTAGGGCATGATCTTCTAATGTTATGATAATTTTCTCATAGCCATATCCTCTTCTTATGTTTAAATATCTCTTTTGTTTACCCTTACTAGAATTCCTACCTCACTCCTTTTATATGTTTCCTTTCCCTTGGTTATGAAGAAATTTTTAAAGAGTAATAAATGGGGAATATATTTAAGGGATTTGCTAAAGATCATTCACAATGTTAGAAGATTTTGTTTTGATGTTTCTAAAGAAACTGAACTATTATGGTCCTCATACATGTATTTTTTTAATGTAAAAAGTTTTTGTCTAAAATAATGTAATATCAATGTTTCTTAAGCTATGGTATCTATATATCATCTTCCTCTTCAAAACATTATCTTGGAATGTAAAATTCATTCACTTATTCTCATAGCATCTTATTATTCCATTTGATTGCTGGAATGAAAACTATTGTCATAGGATATGTATACCATGGGGAGGTTTTGATAAAAATATCAATGGAAATTCATTAAATTTATTCTCAACATGTCCTATAGATTTTTAATGGTCCATTGATATTGGATGTCTATCTGAGGGTTATAATCAATGTTGGAAGTCATCATTGCCTCCAATTATAACCTTTAGAATATATGGAGATTGTTAGGTCCTGAATAGAATGGTAAAATGGTATAGAGGGGTTTAATTTTTCATTTTAAAAAATTTAACCACTTAATAAGGTTAATTTAATACAACATAAACAAGAAGAGAAATGAAAATAATTATTTATAGTATTTTGTAGCTAAATTATCTTATTTTACTCTTTACCCCTCAGAAATAAATAGAGAGACTATTCCCAATATAATAGAGTCTCTTCCTTTTAAAGGTAGTCATAAACCATTAAAATTTCTATTTTAAACCCTCTAGGAAAAAGTCTAGAACACATTATTTTTCACGCCTAGGGTATTAACGTAGACACACTTGTTTTTTCACACCTAGAGGAACTACCTAAACGATACATTTTAAGGTATTGGTAGAACCAAACCCTATCTTTTACACAGATGAAAACCATCCAATCTCATTTCCATTTTACTGAATATAGTAGATCTCATGCCTTTTTTATGAGTTAGTATAACCCAAATCATTCCTTTTATGGATATTATAAAACAACCTGATTTCACATATATAATATTATAAATACGTAAAGAAAACCAAACCCAAATTTAAAAGAAAGGATATGAGTCATAAGGAAACAAGGTTCCCTTTAGAATAAATAGATCAAACAATTGATGTTAGGAAGGTATATGTATTTGATCATGAAGGTATCACCCAAAAATAAATGAATATCAACAACCTCATTGGATTAAAGTTGTTTTTTTCAAACAATATATATTGATTTCTTCATGTACATCAGATTCAAATCATGTATCCCATTTCATTTCATCATTATCAGAGTGACACGCTATATTTCATTGAATTCTCAAGAAATTTATTTTCAACTGGGTTTAATTTTATATTCTATGAAAATAAAATACTGAAAATAACACAAATTTTTATAATATTTAATAAATTGGTAAATAAAAAACCAGTATAATCATTCTTGGAAGCTTCTATGATTCATGAAAACTGTGATTATATTAATATAAATATAATCTTATTTAATTAACTTCAAATATAACATAAAATATCCCTAAATAAATTTCTATATTACTATAATAATTATTGATTATTCAAGGAGATTTTAAATAAATAGAAACATATGAAAGTAATATGAAATAATAAAATAATAAAAAATAGATGATTCTTCTAGAATATCAACATTTACCTTAGAAGAAACCTTAAAAAATATATAAGTGGTGAGTCATATGATCTTCTTAATGGCTTATATGGAAGTCATAAATTTAATATAAAGGCTTTCATTTAGTGTAGGTCTTATTCATTGGAGTCTAATGATTAAAAGGCTTATGGTTCAAAAAGGATTACACACCATATTGATATCATACACTAAAACCATATTCTACTACTATTTCATAGACTCTTCACTATAAAGGCTTATGCTCATGAAATGGTCATTTTTCTATCTTAGTGAAGTCTTATGCTCATGAATTAAGTCTTATACAGAAGTTATATGCTTATTCCTTTGAAATGTTTTAATCCTAACTCAACAATACATATTTATCATTAAATGTAAACATGAAACACTATTTTAAATCATTTTTGAGTGAATAATGGATTTAAATAAAATCTATGAGAAATTATAACAATTCAATAACCAAATATATTAATTATAAAAATATATAAAAAGTGGATTAATGAGCAACTTCAACATTCACTCCTATTATGATAACGATAAAAAGGATCGAAATTTATCCCTCTTTTTAAAACTAATCAAAAATATTAACCAAATTATGATGTATTAAATTGATCAATAATTGAAGATAGAATACTTGGATAGAAAGTTACCATTATAATGTTAACATCAAAAAAATATCCTCTTTAATGATTACTCTGAAATAGTCTAACCCTAAATGATGCATCATAGTCATAACTATTCTTCCCCTAAATTAATGAATATTCTATTAGTATGTGAATATTTTAAAACACACATGGGAAAATAGTGAAAATAATTTTTAAAAAATAATTTTTAATCCAAGAGGTCATATGAAAACATTTCATAATTTTTAAATATTTATTTTAAATGTTGTAAATGTTATCCAAATAATATAGCATAAAAATGCGAGAAGTATAAATGTTTATCATGTATAAAAATAATTTTAGTATTAGCTTGAAAAAACTATTTAACAAGCTGTAATAATATGATATAATTTTATTCTTCTATAATACTATGTTCAATTATGATTTTCTCCAATATAAAAAAAATATTGATGTCTAGTAAAAATTTTATCACATTGATATTCGGTAGAAATAGATTATAATGTAATATTTTTTTGCACATGATCTCTAAATACGTGATATCAAAAATCAATTTTTTTTCCTAGATTTATGAAAATGGCCATTAGATATAGAAATTTTATATGTATTATCACAATAAATAAGGTTTTTTAAAAAATAAAATCAAAAATCAGAAATTTTTTGTTTAAACCATAAAGAAGGTGAACCATAACATGCAACAACAACATACTCACTATCAATTCATAATAAAGAAACTAAATTTTGGTTCTTTGAAATCAATAAAACTGCTAAATTTCAAATAAAGTGATAAATACATGTTGTTCTCATTCAATCTATTTTTGACCCACCAAAATCTGATGCAGAAAAAGGTATTTTATGTAAAGTGTTTGTAGGATAAAATAATTCAAGATTCAGATATCCTTTAATGTAATTTGCTATTATTATAAATAATTTTAAATGAAATTTTTAGGATTATTTAGGAATCATGAAAATATATACACGAAAAACATCAATTATGAACTATATGTGATAAAATAAAGTTGTTTTGAAATCATTACCCTAAGCATATTATTATCAATAGACTTTTTAATTCATTTTAATCTAGATTACAGGAATTACTCATTGGATGATTTTACCTTTAAAAACCATTAAGGCCATACTATTTATCTTATTACTTAACATGTTTTGATAGATTAAATAATGATTTCAGCTTTCCATTGAACTATTTGCAAACATAAAAAAAATGTATATTTACAAGCAATGATAACGTTGAACTATAAAGGCATTATATTTGTAAAGTATTTACAAATTAAATCACTTAATAATCTAAATATAATATCATCAACATATATTTAAACAATTAAAATATCTTTTGAATCACTTTTAATAAGTAAAATAAGATCAAATTTCCCATTTTCAAAACAATTATATTAAAGAAACAATGATAATATATCATATCATGATCAAGGATCTTATTTAAAAACATAAAGATCCACTGAATGTTATAAAACATGTTTTAGTTTAAATTTATTCTCAAATACATGGTATTTAAAAAAAATCATAATTATATTTATTCAAAAATTTACTTTTGATGTTAATTTGGAAAAAATTAATTCAAAAAATGAGATTTATATGAAAAAAAGAATTCATATAGATTCTAAATAAATAATTAGGGAAATTGATTATATAAATTAAATTCCTTCTTCATGATTGTAACCTGGTACAAGCAATCTGGCTTTGATTCTAATTTTTTAACTAGACTCATCGGTCATTTTTTTAAAATTTCATTTGGAGATAATAAAATTATTATCCTTATGGAATTAAAATAATATACATAAATTCCTATCATATTTATTTAATTCTTAATTCATTGATATAATATAGTTTTAATTAAATAAATATTTATTAATATTTGGAGGCACAAAATCAAAAATAAAATCTTGAAAAGAAATACCATACCTTAAAGGATTTTTAGTAATAAAACCAATAGTTATATCACTAAATACATGTCAATTGGTTGATATTTTTATCAATTTAAATATTTTTCATGAGAAATACCACCCCTCAATAGATGCATACAACTATAAAGTCTTAGTTTCATAAAAGTTAAATACTCTAAACTATTCATAATCCTTTTCTAAATCAAATTTTCCTTCATTTATAGGATTTTATTCAAATTTAACCTACATAGATTCTTCAATTATAAAATTTTCACAATAATAAACTCAATATTCCTTACATGAATTAAAATAACCTAAAAGAATAAATTTATCTAATTTTTAATCTTATTTTTCTCTTGAACAATTTATATTAACAATGAAAACATTATATCCAAATACTCTAAAATAACCAATTGTAGGTTTCCTTATTTTCTATATTTCATAAGGCATTATATTTAAAAGTGGAATAATATAAATTTGACTAGAAACATGAAAAACTTAGTGAATAGATTCTTCCTATAATTATATTGTCAAAGAGTACTAATTTATCACTTTCATATCCATTTCCTGTGATTTTCTATTTTCCCTTTCAACCATAACATTTTTTTTCATTGTCTTAGGGCATGAAAATTAATGACTATACCCATTATATTTATATAATTTATCATATTATAAATTTCAAAAATCACCCATTATTTACATCCAATTGAACAAAATATAAAAAGTTTTTCATTTTGAACTAATTTAAAGTATCAAATAAATATTGATAATGTTTCAGATTTCTGTGAAACAAAATAAATTCTTGTAAGTCTACTCTAATTGTAAATAATAATAAGAACATAAATTTTTCCTATACATCTAATAGTTTTTATCATAAGAAAAAAATAAAAATGTAAATGTTTAAGAAGTTTGGATTTTTTACCTCTTAAACAGAATTGAAGAGATATTTATGATAAATACATATTAAGGATGAAACACAAACATTGATGATGCCTCATTTCAACTGGAGAAAATTTAAAATTATTTTCATTTTGGAAATCCTATGTAACTACTTGACATATTCATGCACCAATATCTATTCTAAAATTTATTTTTATGTTCTAAAATATTTAATCATTTGAGATTAATTTCAATTATCTTAATAAAAATAATTAAATGTATTTTCCAATATTTTTTGCATAAAATAAGACATATTTTTTTTGAAGCTAAAAAATTATCATTTTAAAATTTAATAATCACATTACTATAAAAAATATATGATTTTCTTTAAAAATCCAATTTTAAAACTTCAATCCAAAAATCATTAAGATACCAACTGAATTTGAAATTCCAGATTCTCCAAAACCCTTTTTCTTTTCCAATTTGATTATTACTAAATGTGACACTACCATCACTAAAACAATTAAAATAAAAAAATTGAAGATATCACTAGTCATATACTATTAACATGTAATATCTATATATCACACATCATTTTTAATTCTTAAAAGATGATTTTTCTATTTTTATGAAGGCCTTAAACAGAGGTTTGTTGATTCTTTTCCTACACTGGACTAATCACTTGAATTTTAACCTGAGGTGTAGTTATTTGTAGATATTATTTATTTAATTATCATTTTCACCATTTTCTCTCAACCTTATCATTCATGAGTCATGGGTAGTATGGCTTGATGTTCCCCATTTATTTACATTTTTATAAGATGACTTAATGATAATAATTACCTATTATTCTTTCATTATTTATTGGTCAATTTAATTTACTTCTTCTTGAGTTCCCTTTATTTTTATCTTACACTAGTAACCTGTAAGACATGGTATTTTTCATTAATTTTCAATTAATAATCATACAATTTATTTGTTTCAGTAATTTTTATTGAAAATAAATATCTTTATTTTTTTAATTCTACTTTTTGAGAAATATTTTTCAATTATAAATCATATTTTAGTAAAGATTTTGTAATCCCATATTCTATATATTCTTTAAAATTTTAACTTTTATCAATAAATGACTTTTTATCATGTAATTTATTTGGTCTATCTCTTAATATATTTTCAACTATAATATAATTATCAAATATTTCACTTAAAGTTATCATTAAATTTATAATACTTTTAAATCGATGAAACTTTTGACTAACTATATCTCCTCCTCCCATTTTTAACTCCTATTATTCTTTTCATAACATGATTAATTTAGTTATTATCAAATTAAAGAAATATATATGAGAAAATAATAATATTTTCCAAAATTATTGTGCAAATTTTTCCTAAAAAATGTTAATACACATGTTCTGATTAATTATACAATAAATATTATTTTTCACTTGTAATTTAGCACATGCTAGACTGCATCATTACCAATCAATTTTTTAGGACCAACTTCATGATTTCTGTATGGTTTCACTATGACTATACAAATGAAAATGTTTATGTGTATAAGAAATGATTCAATGTGAGAATTAGAGTATCCATAATCTTCTCTATTAACGAGTGAAAGTATTTGAGGTTTCTTTCCATTATCAACATACATTCCTTCCATCCCAAAACAAATCTTTTCCCCTTTAATTTTTGATTCATGATTTGATTAAATAAAATAATATTCTAATTTTAGGGAACCACATTTGATAACATTGTTATGTACTAATGAGAATGGTCAAATAGTAAATAAGGAGATTAATTAAGCATTTTTACATTTTTTAACTATTTAAGAAAGTTATGTTAATGTAGTAAAAATATATAGTGAAATAAAAAAATAAATTGTGTTGTATTTTGAATATAAATGATCATACTCTAATCTTTACCCATATAAAACACGTAGAGATATGAAACCAACTACAATGGGCTCATTTAATTTTGAATAGAGTAAAAACTATTTACAAATACCATTTTATACACTTTAGGAATAACCCAAGACTACTAGGTTTTGTACACATGGTGGCTTGACCAAATCAACCGTCATTTTATACACTACGTGGTACAACATATCATCTATGTTTTAATGTATAGGTAACACATCCGTTTACCCATTAGAATGAGAAATTTATCCCCTTTCGATTTACCAACTATTTAAGAACCCATACATTTTGTATGTGGATGTATAACCCAACTCCAAACATTAATGAGTAGTATAATATAACACAATTTCATACAGATACTAACATAAATAGGTAAAAACTATAAATATACTAGAGAAAAAATAATGTATTTGAGTCTAATGGTAGAAAGGTTTTCTACAGTAGAAATGGATCAAATTATTGATGTTTAGTGGAGAGTAGTATTTAATTACCATATTGAATCAAAATGTAATGATCAAGAATATACTGAACCTCATAGGGTTGATCTTGTTCCATAAAACTCAATATATATAGTTATTTCATGAACAACATATTGAAATAATTAATCCTATTTCATTTCATCCTTCCTAAGGAAACACAATATTTTTTCATTGAATTCAAAAGAAAATTATTTGCATGTGGGTTTACATTGATAATCTATACAACTAAAATAGGTTTTACAAAAAAACATTGTATACAATTTAATAAACTAGTAAATTAAAAATAAAAATAATTGTTCTTGGAAAATTCTGTAATACAATAAGGACATACTTTTCAAATTTCAAACAATTTGAATTTAAATATGTTATGTTATTTTTTAATAAAATAGTGTGTATATGAATAAATGTATGATCATATGTAATACATTTTTAATAGAACATTAAATTTCCCTAAAAAAATTTCTTTAGGATTCAAATGATTATTTAATTTTTATAGAATAATTAAATGAAGAGAAACATATGAAAAAAACATATAGTAATAAAAGAATAACATAAACATATCTTATTTATAAAATCATAAGTTTTCAGTGAGTAGAAACACAAAAAATTCTCAAAATTGTTGAAGTCATATAATGAGCTTAAAGGATTATAGAGAATTCATCCACTTAGCTAAAAGTATTACATTCAGTGAAAGGATTATAATCATAATTCATATGCTTATAAGGATTAATGTTCAAAAAGTCATAAATTCAAGTTTGAGGTCTTAAAATCAAGCCACATTCATCTTAAATGTATTCCAAACAGTATTTCAAAGGATTATGCTAAGGGATTTTTTATTTTCCTACATTAGTAAAGTATTATGATCATGGATGAAGACTTACAATAAAATTATATTATTTTTATGTTTATATTTTTTCAAATTCACTCCAAAATGAATCTTTAATTGTAAATTTAAGCATCAAATACTTTTTTTTGACTTATGTTAGCGGGAATAAAGGATTGGAATAAATGCAATGCAAGTTGGGAACACTTTGTTTATAAGTTTCATTTTTTTCAATAGCTATAAATAAAGGAAAAAATGAAGAAGGAACTCAAAAGTGATTAGAGATTTGTTGAAGTGATGATTCCAAAAGAAGTGTTAAAGGTTTATATCATTGGATTCCATGCTTGGGTAATTTTACATGTTGGTCAAATTAGAAGATTATTACACCAATCATGAAGTTAAAAGAAATTGTATCACATGTCATACAAAGTTTACAAGATTGAATTATATTGGATTTGATAATCCAAAAAGAAAATTAGGAAGAACAATGTTGAAGAAGGGGCTTGGACTTTGAGGTGGCCATGCATATATTTTAAGGTTCCCATTAATTTTTACATTGATGTTTTTTGTGTGGCTCACTTAAATGTTTGGTCCATCCCAAGCGTAAGCTATCCAGCATCAACACGAGGCATGTGCTAGAATAATGGGGTCAACCACGCCCATGGGGAGCCGTCCCAGGCTAGCCCGAGAATAGAATAGTAGACACGTAGTATGCCCACAGAGTGTGTGCCACTATACATGGCAGCACAGAGGCAAGCAGGCATAGGGTGGGCATAGAGAGCACCTATAATCATAGTACAAGGCGGTACTGTGGAGAGGGGAGGATAATTTTGTGCCACTATTGGGAATATTTGATTGATAAACCACGCTCAACCCTCCTCTTTGTTTCATTGTGGGACTCCATTTTTAATGAGGGAAATGATCTCAACTATCTATCCAATCTCACACAAGTTGTTGGATGCATGCCTCATCCCGCATCCCATTATCTAATCGTCACCTTCCATAATATACACACATCACATGTTAAAAATAGGTTATTCTTATTTCCATGTGGTTTCTGAACCCCCAGTTCCATCGTCTACCTCCTCTAGCCCTCACCATAACCATTGTCACTCATTGGAAAAACAAAGAACCACGATCTGATCACCATGGATGATCATCTAGACATCGTGAAGACTGTAAAAGTAAATTGAATCTATGCATGCATGAAACAATGATCATGCATGTTAAATTCTGAGAGTAATAAGCTTTGACTGTGGAAAACATAGTTTTTTTGGCCACAAGGATCTGTGAGAGATTCATGCCTGAGATTCATGAATAGAATCCTGCATCCATGCATGAAGAAAGGCTCATCTGTTTGAAAAGGAAATATACTGAGAATCTTGGCATATCTTCACCCATGAGTTTGAAAAATTTTGAAACATCAGAAATCATGAGGATTCATAAAGATGTATCCATGGTATTTCAAATGGACATTGAACACAAATGAAGATTTACCCTCTCATATAAAATGAGGATCCCGAGCTGTGAAGAGGTTGCTGCTCCCACATTCTTGAGAGCTCATGGTTTAAAAAAATAGAGCATCTCTCTGCACATAAATTCATAATTATCATGAATGGAGTCCTGTGACTCTTCTTCTCAACAAAGATGTAGATCCCACATGAATTCGATAAGTGATTCTCACTCTCAATCCAATTCACAAAGAAGATCAATGCTTTAACACGAACTGGTTCTCATGAACACACGATTGGTTTCCAAAACTTCGATATGATTTATGAAGGCAGAGACACCATGATCTAATGGTTAAACTTCTTCCTCCAACTGTGTCTTGAAAAGACCTTAACACTATGTGAAAATAGGACGCATGCATCCTCTGTGTGAAGAAGCTGAACCATGGAGCTCTCTACTTTCACGAAGATAAGCACACCACTCTTTAATTACTATTTGAATGGGCTGTTTTTGGTGAAAGGGAAGCTTGAATGAGGATTTTAAGCACCTGAATGCATAGTTTTTCATTTCTTAAAGAAACCTGATTCCTCAAGTGTGAGTAAAAAAGTTGTACAGTTTTGGCTCCCATTTGGATTTTATAAAACACATATTAACCTAAAGAAATAACCAAACTAAGTGCAATAGAAAGAATATAAAGAGAAGTAAAGAGGTTGTGTGTGTATTCTTAAAAAAATATACCCTTTAGTGTTTTTACCCTGGAAAGAAGCAGATGAAAGTTCATGCATGCATGAGTACACAAGCATACATGAAGTCACACAAATGAAGAATTCAAATAGTGTGTAGACGTGTGTAATGAAGAAAAGGAATTAAAGGGAAGAATGGTTCAACCTAAATTCCATATGCATGATCACATGAATTCATGAACAAGAGATAATAATTATTTCATATGATGCCAAGTGAGACGTTCCACATTGAATGAATAGTCACATTAGTATATGTGATTCTAGATAAGAAAGAAGAAGAAGAAAAGTGCATTTGGTTATTTCACTAAATAAAAATAAGAATTCTAGTCTAGTTGGGTTTTCACTAGAGAAGAAGAAGAATAAAGAAGAGATAATTTCTAGCCTACTGCTTTGCAAGTAATCAAGTGAAGAGCACTGAAGAAGATCAAGAGACGAACCTACCTTTTGAAGGAGGAATATGACAATCCTAGATAGAACTAAAAGAACCAACAAGCGTAAGGGAATATCCTACTTATTACATGTTTTAAGAGGATTATTTCCCTTCCTCCTCTAAGTGTAGGGACTTATACTTGGAAGATATTATCTCATTACCTTTTCCAAGTGTAGGGAACCACACTAACTAGATATTTTTTTCATAGTCAATCACTGTAAATGGATATCACTTTATAGTGAAGAATCTATGTACTATTCATCACCATACATGGAAAGGACTAGCAACTCACATTGAATAGTAAACCTAGTAAAACTTTTATGTGCATATTTTTACTTTTTCCTATTATTGCATGCGATAAGGAAAAGAGAATATGAGAATAAAGATCCTAACAGGTCAAGAGGTGTTGGGATAAAAAGGCTCAATTGGATTAAGAATTCCCCAACATTGATTCACCCCCCCTCTTAGTGTTATGTATATCCCAAACTGGTCCTATCAATTTGTATTAGAGGGCTATGTTCACCTCTATTTTATTATCTACATTGATGTTATTCCCTTTTTAAAACTATACTTACTTTCTTGAGTTATCAATGATGCCCAATTTTAGTGTAGAATCAGTTTTCTTTGAAAAAAAATCATATCTACCAAAACCATGATGAATAGGAAAAATAAGGAGAAGAGGAAGTTGAATATGAAGTCCATATTATCTAAAGAAGAAGAAGTGTCTATTTTTTCCATACCATTCTAACAATGAAGACATTTTAGTCAGGAAATGCAAAGATTAGTTGGATCAAGTTCCCAAAAATAATATGGATAACCACCACAACTCAAGTGATAAATAGGTACGTGTTAATAAATTTTGAAATTATACTCATGATGAAAGTATAAAAACAAGCTGGTATGATCGATCTACAACCTCTCATGAATTATATATTGATAGATTAATAATGATTCTACATAGTGTTCCTAAGGAAAATTCATGCCTTGTTTGTGGAGTATTTCAATGCATGCATGAAGATATCACCTTGTCAGAAGAAGAAACTGATATCGTGGAGAAATACTTATAAGAAAAAAAATCAAATTTTAATGCTCTCCAGATAGGTTGGAACCTTTAATGAAATAAATAATGGATTTGAATTAGGTTCTTCAAAGTGGATCATCTATGTTGAAGATAATTATAGTCAAAAAACACCATAAGTGAATATCCATGAACTAGAATATGAGATGAAAAAGAAAAATGAAGTAAGGGGGTTATATTTGGAATACAAATTCATGAATATCAAAGAACATGACTCTTTTCACAAAAAAAGGTGCGGTGCATGAAGAGGAAGATGAATAATTAAAGAAGGATTGTGAAGAGAAGATGAATATTATTAAATATTAGAAAGTCATCTTCAATATTAAATTTCTATAATTGGTAGCTTAGTTGACCAATCTTGAGAAGACAGATATTAACATTTTATAAAAGAAGAAAACATATGCTGATGGTACTCAATGACTGCTAGTGGATTCTACTATCAAAATACCACCAACATGTGATAAAGAGATCATGGATTCACTCAATGATCTATAACAAGTATTTGAGAAAGTAAAGGTACCTTAGATTCCATCTTTTACTAATGTTTCTATGTATATTTCTACAAAAATTGCAGGGTGGAAGATAAACTCCAAACAAGTATGGATGAATAAAACATCGGAGATAACTACCACCATGGCGGTGGTGGGTGGGATAAATAAGATGGAATATTATTCCTCACATAGAGAACAAAAAATCAAGAAAAAGGATCACCAAACATATGTAGAAGATATACTGAAGACATGGTTTGTTGGTCAATGTCGGTGTTGCAGTAGATTTCAACATTGTGCATTGGATTGATGGTACAATATCATAAATGAAAAATAATTGAGAAGGCCTATAGCAATGGGATAAATCAAGAAAATAAGAAGCAATTTTCACAAATCCAGAATCATCTGTACCCTTCAAACGTATTTGGAATTCTTTATAACATCTGTGATGTAAGAAATGGGAGTGGACATAAGGTTGGTACTTGTTCATATTAATAGGAACCCATAACTAATAAGAAACCTATATCATAGATAATTTATAATACAAAATAATCATCATAGAGATGTTGTTAGAAGTGTGTTTTGAAAAATAACTCTCCCAAGAAGACACCAATAAGGAAATGATAATGGTCATTGTATTTGAAATCCAAAAATTTGATGTGTGGTGCATCCAAAAGAACTTCTAATAATGATTTCACTCAGAAGAAGTCATGTGGAAGATTCAATCTTGATTCCTCAAATTCAGAAGACCTAATGGTTATCTGGCCAGAAGATTTGGAAAGAATGATGTAAATGGAAGATACACAATATAATGACCCATACTTTACATACATTGTTAATACATCAAAATTGAAGCAAACTTATTACAACATATAACAAAACCAAGAAAGGACCGTATAGGTATAGTGTCTTTAGAAACTGGGAAACATAAACAACTTGTTCAAAAAGCAACTACATTGTATCCCATTTATTTCATCATATGTAGAGTCCCTTTTGGAATATACTACTTAATAACCTTCTTCCTGACCTGGGGAAAGAATACATACAAAAGGGTGAGCTCAAATGCTCAGTAAGGTTATACAAAAGAAATATCAATCACATCATATTCATAAGAACATAACATTTTGGAAATCTTAACCAGCAAAAGAGATCATAATTTCATAACATGGGATAAATCATAGAAGTTAAATGTAATCCAAATAATCATAACTTAAAACATGAAACTTTGTGGCATACACACATAATCAAGGAGAATCATTTCTTATTAGTCAAGACTAATTGCCAAGACTATCTTAGTGGACAAAGTCCATTTCTGAACTGAGTTCACTCCTCATTTCAGTCCTGTTTCACTAAACTGGTTTAACCTGCCATTTCATCCATGTCTATCTCCTGAGATATAAATCTTTACCCAATGTATTGGAGGGATATATAGGTCCCACCAGTCTCATAATGATACCATTCTTATGTGTGGAAAAAAACCCTAAATCACACATCATTTCATAACCCATGTAAAAAAATGGGATTCTTAAACATCGTCACATCATAAAACAATTCATATAAGATAAAATAATTCATAAAAAATAATTCCATCACAACATAATCAAATCAATGTAATAATAGGGATAGAAACAGAACCTTATGTTATCTTAGATGGAAAATAATTTTGATAAAACACTTGAACTCCATTCTTGAGGAAAATATCCTTTCTACTTCAAAAACATTTTTCCTTTCTTAATATGTCATACAATTTTAAACTAAAAGAATTTGATTAAAAATAAACTTGAAAACTTGTAAATTAAGATTCTTTGAAATAATGTTTTAAAAATCCATTCATGCCATATAAGTTAAAAAACATTCTTCTTATACTTTTGTTAGAAAAGTCAAAAAGTACCTCCTACCAAAAACGACAAAAGATTCCTTTCATATCTTTTACTAAAAACTCACCGAAGGGTAAAATTGGATTTATAAAATTTTAGGTGGATGGAAATAATATTACATATTGGGGAAACATGGATGTGGATGATGAAATACACCCTAGTAAATACCAAAGTATAAAAAATCTCAGATAAAAATGAGATTGTGATATTTTTCATTACCTTAGGTCTGATTTGCTTCGTAAATTTCTAAAACTCATGTATAATGATTTATATAATGGCGTGTACTTATTGTAGAATCATACTTATTTTTATGATATCATATATGGTCATATTCTTAGCTTCTTGTTAGTAATATTTCATTGTTACTTCTTATTCGGGTGTTTATTGCTTTTTTGTTCTTATGTGTGTTTTGTCGAATAAATTCTTATTATTCTTTTTTAGGTTATAGATATCTCATTTCCAGAATGGTATTAGTGTGATACATATCATATTTATTCACTCAATTCATTTATGTAATCATTAAGTAATGAAAATCATGTAGAACTAGTCGCATCACATCGTGGAGATGGTATTTCGTACGTACGCACGAGTGATGATATCATTCCCATGATCATGGAATTGTATAGGAATGTATGTATACAATTTAAGAATCAATATCACTTTAAAATAATCATATATATTTATTATTTACACCATTATACCGATCCAAGTAAGGTGGTGGTGGAAAATAGATTACACTACAGCGTGGACACGGTATTCCGTACGTACGCATGCGCGGTGATTTGGTTTTCCATAAGATAGATAGATAGTGAAATACGGTTGTTTAATAATTATAATAACATATCAGTATATTAGTGATACTTATTTTATTACATCATAATGAAAAAACTAAAGAATAATAAGTCGAAGAAGAAATAAAGTTGAAAGAATTGGTAACAGACATTACCACTTATTTGAAGCGCCTCTTTGAGACCTCCTCTTAGGGAACTAAAATTGTTCTTTGAAGAAGAACAAGGCCTCTAGGATGTTTATAGGGAAGTATAGAAGAGAATTTTACATGGGATGACCGAGCTTGAAGGCTCAAAGTGGTTTGAGTAAGAGAGGGAGGAGGTTCCCTTTTATAATGGAGGAGAGGGGCACCTTTGGAAAAACTAAACATATTATTTTATTATAAACTCATATTCGGGTTTTAATAGCTCCAAATTGATTTATTTCAAATATAAGGTGGGGATGGGTCGAAATCCTCTCATCAGATATAATTTAGAAAAGTTTAGGTTTCTATTTTAACCTTATCATTTAGATTTAACTTTAAGTTATATAATTTAACTTTTACCGTGTCTTCTTGTTTCTTACACTATAAGGTTAATAAACATACTATAACAAGCCAAAAGAACCCCAAGTTATTTATTATTAATATATATAACCTTTTCTAAGTCATTTGGACAAACCTCAGATTTTTAAGAATAAAATAATAATTAATAATATAATATTTGTTCTAAAAACTATTTTATGTCAATTTTGAAACTATTTGGTAATTGATTTTTGTGAAAATAATAATAGAAATATTGGTTCGAAAAAATTTAATTAAATCAATACTAACATGTCATATTAACCCATAAAATAAATGTAATTCATAAAAAGTCTCAAATTACATTTATTTGGGTATTTATAACATCAATTATGTCAATATTTTCTTAATAAGATAATTACTGCATCATCATTGTGTCATAAATAAGTTAAATTATTTATTGTCTAAAAATTAAAAATAAAATACCATTATTTATGAAATCGTTTTGGATTTCTAATGAATAATTATAGTCAAAATTATCTTATGTATAACCCTATATTAAAAATTATTTAGTTATTAAACTTTGATTTTAACTATTTTAACCCTTCTTTAAATAAATTAATAATAAATGTCCTAATCTAATCCAAGTGGGCCTAAATGGTCATATTTTATTCCTAAGGTTGTTTTTGGTCGAATTACACTTATCCAATAGAATTAGGACATGTGTTAGGGTAATAATAATATCATTTGTACCCTTAATTTACCTATTTACTTTTAACCGTGGTAAAAAAAAGTAAAAAGTTACTATTCACCAAAAATTATTTTCATATCATTAAACCACATTTTTGTCCTTGATATTAACTGTGTCTGTCGGATTTTAGAAATTCCACTCAAATAAGCGGTAATGTTATGTTTTATGTAAATTTGCAAATTCTTCTAGGAGGTGGGTAAAAGACGGAGAAAAGTTTAATAAAATTTTTATATATCTAAATTTATTATAAAATGACTCCAATTAATTTCATTAAACTTATATAGGTATTATGTATCAATTTTGTCCTAAAATAAACTTAAATAAAATAAATAATTATTTAAATTAAAATTCGGTTTTTAAATAGTAACCCAGTGCTTTCACTATTCATCAAAAATTGAAATTTTTCAGAAAAATACCAAAATTTCACTCTAGGATAATTTTGATATTCCGAATCAAAAAATGAAGTCCATTTTGAAAAATAAAATATTCCAAATTTCAAAAAGAGGGTATTACTATTCATAACGGTTAGTTTTAATAATATTTAAATAATATATCATTGTTTAGTGAATGTCGGTATTGCGTGTGACGCAAGCTATCAAGGAAGGTCATGATTGCGTGTAAAGCAAGCCAAGATAGTGTTATGTGTAGTGAAAGATTAATTTGATTATTTATATAACATAAAAACAAAATATTTCTCATAAAAGTCTCAGGTGTTACATTCTACCCCCCTTAAAATTAATTTCTCCCTCGAAATTCGCCGCTTTGTAACAAAAAGATGGGGATACCTCTCCATCATTATATCCTCAAGATCCCATGTAGCTTCTTATAATTGGTGGTTTATCCATAAATCATTCACCAAGCGAGTTGTCTTGTTCCGTAGGACTTTTTCACTACGATCGAGAATCTCTATTGGTTGTTCTTCATAAAAAAGATCATGTTCCAGCGGTACAACTTTTGAGATGAGTACATGTGAAGGATCAAGTATGTACTTTCTCAGGAGAGATACATGGAACACATCGTGAACTTGAGAGAGATTCGGTGGAAGCTCCAATCGGTAAGAAACCTTCCCAATACGATCCATTATTTCGAAAGGACCAATATATTTAGGGATCAGCTTTCCCTTTTTTCCAAATCTCATTACTCTCTTCCAAGGAGATATTCATAAGAACACTTTATCACCCACTTCAAACTCTAGGTCTTTTCTTCAGTTATCGGCATAACTTTTTTGTTGACTCGGTGCTGCTCTAATATGCTGTTGAATAGATCTGACCTTTTCTGCCATGTCATCAACAAGATCTGGTCCTTATAGCTTTCTTTCCCCAACTTCATCCCAGAAAGTTGGAGTCCTTCATTTCATTACATAGAGAGCTTCATAAGGAGACATCTGAATACTGGAGTGAAATCTATTATTATAAGAAAATTCTACCAAAGGTAGGTGTTGATCCCAACCACCTTTGAAATCCATAGATCAAGCTCTCAACATATCTTCTCGAGTTCGAATTTTCCTCTTAGACTGACCATCTGTCTGAGAAAGATAAGCAGTGCTAAAACTCAACTCTGTATCCCGAGTATGTTGAAGACTTTTCCAAAACATTGAGGTAAACCTCGGATCCCGATTAGATATAATGGAAAGTGGTACTCCATGCAATCTTACCACTTCCTTCACATATATCATGGAAATCTGATCCAAAGAGAAATCCTCTCTAATAGAAATGAAGTGTGCAGACGTTATAAGACAATCAACTATGACCTAGATAGCATTATTGCCTTTGGATGTTTTAGGAATTCCAGTGACAAATTCCATAGTGATGTTTTCCCATTTCCATTTAGGTATGGGTAATGGTTGTAACATCCCCTTAGACTTCTGTCTCTCATCTTTTACTTGATGAAAAACCAAGCATCAAGAGACATATTCAGAAACATCTCTTTTCATGTCATCCCACCAGAAGTGCTCTTTTAGTTCCATATACATCTTCATGCTTCTAGGATGAATAGAGAATGAAGAACTATGAGCCTCATCCAGCAGCTCCTTCTTTAATTCGTGGATGGGAGGAACACAAACCTGATTCCTAAACATTATTATCCCATCACAATCAAGGTTGAATTCAGGAACATTTCTCACCTTCTTTTGTAACTCTACATCTTCTTTCTGTGCCTCTTTAATCTTCACATGTATAGATGGTTGAACATTCATTTGAGAAAGAAACAATTTTTCCCCTTACATTAGATTCTATGATCCATCCTTTGTAAATCCATAAATATTGGTTCTTTTTTAATCCCCATCATGGATAAACTGGCATGGTCTTGTTGACTTAATGCATTTTTCACCTTGTTTGCTTTCCAAGGGTGGTAATGAATTGAGCAGTCGTAATCCTTAATCAACTCCAACCATCTTCTTTGGTTCATATTCAGCTCCTTTTGTGTGAAAATATACTTTAAATTTTTATGATTAGTATAAATATCACACCTTTCTCCATAAATATAATTCCCCCAAATCATTAATTCAATGATTACCGTAGCTAACTCCAAATCATGAGTTGGGTAATTTTGCTCATGGATTTTCAACTGCCGTGAGGCATAATCTATCACCACATCGTTTTTCATGAGAACACACCCCAATCCCTTCTTGGATGCATCACTATAGATCTCAAACCATTATCCACTACAAGGAAGTGTGAGTACAGGTGCACTGGATAACCTACTTTTCAACTCCTTGAAATTCTCTTCACATTCCTCCGTCCACACGAACATAACACCTTTTCGAGTAAACCTGCTGATTGGATTAGATAATGGTGAAAAATATTTCACAAAATATCGGTAATATCCATCCAAGCCAAGAAAACATCGGATCTCCGTTACTGTTTTTGGTCTCGACCCTCTTTCAATAAGCTATGTTTTTTATGGATCCACAAATATCCCCTCTTTTGAGATTATGTGACCCAAAAATGCAACTTTTTGAGGCCAAAATTCACACTTGGTAAATTTGGAAAAAAGCTTCTCCTTACTCAGGGTCTTCAATATAATTCTCAAGTGATCTTCATGTTCTTCCTTGCTCTTTGAATATATAAGAACATCATCTATGAAGACTACAACAAACTGATCATGATAGTCTCTAAATACTCTATTCATCAGATCCATGAATATAGAAGGGGAATTAGTAAGACCAAATTACATCACTATAAATTTATAGTGTCCATACCTTGTACAGAAAGCCGTCTTTGGTATATCCTCCCTTTTGAACCTTAATTGATGATACCATGAACGAAGTTCAATCTTGGAAAAGTATTGACCTCCTCTTAGTTGGTCAAATAAGTCATCAATGCGCGGGAGAGGATATTTGTTCTTGATAGTGATCTTGTTAAGTTCTCAATAATCAATTCAGAGTCTCATTGATCCATCTTTCTTCTTAACAAACAGAATAGGTGCTCCCCATGGTGACGCACTAGGGCGTATGAATCCCTTATCAAGATTCTCTTCGGGTTGCTTCTTCAATTCCTGCAACTCAATTGGGTCCATTTTATAAGGTGTCTTTGAAATAGGGAAAGCACCCGGTATGAGTTCTATTGAAAACTCAACTTCACTATTTGGTGGAAGACCCGGTAATTCCTCCGGAAAGACATCATCAAACTCTCGTACAATGGGCATATTCTTAATCGTGAGTTTCTCACCAACCATTTGAGATAAATAACCTTCATTTAGTGGAATCAAAACCCATAATATGGAAGAAATTTCCACTGGAAGTTTATGGTCATCCTTCCATCGATAGACGATCATAGATTGATCTGGAATATGAAATGGGACTTACCTTCTTTGGAAATTGATATGAGCTCCAAATATAGAAAGCCAATCCATGCCAAGAATCACATCAAATTCCACTATAGGAAGGATCACAAGATTTGCAGGAATCACTTTCCCACAAACTTCAATCAAAGAAGAATTATAAACTTTTGATGTGACTATTGTGCCATTAGGGGTTGTCACAGCTAACTTAACATCTATTTTTTGAGGTAATACGGTGATACCCTTAGAAAATTCTTTTGAAATAAAATTATGGGTGGATCCAGAATCAAATAAAACATTTTCTACTTTAGAGAGGATGGTAAGTGTACCTTTCACCACTTCGTTATCGTACTCCACATCACTGATATAAATTTCATGTGACTTTCCTTTGTCTTTGGCCTTAAGAGTTTTTTGAAGTCGATCATCATCAACAAACATTGTAATAGGTCATTGATTTTCATAATTCACCATTTCCTTGCACTTGTAACATTGAAGTGTAGGAGGTGCACCTTGTGTAGCCTTTTCTTTGTTCGCATCACTAGACATCTTCTTCCCATCATTGCAGCATTCAAATGCCCGATGACCTTACTTTCCATATTTTGAAACATTTAATTGTCCCTTTAAGACAAATCCCTCCATGTTTCTTTCCACACTTTGAGAATAAGGGAAAACTCATCTTCTTTTCCATGTGCTCTTTATATTTTCCTTTGAATTCCATTTTCCTCTTCTTATCAAACCCATATGACTAATGAGTTACACAAATCACCATCTCAACCTTGAGAGAACATCGAACAATTTCCTCATAGCTGTTGAAGTCTCTTGTGGCTAACGCCATTCGAAGACTTGGTTTTAAGCCACTAAAGAATCGATTGATCTTACTCTCAGGTTTGATAATAATACTAGAAGCGTACCTTGCAAGTCTTGTAAAATTTTCTTTGTAGCTACCAAAAAATTCATCATCCTTTTGCTTTAGTTCAAGAAACTCCTTCTCCATCTTTGTTCAGAAAATACGAGGGAAGTAGTTATTGAAATATAAGTTCATGAACTCTTCCCATTCCATGGACTCAATTTCATCCCTTTGTGTAGTATTCTTAATAAGAGTCCACCATTGATCAGCATCACCTTCCAAACGATAAACTTCTATGATGACTTTATCATGTTTAGAACATTGAAGAACTGAAAATATCTTTACAATAGTACCGATCCATTGTTCAGCTACTAATGGATCAGTAGACCCGCTGAATGAGGGTGGACGCTGCCTCATGAAGGAGTCAACAGAATGTTTCTCCTTCCTTTGCTCGTTTGGAAGCCCTGCATGATTCATAGCTTTAGAAAGTTGTGTGATCATGGCTACAAGATTTTTCATTCCAGCTCCCATAATGTTTGGTTGCTCAGGGGGACAATCATTTCATTGCCCGTTGCATTCCGCATTAACATGGTTCTTTCTGGTTCCATCCATTGACTAAAACCAAGAAGAATAGTGTGAGAAATAGTAATTACAATAGGAAAACCACACAATCAAGAATAAAATTTCACACTTAATGTCTTATCATAGGTTGTTCATGGCCATTTCTAAAACACTAAGATTTTGTTCTATGCTTAGAATTATCCTTAGGGTTCTTACTAAGGCTTTCACATCCTAGTTTCCAAAGGTTGACTATACCTTTCCTCTGATACCAACTATAACGACCCATACTTTACATACATTGTTAATACTTTAAAAGTGAAGAACACTTATTACAACATATAACAAAACTAGGAAAGGACCATATAGGTATAGTGTCTTTAGAAATTGGGAAACATAAACAACTTGTTCATAAAGCATCTACATTGTCTCCCATTTATTTCATCATATCTAGAGTCGCTTTTGGAATATCCTACTTAATAACCTTCTTCCTGACCTGGGGAAAGAAGACATACAAAAGGGTGAGATCAAATTCTCAGTAAGGGTATACAAAATAAATATCAATCACATCATATTCATAAGAACATAACATTTTGGAAATCTTAACCTGTAAAAGAGATCATAATTTCATAACATGGGATAAATCCTAGAAGTGAAATGTAATCCCAATAATCATAACTTGAAACATGAAACTTTGTGGCATACACATATAATAATAGAGAATCATTTCTTATTAGTCAAGACTCATTTCCAAGACTATCTTAGCCAACAAATTCCATTTCTGAACTGAGTTCACTCCTCGTTTCAGTCCTGTTTCACTGAACCGGTTTAACCTGTCGTTCTAGCCATGTATATATCATGAGATATAAATATTTACCCAATGCATTGGATGGAGATATAGGTCTCACCCATATCATAATGATACCATTCTTATGTGTTCCATAAAATCATAAATCATACATCATTGCATAAACCACGTAATAAAAATGGGATTCTTAAACATCAAAACATCATAAAACAATTCATATAAGATAAAGGAATTCATAAAAATAATTCCATCACAGCATAATCAAATAAATCTAATAATAGGGATAAAAATAGAACCCTATATTATCTTATATGGAAAATAATTTTTATAAAACACTTGAACTCTATTATTGAGGAAAATATCTTTTCTACTTCAAAAACATTTTTGCTTTCTTAACATGTCATACAATTTTAAACTAAAAGAAGTTGATAAAAAATAAAATTGAAAACTTGTAAATTAATCTTCTTGTAAATAATGTTTTAAAAATCCATTCATGTCATATAAGTTAAAAAAACATTCTTATCTTACATTTGTCGGAAAAGTCAAAAAGTGCCTCGTATGAAAAAAGAAAAAAGATTCCTTTCATATCTTTTACTAAAAACTCACCGAATGGTAAAATTTGATTTCAAAAACTTTAGGTGTATGGAAATAATATTACATATTGAGGAAACATGGATTTGGATGATAAAATACACCCCAGTAAATAACAAAGTATAAACAATCTCGGATGAAAATGAGATTGTGATATTTTCCCTTACCTTAGGTCCGATTTTCATCGTAAGTGTCCGAACCTCCGGTATAATGATTGAAATAATGACATTGACTTATTCCAAAATTGTAATTATTTTTATGATATCATATATGGTCATATTATTAGATTCTTATTAGAAATATTTCATTGTTACTTGTTATTCGGGTGTTTATTGCTTTTTTGTTCTTATACGTGTTTTGTTGAAAAAATTCTTATTATTCATTTTAGGTTATAGATACCTCATTTCCAGAATGGTATTAGTGTAATAAATATCATATTTATTCACTCAATTCATTTATGTAATCATTATGCAATGAAAACCATGCAGAACGAGTCGCATCACATCGTGGAGACGGTATTCCGTATGTACGCACGAGTGATGATATCATTCCCATGATCGTGGAATTGTATTGGAGTGTATATATACTATTTAGGAATCAATATCACATTAAAATAATCATATATAGTTATTATTTACACTAATATACCCATACAAGTACAGTGGTGGTGGAAAATAGATTACACCACGACATTGAGACGGTATTCCGTACGTACGCACGCGTGGTGATTTCGTTTTCTGTAGGATGGATAGATGGTGAAATAGGGTTGTTTAATACTTATAATAAAATATCATTATATGAGTGATACCAATGTTATTACTTCATAATGAAACAACTAAAGAAGAAGAAGTGGAAGAAGAAATAAAATTGAAAGAATTGGTGATGGACATTACCTCTTCTTCGAAGCGCCTCTTTGAGACATCCTCTTAGGGCACTAAAATTGGTCTTTGAAGAAGACCAGGATGTCTAAGATGTTTCTAGTGAAGTGGATAAGAGAATTTGTCATGGTTTTTCCGAGATTGAAGGCTCAAAGTGGTGTGAGGAAGAGAGGGAGGAGGTGCCCTTTTATAAGGGAAGAGAGGGGACCTTTGAAAAAACTAAAAATATTATTTTATTATAAACTCATATTCGGTTTTTAATAGCTCCAAATTGATTTATTTCGATACTAAGGTAGGTATGGGTCTAAATACTCTAATAAAATATAATTTATACAAGTTTAGGTTTCTATTTTAACCGTATCATTTAGATAAAAATATAAGTTAGATAATTTAACTTTTACCGTGTCTTCTTGTTTTCTTACACTATATGGTTAATAAACATACTATAACAAGCCAAAAGAACCCCATGTTTTTTATAATTAATATATATAACCTAATCTAAGTCATTTGACCGAAACTTATATTTTTAGGAAAAAATAACAATTAATAATATAATATTTGTTCTAAAAACTATTTTATGTCAATTTTGACACTATTTGGTAATTGATTTTTGTGAAACTCATAATAGAATGATTGGTTCGCAAAAAGTTACTTAAATCAATACTAAGATGTAATATTAACCTAGAAAATTATTTTAATTCATAAAAAGTCTCAAATTACATTTATTTGCATATTTATAACATCAATTGTGTCAATATTTCATTAAATAAGATAATTACTGCACCATCATTGTGTCATAAATAAATTAAATTATTTATTGTATAAAAATTTCAAATAAAATACCATTATGTATTAAATATTTTTAGCTTTCTAGTGAATATTTAGAGTCGAAATTATATTATGTATAAACCTATATGAAAAATGGTTTAGTTATTAAACATTGATTTTAACTATTTTAACCCTTCTTTAAATAAATTGATAATAAATGTCCTAATCTAATCCAAGTGGGCCTAAGTGGTCATATTTTATTCCTAAGGTTGTTTTTGGTCGAATTAAACTTATATAATAGAATTAAGACATGTTTTAGGGTAATAATAGTAATATTTTTACCCTTAATTTCCCTATTTAGTTTTAACAGTGGTAAAAAAAGTAAAAATTTCCTATTCACCAAAAATTATTTTCATCTCATTGAACCAAATTTTAGTCCTTGATATTAACCATGTCTCTCGGATTTTCGAAATTCCACTCACAGAAGCGGTAAAATTATGTTTTATGTAAATTTGAAAATTCTTCTAGGATATGGGTAAAAGACGGTGAAAAGTTCAATAAAATTTTTATATATCTAAAATTATTATTAAATGACTCCAATAAATTTCATTGAACTTATATAGGTATTATGTATCAATTTTTACCTAAAATGAATTTAAATAAAATAAATAATTATTTAAATAAAAAGTCGGTTTTTAAATAGTAACCTAGTGTTTTAACTATTCATCAAAAATTGAATGTTTTCAGAAAAATACCAAAATTTCACCCTAGGATAATTTCGATATTCAGAATCCAAAAATGAAGTCCATTTTGAAAAATAAAGTTTACAAAATTTTAAAAAGTGGGTATTACTATTCATAACGGCTAGTTTTAATAATATTTTAATAGCATATCGTTGTTTAGTGAAACTCGGTATTGCGTACGACGCAAGCTATCGAGGAAGGTCATGATTTCTTGTAAAGCAATCAAGCTTGTGTTGTGTGTAGTGAAAGATTCCTTTGATGATTTATATAACATAAAAACAAAAATATTTCTCATAAAAGTCTCGGTTATTACACACAAGATAAGGCTAGTCCAAAAATCAAAATGAATATTTCACCCAAAGACAAATAAGTTTTGTGTGTGAGGTTCCACAGAGCTGGTCATACTGTTAAAAGGTGGTTTGAATTTATACTAGCACAAGAAGTGTTCCTAAAGAAGATGAAAGTTTCACTAGGATATTCTAGTGCTTTAAAATATCTTTAAGAAAGAAGGTTCTCACGCAATGAGATTTAAGAAATACTAGGTCCACACTATCATAGTCATAATTGAAGATCAGTTGTGAAATTGTGAAGAATGATGCATTTGTGTTTAGAAAATCATCTCAACCTTTTTTCTCATATTGATGGAGCAAAGAGGATCCACCTTATTCCCATAAATCAATGTGTGTTGTATTTGTTATTATAATATAGGTAATTAAAGGTTAAGCAAGCTCTTATGGGTAGAACCTATGAATAAATGTTGAGAATTGTTCCCTTGAGGGGGAGACACATGAAGAATCTAATAGAGTCATTATCTCAATTAGTATCAACATTTTTTGGCATAAAACATTAAACAATCTGATGATTTAATGAAGATCATGTCATTGGAAAAGGTATTTCATCTCTTAATATATCATAATTTGTTACTCAAATATTAAATTCTTACAAAGGGGTAGTAACTAAGTCAATCAGTGGCATAAACAAATTGGAAGTGCCCCAAGGCCACTTATCCTACCAATTTCACATGAATGTTTTTTTTAATGGAGTGCAGTAGTTTTTGGTCAGTTATTTCATATCACAATTATTATCCTATGTGTTAAATGAAATTGGAATTCCCTTGAAAATATGTACATGAGTTATCATATCAGGAGGTATCATGATCAATGGGTAGTGGACATCTTTGTTGTCTAAATCAGATCCCCTTATTTTCTACACCGAGCATAAATCATGTAGACTTATACTGAAATGATTTATGACACATTGCATAAGTATGGACTGCTAACCTCTCTACTATGAAATTTTTATTTCTTTTCAATAAGGGGGAGGTAAGAGAAATGAAATTTTATAAGTGAGAGAAAGAAAATTGAAGGGGAGAGAGAAGATTCTAATTTTTATATTGACACATTCATTTGAGAGAACATTTAAGTACTGAAAAAAATACAATGGGTGATTTTGTTGGACCACTTTGTGTATATGTTTCATTTGTTGTCAATAGTTTTAAATAATTGTCAAAATTAAGAAGGAACTCCAAGGTGATTGGAGATTGATTAAAGTGAGGATTCCTAAAGAATAGTTATGGATTCATAGCATTGGATTCCATCATTGGGAAATTATCCATGTTGATTAAATCATATGATTTTTTAACTGATTAGGAAGTTCAAAGAACCTGTATCATGTGTGGTCCAATGTTTAAACCATTGAAGTACATTGGATTTCATAATCCAAAAAGAAAAGAAGGAAGAACAAGGGTTAAGAAGAGGCTTGGAATTTGCAATGGCCATGCATATATTTTAGTGTGTCCAGGAATTTTCACATAGTTGATTATTATGTGGCTCACTTAAAAATTTGGGTCAGTGCTAGCAAGCCAACATCAACCTGAGGCATGTGTCAGACCACTTGTTTCAACCGCGCCCAAGGGGAGCTAGCCAAGGCTAGCCTGAGAGGGGAATATTGAAAAATAGAACGTTATCAAAGCGAACTCCACCGTGTAGGGCGGCTCGTAGGAAAGGAGGCATAGGGTGGGAATATAGTGCCCCCGTAGAACACGTTACAGGGTAGTACCATGGAGAGGGGGGGATAATTCATAGCTGATGTTGGGATGGTTTTATTGATAAAATGCGAACAACCTGCATCTCTATTTTGATATGGGATGACATTTTTAATGAGAAATAATATCTCTGTCTTTCATTTAATCTGGATCAAGATCATATATGCACACCGCATCTTGCGCCCCATAATCTAATCATCACTGTACACCGTATCAACACCTTGCTTGTACGAATGAGGGCCATCTGATTTCCCCATGGTTTCTGAACCCCCATCGCCATATGCTTCCTCCTCTATCCCTCACCATCGCCACTTCCACTTAGTGGAGAAGAAGAATAACCACAATTTGATCTCCATGGATGAGAATCTCGACATCATGAAAAATGTAGGAGTGCACCAAATCTATGAATGTAATGAACAATGATCATGAATGATAAATTCTCATAGAAGAAGCATTGACCGAGGAAAATGATGTTTTTATGGCCACAAGGATACATACAAGATTAATGAATGATATTAATGCATGAAATATTGACTCCATGCACAAAGAATGGATCCCACATTTGAAATGGAAATATATAGGGGATCTCGAAAAATCATCACCCACAGGTTTGATGAATTTCAAAGCACTGAAAATCCTGATCATTCAACCTGCGATCTCCATGGAATTTAACATTGAGTTTTAATGGGGAAAACTAATTTACTATCCTATAAAATGAGGATCTTGATCCATGAAGAGGATTCTGCTCCAGCATTCCCAAGATCTTGTGTTTTCAAGAAACAGAGCATCTCTTTGTGAATCACCTCTCAATGAGTAAGAAAAGAGTCCCACGAGCCTTCTCCTCTATGATGAAGAAGAACATGAAGGTGTTTGATAAGTGCTTCTCACTCTCAAAACACTTTATAAAGAATTTTAGTGCTTAAGAATGAACTAGTTCCCACAAACACACAATTGGTTTCCAAACATTCTAACTTCATTACAATGGTCGAGTGGCCATAATCCATGGATGAGCCTCTGCCTCCCACTATGTCTCACACAGACATGCACACTCTGTGCGAAGAGGAATCATGTTTCCTCTTCATGAATAAGAAGAACCATGGAGCTCTCTTCTTGCATGAAGTTAATCTCACCACTCTTTGTTTTATATTTTTAGGGGTTATTTTTGGTGAAGGAGAAGCTTTCACGAGGTCTGTATCCACATGCATGCACATTTGTGCTTTGATTAAATGAACAAAATGCCTCATGTATGAAAAAAAGTTAGACATTATATTCACCCATTAGGGTTTGATGAAACAAATATAAAACTAAATAAATAATTAAACTAAGTGCAAGATAAAGTAGAGAAAGAGAAGTAAAGGGTCGTGTGTTTATTCTTAAAGAACTACGCCCTATAGGGTTGTCACACTAGAAAGAAGATGAGGGTAGTGCATTTATACATGCATGCACAATCATACATGAAGACAATTTAGGGTTGTCACAATAGAACTACACCCTTTAGGGTTGGGACACTAGAACTACACCCGTGTGTGTATGATTGAAGAACTACACCCTTTAGGGTTGTCACACTACGTGAAGACACTTAAATAAAGAATTGAAATTGTGTGTGCCCATGTGTAAATAAGAATAATAATGAAAGGTATGAATGGTTCAACCTAAATTCCATATGCATGATCACACACATTCAGGAACAATACAGAAGAATTAATTCAGATGATGCTAACTGAGGTGATCCTCATTGCTTGAACATTGACATTGTTATATGTGATTCTAGCCAAGAAGAAGGAAGAAGAGTGCATTTGGTTATTGCACTGAAGAAGAAGAAGTATAGTGTATTTGGTGTTGTACTAGAGATGAAATGAAATAATGATGGGTGAATTGCTTGCCTACTAATTTTCAAGTAATCAAGTGAAGATCACTAAAGAATATCAAGATCCGAACATACATTTTATAGAATGAGGAAGACTATACCAGATGGAAGTATAAAAACAGGAAATATTATGGGCATATCCTATTTTTTGGAAGTTAGAAGAGAATTATTTCCCTTCTCCCTCCGAGTGTAGGGACTCAGACTGTGAAGATATTATCTACTTCCCTCCTCTAATTATAGAAAGCCAGACTGAGTAGAAATTTTTTTTCCTAGTCAACCACTATAAAATAATATAGCTTTATAGTGGAGAATCCATGTACTGATCAACACCATATATGTTAAGGACTATCTAATCACATTGATTAGGGAACCTTGTAAAAATATTATGTTCATATTTTTACTACTTTCTATTATTGCATGAGAAAGAGAAAAGAGAATAATAGAATCATGATCCTAACAGGTCAAGAAGTACAGGGAAAAAAATTACAATTTGTTTTAAAAGTCCCCATAACTATTTCACCCCCTGTTAGTGTTAGGTGTATCCTAAATTGGGTCTCTCAATTGGTATGGGAGGGCCATGTTCACTTCTATTGTATTCTCTACAGTGAATTTATTCTTTATTTAAGACTTGAATTTCTTTCCTAAGTTATTAATAATGTCCAGTTTCAGTGAAGATTCATTTGTCTCTAAGTGAAATATCATATCAACCAAAACCGTGATGAATACTAAAAATAAGGATAATAGAATGTTGAAGAAGAAGTCACTCTTATCTAAAGAATATAAAGTATCTAGTTCTCCATACCTTGCTGAAAATGAAGACTTATCTGGCGTAGAATGTAAAGAGAAGGTGGGTAAAGTTCCCACCAAGAAGATGGATAACCTTCCCACCTCAAGTGATCATGAGGTATGTGTTAGTACATTTGAAAATTATACTCATGATGAAAATACAAGAACATGTTGTTATGATCAATCTACAACCTCTCCAGAATTATCTATTGGCATATTTAGAATGATTCGACATAGTATTCTTGAAGAAAATGTATCCCTTGTTTGTAGTGTGTTTTAATTCATGCAAGAAGATATCACCCTATTGGAAGAAGAAACTGATATCTTGGATAAAGGCTTGTAAGAAACAATTGTTGAATGTTTAAAGAACTCCCTAAAGGTTGGTTCCTTTGAAGCAAGAAATATGGTATTTGAATTAATTTCTTAAAACTGTCTCAAATGTGTTCAAGAAAAATAAGGAGTCAATAAGACTCTATAAGTTAAGATCCATTCACTTTATAATGGTATGAAAAAGAACAGTGAAGTCAAGGAGTTATATTTGTAAGAAAAATCCAAGAAGATAAAAGAACATGACACATTGTTACAAAATAAAGTGAGGTTGCATGAAGATAATGTTCAATGATTAAAGAAGGATTGCGAAGAGAATATGACTATGATTGATGATAAAAAAGTCATCCTCAATATGAATTTTCTAGAATTGGAAGCTTAGTTGACCAATCTTGAGAAGATAAATATTGGGACTTCACAAAAGAAGAAAAAAATTGATGCTGGTACTCAATTCTCACTAGAGGATTATACAATAAAAGAATGTCTAACATGTGATTAAAATATAATGGATTCACACATTAATCTATCACAAGTAGCCGAGATAGAAAAGGTACCATCCATTCCAACTTTTACTAATGTTTCTATGTATGTTTCTTCAGAAAGTGTAGGGTGGATGAAAAACTATAAACAAGTATGGATAAAAAAATTCAGGAGATACATACCACCAAGGATGGGGTGGATTGGAAGAATATGTTTAAAGATGATTCCCACATAGAGAACAAAAAATCAAGAAAAAGGCACATCTAACTTATGCAGAAGATATCATGAAGACATGATTTGTTGGTCAATTTTGGTGTTGCAATAGATTTGGGCATTGTGAATTGGATTTTTGGTATAATCTCGTAAATCAAAAATAATAAAGAAAGACTATTTCAAGGGGGAAGCCAAAAAATAAGAAGAAACATCAAAAAATATAAAAGAATTAGTACACTACAAACAGATTTGGAATTCTTGATAACATCTATGATGTATGAAATGGGAGTGTTCATAAGGTTGGTACTTGTTCATCTCAATAAGTTCCCATATTTGAAAAGAAATCAAGATTAGAGATAATGGCTAAGATAGAATAAGCATACTTGGGAAGTATTCAGAATAGTGTTGTAAAAACTAATTCTCCCAAGAAGACTCAAGAAAGGAATGGATAAATTTCCATGTATTCTAAATACAATAAGGTGAATGGTGGTGCATCCAAAATAACTTCTAAGAAAGATTTTACATAGAAGAAGTCATGTGGATGATCCAATCTTGATGCCTCAAATTCTAATGACCTATTGGTTATCTGGCAAGAATATTTTAAAAAATGATGGAAATAGAAGATGCACTAGCTAAGGCTAGTTGAAAAAAGAAATAATTAGATTACAAAAAATACAAAGAAGTTCTTTGTATGTGGTTAAACAATGTTGTTCATACTAATAGAATTTGATTTTAATTAATTCCATCCCAATAATAGTTCCTAAAGAAGTTGAATGTTTCACCCAGAAATTCTAGTTATTTTAAACCTCTTAATGAAATAATGTTCAGACAAAAATAGATGGAATAAATCTATACGACCACAAAATCATATTCAGTTTTGAAGATCAGTTGTGTAAGTGTGAATCATGGAGTATCTAGGTTGAAAAATTCATCTCAACATTGTTTTTCACATTCATAGAGCAAGGAGGGTCCACCTTATTCCCTTAAATATTTTTATATTATATTTTTTCTTATAATATATTTAATTAATGTTGAAGAATTCTCTCAGAGGGAGAACATGATAATCAATGGTGAGAGTAGTTCCCTTTAAGGGGAGACAGGTGAGGAAGCTACTAGAGTCATTATCTCAATCAGTACCAACATCAGTTGGTATAAAAATTCAAATACTCAAATGATTTTTAATATCATTTCATTAGAAAAAGTATGTCATCTCTTAATCTCACCTCCTTGGTTACTCAAAAATAAAAATCATACAAAGGGTGAGTAACTAAGTCAATCAGTGACATAAGAAAATTGGAGGTGTCCCAGGGCCACTTATCCTTCCTATTTTACTTGAATGTTTATGATCCTTTTTTAAGGGAGTACCAGATTTTCAGGTTGATTATTTCATATCACACTTACTATAATAATCAAGGAATGAATGCAGGAATCACTTGAAGTCTAGTACAAGAGTTCTCATCTCTTAGGGTATCATGTCCAGTGGGTAATGGACATCTTTGTTGTCTAAATAAAATCTAGTTTTTTCTACATCAAGCATAGATCATGTAGACAAAAAGTGAAATGATTTATGACACATTTATTACGTATGGACTGATACCCTCTCTACAATGAAATTTTAATTTATTGTCAATAAGGGGGAGAGAAAGTAAAATGAATGTTCATTAGTGAGATAAAGAAAAGTGAAGGGGAGAGAGAACATTCTCATTTTGATATTAACACATTCAGTTGAGATAATATTGAAGTATTTCCAAAAAATAAAAAAGTAGATATTGTTGGGACCACTTTTTGTATAAGTTTCATTTATTTTTAATGTTTGTCAACAATGTTCAAAATGAAGAAGGAACTCCAATGTGATTGGAGATTATTTGTGGTGAAGATTCCTGAAGAATTTTCGTGGATTCATAGAATTGTATTCCACATTTGGGCCATTCTCAATGTTGATAAAAATAGATGATTGTTGCACTAATATTTATGTTCAATGAACAGGTATCATGTGTGATACAAAGTTTGAAACATTTAATTACATCGGATTTGATGAAACAAAATTAAAAGGAGGAAGAACAAGGTTGAAGAAGAGGCTTGTATGTTGAGGTGGCCATGAATATATTTTAATGTGTACATGCATTTTTACATAGAATATTTATTGTGGCCCACTTAAAAATATGGCCTAGCCCAAGCACTGGCAAGCCATCATTAATCTGAGGGATGTGCAGGACCACTAGGGTTAGCTGTTCCAAAGGGAAGCTAAACATGGCTATCCTAAGAGAAGAATAGTGGGCGCATTGAATTCCCAATGAGAAAGATCCACCATATATGGTGGCACGGAGGAAATAAGGAAAAGGGTGGTCAAATAGTGTGCCTGAAAAACACGGTACGGGGTGGTACCATGGAGAGGGGAAGAGAATTTTGAACCGATGTTGGGATGATTTGATTGATAAACCAAACTCAACCCATATCTCCATTTCAATGAGGGATTACATTTTTACTGAGTGAAATGATCTATGACATCCATCCAATACTATTCAATATTTTGGATCTTCTCCATATCCTACTTCTAATGATCTAATTTTCATCATTATCCACATCCATGCCTCGCATGTTCAAACAGAGGTCATCTGATTGCCTCTTGGTTTCCAAACCCCTACGTCGTTATCTTCCTCCCCTAACACTTTCCATTTACATTTCCACCCACTAGAGAAAATGAAGAAACATGATCCAATCACCATGGATGAGCATCTCAAAAACATGAAGACCATAGGAGTTTAACAAATCCACCCATGCAATGAACAATGATCATGCAATCAAAATTCACCAAGAAGAAGAATCAGCCGAGGAAAAATAAGTTGTTACGGCCACAAGGATCTGTGTGATATTTGTGAACATGATTCATGAATGCAATATTAATTCCATGAACAAAGAAAGGATCCCACATTTGAAAAGGAAATATACCAAGGATCTCGTCATATCTTCACCTGCGGTTTTGAATATTTTCATAGAGATGGAAATATCAATCGTTCAAACTATTTTCACCACAGTATTTCACATGGAAATTGATTGTGGAAGAAGATTTTCCCTTGCATATAAAAGGAGGAGCATGATCCAGGAAGTGGTTTCTACTCTGGCATTCCTATGAGCTCTTGTTTTCGAAAAACCGAGCATGTATTTGAGCATAACTTTGTAAAGAGAAATCAAGGAGTCCTACAAGCCTACTTATCTACAAATAAGAAGATCCCACAAGTGTTTGATAAGTTCTTATCACTCTCAAACTACGTTTCAAAGAATTTTAGTTCTTAAGAAAAAACTGGTTCTTATGAACATGTGATTGTTTTCCAAACCTTCAGTGTGATTTGTGAAGGCTGAGTCACCGTGAGCTAGTGGTTGAGCCTCTTCCTCCCACTATGTCTCAAAAAGAAATAAAAACTCAGTGCTAAGAGGAAGAATGCATCCTCAACACAATGAAGACCAATTGTAGAGCTCTCTACTCGCATGGAGGTAAGAACACCGCTTTAGGTTAAATATTTGAAAGGGATGTTTTTGGTGAAGGCAAATCTTGCATGAGGTCTGTACACACATGCATGAACATTTGTTTTTTATTAAAGGAACCTGATGCCTCAAGTGTAAAAAATAAGTTTTATAGTGTTTCCACCCATTAGGGGTTGATAAAACACATATAATCTTAAATAAATAACTGAAATAAGTTCCAAAGAAAGAAGATAAAAAGAATAAAAGAGGCTTTTTGTGTATTCTTAAAGAACTAAAACCTTTAGGGTTGTCACACTTTAATTAAGAAGAGGAAATTGAATGCATGCATGCATGAACACGCATCCATGAATACACTTAAATAAAGAATTAAAATAGTGTGTGAACATGTGTAAAGAAGAAGTACAATGAAAGGGAAGAAAGGTTCCACCTATATGACATATGCATGATCAAATGCATTCATGAAAAAGAGATAATATTTAATTCAGAGGATTCCATGTGAGCCGATCCTCATTGCCTGAATAGTCACATTGGTGAATGTGATTATAGGCAAGAAAGAAGAAGAAGAGTGAATTTTTTTATTGAACTGAATAAAAATAAGAAGTCTAGTGTAGTTGGTGTTTCACTAGAGAAGAAGAGAAAGAAGGAAGGAATAATTGCTTGCCTGCTACTTTTCATGTATTCAAGTGAAGATCACTAAAGAAGATCAAGAGCAGAACAATCCTTTTGAAGAAGGAAGAAGATTTCCCAAGATGTTAGTATAAAGAACTATCATGTGTAAGGGAATATCCTACTTTCCTCAATTTGAAAGAGGATTATTTCCTTTCCCACTCTGAGTGTAGGGTCTTACACTGGTAGGAGATTATATCCTTCCCTCCTCCATGTGTAGGGAGCCACAATGACTAGAGAATTGTTTTCCTAGTCAGCTACTTTAAAAAAAATATAACTTTATAGTTGAGAATCCATGTACTGGTCGTCGGTATACATGGAAAATACCAGTTACTCACATTGAGAAGTGAACCTTGTAAAAATATTGTGCTCATATTTTGATTGAATTCTATTATTTTATGCGATAGTGAAAATATAATAAGAGAATCAAGATCCTAACAGTTCAAGAGGCACATGGATAAAAAGTTGCAATTAGTTTAAAAAGTCCCCAACACTGATTCACCCCCTTCTTAGTGTTAGGTATATCCCAAATAGGTCCCCTCATTGTGAAATTTTAATTATGAAATAATAGATATTTTAATTATCAAAATATAAATAAACACAGTAGATTAAGGATAAACATCAATAGGAATTCCTATTAAAAATAAATGGTTATGTTTTCTCATTTCTATACTATAATGTATAATGGTTCAATCATCATTTTATACTTCTATTGATAAGCCACAACTTTCTAACATACCATGCATCAAGATATGTATTTTACAATTAGACTCTATATGTTATATCACAAAAAGTTTTTCATTATATATTTATACATTTTTATCATTCTTAGATAAATATATAGAGATGATATATACACACAATATAAAATATACCTCATTAGTTATGGTTTTGATGGGACAGATATCTAGGATTCAAACCATATGACTTGTTATTTATCAAATTCAAAATTTGAAATACTCACTGTTTATTTTTTTAGATCCATTTCATCTTTATGGAGATCTATGATCTTCACATGGATGGAAAATAGTTAAATAATTTGGGTAAGATGGGATTTTACCCTACCCTTATGACTTCGATATTCATATTTTTCAAATCTATAAGTATTTAAAGTTTTTCAGTCGTTATCATAGATAAGGTGGTATCATCCATCATCCTTAGATCGCTAGCCACCCGGTTTTTCTTCAACATGTGGTAATGTATTGAACAAGCATAGAATGTGATCAACTCTATCCATCTCCTTTGGATCATGTTAAATTCAGTTTGTGGGAATATATATTTCATGATATTGTTATCAATATATATATATATATATATATATATCAGACTCTTCATAATATAGATAATCCTATCAAATATTTAATGACTAGATTACTACGTCCAGCTCCAAATCAAGTTTTGGGTAATTTTTCTATTGAGTTTATAATTAAAACATGGGATAATAAATTAACTTATCATTATTTTTAACGACCCATCTGAATCCCTTCTTCAAAACATCACTATATATTAAAACCCATTCCCCACTATAGGGTATTGTAAGAACAGTTTTACTAACCAACCTCTTCGTTAGTTCTTCGAGACTATCTTAATATTTTTCTATCTAAATGTATTTCAATCCCTTCCATGTTAACTTTGTTGTTGGATTTGATAACCACATGAAATTTCTCAACAAGAGTCAATAGTATCCTACTAACAAAAGAATACTATGGATATATATTAAAGTGGTTGGTCAAGGCCTTTGTTCAACAACTTATATCCTTGAAGGATCTATATGTGTTCTTTTAAATTTGATTACTTTCTATAAGAATGATAATTTATGTTTCCAAAATTTATAGATTTACAAATTTTAATATATTTTTTCCTTTCTTAGGGTCTTCAACATAAACCTCAAATAATCTTTATGCCCTTCCTTTTTAATTAAATATATGAGACTATTTTCTATAAAGGCTACCAAATATTTTTAAGGTAATATATAAAGACAGTACTAGTAAAATCTATTAAGATTTCAGGGGGATTTATATATTATTTTGGAATCACTCTAAATTCAACGTTTTCATACCTTATGTGATAGGATTTCTAGGTTATATCCACCCTTTTGAACCATAATTGATGACATGAAAATAAAAGGTTGATATTTGGGAAGTATTGAGCTCATCTAAGATAAATGATTATGTATTTGATACATGGAATATGAATGTTTTCCAAATCATGATTTTGTTGAGTTTGTGATAGTTAATGCATAGAAACATTGATACGTCATTCTTATTGAAAAAAGAGGACTAGTGCACCCCATGGTGAATTACAAGGTAATATCAACCACATATCATGAATTTGTTGAATTTTCATCATTAATTATTATAATTCAATGGGAGAAATTCCTTAAGGAATATTTCATATAGGTGAAAAACGTAGCATGAGTTCAATTAAAAACTCAACCTCATATTCTAGTGGAAGATCTCACAATTTATCACAACATATATTGATATAATTATGTAAAATAAATATATCTCCAGTATTGAGCTTCTCTCATACTATTTTAGACAAGTTTCCCTTAGTTATTTTTTATCCGGAAACATATTATTGAATTCAATTATAAATAGAGTTCATAATCATTAATTTAATGATATTTGATAATATGATGATTAAAGATAAAAATTGGGGTTTTATTAAACCTAATTCTTTTATGATATCATTGAAGGAAAATTTAATACATTCCCAATATTATATAAAATTATATTTTTGTAATAAGAACCAGTTCTGCATGAAGTGTTTCATCACAAATCTCAATCAATGAATATTTATTTATCTTGGATGCAATCATTTTTCCATAAGGTATTTTCACAGAATATCTATATCAAACATTTGAGGTGGTGAATCGATATTATTAGAAAAAATGGATGATTTGATAGAATTAAATGAACCATAACAAATTAATACATCTACTGATATAGAGTGAAGAATAGTGTACCTTTCCCCACATCATGATATACATCATCCATCGTGACTGTATTGGAACATCCTTATTCCCTTGGTTTGGGAGGTTACTATAGCATGTTTTCCTCCGTATATATTGGGGTGGGGAATTTATTTGTATAATTATTGAAATACTTTTACATAAAACATTTAAGTGTTGATGGTGAATTAGTTGGGGCCTTCTTCTCGTTTCTTGTATGTATTGGACACTTCACATTACTCTAAAACATATGTTATTAGTGACCTAATTTACTACATGTAAAACATATTCTATATCCTTTATGAAAATAAATCATGTGCTTTGTCCCACATTTTTGGAATTTTGGTTGTCAACATTTCATTCCCTAATGATTTTAGTTTCTATGAAACTCTATTTCCTTTTTATTCTCCCCTAAATATAGAGAGTCACTAGTTTCTACTTCCACTTTTAGTTCATATTTAACAATTTATTTGTATCTTCCAAAGTCTCAGATAGATAATTGCTTTAAAAGACCTTGCTTTAGGACACTAAAGAACTAATTGATATTTCCTTTAGAGTCATTAATAAAATATTATTAATATCATGAAAGTATCATGAAGTAATTTATATATGTTTCAATATATTAATCCTCCTTTTATGTCAATTATAGTAATTCCCATTCCATTTTTCTGTGAATATTTTAGTGGAAATATTTAATGAATAATATTTTCATGAAATCATCCAATCCCATTGAGTAAAATATTTACCTATTTATTGTATTCTTAATGAGTGTCTATCATTGGTCAGTCTCACCATCCAAATGAAATATGTCTAGAAAAGAATTCACATTTTTTGATCATTAGAGAACATGAAATATTTTCTCTGTTTCATTAATCAATTTCTCAATAATTAATGGGTTAGAAGACACCCTAATAGAGGTTGGATGTTTTCTTATAAAAAACTTGTTAGCATATTTCTCGCTAATTGGTTCATTAGTGAGATCAACATGGTTCACATTATTATTCATATCTTGAGTATATTTATAGTGCATTTTCATGAGGGTTTTTACCCCATATCTCTTCCCTTTTTCTTTCTCATTTTGAAAATTGCCACATTATCCTTAGCAACCATTGCTAAAAATCTTTATCCATGTTCCATAAATTTAATAAAATCATGGAATGTTATATATGAGAATACTAATAAAAGGGAAAATTTTTTATTTAGAATAAATAACTCATTAATAATGTGTATATTCAATCATATGGTCTTATAAGTTTCGACAAGGCTTATAAATGGAAATATATCGTAATAAAATTTTATCTCGCATTTTTATCCTTTATAAAAATAAAAAAAAGTAATATGAATTAATAATATCATTTCTTACAAGATTATCTAATGAGGTGTACATTTAAGACACTTCACCATGCACTGAGTGAAGAACAATTTAATAATGATCCAAAACAAATCAGTGTTATTACCCTTAGGTTCTTTTGTACTAGATTCTACATCCACATTATGGTATCCAAGTAGGGATGTCATTGTTAATAATCAATACACTATAAAATTTACCAAAATTTTAGGATATATTCTATAATTAGACTTATCCCCAGGGTTCCCAGAAAAGTTATATAATCCTAATCCCCAAAAATGTCTAAACCCTTCTCTAATACCAACGAATATGACCAAAGGAAATCAAGAATATAATTAACAATAATTCCCTTATTCGAACATTGCTTCTTAAAAATACACGCACAACCATATACCCCAAATGTTTGATATCTTTGAATACTAGGTAAATTAAAGTATTATTTCACATAATTTCATCAATATTTCTCAAAACATCACTAAAATGGACTACCATTGTACACATAAAATCACATATAACTTCCTATGGGAATTTAAATCAAAAAAGGGATGAACATGAACACAAATTAAGGGAAAAGATATATATGATTCATAAATGGTTAAATAATAAAAATACGAGAAAATATGAACATGGGAGAAATATATAATTAAAAAGAACATGTAATAGTAATATTTTTCCATGAGGAATGATAAAAAGATATTTATTCTAAAATGAAAATCCATATACCATTGAATATGATTGTATAAATGTGAGATAATAAACACTATTCATAGAGAATTTTCATAAGAACATAAGATAAAAATGGGTTTTTCATAGACATAGAGAATAAAAATGAAAATAGAATAAATATAAAGCTTGGGAATATTTTGAATATGAGAAAATAAAATTATTCCCACCCTTTAAGGAATGAAAAAATCCAAATATTTCAATAATTTATGTTTTGAACAAATCCATGTATGTCCACAATCAATTATCTCACGATATATATGATTTAAACAAATTCATTGGAGGGTGATATATGATCCCACCCATAAATATTCATACATATATTAGCTAACTGAATAATTTCATACATAAATATTACATATTTTTATATGAATATTCAACACATAACATTATGATCCACACAAGTACTATAATGGTTTTGTTTCATTGGAGTCTAGATATATAAAAAATAATTAGGGACATTATTTATCAATTATCATAATTTTATTCTCACATTGAAACCTTCCTGGAATACCCTACTTAAATCCTTTCTTCATATGTTGAGGAACAAAAACATAATAAAGGGTGATCTTAGAGGCCCAGTAAGGGTAAATAAGTGATATAACAATCGATGATCATATGCAATCATAAGATAAGAAAAATGCTATGAGATTATGATTATAAATTTCAAATTTCATACCCAATTTATCATAGATTGTAATCATGAATCATGACATAATTCGTTATAATTTTTATGACTTGAATTATAAGGGTGGGAACCCATCACTAATCCATCATGAACCACGAGTACAGATCATAATAAAAAAAACATGTCAAAAACTTGTGGAAACATTATAGTTCTAGAAATGGTTTCATATGTCAATGTTAACTACAAAGACCATAAAATCACAGTGAATCATGAATAATAAAATATTTTTCATATCATAATAAATCATTCATAACACACTTATTTCTTATAGTGGATTAGTTATCACAACATATTTCCAATTGGGGATCTAGAACATCAACTATTTCCTATAAATATATAATGAGATATAATTTTTTACCGAATTAAATGGAGGGATGTTTAATTATGGTCCCAACCATCACACAATAAAATCCATAAATTTGTGTGACACATGATTACAAAAAAATTATCGTATCATAAAAAAAATAACCTATGGAAAGGAAACATGTTTCAGAAACATTTCAGTATTTCATCATTTCATAACCCATGCAAAGTAAACAAGTTTCATAAAAAAACTCATTATCATAATCATAAACCATCAATAAAAATAATAATAATGGTGTAATTATATTTTATCCCTAGTAAAACATAATTAAAATAAAATTATGATATCATAGATGGAAATTCTATTAAAAGATCATTGAAATATTTCTTGAGGAAAATACACATTTTATTTTGAAATAACTTATTTACATTACAAGTATTTATAAAATATTAATAAAATAATTTTATCTGAAATGAACCATGGATGATTATAAATAAATCTTGAGAATATTGAGTTTTCATGATAGTAATAAATTACATTCATTACTTTTACATTAAATTAAGGATACCATTACTGTTATAGGTAAAAAATTCACAATCCACTCATTTGGAAAACAATAAGAAGATTCCATTTAAATATTATTGTAATTATTATAAAAAAATTTAAATAAATTTTAAAAAGTATTTGAGAATATATAAACACTTTATTTAATACTTGTACCTAGATGAAAATTTTTTTCTAACTGAAATAAGAAAAATAATGTTGGATTTTCTTAAAAGAAATTATAATCTATTTTAGTTTCAAATAGCCAAAAATGGTACATAAACATCAATTTTTATAAATAACCATATTATAATAATAATTAATGTAATTTATCATATAAGTATCATATAAGTTTCTCAATTTAAATTAAATCATAAATAACCCCGGTTTAAAAGGGAATGATACATAAATCCCTTATCTTATGTCTCATTTTACCTTGTACAAATTTGAACCACTAATATAATATGAATAAATTTATTATAAATCTATTACAGGACATTAAAATTATATATCATATCATATAGGAATTTATTATTACATTTTATCACCTATGTATTGATATTTTTTAGTTAAACCCATTATTCTAGTTGAAAACTACTTCGTTTATCAAGAATGTTTTAGTTTGGATGTATTGTTCCTTGTATAGTGATCAGGATTCCATTATCTAAAAAACTTTAATCATGTCGTTACTTTCATATATAATTATTATATTCACATATACAACTATTCTTTAAATGAGGTGATGATAAAATAATTACACCACTTCGTGGAGATGGTTTCCCATAAGTAATCGTGAATGGTGTTTCCATTTTTCAATGCATGGAACTGTCCTGAATGGAACCAATATAGCCCACCTGGTCCGTGATAAGATTCATTTGACTTCCCCAATCCCACCTCCAATATTTTTAGGGTGAGAGACCAATACCAAGGAATAGCATTCATGTGGTGGGTCTTATTATATGGTACCTATAAACACACTCACACGCACATCTACAAGCACATACAATGCTAAAATGTAAAAATACAAATGATACCAATTTCATTCATATATCAATATCCCAAAATAAGATTATAAGGTATAATATTGAAAATAAAAATAGGAAAAAATAAATCCCCTAAAAGTTTTAAAGAAGTCAAACATACAAATAAGAGAGGACTACGATCAAATGTGAATCTTGAAGTCTAGCTTATGTCTAATATCTACATGATCCCAGTCCACTGAGAACCCCCTCTAATGACCTTAAATCTACATAAGACATATAATGTTTGGGAATATTCAATAATGGGGTGAGTATTACAATACCCAATAAGAAACCCTTCCATGACTAAACATAAAACATCAAGAGTAGTTATCTCATCACAGGATATGAAAATCATAATTTGAGACATGAAACATAACAACTAGATATACTAATAGTATAAACTATGTCTAAAAGTAATGTCTCAACAGAAATTATATACTAATATTATTCTCAAGAGACTGTAACTACAATCACCTAGAATAACTCACTCTTTGTGTTTCATAACACCAGTTATATCTAACTAATATATCATTCTCTACAGGTCTCTCTATAAAGAAGTACATGATGGAAATTTAAACTGATCAATACACATATGGGGATCACACCCAGGTCCATGGGGTATACCAATAACCCAGTTTGGATTAACTTAATATGTAGTTGATTGATTCCCATGTATAGATAGTGAGGTTGAATATGAGAACACCACCTATGGGAGAAGATGATAGAGGATTCTACCAAGGTCCATGGAATATTTTGAATAATATATCTGAGACTAACCCCTTTTAGAAGATAATAGTCCTATTCTTAAGACATTATTCCATATTATAACCTCATAAGGAAGTATTGGGGGAACACAACCAAAAGGAAACTAGAAACTTATTAGGGGAACATGGTCCCCAAGTCATCTTTTAAGAAGTTCAGGATGTTTAAGCAGGGTACCAAATGTGTACCAAAAATCTTGGGCCTTCCCATGCATGTTCTCTTGTTCCCATTACTGGGATCATGTATATCTATCCAAACACATGTAATGAGTCCATGCCATGTACCTATCTATGTAATAGTATTGTCCATGTCCATGTACTTTACCAGTATCTATGTACCTTGACATATTTGTGCCTACATATCCCTTAAGATATATTTTCAGCCACAAAGTAGGGGTCAAATTGAATGTGACATGTGAGAAATGTTGTGTGATATTTAAATTAATATGGAACCCTAGCACTATATCTAAGGCCCCACAAATGGAGTGTGTTATTCCATTACACATAATCTAGTACATAAATTTTTAGCACCTCTAGGTTTTTATTGAATAGTTTAGATATGCTACTACCACCATGATTGTTTCTAGGAGACTCATATTTGGGTCACTCAATTTACTCCATCACCTATCATCAGAAATCAAGCCTCGATTTACTCAAAAAAATGATACCTTAAGCTTTTATATTGTTGTATCCATGCATAAAATCCTGATTTATAAGTAATACTAGTCTAATCTGATCTTAAAATGGTATTACAACATAATTACACCTCAATTAAACCATGGATCATAAAATAATCCCATTTTATTGATATTTTTCACCGATGAATGATAGTTCCATAATAAAAATACCTAGATGTTTTTTAACCACCAAAAAAGAGTTTCCTGTGATTGATGTATAAAGTAACAGGAGATAAAACCATAATCAATAAACATTAGGAATTAACTTTATCTATTGTACATTTCTGACTCATTTAACTTATCGTAGATTTAATGAATGAAGTGTAAAATAACCTATAAATGATTAACAAAATAAATCTATCATATTTTAATTAGCCATTGATTCACAAATTAATTCTATTTTATCAGAATAGATACATGTTTGATGAAAAATTTAAAAAGGTAAGAATCCACCAAATAAAAATCTCCTAGATCAATTTTGGATTGGTTGCGAATGAATAATGACCCTATATTGTAATCCTGGGTGAGATACATAAACTAATATTTCAGTGGTGATCATTGTGATATCGATTCTATCCTCTGATCTAATGTCAATCACAAAAACCTCTAAAAAATCTCCTCTCTAGGTCTCTATGGTTATGTGGATAACCCTTGGACTCACCCATAAGATGATATCTTAAAGGATTATTTGGATTCTATGTCAATAACAATTAAATAAATTAATTAAATTACTTATTTTATTATTTTTGTTATAGATTATTTTTAATCAAATGCTCGACATCGATTAAAAAAATTTGGTCCTAAGACAATTTTATAAACTCAACGGAGAGTCTCAGATTTCAAATATGATACTCAGTTAAAGAGTTATTTGGATTTTTCATGAAAATTTTTCACGCATGATACTAATATATTTAACATTTTCCAAATATTTTTTTTACAATCACTGGGCCTCAAAATAATTCTCTATAATAGATCATTTCATTGAAAATACTACTCAATATATTTCAATTCATTACAAGAAGAAAAAAATAAACATTACATTCTCTCTTACTTAAGCATTTTCATCCTAAAAATTAAAAATGAAAAAATAAAAAGATGGGGGTATTGAGATAACTCCAATGTATATCACTTCTAGATTCTCTCCTAAATATTACCGTACTGATAACGAAAATAAACCAAAGGAATCACACTAAAATAGTAGATCTTCTTTTTCTAATCATAAATCTCAACCGGGTAATCTTCAAAGGTTGATCTATCCTCTATTTGTAGCTCTCCCCAGTAAATAACATGTGATGGGCCATGAGAAAATCCTCTTTGTTGTGACATGTGGAAGATGTTGTGTACTTAGACTTATTTTTGTAGTAAATCCAAGATGTACGCCACCACACTGACTCTATGTAGTATCCAGAAAGGGCCAATGAATATTAGAGATAACATAACACCACAGTAAAATATTCATAATCCACATCAAGGTGAGACCATAAATAACAAATGGACTCTCTAATAGAACTCCAAAGGTCTTATTCCTCATTATACTTATGAATTATAATATACCTATGAATTCCTAATATTCTCCCAGATGATGTGAATATTTCTTATCATAGCTTGCACCAACTCTTATCCTATGTGTGCTGACTCACCAGGATCGTTCAAACAAAGTGGTGACCTATAGGTTATCCCATAAAAGGCCATGAATGGTTACATAATGATGTTTAATTGTTTCTATAACTATACAAAAACATCACCAAGGTAGTTGACCCTCCTAATTATTGGAAAATTCAAACATTCAATACCCCTACATGTCCTCTAGAACCTGAATAGTCCAATCAATCTAGCCATTAGTCTAGAGTGAAACACCAATATCAAATTAGAATAAATCACAATGTCCTGCTAAAAACCTTTCCATAACGTTGATTTACAGTGATCATCATGGTCTGAAATTATCAAAGAGGAAACTCCATGGAGGAAAACAATCTACTTCACATAATGGCATCACAAACCCTCGACCAATCTCTTCTCATGAATAGCTATGAAGTGGAATGAATGGTGTATCGGCCTATGAATTACCATATAGAATTATTTCCTCTTGAAATATTTTTTAAATATATCATGAAGTCTATAGATATTCCATCCAACTTCCACTCGATAACCTCAAGGGGTTAACCCAAATCCACTAGATTCTAGTGATCAACCTTCACCTGCTGACAAGTGAGGAATTTAGAGATACATTCTTATATGCTATTCTTCATAAATGGCCATCGAAACTGATTTTAGAGGTATTGGTACATATTTCCACCATTTTATGTTCCACTAAAGGGGATATATGAAACTCCCTCATCACCTTATACCAAAAAATCACTAGTATTATCATCCATCCTCTGAAATAGATAATGTGCTTCTAGCCTTCATAAAATCCATAAGAAGAATTTTCAGTTCATATATAAGAATGTATGGTATCACATTTGGTATATCCATGTTAATATTCTTCAGCACACTATAAAATAGTTAATTTACCAACCATTTACGGATGATATGAAGAACCATACTTTTCCACTAATGAAAATAACAATGAGGCTAACTTCTCTGACACCTCAACCAACATCTCAGAACAATATCTCCCACTGAGATCATCGGCCACAAAATTCAGCTTAGTAGAAGTATATAATATCTCTATGTAATAGTCATGATGGAATTTAGTTATTTCCTCTTTCAAAATTTAAGGTCCTTATGAGAGAGTATAAACTTGAGACACTTGTGGTCAAGGTAGATGATAAGCTGCTCACCCACAATGTAGTTTCATCACATATTTAGAGTGAATGATACTATTATCAACTTAAGATCATGTTTTGGGTAATTTTTCTCATTTATTCTCAACTATATGGACCCATAGGTGATCCATATCTTCTTATAAATCATCAAACATCCATTTTAGGTCTCCAAACCATAATTTAATACAATGGTCTCAACGCCCTCATCTGGAAATATAAACATGGGGTCACTCTTCAGCCATTACTGAAACTTCTGAACATCATGCGTGCACCTTTTTATCCACATGAAAGTATTCCCCTTTCAAGTCAATGTAGTTAAATTTGGAAAAATTCTTGAGAAATTAGGGTAAAATATCTTGTTGTAGCCTATCAATCCAAGGATGTTTTGTACCTTACAACGCTCTGGGTGGATCCCAATATAACACTACCATGACCCTTTTTAGGTCTACTGATACACCATCACCTAATATAACATGTCCTATAATGTGGACCTCTTGAATCCGAAGCTAAAACTTTGAGATATTCCCATAAATTTGGTGTTATCTGAGTGCATCTAGAACCATTCTCAAGTGTCTCATGTACTCCTCCTCGATCACTAAGTACATGAGGATATATTTCATGAATACCACAGTGAAATAGTCTAATAAAAAAGAAGGAATATATGATTCATGAGTCTCATGATCACTACTGGGAAATTCATAATGCAGAACAGAATCACTAAGTACACATAGTGACCATAGCAATAATTGAATTCTATATTTAGTATATCTTCTTCCCATTCTTATAGCTAGTGATAGCCTAATTTGTTTTCAATCTTGGAGAACCATCATACCTCTCTCAAATGATCGAAGAGGTCCTCAATCATTAGTAGTGGATAATTTTCCTTCATTGTCACCATATTCTAGATCTGATAATCCATTCATAATGTTAATTCCTTGTCTATATTCTTAGAGAAAAACATCGGTGCTACACATGGGGAAACACAAGGTCTCACAAATCCATTCCTCTACTAGAAATCTATTTTCACCATAAGTTTGTAAAAATATACAAGAGCCATGTGATATGTGGTAATATATATCAGGGTCATATCTGGGTGCAATTCAATGAAGAATTATATCTCTATAAGGAGAAATATAATTGAAATGTCCCTAGGAAAGGAATCCTCATACTCAACCACCATAATAAGAAACTAATTTAAAATAGAAACTACAAATATAATATTTATTTTAGCCAAAATATGAGTAATGAAATACATGATATGACATAGGATTACATCCTACTCTTCGTGGTTCTCCATCTGACCTATGAAAGATAACATCACCCCATCAACATGGACACATCACATCATCTACCTAAAATAGTCATTAATTTCATGAAAAGAGTATATAGAGTACCTTCCTAAGATTATGTTGTTAGGAATCATCACTACCACCAAGAAATCCAATGAGAAATGTTGTCCAATAATATTCATATCATACTATTAACAAAATTATGTGACCACCATGTCATCTCTGGTTAGAGTCTCCAAGCATAAGTGTCATGCCAAGGGCTCAACCGGAACCACTAGGTCTCAAGCAAGGGATGTAGAAAAAGAAGTGTCTCATGAATTTTTCTTTCAAATATATACATATGGTAGAAAATAAAAATATCATACCTTTAATCATCTCCATATCCTATGGATCATAGGACTCTATGGCTTGCCGCTACCATCTCCCATATCCAAAGGCTCCCTGATCCTGACAGAGAACATTGATGGATTGTGGTGGCAACATGTCAAAAAATATTTCACCCCCAATGGTCTCCTTACTACTATAACATACATTCTATCACATGGACCTCCTTTCTCCAGCTACTACCTCTTTCTAGGTGTCCCAAACACTACCTCACTATCACCCTTATGGTGGGTCATAATGTCTCACGCGATATGTCCCCAACCATCATAAATGTTACACCACCTCTACTAAGGTTGAATAGACCCATCCCAAGATCCCTAAACTATAGAACCTCATTAATGAGATATCCCCCCTAAAAAATCTCACATGTCCTGATATCCAAATATACCATTAGATATATTTTGTCGATGTATCATCACATGTATTCCCATTATGAGCACCCAATGTAGGTGTCTGATCAGCCTAAAAGCTCTCTATAACCAAGGCAGGCTCTAGAACCCTATAATTATTAGGAATACATAGAGGTATCACAATATCCTAGAGGTATCTGTGTAGAACTCACTCAATGGTCCGTGATTAAAATAATGTATCCCTTACCATATACATCAAATATAATTGGAGGTTGGTAAAACATAAATAATACTAATCCATAGTTATGTTTCCCAGTTGTATATGTAAAATATCTCAGATGCACACTAATCGAATTGTAGCTAGAGAATAATACTCTCTGAAGAGATGCTGATACTCGATCACAAAAATAGTTTCCTCATTATATATTAAAATAACCAGGCTCCACCAACATCCAATAAATCCTTGGAGAAGGAATTACACGTATAATACATTCTTTTCTATAGGTGTTCGAAAGAGACGAATGACTCTCATGATCACATTGATCCAGTCCAATGGTTCTTGTGTGTTGGGATCACACCTAAAATAGAGGAGTTTCTAATGTTTAAACTAATGAATGAAACTCATAATATGAGCCTCATCCACTAGTACATGGGGATCTTTACTCAACTCGAAGGGTATAGGTATGATTTTAGAACTACCTGGAGTCACTACCTACATATTAAATCCCTATATTAAATCCTATTCACTATGGGGATCTTCCTCATAATCTTACTACCAAATCATATCTAAAAATCATCATGAAGACATTCTTCAATAAAAAATATACCATGGTCAATGAGTATATCTTGGAAGATGACTCGAGAAGGATGTGGAATCACAACCCATTCTTATATGATGAATATACCAATTATTTTTCTATTCAACCAATTTATACATGCATCGAGTTGAAAAGAATATTTTTGGATTCCTTTTGTATGGATATGTTGTTTTCTACACCAACACTTGATTCTCTAGACTTAACAAAAAAATCAAAACACATAATTGTCTTTACATAAAACCAAAATCAATCTCAAAGATAGAAAAAAAATCCAAACTATGGTTCTAATAGAAAACAATCCTCGTATTCTACTCTATCATGAATCAAACAACTAGGGCCAACCTAGACAATGATAAGCCATGTGTGACTACCCAAGCTTTCTTCCAACAGGCTAGGGGCTGGTGAATAGTTCTGAGTAGACATAACACTCACATGGGATTCATTATAATATAGTTATTACACACACACACACACATCTCTAACCCCATACAACACTGAAATGTAAAATACAATTGATATAAAATGCATGCATACATCTAAATACCACAATCAGAGTATGATGAATAAAAATGGTATGCAAAAATCACAAAATACAAACCCATAAAAATTATAATGATGTCCAACCAGCTAATAATAGAGTAATACCTTCAAATGTTACACCGAGAATGGACCAAGGTATCTCTAGCGGAAATCTATATACAATTTTCCCCTGGACCACTTCGAATCCCATTGAATAGTTAGTCATCTACATAAGACATGATACCTACATCAATATCCCATGTAGTGTTGAGTATAATAATACCTAGTGGGAAACCTTGAAGTCATTTATCATAAATAATAAAGGGTAGTCAAATAATCATAATATATTTCAATAATAATATGATACATTTAATAAAACACCCATATATTCTCATAGAAGAAACTAAGTCTCAATGTATGTTCAAAACTACATTTAATACCTAATATTATACTCATGATTGTCTGACTATACTATCTTAAGAAAATGCACTCAATGAGTCCGATAGAAATGATGTCATATATACAAGATTTCATTCTCATCGGGACTCTCCTTATGTTAGTATGCACTGGAAGTCTGAAGGGATAGATATAAATATGGGGATCACAGCCAAGGTCATGGGTATACCAACAAATCAATATATATTAATCTAGTAAGTAGGGGATGGATACCCATGTATATTTGTTCTTGAATATTCTAAAAATCCATCCTAAGAAACTTGATGATAAATGATTCCTCTTAGGGCCATGGGGGATTCTGAAAACTCTATATGAGTGTATTCTCTCAGATTGGATAAAAATCATATTCTTAGGATGTAATTCCATACTATACCACAAAAGGATTTATTTAGGGAACACACCATCAAGGAAACTAGTCTATATTGAGGGGAACAAGGTTTCCACATCATCATCAATGAAATACATGATATATAAGTAGGGTACACTGCATGAACCTCTAATAACAGATATTACCGTGTTTAAGCATGTGTTCCTTTTCTTATACTGGTCTATATATAGCCACAGTTGTGTATTGAGGTTGTTTTGTGTAACTATCCATGTCTGAGTAACAGGTGGTGCCTGTGTACTTTACTTGTATCCATGTACTCGGCCATGTTGTTACCTATGTGTCCTCCAATATACATTATGATCGACTATATAGGGGTCACCAGACATGTGACATTTGTCACACAATGTGTGTTATTTAACATTATATAGAAACCTAGTGCCACATCTTGGGCCCCACTCAAGGTGTGTGTTCTTCTATTACACATCTTATAGTGAGGAAATTTCAAAAACCCATAAGTAATTCTTGAATTTTTGATATTTTCCACAAAAATCAGGATCCTTGTAGAGAGACTTGGATATACGGTCATAAGATAATCTCCATCACTACTGATTTGAAAATGGCCCACAATTCACTTGAAAAATTATGCCTCGAGTTGTGTTTTTTCTCCCACTGCAAAGTTAAACCATGAATTAGGGAGCACTAGTATAATCTAATCATCCTCCAATCATCCTCCATTATCACACCATGATCATATGCATGATCATGAAATGTACCTATAGTATTGAACCATTACATAGAATAATGGTAATGTAATGATCTAATACTCGATATTTTTCAATCCTTGGGCCAATGGAATTGTTGGTGATGAACATGTGAGGAAATAGGGGAGAAAACCATAAATAATAATCATAAGGAATGAACCACCTCATTTTTTCATTTTAGTTTTGATCCTTTTTCATAGATTTTATAAACCAAGAGGAAAATAATCTATCAACAACAAACAAAATAAATCATCCATATTTAAATAAGTCGTCAATGCATGAATAAATTCTTGTTTGTAGAATTGATATGTGTTTAACATGGGATAAATAAAAAAATAAAAAAATAAAAAAATCCTACCTCACGATTGGATCAGTAATAGATGAAAATTGGTAATGTGTTGTAGTCATCATTGACATTCGTGAACATCATTGTCATCGGTGATACATACATTGTCAATTACATCCTCTGATCTAATTTCATTCACCGAAACCCCTCTAAGATCTACTCCCTTTGATTCTAGGGTTATATGGATAAACCTATGACATACCCAAAATAGCATATTTATAGATGATTACTAGGTCACTGCAGAAAAATAATTAAATTGATCATTTTAGTTTATTATTTTCGCATGTGATGAATTTTTAGAAAATTCCTAATGATGAAAAAAATATTGTCATACCTACGGTAAATCTCACATTCCAGACTCAATGGAGGTCTAATATTTCTAATCCAAAACAATTTTTAAAATTTATTCATCATTTTCTAGAATGAAATGTGTCTGTTAGCTTAATATATTAAATATTTTTCATATATCAATTCTTATTTCACCGAAACTCAGAATCTCATGTCATTTTAGTGTTTTGATTTGAAAATATTTCTAGATATATTTTAAATCTATACATGGAAAAACTATATGCATTAATGGAATGAAATAAACCTAAATTGTAATTCAACATTAAATTACACTAATAATATCATAGATTTTATATATATTCAGTAATTCGATCATTATTTCCATAAATGGTAAGTGGTGATGAAAAATGAAATGCATCACTTTGAGAAGGTGGTACTCCACACAAGCGTACGAGCGATGTTTTCATTTCCCATATATTGTATATGTGGTAAATAAAGGGTGTTACATTATCATAATAACAATTAATCATATTTTTTATATTAAAGTCATTATTTTATGTTGGATATCATAGATTTAGAGGAGGTAGAGGAATAAATTAATGTTAAAGTACTAAGTTAAGAGTTATACCTTTTATTTGAGAAAACTTCTTGGGCTTAAACATTATACATTGTAATGATTGTGTTCTAGAAATAAATTAATCTCTTTGATATTATAATGGAATCTAGGATGGTGTTAGAGTAGGGAATCAAAAATATATAATACTCAAAAGGTGTGAGGAATAGAGGAGAAGAGGTTCCATTTTATATGTGATGAGTGGGGAACTCTTGGAATTAATTAAAATATTACATTAATGAATGTTTCTTTTCATATATAAGTGGAATAAAATTGATATATTTTGATTATAGAAAACATATGTTTCAAAAACCTATAATTATTATATTTTACATTTTTAGGTTATTGTTTCACCCATATCTTGTTTTGGAACCCCCAACAAAACATTTTGACTGTTACCGTAATATCAAAGTATTTTACACTTTATGGGTGAAAATGTTACCATAAATTGAAAAGTGGCCCGTAAATGCCAAAAAATAATTATTTTCAACCATACCCCATTCACTTGGAAAATGAATGAATTTTGAGGAATTTTATATAATTTAGTAAATTATTGTTTATTATAAAAAATCATTAATGTCATTTTTGGAACTTTTCATTTAATGTGGCACTAATGTAATGAAGATAACTATTGAATTAAAATATTAACAATTAAAACATCAACATAATTTTATGTTTATGTAAAAATTTCTTATAGAACAATAATTCACACAAATTCATTATCTTTTAAGGAATATAAAACTAGTCATTTCGTTTTTATATTAATTTAGTAAATACCATTTGGGTGTTGTGTTAGAATTTAAGATAATTATTCAATCACTAAAAATAAAAAATAATTTATTATGATGAATAAAATTAATTTATCTTTCAAATAAAAATTTAGAACTAAAAATAACAACATTTATCCATAATAAATAATATTATTGATATTAAAGTCAAGAGATTGACATCTTGTATTTATTATTTTCTAAAAATAATATAAAGGTCATAATCAATGAAAAATGAAACAAAGTGGACATATATTATAGAAACAATTTTGATAATTGTAAAAATAAACTCATAAAATTAGATAAGTCATTTTTTAGCAAGTTTTTAAAGCCTTATAACAACTTTCAACCCTGATTTACCTATTATACCCTTACATTGGTGACAAATATTTACCAAGTTTACTATTAACAATGAGATAAAATAAAATGGGAGTATTTAAAATAATTTAACCTCTTGATTACATATATAGGATCCATTTTTCAATATTAAATTTATATATGTGGAAGAAACTAATTTACAATAATTGTGAAAAATGAAACAACAATTTTATTAGAAAAATTTATATTTGAACATAAAAATGATTTTTTTTCTTGGATTACTTTCTTCCACAAGGGAGGATTAAAGCAGTAAGGTAGGGATGTTAGGAAGTAGAATCTTCCATTATAGTTTGAACCTAATTGGTTTGAGATATGTGAATAAGAGGAAGATTTGATGGCCTTTTATAGGGAAAGGAGAGGTCATACATGAAATTTTTTAAAACAAGTTAGTTGTACCCACATTTTTACCTAAAAAGACATAAAAAACGAAAAAACCGAATAATGTAAGGTTCATGGCCGAATCGTGGCAAAAAAATGGGGTTTGGACAAATTTATAGGTAATTTTGGGTATTAAATATAAGGTTTAGGGCATTATTAAATTAATTTTTTATAACCATTGTAATTAATTTTAATCACTTTAACTTATATTTTTGGTCAGAAACTAAGTTGACCTAATTAGAAATGATAAATTATTTATATTAGAAATATTATTTTTTTGATAAATTCTATGTCACAGAAGTGGGAAAAATTAATTTAAAAATAATCCCACTGAATGGAAGACACTATGGACTTTTTTGAGTTAAAACGTCCAAAAGTTTACTATGTTTTTATACCCAATTTCAAAGTCAAATTTACTTCAATTACCTATATTGAATTTATTTGAAAAATTATTATATAATTAATCATTTAAACTAATTTAAAATATAATTTAACATTATAAATTTATTATATAGAAATGAAATTTTAATTAAAATTCATTATTCTGATTATTCATTAAAAAATATAACCATACATAAAAATATAAAAAATATATCCTGACCTAATTTTTTTTTATTTCAAATTTTTTTTTATTTTGACATATCAAATCTATAAAATTTCAAAAAATCGGATTTAAAATGGGTTCATCATTAAAAGGCAGTAAAATTACCTTTATAAAAATATAGGGGTTTAACAATAAAATTGAGTTTCTTGTTATCTCATATATATCAAATATATTGGATGACTGCAAAAAATATTTGTTTGAATATATAAAATATAAATATCATTAATATCATTAAATATTTTTAATTAATTTGACTTATTAATATAAATCAACCTTTTCAAAAAAAATAGACTTATATAAAATCAATCCCTTTATATTCAGTTGGTTTCTATATTATTTTTTAATTAATAGTTAATAAATTATTTCAACTATCTATATTCATAATTTTTTCCATCCAATAATATTATATTTAATGTTCATATTATATCCTATTTAATAATTATATTTTAACATTGAATTATTATTCGATAACACCCGATCTTGTGTGTTATGTAAGCCATCGAGGAATGTAATTCTTTCCTTATATATAATATAAAATCAATTTTCCATATAGATAAATATAAAATTTATGTTTCATGTAGTGCACAATTTACTTAGCGTTGCATATAATACAATCCAAACATTGTGATTTAATTTAAAATAAACTATTTTCAATGTTGCGTAAATTTAAAAATATCAAAAAGATTAAATTAATTAAAAATGTATATATTTCAAAAAATATCGAGGTACTAAATTCTACCCCCATCATAATGAATTTCTCACTCAAAATTCATCTAGGATACCAAGGGTTTATTACTTGATATTTTCATTTGTGAAAACCCACATCATAAAAATGAACACTAAAACTTTCCTTAAAAATGAAATGTTGTGAGAATAATGTTTACCAAAAATAACATATAAGTAGTTTTCCATATAGGAGAACATAGGTAGGAAGTGAATATAGGATATGGGTTAAAGTTTATATATTTGTTTGGAGTGATTGAGTTCATCAATCACAAACAACAGAATGATCAAATTAATGTTGAGGGCCTCAAAGTCATAAACCTGTGATGATTTATAAGGACTTTTGTTCAACAAAAATTATGGTATTTGGACCATTTTTTATCATAATACTATATTTTAGAAATTATTTTATTGACCAAGAATATAAGTAAATATAATTACATGATATATTTCTAAAAAAATCAATCATTGGTTTTTCTTTTTACTTTTTATAATTCATCCATTAGTTCAAGAAATGGGTTTCTTAAAATTAACATTGATGCCTAAAGCACTAAAATACACATTTAGAAGATTTTATAGCCCATAAAAGAATTATAAATATTGATATTTATCTATAATTATTCCTAAAAATCAATATGTTTAATACATAATTATCTAAACATAAAAAACTAAATCTATTTTTTTCATCATAAATAATTACTCATCGAAAATAATTATACATAAACAACGACATCGCATAGACCAGTTCTAGGAATGAAACCATTATTTTCCTTCGGTCATGGATTAAATACTATGGGAATTTTCATAATTGATTGGTTGTCACCCTACATACATGATTTCCTTTTATAAATCTATAATAATATAATTTCCGAAATAAATAAGATGGACATCCTTGAAAAAAAGTTAATCATTAAATAGACCTTTAAAAAATGTTTTCAATATAATATCAATACCTAAATACTTACCACAAAGTTTAACTTCAAATTATCTTGAATAGTTAAACTTATAATCCCTATGAAGTATTAAAATCAATAACTTTGAAAAGAAGTAATGAAATTAGCCAACATTAATCTCCAAAAAATCACAAATTAGCTCTTATTTTTCCCATTCCAACCATGTGAATACCCTCATTGTAAATTCTCTTGGAACATGGCATCAACCTGAATTACCATAAATACATATCGAAAACAAAAAAGTTTCCTTATTCCAAGTATATTGTATTTATTCCATAAATCCAATATTGTTTTAATCTCTTTAAATTTTAGCATAAACCACCTATCAAAAAGTCATTATTTAGCTCCAAGGTAATCAAAACCTTCCAATTTACTTAAGAATATCCCAAAAATTGTTATCCACAAAACATTATATTAAAATAAGTAAAATACTAATGTTTACCTTTCCCTTAATCAAGTTTTTTCCATGGACATAACCTTTCCATTTTTTCACTTTTATATTCTATTGGAACCACTCAATAGGATCATGTAAGTCTGTACTGAAAAACATTGACTGGACAATCCTTATATATTTCACCATTCATATAAAATAAGTCTTTAATCCAAATACATGAATATTTTTATTATTCCAATTCATACTTATGTAATTAACAAGGATATCTCATCCTATTAGATAATAAATATTTTCGTTCACAATTATTTGTAGTCTCTTCATCATCTTCAATGTAACCATTACAATCACCACCTTTTTAATTCCTTTTAGGAGATTTCCACTTTGGAAATTTATATTTATAATGACCATTTATTCCACACATAAAACACTTAAACATTGATGAAGACTTACATAGAGAAATATTCTCATCCATTTTGTTAACCAGACTCGTCATTTTTTTCCTTGTGGTTAACTGCTTGTGTCCTTTTCTAGGGTTAAAACATCTTATATTTCCTATAAAACATTCACGTATGCGGTTTTTTCCAAATTATTGACAAAAATTAAACTAAATATTATTTAATCCATGATCTCCATTACCTGAACTCTCATCGAACTCCTTATTTCTATTCCATGGAGAGTCTGAGAGTTGGTTGAGGTATATAATGTTAAGAATGTTTTGTGAAACTTGATTAGGCATGATCACAACATATTTCACTCCAGTGACCATCCCACTTGACTTCTCACCAAAAATTCATCCATCACATTCAACAGTAGTCTAGTTTCTTACAATTACCTTCATTGACTAAAACCACAAGCATTGTTTGAGTATTACATATCATAATAAAAAATCACATTGTCATGTAAATAATTATTTATAGAATGTTTAAATCATGATATATTCCTTAATATATTACACCGAAGATTCATACTATGTTATTATATCCATCTTATATTTAAATCCTTCAATGGTTGTGATGAATTTTGTGAATTCCCAAAGCATATCCCCCAAGAGTGTCAAACCGAATGTGAAGTAAGGCCTACTGTCATGTACCTAAATACCCCGAGTGAGGCCCAAAACATATTTTCAGAGATTTTCCCCTAGGTACATACATTCTAGAGCCACATGAAGTTGAAATATCTATACAAGGATGTATTTCTAGGAAACCACTCACTCTATCCATTACCATGTCTCTTAAATATCATCATAGTCATTAAAACAACCTATATAATAAATATAAATATATTATAAATATTTTACAGAACCATATTATTATACCCAATACCATATATGGTTTCATTATGACCTTATATTACCCTCTTTATAACAATCCTATGTTAAGATTTCACTTTCTGTAATATCTGCTTTGTTCGTCGCATGTGTCTTAATTTGTTATGTCATTAGTCATTATAATTAAATAATTATTATAGAATATAAATAATTATATAAAAATAATTTAGATTCATTATATTTTTATTATAAAAAGTATATATAATATAGAATTATGAAATTAAATACACCATTCATGGAGATGGTAAGTCGTACATACTCATGAAAGTTGTTTCCGTTTTTATTATCGTGTTGAATAAAGGAAAGAAAATGAAATATATGTGTATATGTATATAATATAATTATATTATAATTATAAGGTTATATATCATATAATTTCATGAAAATAATCCAAAATTCATTCCATGTAGTGTGTAAATGAATCACACCGCTTTGAGGGGCGGTAGTCCACACTCCCTCAATTGAAATTATCACACTTTAATAAAATGGAAAGTAAAAAATACTTGTGTTGTAAAATGATTAAATAATTTTGAATACATAGTAAATAAAAAATATTATATATATATAAATATATTTTCTTTCATAATTTCCCCCATGAGAGGTGGTAAATGAATAATGAACAATCATCGTTTTGTGAGGCGATAGTTCATCGTACATGTAAAGAGTATGTTTGTTACCTATTAAATGGAATTGAGTCTAAAAGTACCTAATAACCATAGAATAAAAAAAATACTAGTATAATGAGGATACTGGTGTTTTTATAAAAGCATTTAATAAATATAGTGGAAGGGTGGACAAATAAAATAAATGAAAGGACCTTGAGTGAAGATGTTACCTCTTAATCGGGTTACTCCTTTTGGTTACTGTCAAAAGGAATCTTTGGATTTAATTATTCAAAAATGCAGAACTCAAAGAGTAAGGTAGAAATTTTTTTAATTTAATTAGGTAGATATTGGATGAACATAATTTTTTTGGGAGGAATGAGGAAAAGGAAGAGATGGCGTCCTTTTATAGGGAAGGGAAAGCATAAACATGGAATTTTTAAAACAAGCTTGGTGTACTAACTTTTTAAAATAACAATTTCATACCAAAAAAACAAAACACAGTAAATTATGGGTAATGGAAGAATAAATTCCATAAAATTGGGTTTTAAAATGTTTATAGGTAGTTTTGGGTCTTGATGTTAAGGTTTGGTACTTTATTATCCTACTTTTTCACTTAACCATTGTAATTAATTTTAAGCTATTTCACTAATATTTTTTGAAAAAATACTAATTTTACCAGATTATAAATTGTAAATTATTATTATTACGAATATATAATTCATTTTTCAAAATTATAATCACAAAAGTTTTATAAATTAGATTAAAAATAATCTCTCTAAAGGGACGACACTACGGATTTTTAGAGTAAAAACGTCCAAATGCTTTCTAATTTTCTATACCCAATTTCTAAGTGAAATTAATTACATGTAACTAATTTGTATTAATTTAAAAAATTATTATCTAATAATATATTATAAATAATTAACATTTAATTTAACCTTATAAATTAATTAGACAAAAATGTAGAATTAAATTAAAATTTAGCATTTTTAACTACTCATTAAAAAATGAAGCCTTACAGAAAAATGCCAAAAATTTATACTATCCTAATTTTTTTATTTAAATTTCACATATGATGTTAATTTTTACATTTTAAATCTCTAAAATTTCAAAAAAATAGATTTATAATGGGTTCTCCATTAAAAGGTAGTGAATAATCATTATTAAAATGGAAGGTTTTAAGCATAAAATTGAGTTTGTTATTATCTTATATCTATAAAATCTATTGGATGATTATCCAAAATATTTGATTCAGTATATAAACTAATAATTTATTTACTATCATTATATATTTATAATTAATTAATTTATTAATATATATCATCCTTTTCACATAAAAATAGACTTTTATAAAATCAATCCCTTAATATTCATTTGGTTTCTATATTATTTTCTAATTAATAGGTAACCAATTAATCCATGTATAAATACTTATTCATATTTTATTTAATACTATAATCATAAGTTTAATTTACATGTTATATCATATTAAAAATAATATTTTAATAATGAATTATTTTTTGGTAACACTAGGTCTTGCGTGTTTCACAATCCATTGAGGAAAACGGGTCTTTCAGGTAACATAAGTTAACCTCGGTGTTCTGTGTTGATAAAGATACAATTAATGTTTCATTAAGTTATAATTTTAATTGGTTTTTCATATAACGCAATCCAAACATTATGATTTAATATAATATAACCTATTTTTATTGTGGCATGAACTGAAAAATATAAAAAAATCAAAATTATTCAAAACAAATATTTCACAAAATCCAGGGTTTTAAAATATACATTGAAACATATAAAGTAAAATTAAAATAATTAATGATTCATTATTGAACGAAAATCCACTCATTCTATATAAGTTAAAAAATCATTTCATTCGTATTTTTATAAAAAAATTCAAAAAGTAATTATTTGGTAAAAAAAATTATTACATTCAAAACATTTTGTGAAAATTAAAAAATAATACAAAATGAAATTAAAAAATAATACTAAAATATTAAAAACATTTTTGGAATAATTTTTAGATAACACGAACATGGAAAAAATTGGAGTTTTGTGGAAAATTATAAAATGATAATTTTTAAAATAATGTCCCTTACATTGAGTTTGACACGTCACATAAATTTTTCATCTTCATAATAAATTTATTTATATAGATTTTTTACTTTATTTAGAGACATTTTCATGTTTATAATTCATTTATTTTATTTATTATCGTATTATAAACAATTACTCCATTAATTAAATTCACTTCAATAAAATTGATGATATTCAGTTCAAAAGTACAAAATGAAATAGTTATGTGGACTATGGTAAATGTAGAATTTAATCCACCATCTCTTGAATAATAATAATGATATAATTTTTAATATTATACACAATTTATACTTTTTAATATAACAAATAAATAATGTTGTGATCAATGAACTAAGTTATAATCCTAGAGATGACATGTCGTACGTACACATGAGTAACATTTCCATTTTAAATGATATTTATGGAAATAAATTAATAATTATTTTACCATTTAAATATACTTATATATATAATAAATGTTATTCAGTTTTGAAAATCTAATCACATCACTTCGTGGAGGTCATAATCCACAAGTACGCACGAATGACGTTATCTTTTTTCAGTGAATGGAAATGTAAGAAAGTAAATGACATATTATATTTTCATAATGAAAAATATATCATGGATATAATATATAATGACTATTTATATAATTATAACTGGAATTGAGTGATGGTAATGAAAAATGAATTATAGCAGTTCGCGAGCTGTTTGTCCGCCGTACACGTGAATATCAGTTTTGTTTCCCATTTGAAGGAAGAGTAAATAGATATAGGTCATAAAACTAACATAATAACATCTAAATATATGGTGAATAATGGACTTAATATTTTATCATGGTCAAAGTAGTTTTTATGGATTTGGAAGGGGAAACAAAACCAAAACCCAAAGATAAAAATTTTCATCTTCTATGGAAACCCTCATTTTCCTAAAACTTATGACCACTAAGATGGGTATTCCACATAAAAATATACCTCTATAATGATAGGAAGTATTATAGAAATATATTTAGTTATATATTTCACCAAATTAAATTGTTTTTATATATCAATAAAAGATAGGATGTGGTTCCCTTTATAGGAGTGGGGTGGGGAACACTTTGGATTTCCAAAAATATTAAATTAATATAAATTAATATTCAATTCCTAATTTTTCTAAAGTGAGTTATTGATAAGATAATAGGAGTACGAGTAGAAATTATATCATCCAATAAAAATTTTCCGGGTTTTGACTGCATTTATATCCTCATATTTTGGTTTCAACTGCTATTTAATCACTTTAACTCTTTCTATGAAAACCTTGATTTTTATCATTTAGGGTCAATATAGTTAAAATAAAGCAAAAAATAACCTAAAAATAAACCATAATCGATCCTTTAAACATTTAATTCATAAATTTATTTAATTTAATATTTTTTGGAATTTTATATAATTTAATAAAATATTATTTACTATAAAATTTCAAAAATGACAATTTTTAGAGATATTCATTACTTTGATTTTAACAATATGAAAAAGATTCTAAAATTCACCCTAAATATTTTATTTTATTTATAACATGTCTTTTTAATCTAAAAAATTCAGTAATCAAATTATTTATCCCAAAATATTATTTTTAATATTTTAATACTTATTATTTTATTTTTCTATTAATTAAAGAATTATTGCATCAGCGTTGGAAAATAATTTAAGGTAAATATTTATAAATTAAAACATAAAAATAAATTACCATTATGATGATAAGTATTTTATATTTAAAGATACTATATATCGTTTAACATATCCTCTATATAACACTATATTAAAAATATTCAATTTATTAAAAAGTAAAGTGTGACATGATTAAATTTTGATTAAATAAAATACTATAAAAGCCATAATCTCATCCAAGTGTCCCAAAAAGGTTATAAATATTACCCATTGATTATTATTTTCATTATATACTCATAAATAAATATTTATGTATGTAATTGGCCCATTTATCATTTGTTGTTATTTTTTTACCCCAAAATACCTGATTTACCCTTTATTGTGGTAATAAAAACTACTACTGTTACAATTCATATTTTACAAATATAAAAGGAAATATTTAAAAAAGTTTACCCACTAATTAAAAATTCTAAAACCATTTTTCAGAATTAAAAAAATATGTTTCAGAATTTATTTTGAAATTAAACTGTAAAAACACAATGAAAAATAGTTTTTCAAAAACAAATACAATTTTAAATATAAATGGTTTTTATAATGAATTCATGTATAAAATCAATTTCAAAGACCACAATTATTTTATTTTATATCAATAAGAACTAATAAAATTTTAAAACTAATAAGAACCATAATTTTACGTTGTAGGTACTTGAAAATAACGTACATTTTTCTATAAAAATATGTATTATTCATTATTCTTGAAAAAAAATTAAAGAAATTATAAAAAATTTAACCTAAGATTATTTTCACATGATAAATTCCAAATTGAAATTAATTTTTCCAAATTTAAATTCTAGAATTTTTTAAAAAATCTTTTAAATAAAATCTTACAAGAAATGAATTTAATAGAACCATTTATTTTTTATTTTATTAATTAATTAATGTTTTTATAATGATTATTATAATATAATTTAAGAATACTAATAAATTTTAAAATGATTTATTCTATTATTTACTTGTGTTTTTACACTATTTATCCAAAAGGTTTGAAAATATTTATAGAATTTGGTAGCAATTCTATATGAACCCCAAATTAATACAGTAATCATATAGACATGAATGAATAACCTGAACCTTTATCAAATAATTATGTTATTTAAATAGATAAAATAAGAGGATTTCCTTGAACTACAACATGAATGAAATATAACATCTATAGTTAATGATCTATAGAGAAATAATTCATCTATGTCCTCAATATATGACATTGTCATGGGTTATCACTCATCTTTTCCTGAGATCCATATTTATAAAATATAGATTTATAAAATGAATTACTCTTTCCTTGAGTCTGGTTAAAATATATAATTTTGGTTACATGATTACATAACGAACAAAATCTATATATATATATATCCCATCCTCTTGTATTAATGACATAATCTATGTGTATTGAGACATATATTCTTAAGGTGTCTCATGCAATGACATTTATATAACCTATGTTGGTGTTGAACATTCTTTGTGTTTTATTTATTTTTTATTAATACACTTCGAGATAGTATGCATGATGTAAAAATATGTTGATGTAAAAAACTCATGGAGGTAGTTTCTATTGGACATAGTAATTTTCATCCATTATATCTTTATATATCACATTTTTTTTATGCTTAAAAATCTATTTGTTTAAAAATGAGTTTATCTTTAGTGAATTCAAGGATTTAATAATTATTTTGATAAATGTTATTTTTTAGGATTTTTTATTTAATCGGGTCTTATTCCAATTTGAAAAAAGTATCAAAAGGAAATTATACAACATGCCTAACGAAATATATGATGTGGTTTTATTTAAAATCCATACACTGTAATTCAAAATCATGGAAAAGTAAATTATCTAATAGATAGTCAAAAATGTATTTAATGTGGAGAAATATCTTATTAAGTTAGATAAATGTATAAGATGTAATATAAATATCTTACATGAGGAAACTTTTTAGGATAAATGTCTTATGATCCCATAAAGTCATACATGATAGATATTTATAAAATTGAACTATCATACATTTTCTATTAATATTATATGAAGATCATATATGTTATATTTGATCGAAATATACTATGCTATTGAAATTACCATACGGGAATAATGTTCCATTTCATCTTCATACCCTATTACATTATATGGATTTGTTGAATGTCCTTTAGAGAATAATATCTGATATAGATTTAAATTCATATTGGACTCAAGAACATCTTACAAAGATGAAGATATCTTATAAAAGTGATTAATTGTAATGAAATTTATTTTATATCAAAACATAATTCGTTAGAACATGATAATACATTAATTAATTTTTTATTAAAAAAATGATTCATGAATCAGTTTCATCAATATTTGATATTTGATTATGATGGGAAAATATTTACATGAAGGTGAACTAATTATTATGTTAATTTCATATATATTTTTGAGGTTTTAATTACCTTTTAATATTTAAAGGAAAAAAAACATTATTAATTCTTATTTATTGAATGTATTTTAGTCTACATGATAAAACACAGTGTTAATGAATGATGTGAATTTAAAATACGATAATGTTTTTTAGGAAGACTGTATATAAGCCCTATAACTTCTTCTATTAATATTTTTATTCCCAAATAATATAACATGTTGAAAATAAAGTGTTTAATATTTTAAGAATTATTATATTTATTCTAGAATGATTAAAGATATTTGAATAATGTTTTATAAGAGAAATGAATCCACTATATTAAATTGAAATTGTGATCAACATGTTAAAAATATCATGTAAAAAATCACTTGTGAAAAAAAAATATTGTTGTGTTTTATTTTTGTACATATAAAATACCCAAATAATAATAAAGATATATACATTGGAGACATAATCATATCTTTAGAATATCATGATCTTCTATCATTTTTTTCTCACATGTGTGGGTTGAACATGTTATCACTTATATATCTCTACTTCTTTATAATGTAAGAATTTCTTTTACTAAGTGATGTGAGATGGAAATCAATGGGTCTTGTAATGGGAGGTCCTTTAGAAAATGCACTTAAGTCTTTTTTACCAAGTGATTTCTGGTTGAACTCACCTAATAAATCCCTAGAAAAGGACTAGTTTAGTAAAAATCATCAAACTCAAGATGAGTAATATTGGATTGGCATAGGGTAAGTTGTTATTTCCTTGAACCAATATAAAAATATTTATATCTTACTATTTTTTTCAATTAATTTACACTAAATATAAAATATTATATTTGATGGAATATTCTATCATATTTTTATAGGGTTATTTTATTTGGGTAAAATTTTAATAACTCAATTTACCACCCATCGTGATTCATTGGGAAACACCTCTGTGATAAAAAAATTATTATAACAAGATAAATTTTAATTCACAAATCTTGTTGTTTGAGGTCTTGAAAATTATTCTCTAATTTACTATAATGGACAATATAAAAGATGTAATACATATGGTCAGTTCTACTTATTATAATGTACAAAAATATTATTGATCCCACCCATGAATATTTTTTAAGAATATTTAGTAGATTTTATTGGTTTATTTTATTTTTCAAAAACCCATTAAATAAAATTATTTTTTATGATTGATGATATTTTATTACAGACAATCAAGGGTGAGTGTTGGGTAAAGTAATAAAACTATATTTAACATGTGTGAAGTGTTTTTGAGATGTTTTAAGAAGGATGATGATGGTTTAAAGAGGATATGAGTGAAAGGTAATAAATATTTATATTTTCAAATATAAATAGTCATGGTCATTTTGAATTATATAAATGTGGTTAATCCACTGACTATAGAGACTTTTCATTGTCAATGAAGTTGTACATGTGGTCGATCCATACTTTTTTTATATGGTCGATTGATAGTTATTCATGTGATTGATCCCAAGTTGGTCATGTGTCCAATAATGATTTAGTCCTATGGTTGATCTCGAGTTTTTCATGTAGTCAATCCAAAGTTATTTAAACAGCCAATCCATATTTGGTTATGTTATTGATCAAGATTTTTTTTCATATTTTATCTACACTATGAACGATTAACATGGATAATAGTATTCATCATGTGTTCAATTTCTATATGGTCGATATACAGAATATATCATCATAAAATAATTTTGTTGGCATGGTCAATCATCATTATAATTAATCTAATAACATGGTGAATCCATTGGTATTTGATTCATATAGTCAGAAGCATACATAATATGTTGTTGGAAAATATCGAGGATGGAGAAATTACTATTCTATATTTGAAAAAATGAATGGTTTTTTGATAAGGTGATATTTATTCTATATTCTTGGTATTAGGAAACAAAAATATTAGTGTGATTCTAAATGAAGGAAGATCCAGGTAAGTCGTTCTTCAATGAATAACAAATATCACACTGTTCTATTTTGTGATGTTTTGGGCTAGTTTAATGAATAATAAGAAATTCTGGGATTTGGATTAAATGAAAATGAAGGTTCCAAAAACATATTTCATTAATAAATACATATATTAACATTAATATTTATTTCCTATGAATTATCAAGGATAGGAGACGAATTTAACTTCAATTATAGACATTATTTCAGGACTGGAATATGTTTTTAAATGCCAAGAATATCATGTAAAGAAAGAGATTGTTGTTTGGTGTTTTAATGTGAAATAATTCAATGATTATGTGTGAGTTAATACATTTATTTATATGATAAAATAATCTCATCGGTTAAGAATATCTCTTTAGTGATAGTTTTTGAATTCAAAGATCCATGTATCTAGTAGAAATTAAATTCAAATTTTCTTATCTTGATTTTTGTAGCGGGAATAATGATCTGGAAGGATTTTATGTGAGAATGTATTTGAATTGAATTATAATTTGAATATATATTCATTCAAGGAAGATGGATGTTTTTGTTGAGATATTTAGTAAAGAAACCAACTAGTTTATTTTTTCATGAAGTTCACATTAGGAAGAGAGAGAAAGAATAATCAATTTTTTCCATGATTATTTATTATTTATTTTTTTGTGATGAATTTAGTATATTAATTGGTTTAATGTTGATTAGTTCATGTGATTTGAATATAATAATTATTTAGTGTGTCTGACAACTAGATGATTGACTATATGAGGATGATGTATCTATTGTTTCCTAAAAAAAATTATAATTGTAAAGTGTTTGGTGAACATGTGTACAGGAATTACTAAAGCATAGTCGAGATACATGAAAAATATAGTTTAATGTTTATACCCTACTCATTGTAATATCCTAATGGTTTTTTTGGATATTCTTCTTGTAGAAGAATCTATATCACACTATGGAATAACCTTATCAAATTGAGATGTAAACAATTTAAATCTATTATCACCCCTTATGTTGGTGTGTTTTTGGTTTTATAATAAAAAATATAACTATATTATAATAGTTGGTGAGTATTATTTTTAAATAAATATAAAATAAATTACATATGTGATTTTACCCCCTCTTGATGATATTTTATTGTTTCTATAGTAGTTTTATAAATGTGGTTGTTTTAAATCTCAAATGATTATCTACATGAATAATCATAGCATAAGGGTCTACATGAAGGTTATTAAACCATTTAAAATTCATTCTGGAGAACCTAAGATACGGATAGATAAATTAGATGAGTAAGTCCCAAACACTAAATCAATAACTCTTATTATATATAGTATTGGAATATATGATTTTAATAGATTATTTCTATAATTTTATTTATATTTATTATATGACAATGTAACCATTTAATTTGGTTGTGAAGGGACACATACATGACCTGAAAGAAAATAAAATATTTCCTCAATTACATAGAACAAAGGCCCATGGAAAAAATTCCAATAAATAATTATTTTAATATATTATAATGAAATAACCCCACCACATGACTTCATAAAGTTTTCACTTAGATCCCCACAAGATGATAAAAATATCTTGAAGTTCCCCATGTATTTCTACATGGTCGGATGGCATATCATTCATATCCCTCTATCAATCCTGGGCCTGGTTTTCTTTTCCTGTTGACTAATTTCTACTCTGATTAACAATTATTAGGATTATCTAGTATGTTTTATTCAATATATTTCATGGATCAGAGAAACTATGGCCAAAATCTTATTTATGGCATGGAATCCCTATGGATCGAAGGTCCAATGGTGACTTAATGGACTTTTAGCCGAAATTCCATTGATAACTTCAATGTACAATGGCTCATAAGCCCAAATCAATGACATGAAATCACAATTTGTGTGAATAGATATTATACTACTATACCTCTAGAATACCTGTTATAATAATTTTATAAATAATAACCCACCCATATTTGAACATAGGTCTCCGGTGTTGGAAGACAAGGTGTCTTATAGGGTCTCTCATAGTACTGCTACTTTTATGATGTGGGAATCCATCTTTATGTATTATAAGGTTAATGGAAATGTTCTTCAACTAAGTTACAACACTGAATAAAAATTTTGATACAATTAATATACTTGTTTCATAGAGAGATACCCAAATGGATGGATGAAATGTAGTTATATTCAATAATAAACTACTTTTTGAAGTCATATTCTTGAATATATTCAGTCAATAAAACTCATAATGTTTATTTATCTAAGTTAATAGATATATAATAATTGATTATATATTTTAATCTTGTTAATGATATGACAATGAAATAGATTGTAAGAATATTAATGACATATGAATCTATAATAGATGATGAAGAAAGTGATTAAAAATTGTTAAAAAATGAGAATGATAGTATGAAATTTATCTTTAAAAAATGATATAATTCATTTATTTAATTTGAATTTTGTTTCTTTAATTATTATGATGAAATTACTCTCTTAGAAAGAAATTTTATCAAATTTTATTAGAAAAGAAATTTATTAATGAAATACTAGAAAAATACAATAAGAATGATAGATTTATGAAATAAGTCAAGAGTTATGAATTCAAGATGAATATATATATAAAGATTGGTTTCCCTTAGCTCAAAAAAATAATAAATATGAAAATATGATCTCAAGAAAATATAATTATAAGAAGAAAGATAAAAATCGTATGAAATCCACATTTAGTTCTTCTTAAGATTCTATTGATAACTCTAGTTCAACTCTGATGCTGGGAAATCAGATGGGTAATCCAAAATATTCATTATGTTTCCAAGATAATAACTACAACCGATTTACTATTATAATTGTAAATTTGATGGAAAAAACTAATTATAAGAATAATTTAATTAGTACAACACCATTACAGAATGAAATATGAATCCATTAAAAATAATAATTAGTTACCTAAGAAATGTTTTGACTATGTCATTTGTGAAAATAATGTTTAATCAAAACATATTTTATAATTTAAAAATTAAATAAATAAATCTGTACTTTTGTTTTATATGACAAAAAAACCAATAAATTTTAAAAGTGGTGAAAAACCTAAAATAAATTTCATGTATGTTTATCAAGGGTGAGAATAAATAATTATAATAAACAAATTAATCAATGTTAAACAATGTATTGGGAGTAATGGGTATAAACATAACCTATACATAAACTAATTAGTTCCTAGAATAATTTATAAAATAATATATATTATTGTTTGTTTCCTATTGGAATAAATAGTTATTATACAAATAATTTCAGTCAAAAAAATAACTAGTTCTGTGGTCTTAAAAAATACATTATTATTCAAAAAATATCAACAAATAAATTATTAATTTCTAGAAATTGCAAATAGATTTTGGTTCTCAAATATTTAATAGCTAAAACTATGGGACAAAATAGTAATTGGGTACTAGAAAATATTCTTGTTTAATAACTTATTTTAAGGAAAGATTCACAAGGATAAATAAGATAAATTATTCATAGATAGTGGGTATTAAAGGAATATGAGTGTATATTTTCCATATATACACTCATTTTAAAATATTAGTAGAGGTTATGTCACATTTTTTGACAACTCTAAAGAAACAATTATTGGATTTGGATCATTTTGAAATCTATATTTAGTTCTCATTCAAAAAATCTGATATGTTAAAGGATTTATGAATACCGAATAGTGGTTTCTTAACTATGTGATGATGTCTATTTAGTTTATTTTAAAAACAATACATGTACTATTTTTAAAGAAAAAATTCTAAAGTTTAAAATACCTAAAAATAAAAATTATTACACACTATATCTTCAAACTTTTGATAGAAATATATAAACTATTTGAATATTTAAATAAATGAATCTTGTATTTACCATAGACGACATGGATATTAAAATGATTATTCATTGTTAAAATTGTTTAAAATTAATTAATTTTTTATTTTCCTTAACTTAAATTTTATAAAAATAAGTTATATGATTCATCCAAAATGGGAAAGCAATATAAATAACCCTTTAAACTAATAAATGTTATTTCAACTTATAAACCCTTATAACTTCTTAATATGGATATGTTTCGACCCTCTAGGTTTCCATGCCTTAGTATAAAGTATTTGGTTTTTGTATTGAATAAGTATTTCTCAATATTTACATGGGATTATTTTTAGTTACATAAAATTTAAGGATATTCTAATTTTATTAATTCTCAAAACTAGTTCAAAATGAAAAATAATTCTAAAATTATTTTAGAAAGAAGTTACCATAGAGAAGAATCTTTGAATAATTATTGTTTTTTTCTGAAAAAATTATATTAAACATAATTTTTTCCCCTATGACACATGAAAATAATGTTTTTGTTAGAAGGATTAATTTATCCTTGCATGAAATTTCTAGAACTATGTTATGTTAATATAACATTACCATTAATTTTTTGGATAATGCTTTTAGGAAAAAATTCCATATCATTAACAATGTACTAATAAGGCCTATATTCAATGAAAACCCTATGAGGTAGGGATCAATAGAAAACCAAATGATGGGAACTTATAAGGTTTTGAATACAGAGTGTCCATATTAAACACAAATGATAATCTTGACAAGTTTAATCCAAATAATGATGAATTAATCTTACAAGGTTTCTCTAATAATTAAAAATATTCACAATATTATAACAATTAGACATTTATAGTTGAACAATCAACTCTTTTAATATTTTAATAAAGTGTCCCTTTTGATTACAAAAAAAAACTCAAATTGGCGACATAAGTTATTCTATGGATAACATGAGACTAAAACCACATTTTGATGACTCAAAGGATGATGATACTAAAACTACTTTTTAATTATTATAAATATGATGATATGAAAAATGAAAAGGAAGAAAAATGTTGATAAAGGATATAAACTAATGAGCTTGAGAGTGTTCTTTCTATATAGTCTATGACTCAAAAAAATCCATTTAAAATTTAAATAATAAAATTATATGATGGAGTTAGAACAATAATAAGTATGGGAATCCAAATATAAATTTTTTAATTCATTTCTTATCAACATCTAAAAATAATAAAATAATCCTTAATTTTTGATATTTGGTTATTTTCCTTGAAAGAATACTATAATTGATTTAAAATGGAAAAAGTTTTGAAATTATTGGTGAAGACTTATATTATCTAGTCATTGGAACTAAATGTGTATTTATAAATTAAAAATATTTTCATGGAATTATTATTTTAAATAATGATAGACTTGTAGAGAAATAATATAATCAAGAATAAGGGATACATTATGAAGAAAACAATTCCCCCTATAAATAGGCTACAAGACAATTTTATTTTTTTAGCATAAAAACCTTATAAGAATTTAAAATAATTTTGGATAGATTTTTAATTTTATTTATTAAATGGATTTTTATTTGAAGAAGTGTATGTTGAAAAACCTATAGGTTTTGAAAACTCCATATTTTCCAAATTCTATGTTTAATCCATTTAATGATCAATATAGCCTTAAACAACCACTAAGGTCTTGGTATAGAGGGTTAAGTTATTTTCATTTATAGAATGGTTTTTTGGGTCTGAAATATTATAATTTATTTAAAAAAACACCATCAAAAGATATTTTTCTTTTATGAAATTATTAAGATGATATTATATGTTTTTTTAAATATAATTTGTGATTTTTTTTTTCAAATATCATGTAAAAATAAATTGATATGAACATAGTGGGAGAACTAAAATTCATTCATGGATTTCAAATTGATCAAAAAAATATTTTGTAAATTTTTTAAACTAATTAGAATACATATAGTATTTAAAAAAAATATTTGGACTCAAAAAAATAAGATATTTCAAACCTTGTCAGTGATAGTATAAATATATAATTAGAATAATCTAGGAAACATGTTGATAAAAATAAATATAGTGGAATAATTAAGAGTTTATAAAATTTAACTATTAGTAAAACATATTTTTTTTCATTGTGTATGTGGGTAATATTTAATGAAAACCATAATAATTACCATTTAAAGTTTCTTAAAATAATTTTAAGGAATTAAAAAAAACATTATACTTTCTTTACTCTTAAAAAAACATGATTTTTTTTATTTCATATTCCTAAGCTTATTCTGAAGGATGTGGGTTTGATACTGAATATACCTCTAGAACATTACATTTTTTGGTAAATTCACTAGTTTCCTTGTTAAGTAAAATGAAACTAATTGTTTCATAATAAAAGTTTGAGCCTGAACACAATGCATCTAGTAGTTTTTCTACATTGTTGTTACGGATGAAATGAACTTTAATGGATATAAAATTTAATTTTTATCATGATATAATCATTTTTTGTAACATTAGTTATATTATCCTTCAAATGAATTCAATAAGCCATTCCAAAACTAAGAACATAGGTTTAAGACATCCCATTTTTTAGACTAGACAAAAAGGAGTTATATTTCACTTGAGTTCATAAATAATGAAAATCAATTAGAAGAAATTTAAAAAAAACATACATACAAATAGATTCAGTTTTATTAAAAATTAATTAGGTTTATTCAAATTTAAACTAATTTTATATCTATTTTATTTTATGTTTTATTATTCATTATGCTTATTCTAATTAGATGTCCAATTTTTACTATCTCAGTTTTATTTTATTTATTTAAATTCTTTAAAACATAACTAATAGTGGCACTTAGCACATTAGTTATTGGTAAACTAATATTTTATTTGGAAACCTCTCACTCTATCCCAACTGAAAAATCATAAGAGATTAATTTCTCCCTTTCCTTTGAAATCAAATTTGGTAGACATAAAAAACTAAAAACTCAATTCACATATCTTTACTGATCATGGGAATGATTAATACAGTATAAGATTCTTATTCTAGTAATTCAAATGGTGCTAATTTCATTTGAAATTTTTTGTTTTAAAAGGATATCATTTTTATCTAATTAAATCATACAGACCTGTTGTTGAAGAAATTGTTAAATTTCCGGTGGTGGGATTTATTATTAGTGAGAATAAATATAATTTTAATATTAAAAGTAAGTCGGGTACATATATAATTATTTCGAGTTTTGTTTGGAATATAATTAAGATATAATAGTTTCCAAGGTGAACAATAAGTATTTTTTTCATTTTCCTAGTTGAGTTTGATAAAAAAAAATTTGTTTTCCTTGTTAGAGGAGAATATAGTTTGATCCATATTATATATATATAAGAAGTTAATCATATATCCATTATTTCGTCTATTTTTAGTTTTTTCAATATATAAGACAAGCCTATTTTGGATCTTAATCCTAATATATGTATTTAAGTTAATTTCATTCAAATATGAATTGCATATAATATGGGAGAATTTTAAAATTTATTTTGTAAATACATTTATATAGTTTATATTTTTTTTATTGAGAATAATTTTAATTTTCCTATGTACATATTAGGTTATATTTTAAAAATCCAAAAATATTATTAATTTTATATACATTTTTAATGATTTTAACTATGTTTTTTGAATGAAAATAAGGTTATCATGGTGTCATTTTGAAATCCAAGTATCATATTATGAATATTTTATGATATTTATTTCTAAATAAATGTTTCTAGGGAAGCTGATTATAGATAAAATAAAAGATAAGGGTAAAACCAATTTTACCAAGTGAATAGAGAATATAAACTAATGCTTAAGAACATGATCAAGAGTAGAATTATGTCATTATAGCAGCTATATAGGGTTTTTATCCTAAATATGAACAAAATATTATATTCAATAATTTTTTCAATAATTTAATTAAATAATATTATGATTCTCTATTAAGTAGATATATAAAAGTACACTATGAGGATATACTGTTACCTATTATTGGGGATAGATGTAGCCTAGAAAATAAGTTTCTCATGAAGAGAAATTTATTGATTATTCTGAGTTCTAGGTGATTTCAAGTGATTTTGTTTTACCAAAGGATCATGAAAAAGTGTTACATACTATTGATATTTATAAATATTAAGAAAAAGTAGCTTTATATCCTTTTTTCATATAGATATAAATTATTTAGGGTTGTGAGAAAAATACACTTACCTATATAGTTGATCCCTTTGTCCCCGACCATGACTATGTATTAGGATTTGTTACAGCTATTGATATGTTGGCATGGTTATTTTATGATGTTTTAATTGGTAATACCAATGAATAAATAATATCTAAACATCTTTTTTTAAGAAATAATTTTTTTTTTCTTCGATGATGATTTTGGTGAAAAAGATAACTTTATTTTGAAAATAAAAACCCAAATAAATTTATATTAGACATTCTATTGATGAATAAGAGAGGACATAGTCATCCCAAAAAATAAAAATGAAGGAATCCATAAACTAAATGGTCAAGTTTAGATTTTTATAGAAAAAATATTGTCTCAATTCAACTAATTGTGAAAATAAATAGAAGTATCGAATAATAATATTAATGAATCATGAGAAGAAATGAATGTTCTAAAGGAATTATCAATCTTCAAATGTCATTTCAAAATTATAATATCTGAGATAGTATGTAAAATAGATATTCATGAAATAGTAATTATGATGATTTCCAATATAGACATTTATTTTCTGAAAAATATTATTAAACCCATATTTGAGTTCTATAATATTCTTAGACAAAATCTAATGGATTTATCTTCTTATGGGTTACAAGAGACTAATGTTCTTTGATAATAAGTAAAATCTATTTCATTAGAGTTTTTTATTTTAAGTGAAAATATTTTTTTCCTACAATGTGATCTGGAATCCCATGATACTATTAAGGAGATGAAACGGGACATCATCTCTAATTTCAAGGATCTAAATGTTTATTTCAGAAATAAAATTCAAGATCTAGAAAAAAACATTATATGAGAAACAAATATAGAATAAAAAGAAGCTTTTTTAAGGGAAAATAAGTCGTTTGTGTTAGGTAAACACATATAGAATCCACCCCTATTTTACCTCCAAATTGTTTCGAGAAAATTAGGTGGATGGTTTTAGGACTATGTTGTCTATGTGTTTATAAAATCTAGATAAACAAGAAATAGTGGAATCATTTTCTAAAAATTTGTGGCATGGATACACTGTCAATATGGACTTTTTAAGATATGATAACATCAATATAATTGACATGTGTGTTTATCCACTATTTCTACTAAGAGAATGAATAACACCTTGTCATTTTTATATTGATAAATATCATATGGATAAACATAAGTTAAAGGTATGTTTTGATCCATCATCATTCAATCAAAAAATTAATCATAAGGTTGTGAAGGGATTAAAAACATAATCTCCCCCTATTTGACCGAGAATGGTTCGTTTTTCTACATTTTGAGGCTTCTCTTAAACTAGATAGGATTCTTCTGGAGGAAGTGGAGGAAATTATATATGACCGGGTTCATGGATCCTCAAAAAAAAATAACACCAATTGGATGTGAATTAACTCAGATTAGCTAAAAGAATGGTACTACAACTGATCATGTTGGCTCCTCGGTCACATTCCAATAATAAACTTAGGAGGCCATCCAAACCTGCATCCGATTTAATGGTTTGGTGATGTAAGAGTTGGATCAAGACTAGGTGAATGGAATTGAATAATAGACAATATATATGACAAATGATGATGATTAAAACCCTTACTATTTTTTAGAGGAAAATGCGGAAGGGAAGCATAGTAAAGGCCTACATAATGCAAGGAAGAATAAGGTAAAACAATATAACCAGAACTTGGGAAGTTTCATCTCGTCTAAAGGGAAGAAATAAAAAGTGTGCAATTATTTATCAAACCTTCCAAAACCAATAGAGTCCATGGTAGGAAAAAAATAAATCCAAGGAGATATAGTGCATGCCTTCTCCTATTGTTAATATGCAGAGAAGCCCCAAAGCAGTTAAGCTCTACTTTTCTAAGATAATTTCGGAAAACAACTAGTGTAGAGGTGGTCAGTAATGGGAAATACCTAGGAATGGTTATGCACTCAGAAGAATAAATAGTGGAAGAGTTTCTCACCATAAATTCTATACACTATGATAATTACAAGATGATATGAAGGGTACTTAGTGTGGTTACTAATGGTGAGCAGGCTGGATGGATAAAAAAACAGGACCTTATACTCATAAGGGGTTTTAATGAAGGGATTCTAATTTAGGAGGAGTACATTAAACCTGGGAGAAGACAAACATATGAATTGAGGTCATTATTAATGAAGATCCAGATACATAGGTGAACATACTCTCTTTGAAATTATTTATGGTGGACCTATATAATAGGAATAAATTATGTTTTAATAATTTTGTGATTTCATTTTATGTTTTTCCTCCCAGTTGAACTTATGTGGTTTCTCGCTATTCTTTAAAAGTGTTTTCTAATAAAAAAAATTAATTTCCATTTAGGTTCCTTTTTCTCCTATATTAATGTATTATAAGGAGAATGATAATAAAGCTAGTATAGATATTTTGGATTCTATGATGATTAATTCTAAGTGATATAATGTTAGTGTTAGATTTTACTGATGTTCAGCTTTCCACATGATGAGATTTTTCCATGAAATCTCTATGACAGAGTATCTCCTAAACTAACCTCTTCCTCACCTATCTCGTTTAAGAAACCTCCTCATCAACCCTAACCAATTAATCATAACACTACCTCATCAGTAAAATAAAATTTGGATGGGGAATATTGATAATTTTTTATTTTTTGGATTTACATTATATATTATAATATTTTATTCCATTTTACATTTCTATCATTGTTTTTATACCAATAAATTTCATATCTTCATTCATTAAAGTGATTTATTATCTTTTATTTTATTAATTTTGTGTGTTTTGTTTAATTTGTTTTATCTCGTTGCCCCATATTTATTTTGGGTATCCCATAAGGGGGATAATATATGTGAGACATATGTAAAAAAACTACATCTAGTTTAAAACCTACTGCTCAAGATGTTTTTTTAATATGATAGAGTAATATAAATAATGGGGTATGAGAAAAATTGACATATAATAAAAAAATTAAGATTTTTTTAATCTTGATTTTATTTCAAATTGAATATTATTTATTCTTTTATTATTTACATATTTATTATCTATATATTTATTGTCAAACTTGTTAGAATTTCTCGTAACAACCATTAGGTCACCATCGAATTAATTAAATACTTATATTAATCAATTTTTGTATACTAGATTTTTTTAGAAGCCTTAGGATTGAATTTAATTGGTTTAATACAATTATGATATGAAATTATAAGATTAAACATGTAGAAAAAGTGTTGGATTTATAGTACATCTATGGTGTGGAGCATGACCTGCACATGGCTAGGTGTGTGAAATGATTTTAGATCACCTAGGTGTCTTTATAGTGATGGTTGGCATGGTTGGAGAATCGGTTTTCCAGTCATGTTTCACCTAGGGGAAACCATGTGGGGTAGGTTTTTGGTAGGATGTGCCCCCAAAATGATTAGAACATGGTTAGGTAAATCATGCATCTTAACCGTGAGTTTTACACAAAATTTTAATTTTTTTATTTTATTTTTATATTTTTAAATTCCATTTTTAAAACCCCAAAACTAATCCCATCACCCCACTCAACCACACTCCTATCTCATGCTATCTAGCCTCACTATGTCCTCTCTCACACGACCCCCCTATCCATTTCGATGACCTCCCTTGTATGGAATCCCTATGAGAATCAGTAATGAACTCCACCCACTCCTCCCATCAGATCTCATTCCTCTTGTTCACTGTTTTCTTCACTCTGATTTCAAGTTGAAAGCCTTTAAATCCATTCCTATCCTTTCTAATCCTTATTATTTATCCGAATTCATGAACCATAATAACTAATAGGTCATGGATATAGTTATGAAACATTTCAATATTATGATTTTTGATGTTTAGGGTTTTAAGGGACTTTCACTTGTTTCTGGGATCATTCACCATTAAAGATGGCATGTGTCTAGTTTATATAACAAACTTCTTGATTTATTACCATTTTTAAGGTATAATATTTTTTCATAACTTTATATTATTTTAATTTAATTTATTTATGTTCAAAATTTAATTTTATTTCAAATTATTAATATACATTACCCATGAGTGACTATTTTTTTATGAATATGATCGTAAACAATGGAAGGGAATGTGAATCATTGCTAAGTGTTTGTGAAGATTTTCTTTTGAATTTCAAATAATAATTTTCGGTTTTAATGTGGTTTAAAGAACTTTCTTATTGTTTAAAAAAGAGTTTTCTTTAAATAAATTTAATTTCAAACGGAGTTTTGGATGTTTTTGAAAGTGTATGAAATTTTTAGCCTATGTTTGGTGATTTTAAATGAGTGTGTCAACCAATGTGGATTTTATTTTGAAACTCATTATGTATTTAAATATTTTAAAAATTAATTTTAAAAGGGGAAGAGTGAGATCCCATTTGAGTTAAAAAAATTTATGAAAGGAAATTTAATTCGAAAAATGATTTAAATAAATGGATCATTTAAAATTTTGGGGAAAATGAGTTTTAATAAATGGTGTGAAACCCATCTTGTTCCCCTTTGTTATTATTGTGGACCAAGTGGAATTTGACCCCATTTAAGGGTATTTACATGATTCAATTTGTTTTCTATTTTTTTGTGTTAAACCTTTGTGAGGGTTGGAGGTGATTTAGGCCATATATTAAAATTTTTTGTCACTGAGTGAAGGAATTCTCGATTATTATCATCTATATTTTTATTGGAAATGAAAACCATGGTTTCTAAGTAGGAGTCCAAGATTACGCTAAACCAGGGAGTTAGACACTACTAGTTACCCCTCTAGCATGAAATAGGGCTTGATTGGGTGTTCCATTCTAGGGAGGATGGGTGTTGGCTTGTCAGGTGTGTTGTTATTGGGAATAAATGTACACGAATAGTTTAATCCATTATGAGAAGTCTAGGATTGTATCACAACAAGACCTTGGATTAAACCAATGAAACATGGATCATTATTAGGTTCATTTTGGGGATTTATATTCATTCTATTATTTTATCGTATGTTTCATAGATTATTTATTTTAATATATTTTTTGACATTTATTCTACATTGGTTCCATGACTTGACATATTGGTGTCTGATTGTGATATTTCTTCCTTTTTTGTGAGTTTTTCTTTTCAATTGTAAAAAATTGATTGTAAAATAATTTAAGGTAATTGAAAAGGAAAATATTTGATATAATGTTTTTCAAATTCATTATTAGAAATGAGTTTATAATTTTTCCCCTATAATAAAAGTGAATAATGATATTTTTAAACTATAAGTGTCTTTGAGATTTCAAACGTTTTTTGGGCTGTTATTCCAAATTTTTATTAAATGGATGTTTTCAGGAATTTTTTTAGAAAATCAAGTAAATATTTTGAAAACGACTTGATTTTTGGTAATTTTTATTTATAAAATTTTTATTTTGATATGGATCGTAAATTTATACCATAAATAGTATTTATTCCATGTGTTCTAGGCTAGGTATAATTGATTACCAAGTGATGTTTTTGATTTAATAAAAACGATGGGTACTTATTTTACAAAACTCTGATCTGTTTTTGTTTCCTTTAAATTTTTATATTTTATTTTCAACTATTATACATATAATATAATATCAATGTTATTGGTTTTCATTGGTGGTTGTGGAATACATTGTGATTATATTCTCACACATATGTTATTATCCAACGTTGAGGTTATAGGTTCTTTATCAGAACACTCATTGAGTGTTGATATATTGATGTCATATTTTATCGCATTCAGTCTATGGTGCCCATTCATTGATTTGGTTGGTACTTATTTAATTATTCATAGAATTCCAAGAATATATCCTTTTACGTGAATTACATTTTCAATAAATGATTTTACAAATTTATATAGTTAGAGGATAAAAATAGTTATTGTTGGTAGAATAAAAAACATTGGAGGGGAATCTGTTCCTTATAGTGGAGTAATATTGGAAGGTGAGGGAGGTTTGTGTTTCTCATTATTAATTTACTAGTTTACTATTATATATATTAGGTTGTAGTTTTTTCTATCTAGCATAGATGTATAAAACAAAGATAGAGAATTCCTAATTTCTATTATATATAGGTTATTTCTTTTAAAATGATTATTAGGAGTACCCATTCCAATGTGTATTTACATGATATATAAAAACTATTCTCTAGCCTATGAGGGTCATAATTTTTTAGGGCTAGGGGAAGGCCTTTTCAAGAATCCACCAGATTGACGAAATATATCAGTTTATTACAAATTGTATCAAAGGATTAGGTTCATATTCTCCATTGGAACCTAATAATTTAAAATTCCATTTTGTTAACTGGTGTGTCAGGGTTATATTAGGTAATAAATTTTCATTGTAAATCGAGAGGTGGGTGTAGGGAGAGTCCAGGTAACACTTTCCTACCATAATCTTTGAGTTTCCATGGTAAGTGTTATTTGAATCATGAGTTATGGATATTATTTTATTTACCATTGATGATGTGTTTGTTCATATATAGAATAGTTGAGTTTACTTTTGGGTTATCTGTGCTTTTTTGGACTTGTGATGAAAAAGGAAGTCAAGACATGAGGTTAGTTTCTAGGGCCAAACAAACCATAAAAAACCAAATTCTTGAGTTTGTACATATTCTAGGATCCAATTAATGATTAGTATATAATCATGAACCATGTTTCCAAGTAGGGTGTGGTACTATTTCATATTTTTTCAATTTAGACATCTTGAAACATGGATTTTATTTGTGTTGGGGTAACTATATAAGATTCATGGTCAATCTTCTGATATTTTGGAATCTTTGGATGGTGTTTTTGTTAAGGCCTACATTATTCCTTTGTTTATGACATGGGAATGTGTTGTGAAACCCATTTTTACTGAGTTAAAAATGAATTCATGAGAAAACTGTTTTGGATTTGAAGTATTATCTTAGGTATTTTTCATAAAATGTCATTGGTTTTATAAAATGTTTGGAAATAGTTTCTTTCATTTTGGATTTTAAAATTATTTTATGTGTTATTTTTTTAATCATGTAGATACAGTTTTTTAAAATATTGGATTACTATTTGAAGTGAATCCAAATATATTCCAATATATTTCTATTTTTTCTTGGCATTTTAACCATTATAATTATATATTAAAAAAATATTTCATTTTGAAAAATATTTTAGAATGTAAATTCCAAATTTCATCTAGCACTACAAAAAGTTATTTTGGTTTTAAAAAACATTGTGTTTGTTTTTAAAATGGTTATGGAAAAAAATTAAATTTATCAACATCAATAAATTGATAGGGGTTTAAAATTTTAAAATTATTTCATTTTGGTTTTGAAAAAATAAAGACCAAATTTTGATGGTGCATTGGTTTTCAAAATATAATAATAGAAAATCCAGCAACATTACCATGTAAGGGTATTTGTCTCATTCTTTTGATACCCCCCTCAATGAATGGTATATAGTGTAAGTAGAGTGTTTATCTTAGGGTTTATTCCCACTGTTTCATACTAACGAATCTCTTAAAAGAGTAAAACATGTGGTTTCATTTTTGAATAGATGTGAATGGGGTTTTCCTATGGTGGTTTTCCCTCATGTTTCATTGGATATTTTTAGGTCTAGTGGTTTAGAATCATGCAATAAGATTTGATTTTATAATTTAAGGGGTTCCGTTAATCTTGGAGTCTCTAAGATGAGATCTTTCATATGAATGTTTATCTTGCATATATTTTTCATTTGGTTTTGTATAACTTCGACAAATATCATTTTTTGGTATTTTTTGATGTGAAATTTATATTATTTTTGGATTAAGGAATGTTTAGTTATTTATTTATTTGGTTCATCATTGGTTTCCCATTGTAGGTGGTGTATACTTTAGGAATTTGTTTTTTCTTCCTTTCTTGTTGTTTTTTGTTTCCCTTCCATGGTGTAATCCATGTGACTCTTGTGATTGTTTATTTGAACATGGAAATAAAATATGGTTCATGATCAGAAGCATTGGTTTTAGATTTTTTTATAGTTGGGCTATGGATTCCATCGATCTGTGTTATCTATCAGAATATCCATTGGATGATAAATTAGGGAGTTGGATCTGAACACTATCATTCATCGAATTTGACCATTAGTTTAAGTACATGTCATTTCTTATCGAGTAATTTTCCTCTAAAATTTCATTTCTTTATACAATGATTTATTGATATAGTTTATTAAACATTTTATGTTTTTATTATTAGGAATCATTTTGGGGTTTTGAGCTAGTTGCATGAGAATAGCTTTGGATAGCAATGTTTTCTAAATTCCAATTTGTGATTGTGGGAATGTGGTTTATTGGTGTTTTTATCTAATTTTTGGTAAGAGGAGGGTGTCAGTTACACCATTTTATTCAATTTCAAAAAAATTTGAGACCTTTTCTTGATCTCTATTTCATTATACTTTCCCCTTGAGTTTTGTTTATTTTTTGTGGTTTGGGTTGGTTAAGGAATCTCAGTTTATTAATGACTCTTGTTTTTCATGGGATTTACATTTGAAATCAGTCCCTTTTGACCTCTATATAGAATAGATAATTTCTAGGGTAATAATGGGGTATGGTGGGGAATTTTTGAAACCCCCATGTTATTGGGACATTAATTAATTAATTAAATTTATCTACTAAATAAATTAATTTTGGGTTATTTTATTTTCTTCCAAAATGTCAAGGTTGTATTTTTAAAATTTTGTTAAAATATTTTTGTGCATAGGTTGTAAATTGTTTATATTAATTGAGAAATAACTATAAAATCCCTCTTATGAGTTTGGGTGAGGCACATGGTTAGGTAAACCTTGCCAAAAGAGTTCGGATTGCCTCTGTTTCATGAGAGTGCTGATTGGAATGGTTTTGACCATGGTTTTTTTAACCATGTGGATCCTAAGGAAAAGTTTTTAGGGTAATTTTTTATAGATAGTTTCTCTAGCAGAGTTTGTGTATCCTTTGTGAAATTGTGTGGCCTAAATGTTTTGTTTACCCATATATTTAGATTTTTTGTTTTTTTATATTTTTAATTACTTTTTATTCCCCATTACTAAACCCTACACTACCCTCATCCACCCAACTCTCACAGGTAATGTCTACCCATTATGGAATCCCTTCTTTAACTCCACACATCTCTTTTGGTAGCCTCCATTATGTGGTACCCTAGGATTAGCCCTCACCCATGACTCCCTTTCCTCTCATCGTCTCTCCTTCATCAATTTCAAGGTGATTTTATCTCTCATTTCACATGGTAAGACAATCCATTCCTTTATATCCAGTATTCAACATTATATTTTCACCCTTTTGTGAACACAAATCATTATAGGTTTGTGGATAGTATGAGGGATTATTTTAAAATTATGATTTTTGGGTTCTTAGTATTTTTCAAGATTCTCCCCCACTTGTTGGAGATTTCTTCTTCATGGATGACATGTTTCTCCTCACTATAGCTTTCTTCCATCTATATTTTCATTGGTATAAGGTAGGTGTTTCTTTTTCATAGCTTAATATTACAAAAATCTAATTTATTTTTATTTTTAAATGATTTTTATTTCAAATAATTATTACCTATATGGTTCATTAGTAGATAATCTGTTATGAATGTAATTTTAATCCTTTTTATGGGATTTGAATCTTTTACATGTGTTTTTGAAAATTACTTGTTTTCATTAAAAGAAAGTTATGGGGTTTTAAATACGTTTTGATAACTGACTTACAGTTAACAAAAATTATTATTTAATGTAAATAACTATCAATATAAGTGTTAGATGTCTTAAATTTTTCTATATTTTTAACAAGTGTTGTGTAACATCAAAGAGGGGTCTTATCCCATATGGAATTTATTTTGAAACACCTTATGGATTTTAATGTCTGAAAAATATAATTATAAAATAGAAAAGGTAAATTCTATTTTTAATTTTAAATGAAAATTATGAAATGGATTGGCTTTCTAGGATTGTTTCAATATAATTGCTCATGTGTAATTTTGTGGAAAAAAGAGTTTTCATAAATTTTTTTAGAGAAACGTGATACCCTATATGGGGATGTTTATATGATTAATTTCATGGTCATTTAATGTTTTTTAATAAGGGGATCACTTTATGAGGGTAGGAGGAGATGCATACATTTTTGTTTAATTATTTATCCTTGATATAAGAAATAAATGACTGTGATCACCAATTTTTTTTATTAGTAATGGGAACCTAAGTATCTAATTAAGGGTATTAGATTTTGATACATAAGGGATAAAAACAATTATAGTGACCCATCATGTGTAAAATAAGGCTATATGGTATTATCCATTCCAATGTGGTTGGGTGAAGCCTTGTTATGTGTGTTTTTATTAATATACAACATACACTGGCATGTTGTTCTGTTGAGATAATTCCTAGATGGCATCTAATTAGGACCTAAGTTAGATCCCATGACACTATTATCCTTCATATAATTATATTAGGAATTTTTTTTCATGCTTTGATTATATCGCCTTATTTTGGAATTATTTCTTGGAAAATATTTTATTGCCTTTTATTCTTCCATTATTATATGACTTGATATAATACATCATGAATTTGTTATTTATTCCTTATTTTGTGGGTTTTTATTTCAAATTATTGAAAATGGAATGTGAAATATTGTTAAAAAAAGAAAAAAGGAAATATTTATTTAAAAAATTTAAGATAGTATTTTTTAAATGATTTTAAAGAGTGTTTTCTGGTGAGAAAAATTATTAAGGTTTATTTTGAAACTCCAAGTTAAATTGATATTTCAATAAACATTTATATGTTTTTTTCCTAGTTTTTATTTTATTGTTTTTTTATATTCTATTAAAAAACCAAGTGAAAATTAAGAATCCAGTTTTTGTTTTTTGAAAAGTGAATTTATTATATATGTGTTTGTGAAATGGTTTCAAAAGAGAGACTTTAAAACTATATTTTATCCAAGGGGTTTAAGATGGATAAAATTTATTTCCAAGTGATTGTTTTAATTTTATAATAATCATGTAAAATTAGTTTTAACACACAAGTGATGTATTCCTGTTTATTTTAAATATTTCTCCAAAAAAATTATATTTTTCAATTGTATTTGATACTATGATTCATAAAGTGTAATATGAAAGTGACTTCACAGTATGAGTGGGTAGTGGAGGCCTATTGAGTAATTATGTGTTCATACCTATATTATTATTTTATTTTACGGTTCTTGGTAATTATTATGACAACTTTTCCTGTGTTAATATATTAGGGATATGTTTATTTTGTTAAATTAAGCTTGTGGTGTCAATTATATGATTTAAAAAGACCAAATTTTACTTTTATATAAAATTATTGATGTAGAGACCCGAAGCCTGACGTACATGGACATTACATTACTTTTGCAGAATACTTAGTACATAACAAAAAACACACACACAAGGATCGTAATAGTTTAGTGTCTTTGGAAACTCGGAATATAATCCTCTAATCGTGGTGAAAGATCTTCAATATCTCCCATAAAGATCTTCCCTTTTTTTTTTACCTAAAACCTTTCTTTATATCCTGGGGAAAAGAAAACATAAAAGGGTGAGCTCAAATGCTCAGTAAGGGTATACAAAAGAAAAATCAATCACATAATATTCATAAGAACATAACTTTTGGAAATCTTAACCTGCAAAAGAGCGCATAATTTCATAACATGGGATAAATCATAGTAGTGAAATTAAATCCCAATAATCATAACATAAAACATGAAACTTTGTGGCATACACACATAATCATAGAGAATCATTTCTTGTTAGTCAAGACTCATTGCCAAGACTATCTTAGTGGACGAAGTCCCTTTCTGAATCGAGTAACCCTCGTTTCAGTCATGTTTCACTGAACCGGTATAACCTACCATTTCAGCCATGTCTATCTCATGAGATATAAAATCTTTACCCAATGCATTGGAGGGAGATATAGGTCCCACCCATCTCATAATGGTACCATTCTTATGTGTGCCACAAAATCATAAATCATACATCATTGCATAACCCATGTAATAAAAATGGAATTCTTAAACAACATGACATCATAAAACCATTCATATAAGATAAAGGAATTCATAAAAATATTTCCATCACAACATAATCAAATCCATGTAATAATAGGGATAAAAACAGAACCCTTTTATTATCATAGATGGAAAATAATTTTGATAAAATACTTGAAATCCATTCTTGAGGAAAATATCCTTTCTACTTCAAAAACATTTTCCTTTCTTAACATGTCTTACAATTTAAAACTAAAAGAAGTTGATTAAAAATAAACTTGAAAACTTGTAAAGGAAGCTTCTTGGAAATAATGTTTTAAAAAAAACCCATTCATGCCGTATAAGTTAAAAAAACATTCTTCTTGTACTTTTGTCGGAAAAGTCAAAAAGTACCACGTACGAAAAACGAAAAAATATTCCTTTCATATATTTTACTAAAAACTCACCGAAGGGTAAAATTGGATTTAAACAATTGTAGGAGGATGGAAATAATATTACATATCGAGGAAACATGGATGTGGATGATAAAATACACCCCAGTAAATACTTATGAATAAACAATCTCGGATAAAAATGAGATTGTGATATTTCCCTTACCTTAGGTCCAATTTGCTTTGTACGTGTCCGAAGCTCCTGTATAATGGTTTAAATAATGTTATTGACTTATTCCAGAATCATATTCATTGTTATTATATCATATATTATCCACTTATGACTTTATATTACCCGTTCTTTTGTAAATTCATGTTAAAGTAGCGTTTTGGGTAAAATCGTCTCATTTGTCGTTCGTGTTTTTAACTTGTAATTATTCATATGATTACTTAGATCATGAATACATAAAACATGATTTATATATATATTCAGAATATACATATATAATAAATCAGTAAATGGAAAGAAATACACCGTTCATGGAGACGGTAGTCCGTACGTACGCATGAACGCTGTTTTCGTTTCCTTATTGAATTGAACGGAATTAAGTAGATGACATACATATAAATAATTCCAGTATCATTATTATGTCATATATTTCATTAGTATTTATTATATATACTTTATAATCATTCATGAATGGTTAATCATTGAGAATGAATCTCATCGCGTCGTGGAGACGGTAGTCCGTACGTACGCACGAGCGATGATATCATTCTCATGGTCGTGGAATTGTGTTGAAGTGTATGTATACTATTTCAGTATCAATATCACTTTATAATAATCATATATAGTTACTCATTAAACCATTATACCCATCCAATTAAGGTGGTGGCGGAAAATAGATTACACCACGGCGTGGAGACGGTATTCCGTACGTACGCACGCGCGGTGATTTCCTTTTTCCGTAGGATGGATAGAAGGTTAATTAGAGTTTTTTCATATTTATAATAACATATCAGTATATAATAAATACTTATGTTATTACTTTATCATGAAACAACTAAAGAAGAAGAAGTTGAAGAAGAAAGAAAATTGAAAAGATCGGTAATGGATATTACCTCTTCTTTGGAACGCTTCTTTGAATCCTTCATTAAGGAACTAAGATTGGTCTTTGAAGAAGACCAGGACCTCTAGGATTATTCTAGGGAAGTGGAGAAGGGATTTTGGCAGGGGTTGGATGAGCTTGAGTGCTCAATTTGGTGTGAGGAGGAGGGGGAGGAGGTGCCCTTTTATAAGGGAGGAGAGGGGCACCTTAGGAATTCTTAAAAATATTAATTTATAATAAATCTAACCCCACTTAAAAACCTCCAAAAATGACTCATATTCGAAGATTAGATGAGATAGGGTTGTAATATCATCAACCAATCAAATTTAGACATGTTTGGATCTTATTTTAAACCTTATCATTTTGATTTATCTTTATTTAATCTATTTAAGTTTATTTGTGGTAATAAAATTCTAAATTTTAAATTATAACAAATAATTACTTATTTGTTGCGAATTTTCCATAATTGTTTACTTTATAACATTATAGACCATATAAATATAAATTTATAATTTTTAAATATTTTTGTGATTTTTAAAAAAATTTATAATATGTTATTTTTGTAAAATAACAATAGTGTCAATTTTGACACTATTCATTTATTTGAATTTAAATAAAATATATACAGAAGATATGTTCGAACTAAAAGCTTTAATATATTAATAAAAGGTCATATGTATCTATAAAATTAGTTTATCACATTAAATAGTTCATATAATATTTATTTTATTATTTTTAAAACCATTTATTTGGTTTATCTCTTAATAAAATAATTACTACATCATTTTTGTATAATTATTTAATATACTTATTTGTTGTATAAAAATTTAAAATAAAATCTTATGATGAAGATAAATACATTAACTTTCACAATAATACTTTTACTCGAATTTATCATCTTAAAATCACAATATTTAAATTGTTACATTTATTAAATTATGAAGGTGACAACTTTGGTATCATTTAAAATAAAATAATATAAGTGTCATAATCGCTTTTATAAGGCTCCAAATGGTCAAATATTCGACCATTGGATGCTTATGGTTTACATTTACATGTAAAATAAGTTTTGGTTAGGTATTTGTGAATTTTAAGGTCACTATGAGTTTAATAAAAACAATATTCTTGATTTTTCACTAGATAAACAATTTATGCATCACTATTGTGTCATAATTAATGATAATTATTTAATCCCTAAAAATTATAAATAAATTTATATGATGTAGATAATTTTATTAGCTTTCTGGAGACTATTCATGTTCGATGTTTCATGATGTTTATCACTAAATTAAAATTAATATACTTATAAGATTTAAGAGAGTGACATGTTGTCACTTTCTTTGGTTTTAATAATAATTAAGTTATTTTCATGGACAAATGTCCATTAAATGATTCTAATCTGACCCTTAGGTGATATGGGTCGACTTTGCGTCATCCAATAGGATTTTTATATTTGTTAGGGTAATTTTAAAATATTATATTTACCCTTAATTACCCGATTTACCTTTAACTATGGTAAATAAAATTTACCGTAGTTACTATTCATAATTCCCAAAAATAAAAAGTAGCTTATTAACATAATTTGGACCCACTGATTCCAAATATGGAATCCATTTTTTAAAATTCAAAACACAGAAGTTGCAGAAATTAAATTAAAATTAATCCCGTTGTCGAATAAAAATGGGATTTTGTTTAAAACATTGCAAAATATTGAATTGATTTAACCTATGATTTCAAGGTAAAATCAATGCTAATGACATAAATTATATTTAATGGTAAAAATATATTCTATTTATACTTTAAAAACATTCAATATTATAATTTAACCACATAAGATATTACGATGAAAAAAGTTGTTTTTAATTAAAATATAGCGTGTTTTTACTATTCATTAAAATATGAAAGTTATCGGAAAAATATCAAAACTTTATCTAATGTAAATTTTTATATCCTGATTCAAAAGAAGAATATTATTTTGTCAAATTGAACATATAAACATGTCAAAAACTATATTTAACGTGGGTGCGCCATCAAAAGGTGGTAAAACTGCATTTTTTGAAAAATACTTATTTTACCCGAAAAATTTATTTTGTTCTTATACCATGTTCTAGAAATGTGTAAGATGAATAATAATGTTATAAAATTAAAATTTTAGTTAATACTATTCATAACGACTAGTTCATGACAATATTATAATAATATAACATTGTTTATTAAAACCCGGTATTGCGTACAACACACGCTATCGAGGAAGGTCGCGATTGCGTGTAATGCAAGCCAAGTAAGGGTTGCGTGTTGTGAAAGAATTCTTCGTTGTTTCGTATAACAGAATCCAAACATATTTCATTTATACATTTAATATATATATATATATATATATATATACTCAATGTTGCGTAGAATAACTATTATCAAAATTGTGTGTAACACGGTCCAAGAATAGTGTTGCGTCTACTGCAAGCTAATATAGTGTTGCGTATAGCGCAAGGTAATCTTGGTGTAGAATACAACATAAGACATTAATGAAATTAAAATAATATTTTTCATAAAATCTCGGGGTGTTACATTCTACCCCCCTTAAAATGAATTTCGCCCTCGAAATTCGTCGGGGTTATAAATGGTTTATTATTTGAAAGTTTCTTTGATAGAAACCCACATCGTAAAAAGGAATACCAAAACTTATCTTTAAAAACAAAAGTATGAAACGTAACAGTTACCCAAATAAACTAATCACTGGGTTTCCACATAGGTGAAAATATGGATATGGAAGAGAAATCTAACCATCATGTTCTGATGGAGAGTGGTAGAGAACATGGCTATGGAAAAGCTAGCAATCACAAAGCCATAAATTTGTGATGATCTAGGGTACCATCTGATTCATCGGATATAAGGGCACTAGGACAACATTTTTGGTTCTCAAGATCATTTCCCTAAAGTTGAAAATTTGAATTAGAATAAATACTTACTTTATTTTGGTACAATCTCACTGTTGTTCATGCCTTGAACAATTTCTACTTCATCTCTTAAATAAATGAAGTTGAATTTGTTATTCGTGAAGTGTTAGCAGATCATGTGATAGAATGACGGGTCATTCCATCTGTCTCAAACAAAAAGGTTAGCAAAAGTTATTAAATATACATAAGTCATTCTATAGTGAGATTAATCATATATGGTTCCTAAAATGGACTTATACTTCATATATCATACTGCTTAATATAATAAAACTAGTTTATACTAAACAGGGACTTCCTGTAGGACAGTGGTAGGCGATAAAGGCCAGTCGCACTTCGGTTGTGGGTTCGATTCCCACAGCCTTGTCCGACGCGATGGGCTGTCGCCCGTCCTACAGGTTTTCCTTTTTCTAAAACTATATTACTATAACATCCCATCAATAATATCGAGAGAAAAAACTTCTGTCCTTAAACAATACTAACTTATGTCCAATATAATCCATTGTAATCTTTAGGCTTATCCATAATATTGCAGTCCACACTCATAATATAGTGAAAACGATTACCAGAGATTTAATACTGTCGTTGATCCCCATATATCATAAGATATGTCTTGTTGGTCACATTCCAAACATTCAAAGGCCTTAATCATGTATTCTCTTGAAGAATGAATACCCATTGAACCTTAGTGAAATCATGAATACTGTTAAAAGTTAACATTTTCCACATACCAAAATCCAAAAACTCTATATACTCAAACCATAATATAACCTTCTCCTTATATCAGTCATGAGCTCATGAATACTATCAAACATTTAATTTTCTCCTTATCCCTACATTATGCGCATATCATCTACATTCCAAAAATATATGAATAACCTTCCATGGATACTGGTAACATTAATCATAAACTTTCAAAACTCAAGGAAAGACAATAGTGTAACAGTCCTTAGATGTCTCGGTATTCCAACATTACACATGATAAACATGTAATCATTCCACTACATTCTTAAACCATTGTCCAAGATTCAACAATTCTTTCATCTCACATATCATTTGTAGTCTCTTCATCATCATCAACATAAATACTTCCCATACGACCATACTGATTCTCTTCATGAGACTTTCCCTTAGGGAATTGGTTTGCATAATGCCCGTACATTCCACATTTAAAACATTTAACCATTGTTGATGTCGTAGCAATACCATTATCCTCATCCATGTTGTTAACTGAACCTTTTCCTTTGCATTTACTTGCTTTGTCTCCTTCTTTTCCACACCCAAAGCATCTTCCAGTTCCTTTGAAACATTCTCTTTGATGCCTCTTCCCACATGATTTACATAGGGGAAATTGAACTTTCTTTCCTCTATGATCATCATGAAACTCCATCTTTCTCTTATTAGCCGAGTCAGGAAACTTACCAAATTTTACTTTATTGATCATATTATGAGATTGCTGATTCGGCATAATAATGATGTTTGGACTTCCAAATCCCATTTCATTATGAAGAATATCATTCCATTGTCCATCATATCCTCCATTATCGTGAATCATTGTTTCCAGCCATTTTCTAAAACCCAAAAGAATAGTGTGAGAGGAAAAAATCATAATAAAGGGGGAGTAACTTCAATATCTAACATCTTAGGTTTAATTCTATGATCGTTAGCGTAATTCTAGTACTATAACCTATATGTATAATTAACCATAGGGACATCCCTAGACATACCTTAGAAATAACTCTAGGGATCTCACTAACGTTTTCGCATCCTAGATTCCAAAGGTTGACTAAACCTTTCCTCTGATACCAACTGTAGAGACCCTAAGCCTGACGTACATGGACATTACATTACTTTTGCGGAATACTTAGTACATAACAAAAAACACACACACAAGGATCGTAATAGTTTAGTGTCTTTGGAAACTCGGAATATAATCCTCTAATCGTGGTGAAAGATCTTCAATATCTCCCATAAAGATCTTCCCTTTTTTTACCTAAAACCATTCTTTATATCCTGGGGAAAAGAAAACATAAAAGGGTGAGCTCAAATGCTCAGTAAGGGTATACAAAAGAAAAATCAATCACATAATATTCATAAGAACATAACTTTTGGAAATCTTAACCTGCAAAAGAGAGCATAATTTCATAACATGGGATAAATCATAGTAGTGAAATGAAATCCCAATAATCATAACTTAAAACATGAAACTTTGTGGCATACACACATAATCATAGAGAATCATTTCTTGTTAGTCAAGACTCATTTCCAAGACTATCTTAGTGGACGAAGTCCCTTTCTGAATCGAGTAACCCTCGTTTCAGTCCTGTTTCACTGAACCGGTATAACCTACCATTTCAGCCATGTCTATCTCATGAGATATAAAATCTTTACCCAATGCATTGGAGGGAGATATAGGTCCCACCCATTTCATAATGATACCATTCTTATGTGTTCCACAAAATCATAAATCATACATCATTGCATAACCCATGTAATAAAAATGGAATTCTTAAACAACATGACATCATAAAACCATTCATATAAGATAAAAGAATTCATAAAAATATTTCCATCACAACATAATCAAATCCATGTAATAATAGGGATAAAAACAGAACCCTTTTATTATCTTAGATGGAAAATAATTTTGATAAAATACTTGAAATCCATTCTTGAGGAAAATATCCTTTCTACTTCAAAAACATTTTCCTTTCTTAACATGTCTTACAATTTAAAACTAAAAGAAGTTGATTAAAAATAAACTTGAAAACTTGTAAAGGAAGCTTCTTGAAAATAATGTTTTAAAAAAAACCCATTCATGCCGTATAAGTTAAAAAAAACATTCTTCTTGTACTTTTGTCGGAAAAGTCAAAAAGTACCTCGTACGAAAAACGAAAAAAGATTCCTTTCATATATTTTACTAAAAACTCACCGAAGGGTAAAATTGGATTTAAACAATTGTAGGAGGATGGAAATAATATTACATATCGAGGAAACATGGATTTTTATGATAAAATACACCCCAGTAAATACTTACGAATAAACAATCTCGGATAAAAATGAGATTGTGATATTTCCCTTACCTTAGGTCCAATTTGCTTTGTACGTGTCCAAAGCTCCTGTATAATGGTTTAAATAATGTTATTGACTTATTCTAGAATCATATTCATTGTTATTATATCATATATGATCCACTTATGACTTTATATTACCCGTTCTTTTGTAAATTCATGTTAAAGTAGCGTTTTGGGTAAAATCGTCTCATTTTTCGTTCGTGTTTTTAACTTGTAATTATTCATATGATTACTTAGATCATGATTACATAAAACATGATTTATATATATATATATTCAGAATATACATATATAATAAATCAGTAAATGGAAAGAAATACACCGTTCATGGAGACAGTAGTCCGTACGTACGCATGAACGCTGTTTTCATTTCCTTATTGAATTGAACGGAATTAAGTAGATGACATACATATAAATAATTCCAGTATCATTATTATGTAATATATTTCATTATTACTTATTATATATACTTTATAATCATTCATGAATGGTTAATCATTGAGAATGAATCTCATCGCGTCGTGGAGACGGTAGTCCGTACGTACTCACGAGCGATGATATCATTCTCATGGTCGTGGAATTGTGTTGAAGTGTATGTATAATATTTCAGTATCAATATCACTTTATAATAATCATATATAGTTACTCATTAAACCATTATACCCATCCAATTAAGGTGGTGGCGGAAAATAGATTACACCACGGCGTGGAGACGGTATTCCGTACGTACGCACGCGCGGTGATTTCCTTTTTCCGTAGGATGGATAGAAGGTTAATTAGAGTTTTTTAATATTTATAATAAAATATCAGTATATAAGAAATACTTATGTTATTACTTTATCATGAAACAACTAAAGAAGAAGAAGTTGAAGAAGAAAGAAAATTGAAAAGATCGGTAATGGATATTACCTCTTCTTTGGAACGCTTCTTTGAATCCTTCACTTAGGGAACTAAGATTGGTCTTTGAAGAAGACCAGGACCTCTAGGATTATTCTAGGGAAGTGGAGAAGGGATTTTTTCAGGGGTTGTCCGAGCTTGAGTGCTCAATTTGGTGTGAGGAGGAGGGGGAGGAGGCGCCCTTTTATAAGGGAGGAGAGGGGAACCTTAGGAATTCTTAAAAATATTAATTTATAATAAATCTAACCCCACTTAAAAACCTCCAACAATGACTCATATTCGAAGATTAGATGATATAGGGTTGTAATCTCATCAACCAATCAAATTTAGACATGTTTGGATCTTATTTTAAACCTTATCATTTTGATTTATCCTTATTTAATCTATTTAAGTTTATTTGTGGTAATAAAATTCTAAATTTTAAATTATAACAAATAATTACTTATTTGTTGTGAATTTTACATAATGGTTTACTTTATAACATTATAGACCATATAAATATAAATTTATAATTTTTAAATATTTTTGTGATTTTTAAACAATTTTATAATATGTTATTTTTGTAAAATAACAATAGTGTCAATTTTGACACTATTCATTTATTTGAATTTAAATAAAATATATACAGAAGATATGTTCGAACTAAAAGCTTTAATATATTAATAAAAGGTCATATGTATCTATAAAATTAGTGTATCACATTAAATAGTTCATATAATATTTATTTTATTATTTTTAAAACAATTTATTTGGTTTATCTCTTAATAAAATAATTACTACATCATTTTTGTATAATTATTTAATATACTTATTTGTTGTATAAAAATTTAAATTAAAATCCTATGATGAAGATAAATACATTACCTTTCACAATAATACTTTTACTCGAATTTATCATCTTAAATCACAATATTTAAATTGTTATATTTATTAAATTATGACGGTGACAACTTTGGCATCATTTAAAATAAAATAATATAAGTGTCATAATCGCTTTTATAAGGCTCCAAATGGTCAAATATTAGACCATTTGATGCTTATGGTTTACATTTACATGTACAATAAGTTTTGGTTAGGTATTTGTGAATTTTATGGTCACTATGAGTTTAATAAAAACAATATTCTTGATTTTTCACTAGATAAACAATTTCTGCATCACTATTGTGTCATAATTAATGATAATTATTTAATCCCTAAAAATTATAAATAAATTTATATGATGTAGATAATTTCATTAGCTTTCTGGAGATTATTCATGTTCGATGTTTCATGAAGTTTATCACTAAATTAAAATTAATATACTTATAAGATTTAAGAGAGTGACATGTTGTCACTTTCTTTGGTTTTAATAATAATTAAGTTATTTTCATGGACAAATGTCCATTAAATGATTCTAATACGACCCTTAGGTGATATGGGTCGACTTTTAGTCATCCAATAGGATTTTGATATTTGTTAGGGTAATTTTAAAATATTATATTTACCCTTAATTACCCGATTTACCTTTAACTATGGTAAATAAAATTTACCGTAGTTACTATTCATAATTCCCAAAAATAAAAAGTAGCTTATTAACATAATTTGGACCCACTGATTACAAATATGGAATCCATTTTTTAAAATTCAAAACATAGAAGTTGCAGAAATTAAATTAAAATTAATCCCGTTGTCGAATAAAAACGAGTTTTTGTTTAAAACATTGCAAAAGATTGAATTGATTTAACCTACGAATTCAAGGTAAAATCAATGCTAATGACATACATTATATTTAATGGTAAAAATATATTCTATTTATACTTTAAAAACATTCAATATTATAATTTAACCACATAAGATATTACGATGAAAAAAGTTGTTTTTAATTAAAATATAGCGTGTTTTTACTATTCATTAAAATATGAAAGTTATCGGAAAAATATCAAAACTTTATCTAATGTAAATTTTTATATCCTGATTCAAAATAAGAATATTATTTTGTCAAATTGAACATATAAACATGTCAAAAACTATAATTAAAGTGGGTGCGCCATCAAAAGGCGGTAAAACTGCATTTTTTGAAAAATACTTATTTTACCCGAAAAATTTATTTTGTTCTTATACCATGTTCTAGAAATGTGTAAGATGAATAATAATGTTATAAAATTCAAATTTTAGTTAATACTATTCATAACGGCTAGTTCATGACAATATTATAATAATATAACATTGTTTATTAAAACCCGGTATTGCGTACAACACACGCTATCGAGGAAGGTCGCGATTGCGTGTAATGCAAGCCAAGTAAGGGTTGCGTGTTGTGAAAGAATTATTCGTTGTTTCGTATAACAAAATCCAAACATATTTCATTTATACATTTAATATATATATATATACTCAATGTTGCGTAGAATAACTATTATCAAAATTGTGTGTAACACGGTCCAAGAATAGTGTTGCGTATACTGCAAGCTAATATAGTGTTGCGTATAGCGCAAGGTAATCTTGGTGTAGAATACAACATAAGACATTAATGAAATTAAAATAATATTTTTCATAAAATCTCGGGGTGTTACAATTGATGAGTGGTTCTTTACTTGATTTACATTTTCTAAATATTCTTTTGACTATTTCAACAAATGGATGGTAACTCTTGTTGTTGGTGGGTGATGAAAAGTCATTATAGGGGTTTATTTTCCTTTCATGATAGGGAAATCTAAGGGTGACAGAGGTTTTTTTGTTGTTGTTGTTTTGTACTACTTTCCCATTTATTATATTTGGTTGTTTTTTATCTCTCTATTGTTGTTTTGATATTGATAGACAGGTCATGTAGTAGTTTTTATGTTCTTTTTTTATTATACTATATTTATTGGGTGATACCCTTCTCATGTGTGTTTCTTTGATGTACATGAACTAGTTTTTATCATGTGTGGGATTGGGAATGCCCTTTAGGCTAGGGATGGTCCAGTTCATCTATCTATCAGATAGATAACCCTACTAATTTCGTTAAAATTTTATAATCATCAAATAGGGGTATAATTTTGGACATACATGTTTTTTCCAACATACCCCAATATTTCACATGTTTTGATGCTCCCAAAATACCAATTTTTCTTATTAAGGAGTGTATGTTATGTGATATCTTGTTAATAATTAATATTTTCTTATGAATTATTTCATTGGCATGTTTTTATTTTAATATGGTATTTTTAGAGTTTGAATAATTATTATAGTGGAAATTATCCTTTGTTCCAAATGAAATATGTTTAATATATTTATTTGATGTTTTTACACATAAATTAAAAAAAATTGAAATGTAAATTTTCTTATAGGTAGGTGAATAATTCTTGTGCATTTAGAATTATCATACAATGTAGGAAAAATATATTCCATAATGAAACTTCTTATAGGTTATATTTTACAAGATCTAAAAGTTATAATTATGGATATATGGAATATTAAAATATAATATGGTGTCTGAAAATTATATATGTGGATCAAATCTCTTATACAACCTCAATATATTATTTGCTTAAGAAAATACCTTATTGAAATATTGTTTCTAGATCATCTTCATGATATATTATGTTTATTGTAGTTCAAATATCATATGTTGAAGAATTTCTTATGTTGAAGAATATATTACATGGATCAGAAGTATTATGAGACATGAGAATATCATATTATACTAATTATATCAAATAAAAGAGAAAAATTCTTATGAATTTTTTTGGGTCTCAGAAACTAAATTATTACAACATGATAATAAAAAAATTATGATTTTATGCAAAAAATTGATCACTTCATCAATGTCAAAGATAATTCTTATTTTTTTAAGATGGGAATTTACGCAGAGGAAGACTAGTTCTTCATCATTTCATTTATTAGTTTTTTTAATTGTTTGTTACCATTGAGTATTTTTGGGAATGTTCAACACTTATTTTTATTTCATCAAATAGTGTAATTTTCTAAATGAGTTAAGACTGATTTAAATATAGATTCTAATTCCAAAGAAGATGATGTTTCTAATTATGACTATAGCTACATTAAACGGCTATCTCTATTATTATTTCTATTCACTAATATGATGAAATTTATTAAATAATTTTTTTAATATTAAGGAGATTAATATTCTGGATATTGTTATATTTAGTCTCGACATTTTAATGAAATAAAATAATGTCTTATATGAAAAAATATATCATATTTTTTTAAGTGGAATTTATCTCAACATATTCAGTACCATCAAGAAGTAGACCATGAAAGGATGAGGAAGTTACTTTATATTATTTGAAATATTATTTTAGATCCATTAAACTGTAAAATTTTAAGTAAGTGTTTGAGTTAATTCCAAAATTATCTGAGTATTATATTCTTTTAAAAAATCGACAAGCATCCTGAAATTATGAGGATGTTATATGATATTTCAGGCACAAAATTTTATTTGAAGAAACTATTTTAGTATATATTATTAATTTGAAGTATTGTTCGACAGTTTATTTATTTTGACAATAATTTATCTCTATAAGAAATCTTAGATATAGTCTATGATCTCATGAAGGTTCAACATTGTGTTCAAGAATTATAAAAACTAATGAAATTTTAACTACACATGGATTATGTTTTATTATAAAAGAATTGAATTCAAGACGGAGAATAAAATTTAAAATACTATAGGTGGTATTTATATGTTTCATAACCTATACTATATATATTCAATTAATTATTCAAGGTGATTTCAAGTTATTATAAAATGTTTTCATATGTTTTTATTCTGTTTTGTATATGTTTAGTGGATTAAGTAAATTCATGGATACAAGTAATAATTTTATGAAATATATTAACCAAGCTCATAGAATTTGTAAAATTCCCTGGTAGATTTCATATATATGTAATATTTCCATAAAAATCTGAAATTTTAAAGAGGATCAAAACATTTTGTATGTGTAATTTTTTTAAACTGACATAAATTAATCATCTCTCATAAGAAATAAACTTTTGAAATATAAATAATAGTACTTAGTGATGCACAATAATGTTGATAAATCATAAATTTTTATTTGGATAAGTTACAAAAAAACTAGAAACATGATAAAATATTACACCATGTGAAATGATCTTAAAAACCCTTATTAACGATTCATTGATTCTCTTGAATACTTGAAATGAATCAGGGTTAAAAACCTTATGTAATACATAAGGAAACAAATCATATATATAATCACTAGTTCAATAATTACATTTTACCTAGTTTGTGCTAGGAATATAGGTCTAAGGTTATACCCCTCACTAAGATTTATCTTGATAATAAAAGGGTATTTTTGTGTGGGGGTATAACAAAAACTATACTCCAAGGTTGTAGTCATCGATCATAGAGTTGAACTTAATTAAAAAAATCATATTGTGACATGTGGTGTCTTTACTATTTAATCTTATAATCATTAATACTGAAGGAGATAAAGGAGCGAGAGATTCATTCATCAAATTGGTGAAAATGTAATGAAAGAAAATAGTTTAAATTTAGATAAATCCATCAATACTGATTAATCGACCATTTAATTTTCTCCATATACCTTTTGATACTAAAAACTGGAATCAAAACATAGGTTAAACCTGTAATTGGATTATTAACCATCATTATATTATATGTTTCTAATATTTTTTGAGTTCTCTTTAAAAAAATCATGAAGTGAAGACTTGGAGAAGATGATTTAACAGCTGATTAGAATTCTATCTCTTCCAATAATTAGAATAATATAATGTTTAATGAATTGAAAAATATAAAGAAGATAGACAACTTATTAATATTAGTTAAAAATTAAAATTCTACATACTTGAATCAAGATAATATCAGAACAAGCATGAATATATAATATTTGGTTGAAAAATACACTAAAAAGTACATGGAAATAAATTTACAATAGTTGTTTCAAATATTTACATTTATATGAGGTAACTATGAATTGTTGTAATTAGTGTTCCTTTGATGATCAAATAATAAGTGGGAAAGATCACATTTATGGAGAAAAAATTGATAAAGAATATGATGAATCATATACCTACAAAAACAAAACCATTCAGTAGATTTACAAAGACATAACTGTATTTATTTTTTTCCTCTTTTAAATAATTATTATTAGAGATCACACACCTTGACTAATAATCATCGATGAATGAAAATTAATTCATTCAAAATTAATTAGTGTGAAAAGTCTTACCAAACTACTAGAGAACAAAAGTATATGTAATGTAGTGAATGAATAAAAATGGTTCAGATTTTGGAAGACGTTTGTCAGGGATTCTCAAGATAAAAGATAAGATTTAAATTTTCTTCAGAAAATGTTCCTTGTAGTGGAATGAAAAAATTCTTTCACTAAATTATATAATATAGAATAGGAAGAAAAAGGAAAAAATGTTAGATATATTTTCAATGATTCTAAATAAGGGATAAAAAGTCATGAAGATTATATTAAGAGTTTAATAAATGATTTTGAATAAATATTGAAGGCCATTGATGACTAATAATTCACGTAATCTAAAGTTTCTTCAATTGGTGATAAAACTAATAAATATTGATATGAAATGACCCAAGTCTTCGAAATAATCTAAGAGAATTGTTTTATCAAACATACTTAAAAAGAGAATATTCTTTTAGAGGATATCTATATTAGTACAATAAGATATTTAGAAAAACTAATTAAAAATTAGTTAAAATATTAAATAAAAATGTACCATCAATCTGATTTTTATGAAAATGATAATTCAATAATCATACATAGGTGATTTTAAAATTAAACAAAATGAAATGTATGGATTAATAACATTGATAATGAATCAACCACTATATATACTATTAAGGGAAGAAAGTGTAGATTTAGTTGTTCCCAACAATATTCCCAAAATAATGGTATTTCCAAAAATAAACAACAACATATAGAAACTAGATAAAATGTCATTCAAAGTAATATAACATTTATGGTTGGATATTTTTAGTGTTAGTGAAGGTCTAGGTTCAAGGATTATGATTTCAGTTATAATATTTCATCCCATTGAATTCAAATAAAACATATAATAAGTTGGAGAAATTATTATTTTATGAAAATTCCTCAAAATGAATTCACATATAAATTATTATAAAATACATTTGTACATATTGAAAATTTATATGAATGATTAAATGAGTGTGTTCATCATGAATTTTCATGCTTGTAATAATCAACCAAATTTATTCCTAAAAATAAAAAATATGAATGCCATATAAAAATAAATATAAAAGGAATAAATTTGAGTCTACCAAGGTAAATTTGAAAATGAAAGAGCTAAATAAAATAATCCTAAGAAATATAAGAGTAATTTTTCACCAAGAACATGAAATTTATAGATATTTCATTCAGAATATCCATGTAATCCTGCAATATTTTTAAACAATCCATTACCATTGGAAAAACATAATTGTAAATAGAAATAAAAATTGCGAGGGGATCACAAGTGAATGAATTTGATAAAGTGTAATTATCATATCCAAAAAAATAAATTAAATTTCATGATTAATTGTTAAAAATTAATAACCTAATAACTCAATATAATTTTTTTAGTAGGTGTAAGAAATTTCATCATGTTTCAAAGGATTTCTTAACCATATTACCTAATAAAGAAGAAATTTTGTAGAATATAGAGTTATCACCAAAATACTCATGTGCATTTATGACTAATATAAAGGAGATAAATCATCACAATAAGGTTTTTAAAGGAGCAATAAAACCATGTTTTATGAGAAGAGTTCTACTTAGTAAACCAATAAATATTGATTAATGGATTCTTTTAAAGATATATATATAAGGAATGGAGTTTCTTTATTAATAAGAAACTGTCAAACTTGTTTCTCTTAGTATGTAGAAAAAGTAGTTCACCATTTTTCCAACACACATTATGTTTGTTATACATGTATATGGAATTGAATGTGATTAATTATTAAGGGTAGAACTAAAAAATGATAAAATTTGAATACCTATTCTAGACATGATTGATACACTATATTTGAGAGATCCTAATTTTTATATCTTAGAGTACATATTTGATAATGATATCAAGCTTAATGAAGTGAAAATATAGTGTCTCTTTGAGGTATAATTTTTTATCAAAAATGAGAATATTCTAGATTATATAATTTAATAAAAATCTATAACATTATTAAAGTGAATAAAATTTTCATTGAAAATGTATGAATACATGTTCACTCATTATTTAATTTTAAATAGTTTATTTCAATTTTCAGTTTGAGAAATTAATTTGATCAATGAAATAAAAATCAAATTTTAAAAAAAAATTTAAGGGCAGATAAAACTAAACCTAGGTGATGTTTTTTCATGTTTTTAACTTATTTTTTAAGATGGGTGTTTTGATCCGTGTTGTAATTATCTTTGAATATATTTAATAATTTGGTATTATACATTTTTAATTAGTTCTTGAAATTTTATTTTCAAGTTGGTATCAAATTCTAGGTTTATGTTTTGACAAATTTTGTATCTATATTAGACCCTCTGGTTTTGTATACTGAGAATGTATCACATAGAATTTTATTCATATAATGGATCAAAATTCATTAAGTGAATTGGTACCACCCAGTGTAAGGAGACTTTTTATATTATTTTCATTATGGGGGGAGAGATAATATTATTAAATTAAACATATTTACTTGAATTTTATGTATTGGTATTAGAAAAAAATCTAAAGGGGATATTGTTTAACCCACTTAGTGTTTTGTTATATTTATCCTCAATAATCATGAATACAATATGTATGATGTCAATTTGTGTTGAATTAGAAAATATTATATGTGATTAAATTTTCCCAAGAATGTTTAATAGTGGAAGATTATAGTTCCCTGGAAATTTATCATTATATATTGAGTTAAGAATATTTCATGAGGATTAAATAAAAACTTTTATGATTGTAAGTGACCTTTCATACTCGTATAATTAGTGAGTGAGATACTACCATAAAATATTAAAAAAAATATGAAACATAGTTTCTCTAATTTCATGTGTGTAAATGAAGATTCACCGAAAAGGAAAAATAGCAAGTAGTTGACTTGTTATAATTTTAAGTAAGATCTTCTATTTCACATATCAAAGAAGATCAATTCATATAAAAAATTTTGGAAACATTTTTCTGTTAATTCCATCATTTTTTAAAGATTTTATGCTTTTTGAAATGATATAACATTAAAAAATACAAAGAAACTACATGATATTTCATGTTCAGAACATGTTTTAAAATATTTATTAAATTTTAAGAATATTTCCATAGATTATATATTACTGTGGATATTTTAAATTTATGAATTATTTGATATGTTGGTGAGGATTTTATAGAGTTCCATTTTTTTCATTAATCTTGAAAATTCATGAAACATGAACTAGACTTGGATGATGTTTTCTTCTACAAGGATTGATATAAAGTAGTAAAAGAAAAAATTTAATTCTTTAAAGACTACTTATATGGTGCATAAATTTTATAATATATATCGTTATTGATTGAATTTCATTTAGATTTATTCAAAATTGTTTTGATTTATTATTTATGTTTTATATATTTGTTTAGTGGATTCTATTAATTATTGATTATAGTTGGAAGCATACATAATATATTTCTCTGACCGTATAAATTTGGATATTCCATAGTGGTTAAATAAGTAAATAATATTTCTTTAAGTAAATGAAATTTTTAAAAGGATCCAAACACTAAGAAATTTGTGACACATTTTATTTTATATTGGATGTTAAACTCTCAAATGAACTAAAATTACTTACAGAAAATAAAAACACTAGATGATATGTATGATCTGTGATCATACATAAGTCTCTTCTTGGATTTTTTTTGAAAACAATGAAAGGAAGTAAATATTATTAAATGTGTATGGATAATCAAAACCATATTAAAGGTTCACATCTGCTATTGGATACTACAAATATAAACAATTATAAAAGTGTATGTGATACATAAGTAAAATATAATCCTATGTATAAGTCCATGTTTATAGAAATATGTAAAGCCACTAATCCTATGTAATATGTAAAGATTATCATGTACCCAAAATGAGAGATTTTCATATTGAAGTATTCTAAAGTAAGCAATAATGTTTGAAAATGATGTGTCATTATTAAATTCTTAAATATCATGATTATGATTATGATTAGATATGATTAAACAATAAATTAGTATTGTGATATGGTTGAGGAATAATAAGTTTTCTATTACATTAAGTTGTCTATAGAGGAATGACAAGATGAATAATAATGTTCTATTAAGATGTTGTCATTCCATGCTGATAAGTGTCACATCATGGGGTCTGTTAAAAAGATATAACTAGAGAGATATATTCACACCACAACAGTATTTTTGAATGTTTTCTATATAGAAGTGGAATTAAATTACTATGTATTTCATTTAAATTTAAGGACAAATATGCTACGATAATCAATAAAGTTCTTCATGGTCACAATATATGCTACTGCATTCATACACAAATATATTTGTGCAGGTGTCTTGAAGAGATAAATAAATAATTAAAACTAAATATCATGTGAATATTAAATGATTTTAAATGTTTAATTTTTTTGGGATAATATAGGATTAAAGGCTTATAATATTAGAGAATTAAAAGGTGAGTGTTATAATTGTTATATTCACATAGTTTTCTGAATATAAATAAGAGCATAATAAATGGTCAATAATGGTGACTTTTATTATATTATTTATATATATATTAAATGTAATTTATGAGTATGTGTGTACAATTCTACTAAAATTGTTATCCATGTGTATTAAAGGAAAATGAGAAGAGTGGAATACTGCCTTAGTTTTTGTTGGTTATCTTTTAGAGCAAAGAATAAGAACTCCAATAAGGTTGACTTATAATATTCATATATTATAATGTTATATTAAAGATTATAGCCTATTTTATACTTAGATCAAAAGGTCTTTATAAGGTCATCGAAGCCCCTGTGATTTATATAATTTGGGGAAAAAGATATAATACACACTTATTATATAGAATTCAATCCTATATTGTTGATCTTTGTGGGACTCCTCATGTTTTAATGCTCACAAATCATGATAATCATGTTTTAATGCTCACAAATCATGTTAATCATATCTAACATATCATAATTCATTCTTTATGGTTTAATTCATACAAATCATGGTCTAAACTCTCACATGATCCTAATTTAGAATATCACAATTCATGTTCGAATCTTGTAAACTATGTTTAATCTTGTTCTATTATGTTTCATTATAATAATGATTAAGTCTTATTCATTTTGGTAGTATTATGTCTTCATAATGTTTACAAAATTTTGGCTAAGTCTACAAAACCACAAGTCTATCATCGATTCCATATTTTTTAAAAGTCCCTCCACCGTATCCCAGACACCATGACTCTGACACCGTAACCAGTTACAAATTTCCTAAAACCCATGGCACCAGTTCCTTGCTACCTTCTCCAAGACATCTTAACAAGACACAATTAAGAATTTTTACAAAGAACTAGACACAGTTATCTGATACATCATGATACTGACAATGAATCTATGATACTGGTTCAAAATCTCAATTCAAATATGTCACCATGACTATCCCAGTGTGAATGTATCTCCGCTCAAGGAAAAATGAGAAGTCACCATTTCTAGTGACACTGTTTCAAGAAAAATTGTGACACTATCCCATACTTATCCATTTTTCTATGTTTTCCAATTTATATTTAAAGTTATGTCTAATGGTCATATTTGAGTCATTTAATGACACTGAAATAACTGATTATTTTTTTGTAGACATGTCAACTGACAGAATGAGTTACAAGGTGTAGAGATCATTCTCTTTATCATCTCCAACACATGAAAATGAAATAAAAAGAAATGTGCGGAAATGGAGAAATACAAAGTTCGAGTTCGAGAAGTTGAATGTTTGTGATATAGAGTATAACATAAATACTAAAGATCATGATAAACATATCTCTATTCTTTGTGGTTTAACTATTATGGTTGAAAACCTCAACCATTCCTGTAACAACAATACTAAGAAGAACATGAGGTACAAAGTACATCTCATCTAACTTTTAACCAGAGCCTGAGACTCATGATACTCTGTTTCCATAAGAGGACTCTAAAATCACATCTGCTACATCCTAAAAGTCTATAGCTACATAGAATAACACTCAGAGAATTTCTAATCCTTTCTCATTATCTATACTCTAATGTGTGTTGTTTTTATTAATTACCGAGAAGGGAATGTGTTTGAACTAAAACACACTATATATCCTACATTAAAATATATGATTCAGGATATACTTACCTAAAAATCCATCTACACTTTGTTTTACACATGTATAACTATGGAAGAGGTCATGTGTGACCTTGTTGTTAGATATCACATGTAGAATAGTGGAATAGGTCTTGTGACCAAGATAGTCCTGTATTCTATTGTTAACCTTGATCTAGGGTGTGGATAAAATATTTTTATATATATTTCAGAGTGGTAGGTGATAACCAAGTGGAGTGGATTCGGTCTTATTTTGAGACTAAACCACTTGTTTTATCCATTGTGTTTTTCAATTTAGTTTATCTATGTTTTAACTGATATTTCTGAAAACTAAACTTTACATGATAGTTAGTCTTGGATAGTAGTTATAACTGATTTTCATTATTAGAATAGTTTCAAAAGTGGTATCAATTAATCATATTGATATTACTATGAATTGAACAATATTATAAGAAGATATTTAAATATTCAAGATGTTATAATTTTATTACCTTGATTAACTGGACGGTTTTTTTAAATTTGGGGCAATATTCTAAGAATGCTTTTTAAGATAAATTTTTTTATGAACTCAATTCACCCCCTTCTTGAGTATCCTACTCTGACCAACATTTAGTATTGCAGGAGTTTTTAAAAAACCTATTTTCAAGGTTTATTTTAATCTCTTTAAATTATTTTTTTCACATAACTGTGATAATAGATGTTTTTTAATGATCCAAAATTTTCTATTAGTTCTAAATTTTTATTTTAAAAATTATACACATTATTCATTAGTATGTATAATATATTGGATGGTTATTATACTAATAGAAAACCATTATTTAATGAAACGAATTATTCAAAAATAAAAATAAAAATAAAAATTCACTTAGAGGGTATGGGTTTTGAAATTTGGTATTCAATTATAGATGAATATAAGATTCCTGTTAGTGATAGGAACACTTGGGATGACCTAACTACAACTGATTATAATAATAACTTTAAAGACAATAATTCCTTATACTGTTCTTTAGGAGATGAAGAGTTTAACAGAATTTCTGCATGTAAAATAGCCCATGAAATTTGGGATACTTTGTGTATTTTACATGAAGGAACCTCTAATGATAAGTAAATGAGACTTAGCACATATAATATTAAATATGTTAGCATTAAAATGAAGTCTGATGATCATATTTCTGACATTTGTCTCAGGTTTTATGAAATAGTGAACATAATGATTTCTCTAGGAAGCGATTTTACAACCAAGGAGAAAATTGTGAGAATACTCAAATGCTTAACAGATTGATGTAGAGGGACTTATATCTTAATTAGAGAATCTTCTGATATTAGTAATCTTCCAGTCAAAGAGCTGATAGGCAAGATGACGATGTATGAGGAAGATTTGAAATTCTACAAGGAATAGGAATACGAAACAAATATAAATTCAGTGTCCTTCAAAACCACCACATCCAAAACTAATGAAAAAGAAAAAAAGAAAGTTAATACTCCTGTAGAAAGTTCCAGTAGTGACAAATCATCACCAGATAGTGATGAAAAAATGGCTCAATTAGGTAGATGATTTATGATGTTTTATAGAAGAATGATATTTTTTAGAAATCCCATCGTCAAAAAAAGATATGATCATAAGGAAAAATGGAATAATGATTGGAAAAGAAGTGAAAATTATATTAAATAGTAATTTATGAATTTAAAATAGAAGGACATGTAAAAGAATATTGTCCTATGCTAAAATATAAGAAGTGGTTTGAGGAAAAATATATAATGTATAAAAAGGACATGAAGCCAACATGGATTGATTCTGATGATTTTTCAATTGACTCAGAGTCTTCACATGATGAAAAGGCTGAAAAATATAGAATGAGTTTTATAACAAACACATATGAGGTAACCCTTGAGTCTGCTTTAAACAATTTCTATTATTATGGACATGAAAGTGATTCTAAAAATATGACCAGTAAAGAATCATTTGAATAATATAATATGATAACAAACACATGTAACAAACTATAACATAAATACAAATCATTAATGAAACAACATTCCTTGAACACTACTACAAAATTTAAATGTTCTGTAGAAAAAGAGAAAAATGATCAATTACTTAAAGAGAAAAAAGAACTTATGTTATCTAATGAGAAATTGAGAAAGTACATAGAAAAATTGACCAATGAAAAAATACTCTTACACATATTCATGGTAAAAAAATTCCCCTAGATACACTACAAGTGTAGGATACCAACCTGGGTAATGAAATATCACAAAACAATGTTTGTAACTATATACAAGAAAATCTATTTTCTACCTAAAAAGAAAAAAATTCTTCTAATAGTTCTAGTTCTATAAAATATTTTATTACCTCTAGTTTTTCGAGATGAAATAATGTCTATTTTTCATATATGTTACATAATTCTTATAGAAAACCCATGAAGTGGAAGCGGGTTCCTAAATAAAATATTAATAATGTTACCAAACTCAAAAAAAATATGGATACCGAATTCTAATTCTATTTTAATTTTATGTAGGAAAGTTGATTGAAGAGATCCTATAAAATATTATAGTACTTGGATGGTGGCTTTTAAATATGAATGACATAAGATTACATATCCTTCAATAATTTAATAAATATTGATGGTGTGCATGTCACCATTGGTGATAATTCTAAAGGAAAAAAAAAGAATTGTCTTATGCCAGATTTGTAAATCTAACTCATTTTTAATTTATAAATTTTTTTTTGATGGATTGAAAAATAATCTACATAGTATTTGAAAACTATGTGAGGATTTATTTAATGTTATATTTAAAAATTATTCTTTTGATGTTATGAACTCTAAAAATGAATTAATATTTTCTGTTTTTAGAAATTGAAATATTTATGTTGTTAATATAGAATCATTATTTTATCAAAATGATTCAAGATTAATTATATTTCAAAAAGAGTATTAGATTTGACAAAGAAGACTAAGAGACTACAGTATACACTCCCTTAGAAATTTTACTGGGAATGGTTTAGTCATGGACCTACAAAAACTTGAGTTTCCAAATGATAAAGTCTATAATCCTTGGGAAAAGGGTAATCAGCAAAAAAATATTTCAAAGAATAGAAATATGTTTCAACTTATCTACCTTTTGAGTTGGTTCACATAGATTTTATATACCATTCATATATTATAGTTTAAATGGGAAGCACTTTTATTATGGTCTTATTGATGACTATTTTAGTTATACTTGCACAATCTTATTGTCTCACAAAAGTGAAGCCTTTTCTCATTTCACCATGTATGGTAGGACTATATAAAATTGTAGTGGGCTTAGAATTAAATCTCTAAAAATTTACCATGGTCGTGAGTTTGAAAACCAAGAGTTTGAATCCTTTTGCTCCAAAAATAGTTATAGTCATAACTTTTCATCCCCTAAGACAACTCAATAAGCTGGATTTGTAGATATGATAAATAGAACTTTAAAAGAAATTTCTATAACCATGATTAGTGAGTATGAGGTACCTATTTAATTTTGTAAAGAAGCTATCAATAAAACATGTTACATAATCAATAGTGTTTTAATTAGAACAACTATTAAATGAAGTCCCTATGTATTGTGGAACAATAGAAAAACCCAAGGATAATTACTTTAATTTCTTTGGTTATAAAGTCTATATTCTTAATACTATGGATAATCATGACATGTTTTCATCCATGAGTGATGATGAAATTTTCAAAGGATATTCGATCTCTATTAAATCCTATTGAGTCTTTAAAAAAATAACCTAATGTGTGGAAGAGTCTATACTTGTCAAATTTGATTTACCAGATCCACATGAACCCAAGACCTCTCTAGAGAATCCTAAAGATGATATATCCAATCTGGGCATTGATAATAAATATTTTTACCATCTTATAAATGAATCTGTTAAAACATCTAGTTCTATAAATTCTGAATATTCGAGCCATAATGAACCTGAACTTATTGAAGAACATGAAATTACAAGCCCTTTTTATATTGCTTTTAAAACTATTAAGAACCCCCCTTTAGAGGTTGTTTTGGGGTATTTAGATACAGGAACATAGACTACAACATATCTTAGAAATCAAGTTGAACAATAAGCTTTCTTGTCACATCTCGAACTTGAAAAAATCAATGATGCTATTAATAATATGTTTTGGGTGATGGATATGCCGGATGAACTAAATAATTTTAAAAGGAATAATGTTTGGAAACTTGTGGATAAACCCAAAGACACATTGATCATAGGTACTAAATGGGTGTTCATGAATAGAGTAGATGAAGCTGGTTACATAGTTTGAAACAATGTTATATTGGTTTCACATGGTTATAGTCAAGAAGAAGGAATTGACTATGAAGAAACCTTTTCACATGTAGATAGACATGAATCCATTTGAATCTTGTATGCATATGCAGCTCATCTAAATTTCAATGTATATCATATGGATGTTATGTGTTCATTCCTAAATGGGTTTATAGTTGAGAATATTATTCTTGACCAACCCCCTGGTTTTACAATCCCTAATATTCCAAATAATGTTTTAAAATTAACAATAGCATTATATGGTTTAAAAAAAGGTCCTCAATCTTGGTATGATAGATTAAGTAATTTTCATATTTTCTAAGGTTTCCCAAAAGGAATAGCTGATCCTACTCGTTTTATAAAATGAATTTTTAAAGATTTCTTATTTGTTCAAATCTTGGTGGATGATATTGTTTTTGGATCTTCATAAAATTCCTTATGTATTGATTTTTCAATGATGATGAAAAATGAATTTTAAATGAGTTAAATGGATGAACTAAAATTCTTTCTTGGATTTTAAATATTTCAAAATAAGGAATGTATTATTTTAAATAAAATAAAATATACTAATGATATTCTAAAATGTTTTTTCATGGATTGTACTAAAAGTGGTGATACTCTAATGAGTACTAACTATAAGTTTGATCTTGATGAAAATGAAAATGATTTTGATCAAACCACATATAGAGTAATGATTGAATGTTTACTCTACCTAATTACTAGTTGGCTTGATATTATGTTTAGTGTTTGCATGTGTGCATGTTTTTATGAAAATCCTAAAGATTCCCATTTAAATTCTGTTCAAATTATTTTTAAATACCTTAAATAGGAAACTAATTTAGGACTGTTATATCATAGAGGAAAATCATTTTACTTAGTAATCTATTCAGATGCTGATTTTGGTGGTTGTAAGTTTGATAGAAAAAGAACATATGGAACATGTCACTTTTCAGTCAGGTCTCAAGTATCATGGTGCAGTAAGAAACAAACGCCTATTGTGTTATCTACTCCTGAAGTTGAATACCTAGAGGTTGGTATTTTTGTGCACAAATTTTGTTGATAAAGAACACATTACAAGACTATGAATATCAATTCAGACATGTACCTATAAATTGTTACAATACATGTGATATTAACAATTTAAAGAATCTTATTTCACACTCCAGGACTAAACATATTTATGTTAGGAATATCTTTTTTAGAGATCATTATCTAAAAGGTGATATCAAATTGTAATTCATTACCACTGAAAATCAGGTTGCTGATATATTCACTATGATATTAAATTTTGAAATAATAAATTACATCATACATGAGTTAGTTATGATAATCCTCATGTAAATAGTTTATTGTGTCACAATTTACAGTTTCATGATTCACAGTTTCACAAGTTATTGTCTTTAAGATACTATCTTATGCTTACGATCTCACAATTACTATTTCATACATGTTGTCTTAATGATACGGTCACACCATTTGGAGTCAAACCATAAAACTGACATAGTGACGACCTGTTCTGGTTTCACTATAATAACTTTGATTTCTATTTTATTTAATTTTCTTTCTCATATAATTGTATCAATTATTAAATTGATTTTATACTGAGTTTTTTTGTTTGTGATGATTGAAATCCCGAAATGCTAAAAACATTATATTTTCCACTCTTCTCTTCACTCGAGCTCTTAAAACTGACACCCATATCTCTCAGTTGTTACCCCTCTTTCAACCCTTCATCTTTCTTAAACCTATGTTGGATTCTTAGAATGAAGCTTAAATATTCATCGACTTATGAGAAGTGTAGGTCTTCATCGAAAGTGAAAAAGGCTTTTAAATTAATGCGTGAGAGACCTCTAAATCCAAGCCTTGCTGAAAGAATAGAAGTTCTAGAGAAATAAGTCTGACTAAAGTGGTCGCTGACAAGTAAGTAAATCATTCTGAAAGTACATAACGAACTAGGATGGTTGAGCTAGTTCAAAAGGGATAAATGATATATTTATCTAATTCTTGTTTCTCAGTTTTATCAGTATTTCTAGTTTTTTTCAATACTGAATATGAACATATAGTGAGAACCCTGGTTAAAGGTCCCAGATGAAACTTTTATTCAAGGATATGGGCTTCCTTATTATGGATACCTCATAAAGTAATTTTTGATGATTAAAAAAGTGGTCCTCCTCCTCTAAGTGATGTGTTTATCCTAGAAGATGTTCTTGAATGTATAACTTCAAATAAGAAGAAAATAAGGGAAATTGCTACTGAGCATGATGGGGAGACAAGGCTGTTATTTGAGTTTATTCACAATCTTATTAGTCTATGAAAATGATATTTTTATGCCCTTAAGTATCAAGATGTATTCTTAATACATCTTATGAATAATGGGAGAACATAAACTTGTGCATGTATGTCAGACTACACATGTGTGAAATGATCAATACAACCTCAAAATCAACCTCCCTATTTTATTCATGGTAAATTTTTTCAATATTTATTTTAAAATAAGTAGTTGGTACAAATGAAGAAGTAATTGAGGATTATCAGTTTTTTATCACAAAGGATACAATCATAAGGATGGAAATTAGTTGGAATCCATGAAAAAAATTCTTAGGTGGAAGACAATGAATGATAGTATGAGAAGTTCAGTCCAATTGAGAATCCTTCAAGACCTAAGAAAAAATCTGACACTAGTTTTGAACCAAATGAATTGGTTGATTACTCAAGTGAATAAATAGAAGTGGAAGATGTTGCACCTGAGAATGGAACTGTATTAGATAAGGAATAAAGTGGAATACATGTTACACAGAACGTACTTTCTGAAGAGATAGTTATAAGAAAAATTGTTACTAAAAAAGGACTAGCTCCTAGTGTGGAAGAACATGTTGATCCTGAGGAACATTTAAAATATCTTGTTGTTGAGTAAGAACTTTTTTGAGAAAGAGGATCATGCTGTAGAACAGTCATAAGAATACTATGGACCTGAAATAATCATTTTTGTAAGGATAGAATGGAATAGTCCATTTATATATCTATAAAGGAGATGGGTGATCCTGATAGTGTAGATAATTTTGAAATAGGTCAATATGTTGAGTCTCTTATCCCTAGAAGATATACACCTATTGATTCATATCAACACATCAGTTTAGAAAGTGTTCAAGTTTCTAATCATATTGACCATTGTTTTGTGGATACTTGGTACATGTTTCCCATTTATATTGATGTGGATAATACCCAATAATCCTTGGTAAAAGTAATATATCATTCCACTATGTTTCAAAAGAAACCAATTACTAATATAAAAATAATCGCTCATAAGGAGTCTAAATTAGTATCTATTCCTATTCATCAACCTACTCAAGAATATTGTGATTTAGTGAGTCATGGTGATCTGAATGATTATGAAAATACATTGTAAGATGGATTTGAAAATATCATGAAGTCACCACCTACCCCAGTGACTATTCTCAGTGAAAGATATTCCAAATTACTGTTAGAGAAAATCATATGGCAAGTTAAACTGAAAATGCATCAAGAAATACAAAATTTAGGATTGAGAATAAATAGTTTAGTGATTTGGAGAAGTCTCTTAGATCTATGGTTGAAGATATGAAATATGTTTTATAAACTAGAAAATACTATGTAGCTCATCATGTTTTGGATATTTGTAATAAGATCCCATAGAAAGATTTATATTTGATTCAACCAAATTTGACTTTAATATATGAAAAGTGGATAAGAGAAACATCAAGATAGTCAATAAGATGTATGAGGTTTTTTGTTGGACTTAACATTATGACTGATAAGTATAAGGGATGTTTACATAAATATATAAATAAACATAAGTCTCTCACTTCAGCCGTTACAACTTCAAAGGCCTCGGGAGAACCATCTCAGCCTATGGACAACGATCTGATCAGAAAGGCTATTAAATAATAACTTCAGTCTATGTTTTGTGGTGTTAATATAGATTCTTTCACTAATTACATCATGAATTGTGACCGAGTACTTTATTTGGAAAGTATACATTCAAATATTGAAAATGATTCTCAAGAATAAATATCTAATAAGATGGACATCTACTTCAAAAGAATTTATTCTAAGCATGATATGAACAATCACTTCAAGTACCTTGTAGAGAATTTGAGAATTCTTGTTGTTAGTCAACCCTTTAGGAATCAAGTTCAAAAGATAAATACTTCGCTCTTCTATTGAAAAAGTTCTTGGAGAACAAAGATAACTTTGTGAAAGAAAAGAAGTATGGTGGTGATATCAGTACTGATGTCATTATGTTGTTGAATCCTTGTCTCCATGTGAAAAGTGATTCTATATTGTCTCCTAAAACTTCACCTTTGCAACCTTGTTCAACCCATTCCTCTTATAGTACCTTTTCTCCTGTTACCATGTCTGTATCATAGGCTCTATGTTTGATCAAACCTGTTATTATTGAACAACCCTTGTCTTGGTCTTCAACCAACCCATCCTGGGAACCCTCTGTCTTTGAATGTGTGCATTTTCCTTCTCTAACTATTGGATAATTCCCTTATACCACCACTACATCTTCATCTCCTGATATCTCTACCATGGGAAATGAGAATGTTTACGGCTCTATTGAGATGTGAAGGATGTATTTTTGATAGGGATGTATTTTATGATTCAGTATGCTTGTAATGAACTTTTTCTTTCCATCCAGTACAATGTGCACCACTATTGTTTATTTTATTTCTTACCTTCATTTGGTTTATATATTTCTTATTCACTTTTAGATAAATAAAAAGGGGAGAAATAAGGAAAAATCATTATTAAAATATATGGATAATAAATTACATGACTTGTGATCATCAAAATAGAGGATATTGTTGTACCACTCATGTTTTAATTCTCACAAATCATGGTAATCATGTGTTAATACTCAAAAATCATGCTAATCATGTCTAACATACCAAAATTCATTCCCTTTGGTTTATCAATTATAACTCATTGTATAAACTATCATACTATCCTGATTCATAATCACACAAATCATGTTTGATTCTTGTAAACTTTGTTCAATATTATTCTATTATGTTTCATTATACTAAATCTTCAGTCCAATCCATTCTATATGTATTACTTTTGAAGACAGTTTAATGATATTTGGATAAGTATGAGAAACTTTAATTCCACCATAGGTTTAAGATTTAAGAAAGGTCCATGACACCCTAATGAAGTCATTGTGACTATGATAGCAGAACAAGTTCCTGATTTCATAAAACCAGTGACACCTGTTCCTTACTACCATCTCCAAGACATTATAACAAGACACTGTTCAGAATTTTGAAAAAGGTCTAGACACCATTACCTGAGACATCATGATTCTAAACCCACATTTTTTACAACTAGTTCCAGAACTCAATGCAACTATGTCACCATGATTGTATCATCCCTCAAAGGAAAAGGAGAAGTAACCGTTTCCAGTGACACCGTTTAAAGACAAACAATGACACCATTCTATAATTAACCATTTTTTTCTTTTCCAATTTAATTTAAACGTTATTTATAATAGTTATATTTGAGTCATTTAATGAAACTAAAATAATTGATAATTTGTTTAGACATTTCACCTGACAGTACGAGGTATGATGTGTAGAGATCAAGCTCTTGGTCAGCTCCAACACATGCACCAGAAATAAAATGAAAAGTGTGGAACTGGAGAAATACAGAGTTATAGTTAAAGAAGATTAATGTATGCGATATAAACAATAACACATATATCAATGAACATGATGGATAACTCTCTATTTTTATTGGCCGAACTATTATTGATCAAAACCCCAACCATTCCCATCTCATCAACTTTAAGAAGAACATGAGTTACAAAGCATTTCTCATTGAACTGGAAACTAAAGCACAAGACTCATGATACTCTGTTTCAATAATTGGACTCAAAAATAATATATTCTACACACTAAATGTCCAGATATTCATAGAACAACACTCAGAAAATTTTTTATCCTTTAAAAACATATTTTCCATACTGTGTATTTTTTATTACTTATCAAGAAGGGTGTGTGTATGTACTAAAATAAACTATGTCTCCTACATCAAACTAGAGGATTAAATATATTACCACCTAAAAATAATTCTACACTTTGTTTTACCTATATATAACTATGGAATATGTCAGGTGTGACATGGTTGTCAGCTTTCCCATGTAGAATAGTGGAAGAGGTCTTGTGGCCTAGAATGTTTAATGTACTATTGTTTACACCGATCCAGGGTGTGGATCAATTAATTTTCTACATATTTCTTGGTGTCTAGTGATAACCAAGTGGAGTAGATTAGGTATCGGATTTAAACTGAACCACTTGTTTTATATGTTATGTATTTCAATTTATTTTTTCTCTATTTTAATTAATATTTCTAAAAACTAAATTTTACTCTAATACTTAATGTTGTATATGTGTTATAAGTGGTTCACCTTATTATAATAGTTTCAAATGTTTTATTAATTTCCCAAATTGATATTACTGATAATTAACTAATCTTATAAGAATATTTTTGAATAGTCAAGCTATTATGATTTTATTACATTGATTAACTGGAATGTTTTATTTAAAATTTGGGGAAATATTTTAACCAAACATTTTAATATAAATTTTTATAAGAATTAAATTCACCCCCCTCATGAGTTTCTTACTCCAAAAAAATAATTACTTCAAGGAGGTGCATGTTTTATCTTTTATTCCAAGAGAAAGGCTTGGATGGTTCGAGATACTGATAACAGCAAGTCTGTGCTTATATTTTACCTAGATTGGGATAAGAATATTATTCTATGTATATACTGTTTCTTGATTATTCACATGATAATAAAATGGGAGTTCGGTGGGTGCAGGATAATAATAATTATACACAGATTATATAGACATCAATATTGTAGGTAACCCTCATTAAAAAATCCAAGTGTCATTTGTTTTTTTACTATTTATCATTATGGGTATTCAAACCAAAGGTTTGAAAGAAGTGAGATATCAATTAAAAAAATTTAATAGGTAAATAATGGAAAATATTTTAATTAATAAAAAATTACTACTTATGATTCACCCCCACCCCCATTGTGTTAGTTATATCCAAAGTTATCCTAATAGTTGGATCCCTTATTTAGAAGAAAATTAACCATCCAATTTCTTATGAATACTTCTCCACTAGAATTCATTTTTCTCTTATTAAATATTCAAGATAATTATTACACATATCTGGTCAAGGGTAAAACTCACTTGATCTTTGAGTTGATAACATATTATGTTTTTTATAAATACTTGTTCACTAGCTAAAAACATATATTAAAATTACAAATAATTTCCATTTATTGAATATTTATTTAATGTCACATATCAAATATCAATCCTAAAATTTTTTTAGTTATCATCTCTAGTGAAAATGAACTAATTATATAAAGCATGATACATACTCCTAAACTGTAATGTTCCCCTATTTTAATCTTGGGGACCTTTAGGAATTATTAAGCACTAATGTATCTGGGTAAAAATACTATGCATATAAATTATGAAATATAACACATGAAATATATTCATGTAGATTTTCTACCATCTCTATGTCCCACCATTTGTGTTTCCAAACTTCCAATATGTAAGAAAGTAAACTATAACCTCAAATAATCAAGGTTATATTAGAACTAAAATATTTGATAGTCCTATAAAGTAATATTCAACTTTATAAACCCAACCATCAACAATAAACACATTATTACTTTTTCTCTAGATATTTGAGGACATATTCACCCACCTTAGTTGACCCTAGTTCACCTCCCTTTAAATTACTTGAATTAAAAGAGTTAATAAATTCTTAATCTAAGAGACATATCCCATGTTATGAGCTACTTAGTCACAAAGTGGTTCTCTTCTCTAAAAAATTATACAATTTTAAAAAAAACACGAGAATGACTACAAAAACTTCCTCCCATGTTTTTACTAGTATAAAAAAGCATTTTTTAAAATCAAAAAGTATCCCACAATCAGATTAAAATAATAATTTTATATGTAAATTTATTTCTAAACTTTCTATTTATCCTTCATTCAGTTTTAGTAAAAAATTAATAAAATAAATTCAGCCGTATTCTTATCACATGAAAAAAATTACAAATCACATTCAAAATCAATAATCCAATGAAACCTTTTTTAAAAAAAATGGTAACCATTTTAATGAAATAAGTTTCAATACCCATACACATTAATTACATATTTATCTATTTCTAATATGATATATGGGAATGATGTCTTTCTCATCTCATTGTGTTTGTAGATACCAATATGATATTATAATAAGATATCCTGCAAGAAACATAGTACCCAAACTCCCTAGAAATATTAATTTTTTCTATAAGGATTTTAACTAAATATTTATATAGGTACCTCTCATGTCCGAACAATATTATATCCACCCACACTAAATTTTTTTAAAAAAATTAAAATCATAGACATTATATCAACTTTTAACCCCTAGGCCAAAATAACATCCTTCATACTTGTTCCAATGAATTATATAAAGGCTCAAAACTGGTGTCAATGGATAGATAAGATAACTGAATAATAATTTAACCTAAATTAAAAATATTAGTAACTTTATTTAATATCATATATATCTTTCCAAAAATTAAAACCAATCATTGAAATATATTTAATGAAAAATTTTATTAAGTGAAAAAAAAACAAACCATATCAAAACAAAATAAATAGATAAACACCTATCTATCAGGGATAATACAAATTCTATTATAATGTTTGTCTAAAAATTGACTTGCATCTACTCTAATGAAACTCCTATGATCCATATCTAATGAGTTACTGAACATTTCCTTTAGCAATGTGAGGATATAAATTTTTTTCATTCACACTACTGAAGACATGTAGGGGTAAGTAAAACTGTACTTAATAGGATTATCCCAAACCAAATTGAAGCATTCCCATGCATGGTATATCCAAAAATATATAAATCATTGATATTTTTTAAAATATATATCACTTGTAAAACCAAACTTTTATAAAACCATTTCAAATGAAATAAATAATCATATAACAACTAACTCACCTATGAGTTTAAAAAAATTGGCTACCTTAGCTGGTTAATCCAAAAAAAATTAAATATCAATGTAAATATCATGAAATAATATAGTCATCATATAAATATCACATTATATTATTATACTCATGTAATCATTATAATTAAACAATAATTAAACATATATATAACTATAATCATAGTGTCACCCACAATGATTAATCATCCACCTAAGTATCTATATTCATGATTCTTCATGTATGTTCTATGGTCCTTTTTTTCCATGATGTATCAAACAATTACTATTATATTCAATTTTTTACATGGTTTTTATTATCCATGATTACCATATGTATGTTCCTAGCTCATATCCCCTTTAACCTTTTTTTTCAAAAACCATTTTAAGGCATAAAATATTTCCAAAACAAATCCTCATAATACATAATTTTAAATCAAAACATAATTTAAAATAAAAACCAATTTCCAACTAATTATATTTCATTTGAATTTACCAAGAATGACATTTAAATAAAATTCTCATGGTTTTTAAAAAAATAATAAAATTTCCAAAAATAAATCACATGATTTTCAAATTCCAAAACCATGATTTCCATAAAGATCTAAATTCATAATTCAAAAATAAAATAAAATCAATTTTAAATTCATTGTTATTTTATAAATTAATACTAAGATAAATAAATTTAAAATCACATTAATTAACATAAAAATTGATTAAAATATCATAGGAAATAAAAAATTTCACAAAAATATGACAACAACCCTAGAATTTACAAAAATCTATATCTGATGACGATGTTCATGATTTGAATCCATAAATTCCTATAATAAAACATTAACATCACGATCCTTCCCTTCATTATCCAAGATAAATTAATCTTCTATTTATGATATGAACTACCACGATAGATTTTCCTAAAGAGATATAAGACAAATAATATTAAGTGATCCGAAAAACATGGAAATCAATGATCTCTTAATTGCAATTTGGTGCTGATCTAGGAAACATTTGAGAGCATTTAATAAAAAAGGAGGAAACAAAAAAAACTTCTATGAAAATACTCACCCTAGATAAAATTTATTTAGGTTCATAATAATGATTAATGGAATAATATTGATATTTTTAAGAGAATCTATAATATTTTTACTGAATGCATGTTTATTAAACTTTCCATCAACCATGCATTCCTTAATTTCATTTTACCCTAAAATTAATTCTAAGCATACAATATTTTTTATCCATGAAAATTATTTTCCATCAACAACAAACTCTATTTTCATTGAAATTCCAGGTCTATGAATTGATATTTAATAATGTATATCTTATATAATTTCTAAATATTACCTCCAACCCCTATTTTAAACCAAAATTAACCAAAACTCAAATAAATATTTACATTTTCGTGCAGGGGTTTCTTATTTTATCTTATCCCAATTACTCCATATAAACATATAAATGATGATTCACATTATATCTGTAAGGTGAATATATCCATACAATAATTTCTTTAGCTCATGTCCCATAAGTGAGGGTTTTATCTCTATATCAGTTCTTACTCATGTTAATCTTAATATATCATCAAAATATATGATTTTACATGATGATCATTGATTTAGAATGGCTTATATTTTTACCTCCATCAGATTAATTATCACATATTATTCCTTGATAATGTTTCTTACATATATGGATAAATTAAAATATGTAATCTTCTACTGATAATAAAAAATTATAATGTTTATCTTTCAAATATTTTATTTTCATAATAAGACTTAAAGTTGAAATACTAACACAAACTTATATAGTTACCAATACCTTTTGATTTTTTATGAATATCATGTTTCTACATCATTAATTATTTTTTAAAGGACTGAATAAATTTTTAATTGTACCTAGAAAAATATTATTTATATCATCCCATCATTAATATATATTATTTTATTATTTTGATGAAAATTGTTTTTTGGATCGCTGGTTAGGTTAGGGTTACTTAGATTTTCTGATTTAATTGTTATTCTTATAATGGATTTACCCAATTTTATACTAAGAATATATAAGCTCTTTTTTGTTTTCAATTTTCCTCCCTTTCCACATCTTATGATTAGATTTAGTACATTTATATCATATTACCAACAATTGTAGGTTAATTAAACTCTTTAAAATAACATCCCTATTATTATAATAAAACAAAAACACTAAATATGTCTTGTAATCTTATTTTTTGTTTAAAGGCATATGTTGATGTAATCATTTAAAAATGTATCTTTTAAACTCAAAACACAAAGAATACATATTTATCCCTCATCAAGTAATTAAATATATTCTCTTCAATATATCACTAATTTACACTAGGTTATTATTTTTACCAATATGTTATAATCATATCCTTTGAGAGACTACGTCGAGTACATACATAACATATATGATAAATATAACTTTTAAAGATAATGGATTTAACTTAATATGTTTCCTTTCTACATTTATAATATGATATCGATGTTTTTAAGACTCTTAACATGTAATAATAGAAATTAAACCTTCTCAGAATTCTCTATTATAAACCTTTTTATAACATTACTATGATATATATTTTAGATTATTTGAATCAACCAATTTGATATATCTTTAAATGTCATCATATTAAATATAAATTTCAATTTATCCTTGTATATGATATGAAGAATTTTTCCAACAAAGAATTCATAAATTTTAAAATTGGGGTGTCATTTCCCTTAAATAATATGTTATAAAAATAATCCTCATAAATAAAAATACACTTCCAATAACTCACATGCATGCATAAGGTTCATCTAAATTCTTTATAAAACCAATATATATGATTCTATATTGAAAATAATCATTTCTAATATAAATGCATTCCACTGATACATATATGGTTTATTCTGTCAATAGAACATTAAAAGTGTCATCTAGATCATTAAAACAGTTGGGATGTTCCATATATACATTACAAAACAATTTATTATAATGGAATTTTTTTAATATCCATTTGATAAATATTATAATCATATAATGTTACTATGGAAGTGAAATTTGGATTGATTTAACTTTAGTTAATATTGAGAGTGTTTACCATAATCTACACACATATTTTCCTAACCCTTTTCCACGAGAAAAGATTTAATGGTTGAAACATCAAAATCCATGTTAGTTTTCATTATGAAAAGCCACTTATACCCCATATTGAAAACCCACATATATAGATTAACCATGTTCCAAAACTATCTAGTTTACAATAAATCTATTTTATCATCAATGGATTCTAACCATTTTCCAATGTCAAAATTTTGATAGCCTCTTTATAAGAAGTAATTTCATCTGCTATGGATATAACATCATCATTATATTAAAATTAAAATCAATATCAATATGAATCATGGAAAACTATTCTAGTAATTTTATATTCTTATATAATATGAGTATGTTCAATTTCAACAATGTAAAGTGGACCAATATTATTTTTTGTCATAGAAATATTTTATATTTGTTGGTATTGAACTTCACCTTGATTAGGTTTCCTCCCTCCATTTACCTATTAAAGGATCTCTCTATCAATGAATATATAAGAATGAGAAAAAAAATTTCTTAAAATTCTTATAAAAGTAATATCATTTCAATTCGCTGGGATACCAAAAAACTAACAACATATCACATTTGTTTCCAATATGTTATTAAAGTATATATTTCACCTGTGATTTTTAAAAAAAATATTTATAAAAGATAATTTGATGTTCATTTCAGGACATATCCCATATGATTATTTCTATGTAACCATAAATGTTATAAAATCTAATGTGAAAGAAATAATTTCCATAACATATCCCCACAATAAAATTAGAAGGATAACCCAACTCATTATAGAGTGAGCCATATCCAAAAAATTTAGTTTTTATTCAAAGATACACCATTCTATTATTGTTATTTTGTATAAGTGAGTTAATATATAATACTAAATTACCATAGATTGTTTTATGATTCTTGGATTATATATTACCCATATTTTCATCATTAAAGTACCTTTATACTTTTTTCAATGTTATATTTATTTAATTTTTGAATTTATTGAGCATTTTGGGATTATTAAACATGGGAGTCATAATTGAAATATAAACCCATCAATTGAAATATTTATTTAAGTTCATGAAGTATTTGTAGAGTTTGGTGTCTAATAATATTATTTTTTCTTATATATCAACATATAATAGTGATAATAACTTAATATAATTTTTTATTTCCTACCAAAATAATATTTGATCATTTTATTAATAAAAATACTTATATATGTAAAATTATTCTTAATAAAATAAATTTTTAATTCATCTGTATAGATTATAAATTTAACTTACAACTCTATATTTCCAATTATACAATTCTTCTAGCAATAGTGATTTTAATCATGGATATCAACCTTCTTATTTGAATTGACAAATATTATTTTGATATATATAATATATAAACCACTATCTCATCTCCTAAAACCATAAAATATCTTATTCATATAAAATTAACATCACTTGGTCTTCTTGAATAATTATAAACATTTATTCTCTGAATAATATATTAAATAACTTTTTTATCACAAAAACATAATAATAATTCTCTACTTCAAGGAAAAATTAAATTTAAATAAATTAATATATATATATGTATATATTATATTCCTATCTATAAAGTAAAAACTCTTTCTCTATTATTTATATGAATATTTAATTTACCCATCGTAAAATATATAAATTAAGAGTTCATCTATATTCAAAAAAATATGTTGTAAAATAAAATCTCACCCCAGAAGTGTACTCAATTTTCTTAAAAAACATGACCACATGACCTAATGTGCATCCCTTTATTAACATATGTTAAAAAATAGTTCTAATAGAATCAAAAGATCATTCTTGAGATTATTTCCATCATGTTAGTAAATGAAATAATTAATTAATTAATTAAATATAAATGAATAATGAGAATGAATCCAAATAAAATACTTATAGCTAAACCCCACAACATCAGCTCGCATACAGTACTTGGGATACTTTATCCACAATACAAATAAATGAATAAAGAAATAGACACCCTATGATAAATGAAATACGTGTTCCAATAAAATATAATTACCTTACATGCTCTATCCATGTACAATGTATACCAAAATACTTTTCCCTTAAGGAGATCAGAAAAAACAAAAATACAAGAAACATGTATTTTAATTAATCCTTAAAATTCTCTATCCCACCACTGAAATCCAACTCTAACCCTAATGGAATTACCCTAGTATATCAAACCTATTAGTTTTGGGCCCTACCTGATACTTGCATAATGATAATAAATTACACATTGACATAAATAGAATGATGTTTTTTCAAGTCATGGGTATGAATAACTCATAAATTTTATATTAGAATATCCCAAACATTAACCCTGAGTTCATCATATATTCATTAGACTTTGTCAGGATAAATGATACATGATTATTCCCAATTTATAATAACATGCACCTAAAATATTATATTAATTAATTACTCAATTTAAAATAGGAATATGGACACAAATAAAAATATATATCATCATATATTAAATAAAATAATATTTGTATTTCAAACACCCTGATTCAGATTCCACAAAAAAGGTGCTTCGAGATGGTTTCCCGCAAGACCTCAAGTGATAATATCCATATGCCATAGGTTTCTGACTAATAATGATAGATAAAGTGAATTTGTGGAGAGAATATATAATTATATCATAATAAAATATAGCGTAAATGACAAGAAATCATCTAAAAGACTAAATAAAGATAGTGTGGAATAAATATATAAAATTAAATAGATGAATTTGATAATATTAAATGAAATTCTATAAAATCCTGAACAAGCATATCATATATACAACACCTTCCACCCACTGGGATGACTATACATGAATGAGTACATAAATGAAACTAAAATAAATTACATTGATCTACTAATAACTCTACCCAAAACCACATACCTATTATCCAAGAATATATCATGTTTATCTAAACTGATAATAAAACATTGGGTCTCAGCCTAATTTATCATGAAATTTGTGCTCGTCCATAATATTATTCATAAGGTCTACACACATTGAGGTGTATGTACAGGGGTGAAGAATTATATATGTATGACACCCTAATTACAAACATATAAATCTACTGTAACAAGTGTATTCTCATAAAATATGGTCAAACTTATCATGATACAATTGGAATAATTGAGATGATGGATTGTATAAATAAAAATAAACCATAGTTAACCCTTGGGTTTGTGATCCCATTCAACCATAACTACTTCATCCCAAGTCAGAATGTCTCTGAAAAAAGTTCTCTCATGTATATACATATATATATTTATATGTTTATATATATTTTCATAAATATATATATATAAATATACATATATATATATATATATGTAAGAAGAAAATCAAATTAACAAAATGAATCCAATCTTTGGGTCCATAATCCTAATCGACTAAACATCCTTGAAAGAAGGCATTGAGTTGTATGCAAAACCACTCTAACCATATATATTTAAGTCCATACATTGGTATATAATCCCAAATGAAAAATAACAACTTCGAGAAGTACCAAATATTTATCTAAACAAACGATTTCTCTATAGGGGGCATACATTACCTAACCATAGTTTCACCCATACTCACACCCAACCACTAAAATGAAGGATTCCATGTAATATCATCACATTTTGAAAATAAGGAACTTTAACTCATAAAGATAAAAATGGGACCGAAGGTATATAACCATGGTGTCCATGTATAAATATAATCAAGAAGAAATATAATTCCACATTCTCTATGATTCCATCCAAGGTATTCCTATTTTGGAATACAATTATCACTCCAAGAATATATAAACCGTTATTTCTATTTAGTTCATCCAATGAATTCCAACATGGGAATCCATGAATCACACAATGATTAATATAGTTAATGTATCCTATAAGATCTTTCAATATGTTCAGTAAAAGGAACTTGAGTGTTGCATAGGAACATAAAATATCAATCCACCTTTTAGCACTTCCAAGTAATTCCACATAAGGAACCTGATAATATATCAATAAAAAATATAAATTCATTATTAATATGAGTATATCCATGATATTCTAACATGGGAATCCATGTATCACTCAAGCTGTATAAAAAATCTCCATACCTATGATTTCATCCAACAAATTATTACATGAGAATCCAAGTATCACTCAGGGCATCATATAAACTAGATACCAAGAAGTATGTCTAGTAAAACAAAACATTTAATCAAATAGGAATTATAACAAAATCCTACGACGTATGTTAGGGTATTCTAAACATATAATAAAATAGGATAAACACAAATATCCTAGAATGTATTTCTTGGTATTCTAATTAAATAATCAACCACATAGAAGGATAAAAATTCAGATTCCCTGAAGTACATATCTGAATATAAGAATGTGTATCACATCACGCTAGGTACATCGACCACAAACTAGGAAGGACATATGAAAATCATTGTTGTATCAATAATAGTCATTTGAATGAATAAATAAAAGGGTGAGGGGGGATAAATTCATAAACCCTCGACTACTTCCAAAACCTCATAAATTAATAGTTTAGTATGGGTTTAAAGGTGACACTCACTACAATCTCTACCCTAAGCCAATGTACTAGATCAGGGTCATTCAAACATCAGGGAACCAATTAGGTCTCTTTGGCTAAATAATTAGATATACATCCTACATGGGATCCGAAAATTCAATAAATTAGTAAAGTAATCCCTATGTGAAACCTTATGAATACAAATTTCATGATCGAATCTAGATATGGGATCCTTATAAGGAGTAAGTAAACAGATTCCTCATATACAGGATCCCTAGAAATATTAAATTGAAAGAGGAATCTTATAATGGAAACTTATAAATCCATCAAGGTAAGAGGAATCCAACATGGAATCCTCAGGAAGAGTTAATATGTGTAGGGATCATACAAGGAACCCCCTATGTCAGCATGTAAGTGATGCACTCCCACAATGGACCCTCAGTAATAATAATAATAAGATAGAGGCATCCAACATGGGATCATATAGGTTAGAAGAAAGGATGACCTCTTGGCCTAAAATGAAAAGTCTTTGAACATAATACTAGAAAGATAGAAGATATATGATATCTAATCTTGGTTATCATATTACATTGGTCCATACACATAACCTTTCTTTGTCACAATCAGGAGATAACATAATCCAATTATTAGTGGAATCACCTCTCTATTATATCTTATTCTCCCCTGAAATACCTTAGGGAGTCCTCAAATCACCCAAAGGGTTCCACCATATTTATATATGTGAAAAAACACTAAAGATTTTCTATTAATGTGTCTAATTACATCAATGGGTTTTGAAGATGTAGAAACCCCTCAAAAGGATAGCATTGGAGGAGTACATGGTTTGCATACCCTGGTACATGACATATACTCTCGAAGCTCCACTTGGGTGTGTACTTCATCCAAATATGCCATGTAAAGTCCATGTATATAGCATGTATACCATGTAGAAGTCATGTACCCTACACGGGGTGCCTACCCATGTACCTCTCATGGCCTAGCCATGTATTCTGGATGGTCATGTACTTCTACACAATATGCATCACATCCAGGGTCTGGCCATATCATTTATATAGCCAACTACTACTACATAGGCTATTTGGATAGGCAATCATCTCCATGTTTGAGTACTAGTACACAACATGTATTCTTTATACAAGGAATGTACATCTAAATAGATCATCTTCCCAAAATTTGAAGAATACATGGTGCGTCTTCCTGAACTACAAGTCACGTGATCATGCTTTTCAAATAGAATAATCCACAAATCTCCTAAAAACCACTTTTTTCCAGAAAAATATATATATAGACCTTTAATTGGTCATAATAAATGATAAAGAGGATATGAAACTAGGAATAGGTAAATATAAATTAATTATCATGAAAACCTAAAAATATACTACCTATGGGTGGAATCTACTATACCTTCGCCTATAACAATGGTCTACGACTATCATGCATTGATCTGGCTCACCTAAAGCACTATATAAACACCTCCATTTATATCCATATATCAATCTATATACCTCTCCCTTTTTCTCTCCCATTCATGTGAAGTGGTTTCCCACATCGTGTAAATGGGAATCCAGATGGGGGAGAAGGTAAAATCAATAAAATGAAAAGAAAAAAGAATAAGTGGTTCGGACCCAGCCTCGATGCCCGACATGAGTTTATGAATTTACTATAACCCCCCCCCCCCCCATTATAGTCTTAAATGAGGTGAAATAATTAAAATCCAATTCACCATTAAAAAGATATATCCAAATGAACATGTGAGAACAATCTATATTAAATTAACTAATTATTAATTATTAATTATTCCATGAAACACAGATTTATGGTGGGTTCTAAGGAGATTGTTACTTGGTTTTCCTCAATAATAATAGTTTAAGGTCTCCCTAAATTTTTATTCTATACTAGTGATGGACACCACTTAATCTTCTTGATTTATCATATTTCGTGTATTCGGGTTTTCTCAGCATTCACCTTTATTGTTGGCTCCCTCCAATTGGTATCGTGTGTTTATTATTTTTGTTTCTCATAGTTAAGGTATCTTTTTCCGTCCACCACATCTCTTTATACCTTACACATCATGTTATAAACCAAATCATTTCCTTTCCAATTGAGTTATAGGTGGCTTTGGATTGTTTTGTTGGAGAAATTCTGGGTTTATCTTCTTCAGTTTTGGGTTTTTTATGTGGGTGTTTTGTTACTATGATTGATGTTCATCCAAAGATCTGTTTTGTCCCCTACAACTCTGTTGTTGTATATCCCACTATGAAATACAACAATTTGGTCTGGTAAATTGGTTAATAAGGTGTTTTTGGGTTTTTATGGTTGTTTAAAAAACAAATCGAGTCCATAATACTATCGTGGTTTTCCTCATTTTTCTTATTGGATGGTTCTTTGGGATTTTCCTAATGTGTTTCTTGGTACTGGTTTCATTCTATTTTTCTAGTTCTAGGGACTTCTTATGTTTCTTAATCTAGTCATCTCTAATCAATAAATGGTTTCAAGGTGTAAGGTGGTGACAATTTGTATTGTTTTTGGTATCCTTGATGATGGTCAATTATGGTTCTCCGGTAAGAAAGAGAGATGTCAGAAATATATTTTTGGTTTTGAGTCACGGTTTTGGATGTGAGGCTAGAAAGAAGGAATACCTAGAAAATGTATCAGATTAATTGAACCCCTACTACATAGAACTCTAATATTTATTTAGACTCCATCACTCTATTAATATTCGTTCTGGTGTATTGTATTTCAAGAAGATTTGGGATGTGTTGTTTGAGTTGTCAATGAGTTCAAGGAGGAACATCCTTAGTATGATACATCCCTTCAATATTTTGACGCTTTAGTGTTTATGATGGTGGTGTTTTGTCTTGGACAGTTTTTAGTGGCATGGATAATGTCTGGATCATTATTGATGATGGTCTAGGTTCCCATAATAGAATGTGTTTAAGAAAGTTATTTTGTAACATATTGCACAGATCAAGGTGGATCTCATGTCTCTAGTCATGGTTGTTTAGAGGATGTTCCTTAATTTGTTGAATTTCAATTTTGAAATTTGATTCAGGTAATTCTTGGGATGATAAAGAGTGGTGGTTTCTGTTTTTTGGTTTGGATTTTTTATTTATGATTGATGTGTTATGTTATTGGTTTGGTTTTTATAATGTAATTTTTTATGTTTATTTTCAAGATTTGGAACTGGTTATCCTCAACCTTAATTTTTGTTTATTATAAAATATAAAAAAATTGTTTAGGACTAATTATTCCATGAAAATTTGAATGGTTTTGAATTTTAACCAACACCTATCCTAGGGTAAAACATATTATAAGACCAAAAGAGTGGTCAAAAAATTTATCTGAGATCATCTTATAAGAAAAATAACCACTTCACCCATTATAATCTTCTGAAATAAAAATTCAAATTTTTACTCTAATTTTAATTCTGAAAAAACATGGGCCATTATAGTATCCGCACAATAACCCTTTATTTCATTGATATTCCTTGGTGTTCAAAGAGAATGTATTCTCCCATCTCGAGCATCTGTACAACTATTCTATCTTGTGCATCCAATGACAGGACTCAAACCATTTATAACTATCCCATTAAGAGATATTTTCAACCATGATCGATATAATACTCCCTACAATTTGAGAATCTTTATCTTATCTATAAAATAAACCTCCATGATCAATGGTTCACACTCCATCCATTACTTAACACAACTACTAGAGTGTCGTGAACTATTTATTCAAGTGATATAATGCGGAATCATCAAAACATCGATTATTCCAACTTTCTGAGAAATCATTCCTTGGAAAATGATAAATTTCAACACATAGTGAGGGTCACCGCCCTCATAAGGAAAAATTATACCTCCCTAATATATGTATTACATTATACCAATCCTCAAGTACATCCTCAAAAGGTTTTCCCTATAAAAATAGAAAATATATTTATAATAAATGAAGATTGGCATATATATGATTCTCTCTCTTTGTACTCAGGATAATGTTAAGATAATATACACGATCATATCTAAACTAGGAGTACACTAATATTCTTTAGATATTAATTTATAGAACTCCCTAATACACACAAACAAAAAAGTGATATAATTTTCATTTACCAACTCTTAACAATACATATCTCGACAATACATTTCCAAGACCAACCACAGGTCAACCATATTCTAACAGCATGTCTGTTCTCAACGTATCCTCTTCTATGGAGGTTCATTTCACATTTTATCATAGATCCATGAATCAATACCCACAAAATTATTTGAAATAATTAGTTATCAACTCCCACATGACCACTCATTAATTTAAAAAAAATTTGGAACCACACAGCACTGACATGTACCTTTTCTATATTACATAGCACAACGGGAGTGCAAACCCATACCACACAACCATCACCCAAGTCACACTCATGTGAGTTTTTTTCCACTAAATAAAAGTATAACACACTATATTACATGTTTGTTTAATTATTCTAGAATATACATTAGAAGTCATCTTCAAAATACAACACCTCACTTTTTCAATGATTACTTGCATGACTACCCATCACCCGATGTCATTTTCATAAATTTCCACATCAATCGTGCAACAACCGATCAACTATGATAGGCACCCAAGTAGTTTTACCTATAAAAAATAGTCTTGAAACACAATTAACCTAGGTGATTTTAAAGAAACATAAGGAATAATACTTCCAATATCTCAAAATTGAATCATCTACCTTCCATTAGTGTCAACGAATCATATAACTAAGCTCATTACCGAGAAGAAATCTATAGACCGAAGACGACCCCTCTTTCAGATTTCCCATTATCAAAATAAACATTGACATAAAAAGGACTGAGTAAAAATTAAGGGCCACTAGGTCTCCCACCTAGCCTTAATGGTTAAGTCACATAACTGTGTAATTGTGTCCAACCATCTACCCCATGGGTCAAACCTCTCAATAAGGTCACATCTCACGAGGCATCATCTGTGCATCGACCTCAATATAAGACAACTTACACTCCTTCCAAATCTCTCTATAAAATTGTTAATGAAAACATCGACATACAAGGGCCAATAATATGCACATAGTATCATCTCAATGGTTATTTTCATATCATAAGTAAGAGATTCAGTTAAGTATAATGCAATTCAAATCTATACAGGAAAATATTATATAGTTTGTTATTGTCACATTAAATAACAGAACATAAGTAGCAACACCCTTAGATGGGTTCAACACATGCGGATCATTTTCCCTATTGGACTAACAGGGTCTATGCACCTCATGTTTATAATGACTAATTCAATAGTTTCTCCATAAAACATTTTACCGTTGATCAACATAGCCTTACATAAGAAGGAAATATATAAATAAATCTTAACAATTAAGTATAATTCCTCCAAAAATAAATATAGGGATACCCCATTGATGTTGTTGTTTCAACTTTAATATTTTTTCCTCCATCATCAATAATAATCACACACATAGTTCTTATAAAATTATAATCTTATGTTCCCAATATGATGCATGAAACACCACATTCCCTTATTGGAAAAGTTCCAAATTCAATTATTGGTCCTTGGAAATGATTATAGAGCCATAAATATATCAATTACCCCTCTAATAAGTTGAGATCCATAGATTAATAAAAAATCATCACTCTAAACAATATTTTTGTCAGTAAATGTAAAAAACATATAAAACATTAACATAACATATCATGGGAAATAATACCATATCCCTAGAAACCATCAATTATTACTAAATTAGGTATTCTCAGTACTCAATAATGATACCCATCATAGGATTCGACAAATTCCAAATACTCATATATATTATATACCAAAATGTAAATCAATAGTAAAGGAGCACATTTGATACCACTTTGTAACCTCTCAACCTGGATTCCACTAAACTGGTGCTCTGATCCGGTTCACCAAAAGTCCTCAATCATGACTCTCTATATTACAGAGGCATCCTATTAGAATTGAGGGCATATGTTGTGTCAATGGAGAGATTATTCCCTCATATTAGAGTAAAAAAAGTACAAATAACAATACATCATCCAAATATATAAATAAATAGAGTACAGAATCGGTAAATAAACTGAAATAAAATATTTTTTTAATTATAAATGAAATGTTAGGAAAAAGTTAGTAGCCATCTCATACATGAGATGTAGATCATCCATTGGGTTGAATATACTTGAAGGAATACATAAAAGAAAATTAAATAAAAGTTCATATCTCTACATCTAACTTTTAGCTGAACTACATACCAAATCTCCAACACACCACCAAGCTACTCCAGCCTGATAATGAAATAGAGGGTATCATCCCTATCTATCATGCAATCTGTGATCAACTTGAAAATAAGGATTTAGTTATGTACTCATAGTGAGGTTCAAATATAGGGGAGATAAATAATCTTAATAGGCCACCCCAATAATGAACCCAATAATCTGATGTCAAAAGTTCATGCTCATGAAATATACATATCATAGATGAGACACATCTAGAATAATAAATATAATAGATAGTATAAATTAATATAATCCATAGTTTATCATTGGGTCCGTGATCTTGATCATCCATAGATGTGTAGACCTAAGTTAGAAGGCCTCTAAAAAAAGTTCCCTACTATATATATATATATATATATGTGTGTGTGTGTGTGTGTGTGTGTGTTTGTGTTCGTGTGAAAGTTCCCATATATATATATATCTGTGTGTGTGAGTGAGAAAGGTAATAATAACATAAACTAAACACATTTGATCCTATGGTATATAATCCTGATCGATAGGACATCCTATAATGAATGAATTGAGGAGGATCTCAAACCACCCAATCTTTGTATATTTATGTTAATTCTTTTGGTTCATAATTCTGACAAAAAAAAATACCTACTTCGTCATGTGCTAGAAATGTCTCTGAGGATGTAATTTCAACATAGTGGGGACACATTTCCTAAACCTGGGTTCACCCATACATGCCTCTAAAGAATATAACCAAGGGATTCTGGGTAATATCTAGAAATCCATAAAATAAGGAACACTATAGCATAAATATTGAATTTTTACCAAATTAATATAACCAAGGTGGCCATGTATAATGATAATCAAGCAGAAAAATAATTCCAAATTCCCTATGAATTTTCCTAGCTATTTCAGCATGGGATTACAAGTATCACTTTAGGTGTATATAAACCATTATAGCCTATAATCCTATTTTTGTAATTCCTACATGGGAATAAAAATATTAATAAATAGTTAATTTATTTCATGTAACCCCTGAGTCCGTCTAAGGAATTATATGTAAGTAACCTGAGTGTCGTTCCATGTACATATAATTTCAATCAGTTTATGAGCTCATCGAATGAATTAATAGTAGGGAACCCAAGTATTACTTATATAAAAATATAAAATCATCTAGCCTATGATACTATCCAAGGAATTGCTTCACTAGAATCTATGTATCACTCAAGGTGTATATAAACACATATCGTCGATGAGTCCATGTAAGGAATTGCTACATGGGAATCTAAGAATCAATCAAGTTGTGATATAAACTAGCCTTTAGGAAGAATGTCTAGGTATCCCAAAAATATAATCAGATAGGGTTAATTGTCAAATCCCAATAAATACATATAGGTATCCCAGACATATAATCAAATAGTCATAAAAATTGAATATCAATAACTTCATTTTCGTATCCTAATAAAATAATCAACCTAATAAAATGTTTTGAATAAAAAATCAAGGAATTACATCTTGGGATCCCAAACTAAGTATCACATTATTCCTATCACATCAATTGTAAACTAGGAAATACCTATGGAAATCATCGTTGCATCAATAGTATTCATGTGAATGTCTAAAAAAAGTGTGAGGGTAGTAAAATTCCTAGAACCACCACTAATACCATAGCCTCATGACTATCTTGTTGAGTATGAGTTCTAAAGTGACACCCCTACCATTTCAACCAAATCCCAACATAATATATTAGGATTGTTGAAACACTTTGGCAACCACTAGGTCTATTAGGACTAAACACTAAAGAGGCATACTAATTTTTATCCTTGAAGTCCATACATAAGTGAATCCATCCCTCTTGGAATCCTCAAAAATGGTAATCTATCAGAGGCATACTATATAAACACCCTTAGATCGAGTATGTAATTTGAATCATCCTACATGTGATCCTCGAATAATTACAAAAGAGGTGGCATCCTACAGTGGATCCTAAAAAATGGTACACGGGAGGAGGAATCCTTGATGTCATCCTCAATAGGAGTAAACTGGTAGATAGATGAAAAAGGGATTCCCTAGGTTGGCATGTAGTTGAATACATCCCATATAGTACACTAAGTAATAGTAATAAGATAGAGGAATCCAACATGGGATCCTCTAGTTCATTATATAATATGTCATCTTGGCCTAAAGGGAAACATATTTGAACATCATACTAGAGATATAGATCATAGTAGATCTCATATTAACAGTATCACTCTGGGTTGTTCTAAAACACTATGATATCTATATCACTCTTAGGAGATAACTGGATCCAATTATAGGAGGAATATCTTATACGGTATATCTTTTTTCCAAAAAATACATCTTTTATGAGCCATCTAATCACCCCAAGGGATCCACCATCATGATATACATCAAATAAATATAAATATGGATGACCCATGTGTCCAATTATGGCTCTGAAATTTAAAAATATGAAAAACTCTAAAAGGCAATCAAGGGAGAAGTACACCATGTGTATACCCTAGTACACGGAGTGTACACTCAAAGCTTCACCTAGGTGTGTACTTACGTCGAACATGGAAAGTAAATCCCATTTACATGGAGTGGATAACATGTAAATGAAATGTAACCTACATGTGTTAAATGTCTGTGTACCTCACATGGATTGGCCACATAATCTTCCTATTTTTGTACTTCTACATGGTGTGTATCCCACCCGGGGTCAGGCTACGTACATTACATGACCATGTACCCCATACACAATATGTTTATCCTAATAATCAGATACATGGTTGATAACTAGTGCATGGAGTGTATAACATATACATGGCATGTACTTATAAAAATATCATATTCCATAAAATGAAATAACACAAGGTTTCTGTTCCTGAACTACACATCATATGATTTTAATTTTAAAATGGAAATCCCCTCACACCGTCCAAGAACCTCATTTTCATCAAAAAAAGATATAGATTGATTCTAAAGGGGTCTTATGTAGTGATAAAAGGGATCTAAAGAAATAAATCGGTAAATACAATGGTATTTTGGAAAAAAATCATACATTTGGGTTGTATCCGCTGAATCATTTCTCTTATCTACAGTCCATGGCTACCACATGATGTTCTTATTCCTCCAGATCTCTGCAATGCCACCTCCCTTTCTATCCCTCTTTCCATATATATATCCATATCAATTTTTCAGTATTTGTTAAATTAAGGGAACACCCATAGGGTATACCAGAGAAGACATATAGAGGATAAGAAATGAAAAGAAGCCAAATAATGTTATGGAATATAAATGAAAAAGAAAAAGGATCTTGATCCCAGCTTAAGAGACTAACATTAGATTATACCATACCTAGGGAAAAACCTCATTTATGGAATCAATGCGTGATAAAGAATCTCAATCTAACATCTGTTCAAAAGATATATATGATTGAACATGTTTGAATAAATTAATATTCAATTAATTAAATATTAAATATTAATTATTCCAAAAAACAATTTGAATGTCACAGAAATCAACCAAACTACTATGCAAGGATAAACACCCCTTTCCAAGACCAATGGGTTAGAAAAATTATCTTATATCATATAACAGTGTAAAATTTCCATTTTACCCATTATAATCAACTGCAATAAAAATTGAAATTTCTGCACAAAATTTCAATCTGAAAAAATGAGGTTCATTATAGTATTCACTAAATACATATCACAATAAGTTATATAAATATGTCCCTATATTTTGTCGCATTCCATATTTCCATTGAATATTTTTATAAATTTTCATAGTAAAATTTTATATATAAATATTAAACTATTTTTCTTTGATATGAGCATATAATAATTTCTAATTAATTATTTTTGTAAACATTATTAAATATATGTTTCTTTAATAAATATTAATTCATGTACAAGGAGAATAATGACAAAAAAATTGTAGGAAACTCATAAATATAATATCACTATTTTTTACACCAATATTTAACATTTTATATCAAGGATAGTTTCACTCCATAAAATAAAAAATTGTATAATAGGATAATTTAAATTAAATAACATATTAATAATTTTGAAATCCATTGGGCAGTGGACTCCTAAAAAAATTAAACTCATGAAAATCACTATTAAACAAACTAGAAATAAGATTTCAATTTTAAAAATAAAATATATATAACCTTGATAGAAAATTGAGTGAATGAATAATAATATAAATAAGAGGAACTTATAAGAACTATAATGATTTTATAACTTTTTGAATAGTAAGGTTCCCATTATTAAAAGTAAATTTCATGATAAAATCATATATTTGTGAATAAAAATAATACAATAAATATAATACAATAACATAAAATTATTTATGATATTATATAACATAAAGTGTTTATGAGTGTAAAATTTAAAAAAAATATATCATAACTAAATTTTTTTAAAAATTAATTAGATGTTAAAATTTATAAATTTGAATTACATATTTTATAAATATATTTTTTTATATAGATGTGATTCTTGGAATTACCATATCAAAATTAGGTTTGTGTTATGTTTTTTTAATGTTCGTAAATAGTGAAATAAATGAGTGAATTGTGAAATACAATATTTTACAAGCTAAATACATGGACAAAAACATCATCCTTGATGTATAGATGTGGTAAAAAACTTCTAGTTTGACCTAACCTATATTTATTCTTGTATTTAGTCCAAAAAATCAATATTTCCCATAATCTAAGGAAAAAATATTTATCAATATCTTTTTTTTAAAACACAATTTTCATATCAATATACCCCTCCTATACAAACTTATACTTTGAAAAACAACATCCATTGTGAAGTACAATGGTTCATGGATGTATCATTGAGAGTGGGGTCAACCAATGATACCCATTATTAAGATATAATCATTTAAATTAAACTTTGTGATTAGTAATAGTCTTGATCCTCTCATTCATTAATATCTCAACCATTCCCATATAAAAAAAGAAAAGTAAAACAATTGATAATTTTTTACAAGGTCTGGTTCCTATATGGGTACCTAATCCTTGTTATATTTGAGTCATGATTCCAGAAAAATATTTCCACTAGTCCAAATGAGTGATTCCAGTGAAAAATTTCTCTAAAAAACATAATTAATAGTGAATATAATGGAGGGATATCTACCAAAAATCCCTTATTGTATCTCAAAAATGTTATTATGTAAAATCCCAATAATATAGGCTATCGAAATAATTGTTTGATCAGTCTCATAACTAGTTATTTATACTGGAGTTCACCAATGTTTGATGGTTATCTCTAATAGATCACTAAAAAATAAAACTACACCTTCCATCTAGGGTAGTGTGGACATCATCCTTATTATTTACCTAAATATTTAACGAATTTTATTGGAACTATATAATATATAAGGTTATATATATTAATACCTTCTTCTCAATCACCATGATCCTTAACACAACAATACTTATATTAGATTCCTTATATTCCTAATCATCTTATATAAAGAGTTTATATCATAAGAATTAATCTTTCTACATATTTGAAGAATTTGTTCTCCTTCCTAGATGTATTTAGTCTCTCTTTTATTAAAATACACCATAAGTATTTTTTTTGAATATATTAAGTAGTTCCCTTCAATATATCCTTTCATTGTTCTTCTAATTTTTATATTATTACAACATTATGATGATATTTTTCCATATTTCAAATTATGTATATCTTATATGATTGTTAGTATCATGTGATATTCTCATATTATAAAATGGTAAAAATAATTTTACATCTTTATTATCATTTAATATTATTCATATTCCTAGTAAATATCACAATTTTAGTCTTCCATGAACTATGGTTATTCTTCCTTAAACCTTCTATGAAATATTCATGGAGCCTCTATGGATTAGTGAATTTATATTACAAACCTCAATAGTGTGAAAACTTATAACGCCCCAACCCCAGTTACCTATAGTCGGTGCATTATTGTGTAACATTGGCATGATCACAAAAGATCAAGTCTCGAAAGACTGATTAGTTTAGTAGCCTTGGAAACACTAGACACATTCATAAATGTTACATTACATCAAAAAGTGAAAAACTACAATAACATAGTCTCCAATTTCCACACTCATATCCCCTTCAGACTATCCCTCCAGGTCATTCCTAAAATACTTCTTCACATCCTGGAAAAATTAAAATATTGAAAGGGGTGAGCTCAGATGCTCAATAAGGATAACAATATAGCAGAAGCTTTCATAAATAAACAAAAACATTTAAGGAAATGTATAACTAAAAAAAGCCTTTTAAACATGAACTTCAAAATAATATGGAAAAATTAAAATGAAATAATGCCATTTACCTATTCACATGGTTATTCTACTGGTCGAATAATCACATGCAATATAAATAACCACTTTCATAATGATGGAATGCATAATGTCAGACTATCATAACCACATAGCCAAGGCCTCATGCCAAGAATACAAATAAGATTTTGTCAAGGCGTCGTGCCAAGACACTAGATTGTCTCATGAGACCTACAGATGCATCGAGGAGCTATAGCGGGCTCCACCCGTCACTTATTAAGTCCAATGCATTCCTTATATGAACAGGTTTAAACATATCATAAACCATAACATAATCGTATAACATAAAACATGCATAAAAGAAAACATAACATTTCCACATTTCAATCACAAGATATTAATACAACACATTGATATAATAAAAAACACATTCAAAACCAATTTCAATACCAAAATAAAATAAAATTAAATCTTGGTATTTATTTTTCATTTAAAAAAATGTTATGGCTTATAGGGGAAGCCGAATCTCAAATAATAGTCATGGTGGTGGAGGAGTCTTTGTCACCACATACATAAGAAAAAACATTCCTTTTGTCATTTAGTAAAAACGCTTCGTATAAAAATATTCCTTTTGAATAAAAGTAAAAGTCAAAGGGGTTTATACACCGTATAAATGAATGTTGTGTATAAACCCAAATATGCCTCAATGAAAGGAGATTGGTATGAAGTCCTTACAAAGATAATTTTTAAAATAAAATAGATCTATTATGTGTATTCACTATAAGTACACATATATAAAGTACAAATAAAAGATAAACCATAATAATATCATGACATAATTTGAAAGTAGGAGATTAACCCAAAGAATGGAAATTGGGTTAAGAAGTTCCCTTACCTCGTGTCTGACTTGAATCGATCATTCTTTAACCTCCAGAATAATAAAATAGAGTTAATTTCTTTTTGCTTAAGAACCTTTTACATGTTCATTATTCCTTTTATATCACTTATTACCATGTTATGAACATTATGTAATTATTTAAGTTAATAACGGTCAATTTTTCGATCTTTGGTACTTGAGTCAAAAATAAGCTTCTTATAATTACAAGTTGTTTATGTGGTGAAATATCCATTATATACAGAATTATATTCATGATTTAGATATTATATATATCATATATATCCATTATATAGATGCATTTATAATATTACATAACATTTAGTGGTAAGAAATGAAATGCACTGTTCATGGAGACGGTAAGCCGTACGTACGCATGAATGCTACTTTCATTTTTATTTCATATTTAATGGAATTAAGTTATAATTATATAAAGGTATACTATAATTCCAGTATAATATAATTTATAATACCATTTACTCCATCCTTTATACATCCCACATATGGCATTAACGATTCAAATCACTTTGAGGGGGCGGTAGTCTGCACATCCTAAAATGAAATTATCGCGTTTACCAATAATGGAAATCGTAAAGGTATGCCATAAATGAAAAATAAATAATCTTAAGTAAAACATAAACAAAATATATATCATATATAAAAATAGTTTCATCATAATGGCCATCATGAGAGGTGTTATATGAGTGTTGAACAATCATCATTTCGTGAGGCAGAAATTCGCCATCCGCAGAAAAAGTATGTTCTTTAACCATTAGATGTAGGTGTGTGTAAGTTTAGCTCGAATCCGTATTATAAAAACATCCTATTATATTTAGGATACTTGTGTTGTTACAAAATAAATTAATAAAAATAGTTTAGGGGGTTGGAGAATCAAAATAAAACATAAGAACACAAGAGAAAACACTACCTTTAAAACGGGTAACTCTCTTGATTTGAGCTCAAAGACTTCTTTGGGAAGACTCATGCCCAAATTGAGGCTCTTAAGAGTAGGATTGGGATGTGTAGAGACAAAATGGGCAGGGGTTGGCCGAGCCAATGGCTTTAGAGGTGTGGGTAAGGTGGTAGAGGTGGGGGCGTTTTATAAGAGCAGAGGAGGGGTACTCTTGGAAAGTAATGAATTGTTACTTTATTATATAATGTGTTTCGGATTTTAAAGGTCCAAAACTTATATATTTCGAGGATACGGTGATAAGGGTATTAATTATACTCATCCAATAGGTTTTTAAAAAGTTTATGTCTTATATTTTACATTATCTTTTCATTTTATTTAAATTGTTATTTAATGAGGTAATCACTGCATCATCATGGTGTCATAAAAAATTTAATTTATTTAATGCCTAAAAATTATAAAAAAAATATCATGATGTAGGAAACCATTTTATATTTCCAATGAATATTTATAGTCTAAAAGTTAACTTATATTACCCCATGTAATAATTGTTTTAGTAAAACAACTCATGTTTGTGACAATTTTATTTTTACTTTAAATAAAAAGTTATTATTTCCATTTTCTTACCCAAGTGGCTCCATGGGGTCCCCAAGTTGACCCATGGATTTTCTTGGTCGGCCATGACTCATCCAATAAGTTTATAACAAGTGTAAAGGTCATTTCATATTTTTATAATATCATTTTACGTTAAATTTCACTAATTACATTTAATCGCGATTAATTAAACTTAAAAGTTACTATTCACAGAATATTATTTTAATCCCATTGAACCACATTTTAATTACTTATGACAACCATGTATGTCAGATTTTTGAAAATAAAATCACAGAATTGGTAATGTATCATTTAAACGAAAAATCAGTTTTTTAACTACCACTTAGTGGTTTCACTATTCATAAAAAATTGATGTTTTTCAGAACAATGTCAAATTTCACCCTAAGCTATAATTGATATTACAAATTAAAAAATAATGTCTATTTTACAAAATTGAAAACATATAAGTTGAATTAATTAATATTATAAGTACTTCCCGCTGTCACAACAAATAAAGTGTTTTTAAGAAACAATATATTTCAAAAGATTGACAATTGTTTATGTCCAATTTCAATGTAAAATTAATTCTAATGACCACCATTGGATAAAATGGTAAAAATATATTCTAATTATACTTTAAAACCACTCAATAGTATAATTTATCATTATAAATTATTTTGATTAAAAAATTTTTTTTATGTATTTTTCACTACTCATAAAAAATTGGAGGTTCTCAGAAAATTACAAAGAATCCAACTTAGGGTAATTTCGATATTACGAATACAAAAATGAAGTCCATTTTGAAATATAAAATATATATAATTTCAAAAAGTGGGTATTACTATTCATAATGGCTATTTTTATTGGTCATGGTGTGTTAGAATCTCGATCTTGGATACAATGCAAGCTATTGCATTATTGAAAGAGAAGCGTATCGTGGAAGCTCAGGGTGTTACATTCTCCCCTACTTAAATAAATTGTGTCCTCGCAATTTAAAATTTTTCTTTGAAAATAAAAGGTTGAAGATAAGAAATACCTTTGTGGAAAACCCACATAGGAAATAAAGTTAATAAAAATATAACTTTAAAATAAAGAAAGAGAAGTACAAAGGTCACCCGATATAGCCCATACTATGATTCTATGAAAATATGGATATGGAAGAAAAACAAACCATCAAGGTCTGATGGAGAGTTGTAGAAAACATGATTAGGAGAAAGTTAACCACAAAAAAATCACAAACTTGTGATTGGTTAAAAGGTTATTGAATCCCCAGTTGGAAAAGTTAACCGGCAACATTTTTGTTTTAAGTTACCTTTTATAAAGTTGAGGAATTTATTTAGGAGATTTACTAAGAACGTAAGGGAATATACATACTTGTCTTGTAAACTTTCATTCTTTAATAAACTTTTACCACAAACACATATTTCACTCTAAAAGGTAATAGAACTCAAAAATATTCTATTTATCATAATTGTATAAGGTTCCAAATATTAACACATACCATTTAGATTAGGAAAACGTTTTGAAATAACCAGGGACTTCCTGCAGGCTAGTGGTAGGTAATAAAGGCATGTCGCACTATGGTTGTGGGTTTGATTCTTGCAGCTTTGTCCGACGCGACGGGTTATCCCCCAACCTTCATGTTGTCCTTTTCCTATAGTATTATAATATTCCAAAAGTAATCTTCAAAAATGTTTTAACCTTAAAAAATACTATCCAAGGTTCAACTTAATCCATTCCAACCTTTATAGTTATCCAAAATACCTCTACCCAGACTTTCTCTAAAAGGTCTCTAAATTCTAAAATCAATTGTAACATCAGATTCCCCAAACAATGTAATGTTTCTCTTATTGTCACATACTAAAAATATGATTACCTTAATCATATTAAAACCTTAATGAAAAAACAAGTACTGCAGTACAATCCTTATATATATATCACATTATCCTAATAACCAGAATATAATCCTTCAGTCCAAATGAACCAAGACTTTAATTATTCCACTTCAACTGTAGTAACAACATAAGATTTTTCTTGATCCCTTGGCCTTTTCTGAAGTAAGTTTACCTGAAGCTTAGGACATTCATTTGAATAATGCCCCATTTCCCTACAATTGTAGAATTCAACATTGATAGCCTCTTTATTTCCCTTGCAATCAAGAGCTTGGTGACCTTTTTCTCCACATTTATAGCAAACTCCCATTCCTTTTAGGCAAGTACCAGGGTGATTCTTCCCACAATTATCGCATAATGGAAGATCCTTCTTCCCCTTTTCCCCTTTATCTATATCTTTTTCCACCGTTCTCTTCTATTCATTTTTTACTTTATTTTCATAATATCTAGAGAATTCCTTTTCTATATTGATAGCACACGAGACTATATCTTCATATGTTGAGAAATATTGTGATACTAAAGATCAACAGAGAAATGGTTTTAACCCATCAAAGAAATGGTCAATCTTACTTCTTGGGTTACATATATAATCTGCAGCATGCCTCGCTAACCTTGTAATGTTAGCCTCATACTTTGCGACATTCTCATCCTCCTTCTGTCTCAGACTCAGAAATTACCTTTCCATATCTGCTCGATGGTCACGAGGGAAGTATTTTTCTAAGAAAATTTCCTTAAACTCTCTCCATTCCATACTTGATACTTCTTCATCGTCTTTGGTGTTTTGAATTAGCGACCACCATTGATCGGCATCTCCAGTGAGGTGGTAAACTACAATGACAAACTTCTCCCTTTTTCTACTCCCCACGACATGGAATATTTTCTCTAAGGAGTTTATCCATTGCTCAGCTACTAATGGATTTGTACCCCTATTAAATGTTGGCGGTTGTTGACTCATGAAGCGGTCTAACATTGATCCTCAACATTGCGGATCAGGGTGCTCCATACGAGTAAGGTTATTATACATTACCTGAGAGAGTTGTCCCAGTATGGTAATAAGTTTATCAGCACCGGTTGTATCTCCAGCTCTACAATAATTATCTTTAGTATGAGGGAAATCCCTAAAAGGAGTGCGTGCATTGATACGGTTTCCATTCCTCCCACTAAGCGCCATTTCTAAACAATGGCATAAACTAGATTAGTTTATGAATTAAAATACATAATTACATACTTGTAAAACACTTAACATAAATTTAACTATTTATCGATATAATCCATAATCATAAAAATGTTTTCTTTGAGGATGTATGTACTCATAATCCCTCCATAATGGTTTGTAAAGAAAATGATAATTATCATAAGCATATCCCCTGGGAGTGTCATAACCAAGAGTGCATTAAGGCCCGTTGTCCTGCACCAGTTTCCGTTCGAGTCTAGCTCAAAGAGGTGTTTTCAGGTTTTACCCCTAGGTATATCTATGCCAGAGCCGCCTCTACCTGCTTGTATCCAGATAGGGATGTATGGCTCGGAAAACTCACAAAATCTCTATAATACCAAAATTCGGGGAAGTTCTTCTATACTAATCCTCAAAGTATATCTTCGGACTATGTGCTCTAATCAGAGTTTATCTAAATCTAGCTTCCAAGGTTAGTATTAAACTACCTCTGATACCAACTGTAATGCCCTGAACCCAGTTACCCAGAGTCGGTGCATTATTGTGTAACATTGGCATGATCACAAAAGATCAAGTCTCGAAAGACCGATTAGTTTAGTAGCCTTGGAAACACTAGATACATTCATAAATGTTACATTACATCATCAAGTGAAAAACTACAATATCATAGTCTATATTTTCCACACTCATATCCCCTTAAGACAATCCCTACAGGTCATTCCTAAAATACTTCTTCACATCCTTGAAAAATTAAAACTTTGAAAGGTGTGAGCTCAGATGCTTAGTAAGTATAATAATATAGTGGAAGATTTCATAAATAAACAAAAACATTTAAGGAAATGTATAACTAATAAAAGCCTTTTAAACTTGAACTTCAATATAATATGGAAAAAGTAAAATGAAATAATGCCATTTACTTATTCACATGGTTATTCTACTGGTCGAATAATCACATGCAATATCAATAACCACTTTCATAATGATGGAATACATAATGCCAGAATATCATAACCACGTAGCCAAGGCCTCATGCCAAGACTACAAATATGATTTTTTCAATGCCTCGTGCCAAGACACTAGTTTGTCTCATGAGACCTAAAGATGCATCGAGGAGCTATAGCGGGCTCCACCCATCACTTATTAAGTCCAATGCATTCCTCATATGAACAGGTTTTAACATATCATAAACCATAACATAATCGTATAACATAAAACATGCATAAAATAAAACATAACATTTCCACATTTCAATCACAAGATATCAATACAACACATTGATATAAAAAAACACTTTCAAAACCATTTTCAATACCAATATAAAATAAAATTAAATCTTGGTATTTATTTTTCATTTAAAAAAAAAGTTATGCCTTATAGAGGAAGCCGAAACTCAAATAATAGTCACGGCGGCAGAGGAGTTGTTGTCACAGCATACGTAAGAAAAAAAATTCCTTTTGTCATTTAGTAAAAACTCTTCGTATAAAAAGATTCCTTTTGAATAAAAGTAAAAGTCAAAAGGGTTTATACACCTTATAAATGAAAGTTGTGTATAAAACCAAATATGCCTCAATGAAAGGATATTGAGACGAAGTCCTTAAAAAGATCATTTTTAAAATAAAATAGATCTATTATATGTATTCACTATAAGTACACATAAATAATGTAAAAATAAAAGATAAAACATAATAATATCATGACATAATTTAAAAGTAGGAGATTAACCCAAAGAACAGAAATTGGGTTAAGAAGTTCCCTTACCTCGTGTCCGACTTGAATCGATCATTCTTTAACCTCCTAAATAATAATGTAGATTTAATTTAATTTTTCTTAAGAACATTTTACATGTTCATTATTCCTTCTATATCACTTATTACCATGTTATGAACATTATGTAATTATTTAAGTTAATAACGGTCATTTTGTCGATCTTTGGTACTTGAGTCAAAAATAAGTTTCTTATAATTACAAGTTGTTCATGTGGTGAAATATCCATTATATCCAGAATTATATTCATGATTTAGATATCATATATATCGTATATATCCATTATATACATGCATTTATACTATTACATAACATTTAGAGGTAAGAAATTAAATGCACCGTTCATGGAGACGGTAAGCCGTACGTACGCATGAACACTACTTTCATTTTTATTTCGTATTTAATGGAATGGAATTATAATTTTATAAAGGTATACTATAATTCGAGTATAATGTAATGTATAATACTATTTACTCCATCCTTTATACATCCCATATATGGCATTAACGATTCAAATCACTTTGAGGGGGCGGTAGTCCGCACTTCCAAAAATGAAATTATCGCGTTTACCCATAATGGAAATCATAAAGGTATGACATAAATGAAAAATAAAGAAGCTTAAGTAAAACATAAACATAATATATATCATATATAAAAATATAGTCATCATAATGGCCACCATGAGAGGTGTTATATGAGTGTTGAACAATCATCGTTTCGTGAGGCATAAATTCGCCATCCAATGAAACAGTATGTTCTTTAACCATTAGATGTAGGTGTGTGTAAGTGTAGCTCGAATCCGTCTTATAACAACATCCTAGTATATTGAGTATACTGGTGTTGTTACAAAAGAAATTAATAAAAATAGTTTATGTGGTTGTAGAAGCAAAATAACACATAAGAACACAAGAGAAAACACTTCCTTTAAAACAGGTAACTCTCTTTGATTTGAGATCCAAGGCTTCCTTGGGAAGACTTCTGCTAAAAGTGAGGCTTATAAGAGTAATATTGGGATGTGGAGAGAATCATTGGGCATGGGTTGGCCATGCCAAAGGCTTGAGAGGTGTGGGTAAGGTGGTAGAGGTGGGGCCCTTTTATAAGAGGAGAGGAGGGGCACTCTTGGAAAGTAATGAATTGTTACTTTATTATATAATGTGTTTCGGATTTTAAAGGTCCCAAACATATATATTTCGAGGATAAGGTGATAAGAGTTCGAAATATACTCATACAATAACTTTTTAACAAGTTTAAGGCTTAGAGTTTACATTATATTTTCATTTTATTTAAATCATTAATTAATGAGGTAATTGCTGCATCATCATGGTGTCATAAAAAATATAAATTATTTAATGCCTAAAAATTATAAAAAAAATATCATGATGTAGGAAACCTTTTTAGATTTCCAATGAATATTTATTGTCTAAATTGTAACTTATATAACCGCATTTAATAAATGTTTTATTAAAACAACTCATGTTTGTGACAATTTTATTTTTACTTTAAATAAAAAGATATTATTGTCATTTTCTTACCCAAGTGGCTCCATGGGGTCCCCAAGTTGCCCCATGGATTGTCTTGGTCGGAAATGACTCATCAAATTAGTGTAGAACAAGTTTCAAGGTCATTTCATATTTTTATAATATCATTTTTACCTTAAATTTTGATAATTACCTTTAATCGTGATTAATTAAACTTAAAAGTTACTATTCACCAACAAATTATTTTAATTCCATTGAACCACATTCTACTTCCTAATGAAAACCATGTATGTCGGATTTTTCAAAATAAAATCACAGAAGTGGTAATGTTTCATTTAAACGAAAAATTAGTTTTTTAACTACCACTTAGTGGTTTCACTATTCATCAAAAATTGAAGTTTTTCAGAACAATGCCAAAATTTCACCCTAAGCTATAATTGATATTCCAAATTCAAAAATGATGTCTATTTTATAAAATTCAAAACATATAAGTTGAATTAATTAATTTTATAATTAATTCCCACTGTCACAACAAATAGCGTGTTTTTAAGAAACAATATATTTCAAAAGATTGACAATTGTTTATGTCCAATTTCAATGTTAAATTAATTATAATGACCACCATTGGATAAAAAGGTAAAAATATATTCTAATTATAATTTAAAACCACTCAATAGTATAATTTATCACTATAAATTATTTTGATTAAAAAATTAGTTTTAAGTATTTTTCACTATTCATAAAAAAATTAGAAGTTCTCATAAAATTACAAAGAATTAAACATAGGGTAATTTCAATATTATGAATACAAAAATGAAGTCCATTTTGAAATATAAAATATATATAATTTCAAAAAGTCGGTATTACTATTCATAATGGCTATTTTGATTGGTCGCGGTGTGTTAGAATCTCGAACTTGCGTACAATGAAAGCTATTGCATTATTGAAACAGAAGCGTATTGTGGAAGCTCGTGGTGTTACATTCTCCCCTCCTTCAATAAATTGCGTCCTCGCAATTTGAAATTTTTCATTGAAAATAAAAGGTTGAAGATAGGAAATACCTTTGTTGAAAACCCACATAGGAAATAAGGTTAATAAAAATATAACATTAAAATAAAGAAAGAGAAGTACAAAGGTCACCTGATATAGCCCATACTATAATTCTATGAAAATATGGATATGGAAGAAAAAAAACATCAAGTTATGATGAAGAATTATAGAAAACATGATTAGGATAAATTTAACCACAAGAAAATCCCAAACTTGTGATTGGTTAAACAGTCCTTGAATCCCCAATTGGAAAAGTTAACCGACAACGTTTTTGTTTTAAGTTACATTTTATAAAATTGAGGAATTTATTTAAGAGATTTACTAAGAACGTAAGGGAATATACATACTTGTCATGTAGTCTTTCATTCTTTAATAAATTTTTACCACAAATCCATCTTTCACTCTAAAAGGTAATAGAACACAAAATTATTCTATTTATCATAATTGTATAAGGTTACAAATATTAACACATACTATTTAGATTAGAAAAACTTTTTGAAATAACCAGGGACTTCGTGTAGGACAGTGGTAGGTAATAAAGGCATGTCGCACTATGGTTGTGGGTTTGATTCCTGCAGCTTTGTCCAACGCGACGGGTTATCCCCTGACCTTCAGGTTGTCCTTTTCTTATAGTATTATAATATTCCAAAATAAATCTTTATAAATGTTTTAACCTTAAACAATACTATCCATGGATCAACTTAATCCATTCCAACCTTTATAGTTATCCAAAATACCTCTACCCAGACTTTCTCTAAAAGTTCTCTAAATTCCAAAATCAATTGTAACATCAGATTCCCCAAATCAAGTAAAGTTTCTCTTATTGTCACATACTAAAAATATGATTACCTTAATCATATTAAAACCTTAATGAAACAACAAGTACTGCAGTATAATCCTTATATATATCACATTATCCTTATAACCAGAATATAATCCTTGAGTCCAAAAGCACCAATACATTAATTATTCCACTTCAACTGTTGTAATAGCATATGATTTTCCTTTATCCCTTGGACTTTTCGGATGTATGTTTCCATGATGCTTAGGACATTCATTTGCATAATTCCCCATTTCTCTATAATTGTACCATTCAACATTGATTGCCTCTTTATTTCCCTTGCAATCACGAGCCAAGAGACCTTTTTCTCCACATTTATAACAAACTCCCATTCCTTTTAGGCAAGTAACAGGGTGATTCTTCCCACAATTATTTCATAATGGAAAATACTTTTTTCCCTTTTTCCCTTTATCTGTATCTTGTTCCACCGTTTTCGTCTTCTCTTTCTTCACTTTATTGTCATAAGATTTAGAGAATTCCTTTTCTGTATTGATAGCACACGAGACTATATCTTCATATGTTGAAAAATATTTTGATACTAAAGCTCAACAGAGAAATGGTTTTCACCCATCAAAGAAACGGTCAATCTTACTTCTTGGGTTACGTATATAATCTGTAGCATGCCTCGCTAACCTTGTAAAGTTTGCCTCATACATTGTGACATTCTCATCCTCCTTCTATCTCAGACTCAGAGATTACCTTTCCATATCTTCTCGATGGTCACGAGGGAAGTATTTTTCTATGAAAATTTCCTTAAACTCCCTCCATTCCATACTTGATACTTATTCATCTTCCTTTGTGTTTTGAATCAGCGACCACCATTGATCAGCATCTCCATTGAGGCGGTAAACTGCCATGACAACCTTCTCCCTTTCGCTACTCCCCAAGGTGTGGAATATTTTCTAGCTACTAATGGATTTCTACCACCATTAAATGTTGGCGGTTGTTGCCTCATGAAGAGGTCTAACATTGATCCTCCGCATTGCAGATCAGGGTTCTGCATACGAGTATGGTTATTATTCATAACCTGAGTGAGTTGTCCTAGTATGGTAATAAGTTGATCAACAATAGTTGTGTCTCCAACTCTAAAATAATTATCCTGAGTAGGAGGGAAATCCCTACACAGAGTGCGTGCATTGATACGGTTTCCATTCCTCCCACTAGGCACCATTTCTAAATAATGGCATAAACTAGATTAGTTTATGAATTAAAATACATATTTCCATACCTGTAAAACACTTAACATAAATTGAACTATTTATGGATATAATCCATAATCATATAAATGTTTTTCTTGAGGATGTATGTTCTCATAAGACCTTCATAATGGTTTGTAATGAAAATGATAATTATCCTAAGAATATCCCCTCGGGGTGTCGTAACCAAGAGTGCAGCAAGGCCCGTTGTCGTGCACCAGTTCCTGTTTGAGTCTAGCTCAAAATGGTGTTTTCAGGTTTTACCCCTAGGTACATCTGTTCCAGAGCCGCCTCTACCTACTTGTATCCTGACAGGGATGTATTTCTCGGAAAACTCACAAAATCTCTATAATACCAAAATTCTGGGAAGTTCTTCTATACTAATCCACAAATTCTATCTTCGGCCTATGTGATCTAATCAGAGTTTATCTAAATCTAGCTTCTATGGTTAGTACTAAACTGTCTCTGATACCAACTGTAACGCCCCAACCCCAGTTACCCAGAGTCGGTGCATTATTGCGTAAAATTGTCAGGATCACAAAAGATCAAGTCTCGAAAGACCAATTAGTTTAGTAGCCTTGGAAACACTAGATACGTTCATAAATGTTACATTACATCATAAAGTGAAAAAATACAATACCATATTCTCCATTTTCCACACTCATACCCCCTTCACATCCTGGAAAAATTAAAACATTGAAAGGGGTGAGCTTAGATGCTCAGTAAGGATAAAAATATAGCGGAAGATTTCATAAATAAACAAAAACATTTAAGGCAATGTATAACTAAAACAAAAGACTTTTAAACTTGAACTTCAACATAATATGGAAAAAGTAAAATGAAATAATTCCATTTACTTATTCACATGGTTATTCTACAGGTCGAATAATCACATGCAATATCAATAACCACTTTCATAATGATGGAATGCATAATGCCAGACTATCATAACCATGTAGCCAAGTCCTCGTGCCAAGACTACAAGTAAGGTTTTTTCAAGGCCCTGTGCCAAGACACTAGTTTGTCACATAAGACCTACCGATGCATCGAGGAGCTATAGCGGGCTCCACCCGTCACTTATTAAGTCTAATGCATTCCTCATATGAAAAGGTTTAAACATATCATAAACCATAACATAATCGTATAACATAAAACATGCATAAAAGAAAACATAAAATTTCCACATTTAAATCACAAGATATCAATAAAACACATTGATATAATAAAAAACACTTTTAAAACCATTTTCAATACCAAAATAAAAGAAAACTAAATCTTGGTATTTATTTTTCATTTTAAAAAAAGTTATGGCTTATAGAGGAAGCCGAAAGTCAAATAATAGTCACGGCGGCGGAGGAGTCTTTGTCACAGCATACATAAGAAAAAACATTCCTTTTGTCTTTTAGTAAAAATGCTTCATATAAAAAGATTCCTTTTGAATAAAAGTAAAATTGAAAGGGGTTTATACACCGTTAAAATGAAAGTTGTGTATAAAACCAAATATGCCTCAATGAAAGGAGATTGAGACGAAGTCCTTACAAAGATAATTTTTAAAATAAAATAGATCTATTATGTGTATTCACTATAATTACACATAAAGAAAGTACAAATAAAAGATAGGACATAATACTATCATGACATAATTTGAAAGTAGGAGATTAACCCAAAGAATGGAAATTGGGTTAAGAAGTTCCCTTACCTTCTGTCCGACTTGACTCGATCATTCTTTAACCTCCCGAATAATAAACTAGAGTTAATTTATATTTTAATAAGAACCTTTTACATGCTCATTACTCCTTTTATATCACTTATTACCATGTTATTAACATTATGTAATTATTTAAGTTAATAACGGTCATTTTGTCGATCTTTGGTACTTGAGTCAAAAATAAGTTTCTTATAATTACAAGTTGTTCATGTGGTGAAATATCCATTATATCCAGAATTGTATTCATGATTTAGATATCATATATATATTATATATCTATTATATACATTCATTTATAAGATTACATAATATTTAGAGGTAAGAAATCAAATGCACCGTTCATGGAGACGGTAAGTCGTACGTACGCATGAACACTACTTTCATTTATATTTCGTATTTAATGGAATGAAATTATAATTATATAAAGGTATAATATAATTACAGTATAATATAATGTATAATACCATTTACTCCATCCTTTATACATCGCACATATGGCATTAACGATTCAAATCACTTTGAGGGGGCGGTAGTCCGCACTTCCTAAAATGAAATTATCGCGTTTAACCATAAAGGAGATCGTAAAGGTATGCCATAAATGAAAAATACAGAAGAATAAGTAAAACATAAACACAAATATCATATAAAAAAATATTTTCATCATAATGGCCACCATGAGAGGTGTTATATGAGTGTTGAACAATCATCGTTTCGTGAGAAAGAAATTCGTCATCCACAGAAACAGTATGTTTTTTAACCATTAGATGTAGGTGTGTGTAAGTGTAGCTCGAATCCATATTATAACAACATCCTATTATATTTAGTATACTGGTTTTGTTACAAAAGAAATGAATAAAAATAGTTTAGGGGGTTGGAGAAGCAAAATAAAACATAAGAACACAAGAGAAAACACTACCTTTAAAATGGGTAACTCTCTTTGATTTGAGCTCAAAGGCTTCCTTGGGAAGACTTGTGCCCAAAGTGAGGCTTATAGGAGTAAGAGTGGGATGTGGAGAGACAAAATGGGCAGGTTTTGGCCGAGCCAATGGCTTGAGAGGTGTGGGTAAGGTGGTAGAGGCGGGGTCCTTTTATAAGAGGAGAGGAGGGGCACTCTTGGAAAGTAATGAAATGTTACTCTATTATGTAATGAGTTTCGGATTTTAAAGGTCCCACACATATATATATATATATATCGAGTATAAGGTGATAAGGGGTCGAAATATACTCATCCAATAGTTTTTTATCAAGTTTAAGTCTTAGATTATACATTATCTTTTCATTTTATTTAAATCGTTAATTAATGAGGTAATCGCTGCATCATCATGGTGTCATAAAAAATTTAATTTATTTAATGCCTAAAAATTATAAAAAAAACTATCATTATGTAGAAAATCTTTTTATATTTCCAATGAATATTTATAGTCTAAATTTAAACTTTTATAACCCCATGTAATAATTGTTTTAGTAAAACAACTCATGTTTTTGACAATTTTATTTTTACTTTAAATAAAAAGTTATTATTGTCATTTTCTTACCCAACTGGCTCCATGGGGTCCCCATGTTGACACATGTATTGTCTTGGTCGTCCATGACTCATCAAATATGTATAGGACAAGTGTAACGGTCATTTAATATTTTTATAATATCATTTTTACCTTAAATTTCACTAATTAACTTTAATCGCGAATAATTAAACTTAAAAGTTACTATTCACCAAAAAATTATTTTAATCCCATTGAACCACATTTTACTTCTTAATTAAAACCATGTATGTCGGATTTTTGAAAATCAAATCACAGAAGTGGTAATATTTCATTTAAATGAAAAATCAGTTTTTTAACAACCACTTAGTGGTTTCACTATTCATCAAAAATTGATGTTTTTCAGAACAATGCCAAAATTTCACCCTAAGATATAATTGATATTCCAAATTCAAAAATGATGTCTATTTTAAAAAATTCCAAACATATAAGTTTCATTAATTAATTTTATAATTAATTCCACTTTAATAACAAATAGCATGTTTTTAAGAAACAATATATTTCATAAGATTGACAATTGTTTATGTCCAATTTCAATGTTAAATTAATCCTAATGACCTCCATTGGATAAAATGGAAAAAATATATTCTAATTATACTTTAAAACCACTCAATAGTATAATTTATCACTATAAATTATTTTGATTAAAAAAGTTGTTTTAAGGATTTTTCACTATTCATAAAAAATTGGAAGTTCTCAGAAAATTACAAAAAAATCAACTTAGGGTAATTTCCATATTACAAATACAAAAATGAAGTCCATTTTGAAATATATAATATATATAATTCCAAAAAGTGGGTATTACTATTCATAATGCCTATTTTGATTGGTCACGGTGTGTTAGAATCTCGAACTTGCGTATAATGCAAGCTATTGCATTATTGAAAGAGAAGCGTATCGTGGAAGCTCGGGGTGTTACAAAACTTCTATTATGGAATGAAGATCATTTAATTTTTATCTCAATAATAATCTTGAATCTCAATCTCATTTGTAACGTTTAATACATTGAAACATGGTTATTTAATCATTTAAATTAATTTCTAAGGGTAATTTGAGAATATTCTTTACACACACAAATTGTACCAATTTAAGTTCTATTAAATTTGCCTTTTCATAAGAGAAAATTACATTTAAATACAACATTTAATGCCCCCTTATTATAAATTTCACAGAATATCTATCTTTTAATATTAAATTAATCTTATGTTTTTTCCATAAATATTACTAAACTAGTAGATGACTCATACAAGAATTATTTTTACTCTTATGTTTTCTAACATGGACTCTTTCTTCTACATCGGCTTTGAGTAACTGTTACACATACTAAATATGAATCGTATGATATACTAATGCCTTATATGCATATCATAGTTACTCAAACAGATTTACCAGTGATTTTCTTAAAAAAATCATGAGGTCTTTTATGAGCTCAGTGAGAGTTTAAAATGACTCTTATGGTCCACACAGAGAATATTGATTGAATCATACAAAATTTTAATCAAACATTTATTCTATGTCTTGATTATGCTTATGATTCTCATTGATTCTCTTCCATTTTCACCATTTCACACTTCATAGTAACAATAAAACTTACCAAATATACATTCCTTTTTCAAATTATGTTTCTCAGCCCTATAATATCTCTTAAAAAATCACATGACCAATAGGGATTAGAAATTTTTGAGATCCAAAATAGACCTTATATAATTATTCATTCATGAAAAAATATTTTTTTATATCATGTAATCTTTAATGTATTCTAGTAATATCGAACTTTATTAAAAAAATCTAATTTTTCAAAATAATTTTTAAATTATAATTCATGTTTGAACTATCTTCAATCATATTCATGTATGGTTGACAAGAAATCTCCAAACCATATTGTTATGGATTTCTTTAATTTAATATATCCTATATACTTACAACATAAAGGGTTACTTGAAGTTATATTTTCCTATAAAGATACAGATTTTCTTACCTTAGATATCTGGTTTCTCATTTTTGGTAAGTCCAATTTTCATTTTCTTTCAATTATAATTTTTAGGAGAACCTTTGAAATTATTAGCTTTTTATGATCCAATATTGGCCTCCTTGATTCCATGAAACTATTAGTTCACTTATTTTCATAATATGAGAATTATAAATATTGTTCTATGAATTTATATAATTTCTTCGAATGATCCGTGATGTTTTTTGAGATAGTTATGTAACATTGAAAACTCGGTCAATATTGGTATTATCCTAATTTGGTAATATTTTTTTTTCTTTCTCATATTCTTATTCAATCAGGTTTCCCATTATACATTACCATTATGGGTGATGTTCCACAAAAAATTAACTCATCCACTACTAAGATATTCCACCCCTCAACATCTTGGATTAACACCAATGTTGATCAATCGAAGAAATTTCCCACAATGATATGGATAAAAATGGAGATTATGATTTCTGGTAGAATATTTTAAATTATAATATCCCATACTATTGTATGAAATATTTTTAATTTGGAAACATATCTATGTGTTGTTTAAATTTGAGCCATTATGACTCCATAAAGTTCACCCTTTCACAATGAAAAATGCTACTTAGGGAGGGGGTAATGGAGGAAATAAGATCAACATATCCCCTCTAAGGTCCATGTTCTGAAATATTTAATGAATAAATAAATTTACTCATCCACCAAAACCAAAGAAACTAGAACTAATGGTTTTGATTCCTTACTAGTGTTTGTGTGAATTTCAAGTAATCAATAGTGTAATGTGGCATCAATGTGCACATGGCATGCCCCTAGGCTAGTATACCTGATATTGGGTGATAATATTCTTGAATAGTGTGAGTACGGTGAATCATTAAATGATTGTTTTGAGTCTATTTAATAAGATAAAGCTGATCAAGATGAAAATGATAATGTACAATAAATTGTGAATGATTTTTAAAATTTGAGTTCTTGGAAAGGTAATAAGTCCATTTTTGGCTTTGAAGGATTTATCACACCATACTATATAAATAATTGGAAATATATTGATTACTCTAAATTGGAAAGATCTATTTGCACTAGATCCTTAGTGATAGTAATGAAGTAAACAAGAATCCATTTCTTATTAGGTGGGAAAATGAAGGATGGAAATTGTAAGGTCAACCCCATGAATGAATATGACATTATTACCACATCAGATGTTGTTGATTCAAACCATTACATTGAATCTAGTAGTTATGAATATGGAGATGTTTATACCATGGTAAATAATTCTTATAATATTATAGATTTCTTTAAATGTATTAATACTCTTATATTTAAAAATATATTTAATTATGTAAAATGAATATACTTATGGAAAAGTAAATCAATTTTTTTATTTAAATTAGTGAATGGATTTTCTCTCATATTGAATCTGAGTTGAATAAATTCATTAGATTAATTTTGGGATATTGTGTGGTGATAAATTCCATCTTGTTATCACAATATCCTATTTTTGTTTTAGTGTTTCTTTTTATGGTGGTTGCCTATATTTTGTCACTACATTTTCATTAAATAAATATTCATTATTTAATAATATAATTTTGGTTCTTCTTGGTTTCTATGTATCCCTAAAAATAATGGTAGTTCAAGTGGGATGGTTGTTTCAAGGGAATTTGATGCTAAAATAATATTTAACTCATAGAGAATGATGAACGTGGAAGAAAAAAATTAGAACATGGATAATGTACATAGATTTAGAGGATATCAGTTTATGATATTTCATTGAGTAGAATTTCCATATTCTTAATGGTTCGACTCTATAATTTGTGTCATGAATTTTCTATTGCATGTTGAAGCTACTTCAACTGGTGGGATGCATGTCTTAAAGGGAATATAGTAGAATTTATCACATTTTCTGGTGGCTCTATAACCAAGGAAGGATACTAATATATATGTAGTTCTTTATATGTCAAACCATAGAATGAATTGGTACTATTTTGGTGATGTGAATATACAATTTAAAATAATTATTTTTTTTCACACTGTGTCTTCTTTGAAACTCTCTTCAATGTATGTTTGATGACTCTTACTTTTTCAATACTTCCCAATTTTTTGGAGGTTTAAGCTCCTTGAACCGCATGGTTACATTGTACTGCAACTTTTCATTCATAAATATTTTATTTCCATGGGTTTAGTGACCAAATAATTCCGCATATAATTCTATTAATTACTAATTTTAGATTATTTCCTTGTATCTCACTACCCTATTAATTCTAAATTTGACTCAGTTTACTTCAAACCTCATCCAAGGGATCTTTACCATTAAATGTAATATTATTAATTCTATGTAATCCATGTATGGATTCTTTGTCAGATATCTAATTTTTTATTCACCTTATAAGTTTATTAACTCTATTTTTACAATAATAAAAAATGATTATATAAACTCATCCACCTGCCAAATTGTACAATATCAATCAATTTCCATAAACATGTTGTGTTATAGAAAATTATCTCAATATCCAAAGATAATATCTAGGAGTATCATTAATATAAATTTAAAAATTATAACATGTATTTGTGTTACTTTCCAAAATATTATTTATGCTACATCCCTATGTAGTAGCAATATATTATTTTCCCTTCTTATTTATTTATAATAAAAGGTGGATAGTACAATAATCACATAGAAACTTCAAGATGCATCCTAATACTATTTTATTATCAATATTTTGGAAAATTACTATCCAATTTCCTTGATATATTGATCCATATCATAAATTTATCACATATTGAATTTCATTCACACAAATATATTGAAAAAACTAAAAATTTAGCTATAGAATTCTATTTGTGTTCTTCAATATCCCCTTTGAATTTTTTCCCATGACAATTTTCACTCTAAAATTAGGTCTATTCTTCTCTCCATTATTTAAAATAAAATAAATGTTGATATTTTAAGGTACGGTCTTGTCATATCATATTTATACTCCTTCTATGAGCTGAAATTTCATCTTATTCTCTTTTATTGAAGCTAAGGCTATATTATTTTTAGAGAAGGATGGAATCACACCTAACTTATAATGAAACCATATATTAATCCAAACTAAATCAATGTGAAAAATTCTCACTGTAAAAAACAAGGTTGATTAATATATACATCAAATAAATCCATAAAACAATCAATTGTGTGATATGAATATCAATATATATCTTACATGGGGTTGTAAACAAGATTTTCAAGAAATTTAATATTTTTACACATATCAATATACACGTAAAAATATTCAAGTGTTGGAATATTTTTCATCATTAAATATATATTCCAAGTCAACCATTACTCCCCATAAATATCCATAATTTATGAAATCAAACCAAACATATGAAATATTACTTCCAAACATCAACTTCATCTTTTCCTAATTTCACTTTATAAATTCTACGCTCGTGTGAATTTTTTGTGGTATCTTTTTTTTATTTTATCCCCCACAAGGGTTTATCTCAAATATCAATCCATCAAGCTAGTTAAACTATTAAGTGATGTAAAAAATTCCTCTTTTGTATAGTAATTATAGTACTTCTTCCATCTATCCCCCTAAATTTATCACCTTCAATAATTTATCTAAGTTGACATATTGTTCCAAACACCAATAGCCTTATTCCCAAATATCCAATAACACAAATAATGGACAAGGAATCTTGTTCTCTTTACATCAGTAGTAGTGTGTCTTGATTGTACACCTTTATATTTTTTGGTAGAAAAAAAAATATTTTTGGATCTTCTTGGGGAGTTATTATTCTAGAATTAGCTATCATTAAGCCTTGATTACTTGGTCGGTTCCTTAAAAAGAATTTATCCGACAATATTTTCCTATATTTTATTTTTAAATTTATTATAGTTGTTAAAATAGAATTAGTAAAAACAAAGGTTTCTAGATAATGTGTTACCTTTATCTAAGAGAATATAGTTGATGAATCTTTAGATGTTATCGAGTTATTTTTTCCTCTAATATGTGTGGTTTTAGTGATAAGAAACTTTTCATAAATTTATGTGACACTAACTATTCATTTAAATTGAAGAAAAAATTATGCATGTTTGTTATCCATATTCATCAACATAATATCTAACTTTAACACTTCAAATTTAGCTAATTATTCTACCTTAAAAGAATTTCACCATATCTTCACATTCTATCATCAATTTTCATATTCTGTCTATATGAACCTGAAACATAAATTGTATGGATTTATCATCTTCCTTCACAATTATATCCTTGACATCAAAATTATAATGTTTATATAAACTATAGTTTTTTGTATCTTCTATTTCATGGGTCACTTCTATAAAATCTAACCCAAATACAATTCTCCCACAAATAAACATTCTATGTTATTCTTCAATAAGAGAAAAACATTCATTAAAATGTGTAGATATTTTTCTCTATAGTCAAATTGTTTATTGAGAGTGTTAAATCTATGTTAATTATTTTCAAAAAATTCTTCCACAATATCTTAAATTTCTATTTATAGATTTTTATTTCTTCAATTACTCCCTTGATAATTCCAATATATATAAGGGAACAAATCATTGGGAACCATATTCAAATAGTAATTTACATCATAGTATATGTGTTAAACTATTTAAAAAGACTAATTCTCCTCACCCTGTATATATCATGAAGTTTACTTGTCTAGAGTATTGTAAAAAATATATTCCATAATTGGACTACCACATTGATCATTTTAAAGTAGTGGGGTATCCACATTTTCATTTCATGTTTGTATCTGCATATTGACCAATATTTTAATTATATTATTTTGAATTTTAGCAGAAAAATGAACAGTTCTATAAAAATAAATATAAAATGTATCTCATATTTGAGGTATATAAGAATCCTTATTAAATATTCGGTCTTTCATAGGGATCCTGGTAAAATCTGATAGAAATTGAAGTACCCAGGTGCATGGATATATCACTATGATAGGGGGAATAAGTGATATTCCTTTTCATGATTGTTTGAATCGTTAAATTATTAAAACTGGATCCACTTAATCAGTTCCCCAAGCTGGTTGGTCACATAGCCTCAATCGCACCTCCTCGTACAGCAGAGGCTACCGACTACCAGCGACGGTCCAAGGTTGTACGGTGGGGAGACTATACCCACATATTAGAGTGGAACAGCAAATGTAATAAATAAATAAACAATAATAGAATCAAAACTTAACTGATGGAACATAAAAAATTGATATAATTATAATCTTTAGAAGCGTAAATAACCAATAAATAGTAATAGTAACCAAAATCCCAATGGCTGAATCATATACATGATGGTGTCATACCATGATAATATACAAAAAGTGAAATAGGTGAAATAGGGGTCATACATATACGACATACTATAAAATAACAAAAAAGCCCAAAGGAATGATCCACTAGCATCACAATAATATTCTTGGTCCTATTTTCCCATGATCCATGCTATAGGTAAAATATATCAAAAATATTTAGCAATGCTCATCCACTTATCCATCCCTATAGACATAAGTTCTACTTGAGTACAAATGGTTTCCTGAGTACGGTGTGAGAAAAAACCCAGTAGAACACCACCAATGGTGTCTATAAATAATCCAAACAATCAATATAGAAAATCATTATGTAGGTATAAGGAATAAAAAATCTGAATAAGTAAATATCAGTCAACTCAGGTTCAATTTGGACACCTAGTAGGCTCTACCTGCTTTGTAATTGGTTGTAATATGTTTGATTTGAACACCATATATATAAATATATATTTATAAGTAATAATATATTTACATGTAGCTATATATATTATATATGTATTTTCAAAAAGTATGTGAATAAATAAGTTGGAATATACATCAATAATAGGTTCTAGATAGGTAATGGGCATAAATCAGCTGTCCATGATTAGTATAGCGATCAATTGCATCAATCAAGGGTGAATTACTTGAATCTCATAGTGAATGTGCTACACCTTTCCTGATATTTGAGATAGGTTGGGTGAGATGCCATGGAAAACACATATATTAAGGTGTCATGTAACATCATTCCCATCAACCAGATATATGTATAACGGTGAGAGATATCATTCCAAACACCTGATGTAAGGTGGCATCCGACTTTATTCTCAACAAGTCCCTTAACCATTTTTCAAAATAACATAGTATATTCTTACTCAGAGTAATAATATAAAACATGAGGGATAAACTATAATGCAATTATAACCAACAATTCCAAAACAACAAATGACATATCAATCCATATAATCCATATATAAAATCATGTTTCACTTGGTGTAGCCTTTTCACCCATTATATTAATAAAAATTATTCGATTTATTTAATTAATCTAGAAAATCCATTTCAATGTCAAGACAAACAGTTAGGATGTTCTTTGGTCAGCCAGATAACTATATTAAAGAGGGAAACTAATTTGACACACCCAAATAGAGGGAAGTCAATGAGGTCAACATCCTCTAATAATTTATCCAAGATCTATGCAAGTATAATAACATGATTCAATTGATTTAAAAATGAAGAATTTATTTTAAATAATTTTGTGACAATGGATAGTTTTTGTATCAAATTCCAAGCTATTAAAACATCATGAAAATTTGGGAAAACAATTAGACCACCTACCCTAGGGTCATAGATGAGACTTTGACCAATATCGGCTTCAAATTTAAATTATAACGTATGAAATTGGAGAAATAGACCAACACCTAGAAAATAGGGTGAATGAGATTTAACAAGAAATAGTTCACAATATTGGAAAATAAACTAAAATTGGAAAGGGGATTTGATATAATACTCATATCATTCAAGTTATTATGATGACAATCAGTTTGGAGTTTAGATGAAAGAGATATCTAAGAACCTATTAGAGGGGGACGATCTATTCATGGTAGAGGAAAGAAAGGGATGACTATTGGAAATGGGAAATAAAATAAAGAATTAGTATATAAACTAAATTAAGGAAAACTTGGTAAATTTAGCCTAAAAACTTGGTCGCACGGAGAGAAATTATGCACCAATCGTGCACTAGGATCTGTCAAAGGAGGGACCCACAAGGACATGGCACATAGTTTTTATAACTGTGTGTAGGATTTCTAAAAGGCATATTCCACCAAGGTATGTAGTCTCACATGGATATGTTTTCTATGTTTCATGCTTATATGAAAAGAAGGTGGCCTCCTGCTGCCTGTGAATTTCCATGAATAGTTAGTAGTAGCTTTATGAATTAAATAACATAGTTTCTGATAACTATTAGGCCTAGTATTGTTTTTCAAAACACTAGGATTCTACGATATAAAAAAACCTCATAACCCCTCCATACTGTCGTGACTCTATTAGTTATAATTATAAGTGTATAAAGTAATTTAAAAAAATAAAAATGATCCATAACTTCATGAAATTTTGGGTAATTAAAACCTCCCCTCTTTAAAACAACACATCCCAATATTGGCCTTTAGTGGGTAAAGTGTGTTCCTTTAAGAAAATCTCGGGATAATGATCTTTTATATTAGACTATGGCCCTAGGGTATCATATTGTACACATATGTTCTACTATAAATGTGTACTAAATTTATTGACCAGCCTCATAGATTCTTCACACTCCTATTCCCATTACAGACTGAGTACTTCTAGAAGAAATAATACATCAATAACTCAATATAATCTTGTTATAAAACATAAAATGGATATAGATAAAACCAATAATGAATAGATATTTTAAATTCATAATTCATAGAAAAATTTCTATGAGAAATTAATATATGATAATCCACTGGCCTAATTTTAATCAAAACCTCAATTGGTCTAAATAATCTAGGAAAAATACTACCTTGAATCTAAATTCATTGATGGACCAACCTTGTTGAAACTAACAATACAACATGATCCCTAATCTCTAACTCAAGAGGTCATTGACATTATTTGTCATAAGACTTCTATCTGGACTGAGCATTCAACATTCACTTTTTTATCAACTAGACCTAATCTGATGTCTCTATGAGGAGACATTGTCTAAGAAATGTTTCATCTGATACCTCTATCTAGCATAGAGATAATCAGAAATTAAATCCATATATGGTTTCAAAAGATCTATATGAATGACATTTTGGAATCAATTATTGTAAGAGAACTCAATGTGGGGTATATGAATCTCCCAAGAACCACTGAATTAAAGGAAATAGGCATAAACCATATTGTCTAACACCTAAATCATACGCTTAGCATTTCCATTGGTTTGAGGTTGATATGTCGTTCTCCGAAGCACCTATACACTCTAGGACTTCTTCAACCCCTACAATAACTTTGATGTGAATTTAGAACCCCTACTAGATATGGTAGGTCAATGAGATCCATAAAGATGTTCAACCTCCTTATGGTATAGCCTCCCATGATCATCTACCAAAAGGTATCTCAAAAATATAAGAAGTGTTTGAGATTTTTCAAATGACCAATGACTACCCAAACTATATGATATCTTCGAGGTGATCTGGTTATACCTATTACAATGTCCATAGAGACATTATCCCATTTCCAATTTGGAATGGATAATGAATGTAAAATTTATGTTGCTCACTGATGTCCCCACTTATCCTACTGATAGGTGGAACACCGAGTGAAAAATATGGTTATCTCTCATTTCATATCAGGCCACAAATACTAGTGACGTACTTCTTGATACATCTTGGTGAAACTAAGATGTACTACCATTATTGTGGAATATAATTCATGTATAAACTCCTATCAGATGCCTATTGTGACCAAAAAATTCCCATTATAGCATAACGTCTCATCTTCATCCATGGTACAACCATAAGATGAATCTTCATCTGAGATACTTTCTCTCACGACTAGTCCATAAAAATATAAAATCTTATGCATTCTAATTGTTTTAGAATGGAATAGGTCACTAAAAAATCCTAAAGGATAATATAACAATGACCCCCCTAAAAATCAACATGCATCTCTTAAAATAAATCTATAAGCTTCCACTCATTACTGGCCTCCTGATCCACTTATGTCTTAACCTTCTAGCTCAAAGAATTAGCTACAACATTACATTTTCTAGATATATCGGTAAACTTGAAATCAATAAATTATTGGTATTCAATCAATCATCACTATATGATATTCAATTCATGATATATAAAGATATAATTTAGGGTTTAATTATTACTAAATTCCAAAAGTACTCCCCATGTTTATAATATCTCAAAAATTATAAATCATGAATGAAAGATTCTAACTTGAGGTCATGAATTGAGTAATTCTTCGCATGATGACTCAACTGACAATACCCCTATTCTATGACTCACTCATCCTCCCTCAAAAATAATCCCAACTTAGTATCTAATGTGTAATACTAAAATTTGTAGATCCTTTTTGGATATTGAAGAATCAGAATCAGCACTTAGTTTAATCAACAATTCAAATCCCCGAAAAGATTATTGACAAGATTATGGGATTATGAATTTACAAACCTTCATATTCATGCTCGTAAGAGAATATTATTGGTGTGAGAGATATTATTTGAAGTGTCTGTAATACCTAGATGGACCCATGAAACATTTAATATAAAATATATTCTTGGGATTATCCTAGGAAACTACAACTCTCACTTTATCTAGGTCTACTAATACTTCTTTATCTAAGACTATACAACCCCATAAGTGGACTTTGTCAATCAAAAAGTGGCATTTATTGAGCATAACATAAATCCAGTGCTCTATCAGTATATTAAGAATGATCTCATAATTTTTGGCATGGTCATGTCGAGTATGTGAATACAACAATATGACATCAACAAATACTACCATTAATGAATCTAAATACAAGTGGAAACCCCAATTCATCAGATTCATAAAAACATCTGGCATGTTTGTGAGATCTAATAGCACTAAAAAGTAATCATAAATCCCATTCCTTCTATAGAAATTTGTATAAGGTATGTAAGATGACCTAAAATTCACATGATGATAGAAATAACTAAAATTAATCTTTGATAAAACACTTTCACCTCTATTATGAGAAAATAAGTTGTCTATTCAAGATAGTGGATATATGTTATTTACAATACGAAGGTTTAACTATCTGTAATACACATAAATCCTAAGGGTACTATCATACTTCATACAAAAAAGGACTATTTAACCCCATGTAGAAGTTCTAGGGTATATAAATCCTTTAGGCTCTAAATATTCTAACTATTTATGAAGATCCTGGAGATCTAAACGAGATATCTTGTATGGAAGAATGGAAATTAGGAATTCAATGGGCACTATCTCATTGGTGACTTTCACCACCCTAACATAAGGTAGCCCAAAAATAATTCAGTGAAAACATCCCGGAAATAATCTACTAATTGAGGGAAATCAAGAAATTGTAACCCCTATTCATCTAAGAAAATATTAAAAATTTGGATTTTCACTCTACAATACATGGATGCTTAGGTTATGCTCAAGATGCATGAACATATAATTCTCCCTTGTTTATGTGTCTACATTCCTCCAGTGATGTAAAAAACACTCTCCGTCAGTAATAGCCAATATGGGATTGATAGGAAATTAATTACTCTCTCCTAATAATTATAATAAACCTTATTGTGTCACAGATTGAAATATTTAATAAAAAGATATATATTTCTATCTCAAATGGAATATCCTTAAATGGGTGAATGATCTCGGATCGAATACCTTACAGGATATTGAGAGTCATCATACCACAATAATACTCCATCCCGAGGACTAGACATGACAGAATTTCCTCATATATGAAAGACACAGTTGTGCCTTTATCAAATAAATATGACAATAAAGTATAAGATACTATAATAGTACCTAAAACTGTTGAATTTATATCACTATACTCCTCTAGCATCAGCTACACAACTTATAACTTGCCTGTATCAGGGCCTAGAGTCCTAACCTAACTTCCCCATACAGTCCCCCTCTACTAGCGTTGTATGTCCCGACACTGATTACCTCTTCCTTGAACACCCATCATCTCAAGTAGCTTCTGGTATTTGAGATTCCTTTATAATGGGGTACTATTATCCCCACTCTAGAATGTGGGTGAGTTGTAAATACTCTCTCATAAGGAACTAGTGGATAATTCCTACAGAAGCGTTGTCTATTCCCCATACTTCTGCATCATATGATCTCAAATATATCTTACATACCTTGAGGTTTTGTGTATCCTATTTTCTGATACATTTCATGTATCTATAATACGTTAGTAAAAAATGGTTGACTATTACTACCTCCATGAGAAACCTCAAAGCATATCTTATGTCCTCTATAATAAACCCTATTATGTCTGGGTGCTAATCTTCCCTGGATCACTCCATCAGCATCACACAAATTCCTCCCAATAATTAGGGATAGGTTTACAATCCCCAAAATAGTTATCAACTAAAATACATTGACCTGAGATCTTATAGTGTATACTAGCTGATCCTCATATTACCTCACAGTTATGAGATCATCACCAGATTGAGTCTGTGTGAAACATTATAGCTCAGTAAAACCAGAAGAATATTCCATGATAGACATGGATCCCTAATTCGTGATCATAAACTCTCTAGTACGTCCATACCTCAGTGCATGTGGAAATAATTAGTCATAAAAAATCATTTGGTTGTCCATCCGGATTATATCTTGATGTATGGATTCCTAGGTTATGTAATCCCAATATCATTTTGAATAAATGAAATAAATATAAGCGGTGAGGTTGACCCTCCACTCTAGAGGAATCTCTAGATTCATGGTGATAGAATGTATGGCCTCCATCCATGAATCTATATCATGATATCTACCATATCATGAGAAATTTATAGCATTTTGTTGCTGAAATCCATGATTCAACTCTACAATATTCAGGGTATGTCGAGGAACACATATCATATGCTACTTCATTTGGAAAAATCCCTCACAAAATTTGGAATCAAATCCCATATCAAGAATATTATATTGTCCCATAGGTTGCATGATGGGATGTATCACTAGACGCTCTAGGCCCACCTCCTCCAGTGAATGGATTCCACCACCTTCCTGTCATATGAATTGAGGATTTTGTGGTGCAATGATTCTATAATACCAAATGAAAACCTCCAAAAATAATTTAGTAGTAGAAATAATCATAAATAGATAGTTGGAGAGGTATACATCTGTCCTATAGAAGAGTTCACCACTCTCTTCCTACTAAACATCTTGGTCTAGGTGGTAAATGAATCCACAACAATACTTAATAATGTAAGATACACACACAAATACCCACTACTAATGTAATGTTTTGGTTTATTTCTCATATAACAAGTTTAGGTGATGGTATACAATGTTTCAATTTCAATGTATAGAGGAAAACACCATTTACTTTTTAATTTGAATCCCATTTAGTGATAACATTTTTGTAATAGTTTAATTTTTATTGACTTCATACACTTTTTCATATGTATAAATATAAATATCACAACCCAGAACTTGTAGGTCTAGAACCTACAAGATGGTATTGTTGGCTAATTATGGTTTAATCACCAATCTATGAGGGAAAAAATCATTAATATTGATGTATACACATTAATAAATCCAATTATAATGTCTTTATATGAATAATTTACATATTTTATATCTATATGAATTAAGGTAATGACTATATACAGTAATAAATTCATGCATAAAGTAGATGTGGCATGAACAAATGCATGATATGTCAGTCCTAATGTGCCTATAACGATGAATGAGATGCTAATTCCTTTTTATACCTGGTCAATGAACAAATTATTCATTAATAACATCAATAATAATAATATTACAATCTCGTGAATCTCAAAATAGTGAAATCACATAAACTATAATAGGTGAAATTTAATAAAAGTGATATCCCATCCTAGGTTATATTTGATTCCCCATTATGTGGGTTCGCTACTCCTAGTTACATGCTCATTACTAAAATATGTTACCTCCTAGTATCATGTATGATGCCCAACAATTAAGACAAAATAAAAGAAACAAATATGAAACCACTTTGTAAAATCCTAACTTGGGATCTACATAACTGGTGCTCTAATTCGAGAGGTTGCATGGCCTCAAGCATGCCTCACTGTGTCTCATAGGCTACCATTTAGAAACTAGGATCCATGGAGGTATAATGGGGAGACTATACCTTCACATAAGAGTGGAATAATGGATATAATAAATAAATCGAAAATTTCGAAAGCATAATATAATAGATTTAATAGTGTAAATTGATATAATAAATAACGTTATAAGTATAAATAACCGATCAAGAAAAATAATAATCAAAATTATATATGGTGAGTCGTATACATGATAATTTCAGTGAATGATTACTTAAAAAAGGGAAATAAGGGATATAGGTGATATAAATATAAAAAATATTGTAACATAATACAAAAAGACCAAGAGAGTGTTCCATTAGAATCCTGAGAATATTTTAGGTCTTATACTTCCATGCTTGAAGCTATAGTTAAAATATATATAAAATCTATAGTAATGTGCTTTTCTTTATACATAATTGAAGATAGTAAGTTTCCTCAGGTAACAATGGTGGTCTTAGTATAGTTTTAGATAAACATAGTAGTCCACCACAAATGGTTTCTATAAATAATCCTTGTAGTGTATATAGAAAATCAATGTTCAAGTATAAGGAATAATAATAATAAATGAATAAATAAATATTAGTCATCTAATGTTCAATTTGGAAACTTGGTAGACTTTATATTTTTCAACATAGACTAGAATAAGTTTGATCTCAATACGATGTACATATATAAGTAATAATATATATAGATATAGTTATATAGTATATACATGAATATTCACTAATTACATTAGAAAATTACTAGGCATTTATGTGGATACTAGTTTCTAGATGGACCCGAGTCATAACTCAAGTGTTCATGACTAATATGATGAGCTATATGCACAATCAAGGGTACAAGCTCTAAATATCATAATGAATGTAGGACATCATGACAATCATCCAAGATTAGTTGGGTGAGATGTTACTCTCAACACTAGAAGAAAGTTAACATGGAGCATCATGCCCATCATTTGAATATAATTATAACACTATGAGATGTCATTCCCAACACCGGAAGAAAAGGAGCATGAAATTTTATTCTCAGGAAGTACCATAACCATCTTTCAATTTCCCATTATATTATCATACTCATATTAAAAATATAAAGCACAGGTGATTGCCCATAATGAAATTATAACCCCAAATACCAATACAACCAAGGGTGTCACAATCCATATAATCCATATATAAAATCAAGAATCAATTTTTTGGACTTTCCATCCATTATCATACATTAAAATTAATCCATTTAATTAATTATTCAACAAGAATCTATTTCAAGGTCCATCCAAACACATAAGAGGTACTTTGGTCAAATAAAAAACTATATTAAAGAGGGTAACTGATTTAGTATACCCAAGCGAGGTGGAAATCAATGAGTTCTACACCATGTAATATGTTATAATAGATCTAAAATATTATAATAATATGATTCAAATGATTTTGAAATTAGGAAAATAATTTAAAGAAACGTATAGAAATGGTCAGTGTGTAGCATAAGGGATAAGCTATGAAAAAATCTACAATTTTAGGGATATCAACTGTACCTTATAACTTTGTGATGTAGAAAAATCCTCATCCAATATTAACTTCATATTTGAAGTTCAATGGATGAAATCCTATAAACAAACAAACACATTTAAAATATAAAAATCATCCCATAATATAATAGAATAGAATATGGTACTAGAAACTATGATTGGAAGAAAATGGATTCGATAGCATACCAATAGATTTCCAATGATTTTTACAATTATCCTCATGTAGTTTGGATTAAGGAGTTATCTAATAACCTAGAATAATGAGTGTTTCTCTTCATGGGAGTTGAAAACAAGAGATTTCTTCTAGAAAAGGGAAATAGAGAAAGAATTATATTTTTAATTCGTTTAAGGTAAATATGGTAAATTCACCTCCCAAAATTGAGTTACGTGATTTGGCTACATGGTTGATCAAAATGTGCACCAATTGTTCAACACGATATGCCTAAGGAGGGACCCTACATGGGATAGATGCATTGTTTGTCTAATATTGTTAAATATGTGAAAAAAATCCACTTCTAACAAGTTCTGTAATCCTGTAAAGGTTTGTGCCTTAGCTTGCATGTTTACAAAAAATCTGTGTAGCCCCTTATTGCCTCTGAAGTGCCCCTGCATGGTGAGTTGTAACCATACTGACTAGGCCGCACTATTTCCACTAATACTATGGCCCAGTCTATTTTTCAAAATTTTAGGGATCTAGGTTTTGAACAATCCCCCGACTCCCTTGTGGCCTCTATGACTCCATTAGGTACTATTATAAGGGAAAAACGATGAAATTTAAGTCAGGATACTTTGATTTGTTCCTTCATGAAAATTTGGGTCTTATAAAATCAGAATTAATTAGTATTGAAAGTTATTATCATCTAATTTCTTAATATTTCACCATTTTATATATACAACCAAATAAAGAATAGTAAACCACTTGATGTTTCATTACATGGTTTAATACCAATATAGGAAATTATTCTTTAATATGTCTCATCCATGTTTCGATATATTGATTTTCTTAGTAAACATCTGTGAGTGTAAAAAAAATATCTCATAAAAATCCTTAAAACTAGTGAATACTATAGGGGTTATCACATAAGAATAACTTTCCAACTCTAGATGGGTTATTTGTACTAGATCCCGCTGGTGTAAGCTATCCCCATAAAATCATGAGCATTAACTTAAATGGTTTTTTATAATTTCTCCCACTAGTATTTGATGGTCTTTCCCAATACATCATGAATATGTATTCAATTTCTCTTACCTTTAACTATGGTTTGTACATTAGCCTTATTATTCACTTTAATCACTAATGATTTTTATTGAAATAATATTATCTATATGTCAACATGCACATCATCCTTCTTTTCACTCTCCACGATCCATGACACAATAATAATACTGTTATTTTTCTTCTCTTCTTAATCATCTCTAATGATATGGATGAATCATAAGACTCCTTCTTCATTGAACTAGTTCTCCTTCCTAGATTTCACTATCCTCCTTCTTTGATACACAATAATTACTTCTATTTTGAATATAGTATTGGGTTCTGCCTAATAGAAACCTTTCAAGCTTCTTTGTTTATATGAAGAAACATGATGATATAGTTTCCAAATTTAAAATTATGGAAATATTCTATGATTATAAGAAGCAATATACTCTTATCATCTTTTAAACTAGTCAAAAACTTATTTTTATTTTATCTCATTTAATATTGTTAAAAATACCAATAAAATATTCATTTAAATTTTATATTAGATGTAAGATATTCTCCCCTGAATATTTCAAAAAATCCATGATAAACATCCATGACTACATCACTTCATGCAATAATCATTTATGGTGCGGAACTTCTTTTGGGACATGAACCTCATTTCATCTTATTCTCGGTACTCATATTGATTCACTATATGATTTATGTTGTTTAATAATTTTTTCATTAATTATTACATAATATAAATTCAATTTCGATAGAAACTTTTGAATATTTTTTATCCTAGAAAATTCTATTAACTAAAGTAATCTTACATTTAATGTGATACGGTTTTTATAATATTAAATTAATCTTTTAAGCCATTGTGAGTCATCCTTATTTTCCTAATTTTAGAGAATAACCATATAATAGTTGTAAATTAACATTATTTTTTCTAGATGAATCTTATAAAACTTGCTCATGAATCTTACATGATAGATTTTTACTCTTATATTTCCTAAAATGGCTAAATTCTTCTACTTCAACTCTAATATAAATTTATGCATTGTTAAGATGACTCTTGTTATATGATGATGACTCTAACATGTATTAGAGTTAGCCATATGGATTCACTGTATTTACTCTTATAAAATTCAAAATAACTCTCACTAACTGAGTGATAGTATGGAATGATTCTAACCTTCCTTAGTGGGATTCTTGAATGAATATTATCAAATGTGAATCTAACTACTGTGATATGTCATACTGATTCTAATGATTCTCAGTGAGTATCTCTCCTTCCATGAATTTCACTATTCACAGCTAAAATAACCCATACTAAAAAATTATTCCATTGTAATATTATATTCACCATATATGGAATGATTATTAAAATTCCTAAAATCCTCAAGACATGGATATTTTACATATCAAACATAGGATTTCACAAACTATTATATTAAGAACCTAACTTTTTTAAATAAACATAATTTATCTCTAATGTCTTAAAAAATATAAATGACTTCAAATTACTTTTTAATTTTTCAAAATAATTCCAAAATTCTTCTTCATTAATTCAAAATAATATTATCAATTAAATTTATTACATGTATCTCACTTCTTTATCAATTTAAAATTAATATCATCTTCCTTCAATCTTTATCCTAGTGTTATTTCCTATTAAATATAGAATCATTAATGATAAATAATCCTTGTGTGGATTCTTAGTTATCTATCTAGATATTTCTTTACATTGGTATCATAGATGGTTCAGGAAACTTGAATATTTAGTAAGGTCCAAGAAATTTATATTTTTCTTAACCATGCCTTGGACTTGATTTTGGGAAGTTCCCGTGTGGTGATTTTTTATTCTGAAGTGGATTGAGATTTTTTTGACCTTTGATAAATATTATTGTAGATATTTTAAGAATGTTTTTCTTTTTTGATAGTTACTTATAGATTATTTATTTGGTTTTAAAGCTATTGGAGTGAAGTGTGTATTTTTTATTGACTCGTGTATGAGTTTTTTCTACGTAAGAAAATGTGTCACTATGTAAAGACAATTGTATGTGAATACCACCAAGTAACTATTATTCTATAAAAGTAATGATCCTACATTTAAAATATTTTTTACACAATTTCTACATTGTACAATAGTTATGACTATGACATGTTAATTCACATAGGCATATCTTCATTGTGTATCCAATTTGCCCACGAATCCAAATACATATAGGTTATTTTTCTTCAAAGAACCACATATGTAAATTTCATCTATATACAAATTTATTTTTCTAGAATTTATTTTTTATGAATAAGTCAATACGAAAAATTCAGAATCTCGTATTTATGGTCAAAACATCACATATAGAATGTTATACAACCTAATTCTTGTGATATTTTGAAAATTGGCCCATATATGTTTGAAGATCTATGCTGGTATATAAGAAAAGTTTCAATAAAACTCAAAATTTTGGTTTTTTTAATAGGAGTGTACAGGTGATGTTTGAGGGAATCAATTAACGCGCCCGTAAAGGGCTATCGGCCTAGGGTTTCCTCTCACCGCGACCATCTCCTTCACTGCAGAGGGCACAATGCTTCTTTCTCGTGATCAGTGGGTTGGTGGTGGATCTCTGTTGTAGATGCATCTTAGTGGTCTTCTCTCTGGCTGTGGAGATGCTCTACGGGACTCTGTGGTTGCTGGTTCAGATCCGCGGGTGTAAGACAGGTTCTTTTTTATGGTATACTCCTCAGAGCGCTTCTGGCTTTGATCTCGGCAGCTCACTGTTTTCCTAGGGTGTTTTCGCGTTGGAGGGTCGAGCTCATGTGTCAGCGGTTTGTTGGGTTCTACCTCCTCTCAGGTGAGTTCTCTAGGGTTTTGGTGTGCCAGATGTGGTTGATTTGTCTGGTGGTGGTATGATCTTTAGTTATTTGGTTCTATTTTTATTCTTCTATGTCATGGTGAATCTATTGGCGTGGGTTGAAGGTGGTGCCATGATGGAGTGACGACGATGAGTTATCAGGAGGAAACTCCTTGGACGATTTTTCTGTTGATTTTTAGATTTACGTCCATTGTTCTGTTGAATTTTCTATCTCAGTTGAATGTTTTTACAAAATTTATAGAGTTATTTGGGCCAGAGATGCTATTTATCGGCACCGACCGTAGTTCTCGTCTATATGGTGGGGAGATGTTGCGACGATGGACGTCGGCGAATCTCACCGGTGATCCGGTGATGTGGATCAACTGATGCACATGGCGTGTCAGGTCTGATGGCGGTTCAGTGCTCAAGGCGGTGCAGGCCCACGGTGGCAGTGTGGCAGTGGTTTTGAATTTTGAATTTCTATTTTGAAATGTGGTATTTGGTTTTGGGTTCATCCTTGATGGGTCCCGGCAAACCACAATCCGGCTATATAAAATGAAAAAAAAAATGATTTGTAAAAAAAAGGAGTGTACATATATAAAATTTTTAATGTTGTTATGTTGATTTTTTTATTTCTCCTATGTTCATATAAATAAATCCATCTTATTATTCAGTATTTATAAAAGATTATTTATGGGATAAATTATTTAGTTGAAAAGTTATTTTCTAAAAAATCTATATCCTGAAAACATTTTAGAGAAAATGGTGAGCTGAACTTCGTTTAAATGTGATAAAGAAGAATCATATTAATGTAAATTTAAAAATGTTACATTTTGGAATAGTAATCAAAGTTAGAGTATTGATAAAATAACATATAAAAGGATACTTAAGTAAATCATCATGGAAATAGTTTCCATGATGAAAATATTTTGTGAAAAATATATAGTAGAGTGAAGTGTCTCAAAGAGCCCATTTCATGATAACCCTTCGGCTACCAGAATGAAAATTCATTCCAGTTTAATAATTAATAATATTTATTATGTTGAGATAAATTTAATTCTCATTAATTACGTATTTATAAAATATAGAGGTTGTGGATATTGAGATAGAGATAAGAACAAAATAATAATGAATTGTTCATATTTTTGAATGTGATATAATGAGTGGAAGTTGAAAAAGGTGTTAATACCTAGAGTTTCGGAAGTATTTATCTAAATATATGGGTGTTCATTATTTAATATAGTTTAGGTTTTATAAAATTAGACAAATAAGTTCTATATTTGATCTATATTAAGTGAGAAACTATTCTTGAATATATCTAATGCATCAAAAAGGGAGATTGATTTCTAAAATTTTTTAATCAACTAACATTTCCAAAAGATCTACCCTATCATGGAAACATATTCTATATGATGTAAATGTGAAACTTTTTTGTCTATTTTGACTCTAGATGGGAATAGTTCACCTTTATTCCATCTCTATAATCTTGTAGTTAATTGTGTTTGTAGTGAAGAATTCATGATTGGGGGAGAAACCAATCGTGATAAGGAGTAACTTACTAGGGAAGAATCTGAACCTTATAAAAATTATAGTGTTCATTCTTTTCTACATAAGTGAGTGATTTCTTGACAATTTACATGAGTGAGTTGAATTTTAATAGATTACATAGATTGATTTTAGAAATATGAAATTGTAAAAACTAGTCTCTATTAATTCATCCCCCCCCCAAATTCTCGTTCGAGAAATCATATCCTAGTCACTATAAAAATTATCATATCTTAGTTTCTCTTAATTTGTATTTTGTTTATAGTATATATAATCTATTTTGTATGAACAATGGAGGTGTGCCAGTTTTTCAAGGGAGAAATTATCATAGTTAGAAATATAGAATGTTTCCATGTCTTCTATCTCTTGGCTTAGAAGTTATAAGTGATTCTATCTTTGGATTTAATCCCATGGAATGGAATTCTCCAATAAACCTTGATGAAAAACTTAATATAGATGGAAAATCATAAAAAATTTATTCACATTTCCTTGTTTGAAAAGGTCCACACCAAAATGATTCGAGATACAAAAAATGAAAGGAATCTATAATATGATTTTAGTTAACTATAAAAAAATATGAAAGTCAATGACCATAAATTAAAAAATATAGAGAATTATGTTGTAATAGATCAATATAGAAAAATAATTATAAATTGATGATTATTTAATATATTTGAATGAAGTTACTAATAATATATAGGGATTTCATGAAAAGGGTGAAGTCTCCACAATTATTTAATAATATCCTAAAGAATTTTTTTGACATTTTTGATCCTAATATATCATCTCTATAATATTAATACAATCTTTCCAAGTATGAATTTAATTTCACTCATATCTTCTAAAATGAGAAAATTTTCATCCTTCAAGAAAAAACTAAAAGATGGACAAGCATTTTAGGCTAGGAGAATGTTGAAAATTGAAGAACATGTTGATAATAAAGATTTAAGATATTATAAAAATTAAGAAGTTCATGGAGATATTAAAATTATAATTTCATTTCTCTCAATGATATTTAAAGTGGGAAATAAAAAATTAAAGAAAAGTATCCACTTCTACTCTATAAATGTAATGGAATAGGTCACTTTTCTATTAACTTACCTAAGATCAAAAAAGAAAATTTTGAATCTGTATAAAATAAAAAACCTTATAATAAAGTCTCATAAAAATTCAATAGAATAATATAATGTTAGAAAATGAAAAAAAAATATTCAAGAGGAAATAAGATAAACTTAATGAGAAAATAAAAATAAGTTAAACACTCACCAATAGTGAATTTGAAAGTGATTTTGGTGTAAAATTCACTAACATCATGGAATGTTTTGAAAATCTGGTTGACCCTTCAATTAGTGATGAATATAGTTTAGAACCAACTATGTTCAAGCACATGATAAAGGATGATCTTGAATTTTATATTTATAATATTACCATTCTCAAGAATAAAAAAACAATTTTAGGAAAGAATACTAGAAGATGAGTGAAAAAAAGATAGTTTGAACATAAATAAGCATCCCTTGTGTTTGAAATAAAAAAAATCATGTTGAAATTATCTGAATATGATAAAATTATAAAAGATATTAAATAAATAAATTGAATAACTATTAATTATCTAAGACACAGTCAAAGTTTCTTGAAGTTTGTAATTTACTGAATAAGTTAAAAGGCGATTTCCAAAACTTTATTGAAGTCAGGGATGAGTCGTCTAAATCAACTAAGAAAAAATACATAATATATCATGTTAAATTTGTTTTTAATATATATTTCACTAACATTGTATGTTAGGAATCCAAATATTATCAATATGGTCTAAGAAAAAAGAGGAGAAATATTATCCCACTTTATTTGATGAAATAAAGAACCTCAAATTATCATATTCTCCCAAATAGAATAAAATTCAAACTGAATGTTAAAAATAAATAAAAAACAAAGATAGTGCTAAATAGATAATTTTAACTATCCAAGGAGAATTAGGTTTCAAGGGTAATACCTCTATTTGGGAGTTTTTTTCTACAAATCCTACACATTCTGGTACAACATGTCATTTATCGATAAGATATAGAAAGTCAAGTGAATAAAGATTTATTAGAAGAAATCCTACTTAGAAAGAAATCATGTACGGATTATTAATAATACCAATATAGAATAACAAAACCAATTATAATGTGTTGATTAAATGTATCTAACATTTTACTAACAAGTTCACATAGATCAGAGATTTATGAAATGTTTTCCAACTCAGTAGACTCTTATTAAAAAAAGGGTAGACTGTATAAGCACCCAAAGATGACAAATATTTCATAGAGGAAATAAATATTAAATAAATTAATAATATAGTTTCATTGATACTTGATATTGGGAGTTATTTTTATACGGAATGTGTTGATAAACTCTTGAAAAATATTGATAAATATGAAGGAGGTGTTGTTATATTTGTCCATGATTGTTCCTTGAAAATAAAAGGTATTATCTATTCTCAAATTAAAATTCAGCAGATAAAATATAATTAAATTATTTATGTGGAGGGTATAATGATATTTTTTTAATTTTAGATAAAATTTAGATGACAGGGATGATAATTGTTCAAAAAAACTCATTTTTTATATGAATGGTGTTATTGAAATAAAGAATATAAGAATAATAGAAATGGGTAGAACTATGTTTGATAAAAATAAAATCTTCTGTCATATATGGTGAGAAAATATGTGTATCGTTATACACATTCAGAATACATACCTTTTAATACTAATACATATGATAAACCTTATGAATTGTGCTACTAAAATTAGCATACAATAAGATACATCAAAGTGTTTGACTATGTTATATGAAATTCAAAGATATTATGATTGATTTTTTTTTGAGAAAAATTTGATGAGAGTGAAATTAAAATATATATGATAAGTAGAAATAGTTATATATGATCGAAAAAAATATTAAGAAATGGTAGAGGGTTATGATGTAGAAATTGAGTAAAATATTGGGGAAATGGGAAATCATTAAAATTGGGGTTCAATAATTTGATACAAAACAATGTTCATGTTTCAAAAATAATGGATAAAAGAGTTTATTAAATAATATAAAAAAGGAAATGTTGACTGAGAAAATATCATTTTTAATGAGGACAATACCAGTGTCAATAGATGTCTATTTTAGATGCTGATAAAACATGAAAGAACTAAAAATATAATTAGAAATAATAATAGACAATTTAAAAAAACATATGGTTGAAAATCAAGTAACTCTTATATCACAGGTTAAAATAATAATAGTAGATGAATCTATTGAAAATAAAGACTGGTATTAATATATTAATGAATAGATCAAACTTATTGGGAAAAAATTCATATGTGTGATTGTTCCTATACCTAACAATAATCATTTAATTGAAAAAATATTTCTTTCTAGAAATTGATTAAATTATGAAGGTGAAGTCAAAAGGAACTAGGGAAGGTTGGTTTGAAAAGGATATTCAATGCTGGAAGGAATTGATTTCGAGGAAATATTTACTCTAGTTTATAGTCTTGAAATTATAAGACTATTTTTTGGTAGTGACTAACCATAAACACACATAAATTAATTAAATGTATATGATTTCAGTATTCTTATATGGTGAACTTGAGGAAGAATTGTTTATTAAGAAACTGGATGGATTCATTCATGATCATAATGGGAGTATGGTTTTTATACCTAAGAAATAATTTTATGACCTAAAATAGTCTCCTAGATCTTGGTAGTCACAACATGATAATTTCAGAACACTAAGGGGATTTTATAAAGGTTATATTGATTGGAATTTTTATATATAGTATATTTACATAAGTATCATGAAGGTAATAGTGAATGTGTATAAAATATTTATTCCTATGAAAAAATGATTATGTAATGAATTTTCTATATATTGGAGAAGAAGTTTCTGATGTCGTTTTCAGGAGAGAGGAATTATTTTCTAAGAGTTTAGATAGATCACAAATTTGATCATATTATTCTAACCCAAGGAAAATATCCTTGAGTGATGTTGAACATATTTGGATTGAATGAGGCTCGATATTTTTCCACTCATATTTTATTTTTAAGAAAATAGAGCAATTACGAACACAGAAACAAGGTTTATTAGAATTAATTCAGAAGAGTAGTTAATTGCTTATTTTACATGACAAATTTTATACCATACATTTCATATGTTGTGATATTTTTTGATCAATATAAATGTAACTAAATATAATCAAACATGCGTGAAGAAGATTATATCTTGAGATATATAAAAAAGTATAGTGAACTATAGAATTAGTTATAGATTCATTATAAAACTGGACATGCTTAGTTACACTGCTTAAAACTGAGATGGTGATTATACTGATTGGATATCCACTTTTGATGGTGCTTTCTTTATTTTATTGGGTTGTGTGAGATGGTATAATAAGAAAAAAAACTTTGTGACATTGAGTATAGATGAATATTAATATTATATTTCTACACATTAAAATACTCAGGTTTGAGGGATATTGTTATAACTGAGAAATTTGAGAGTGATTGTGAAAAATAAATTGATAATTTTCATTGAAAATTATAGTTTTATTAATATAATTGAATTTATAGTTCATAATTATAGATTGAAATCATTGAAATTCAAAATCACTTTATGAAATAGAAGGTGGATATAAGTGTGATAACACTTGAATACATTGGAAAAAATAAAAATCTTTCTATGATCTTTGTTAAATCAATACCAATATAATGGTTTATAAATATATGTATGAAACTTAATGTTCATCCCTCACCCCATTCTTGATTAATTTTGGAATTGCACCCTCCCCTTTATAATGGGATTTTGATTTTGTTGAAAAGCAGGACAAATTGTTTCACCTCTCTATATCAAATGGGAATGAAAATTCATGATATTAAGAGGAGGGATTACTACCATGATACCTAATGCTAAAGATAATATTTAATGTGAGTGTTTGTGTCTGTGAGATATATTTCATGAATTATGGGATTCATTCTAATCAATTATCCAAAACATGATTGTCACCAAGTGATGTAATTCTTTGGAAAACATTAATTCATCCTTATTTATTCTATTAATGTATATCATGAAAATATAGGTTGTGTTTTGATGATTATTGAGATATAATGATGTAGATTAGTTTCAAAAAAGATTTTATAGGTTGTTTTCCCATAAATCAACTATGAACATTAAATTACCCTATGGATACATGAGAGTGTAAGAATGTTTTATTTTTTGTCAACCATTCCTTATAAGTGTTTTTGATAAGTTTCAGTCGGGTGATGTTTTTGATGATTAAATAGTTTAAGATGGTTTATAACATTCCTAAATATTTTTAGAGGTATTTTAAGAAGATTTTAAGTGGTTATTTTCTTTAGAGAAAACATAATATGTATTAAGCATAACTAATTGAAGGATATAGTTTTTACAGAATCACTTATTATTTATATCTATGTATGTAAATATCATTCTATAAAAATAATCCCATATGTATCTAATATTCAATGTAAGTGAAATTCTTCCATTGATAGATTTTATATACCTTATTTTTGCTACATATGGGAGTTCTGACCACAAAAGAAATTTCACATAGGATTTTCTTTACTAAATATAGGATTTTACCATGAAGATAAATACACATATATTATTTTTCATTAGAGAACTACAAAATTAAATTTTAGTTATGTGAAAATTAATATTTATAAAATTAATTTTTTTAGAAGAAATCATACTTGAAAAGTATAAAGATGATCTTCATGGTACAAAATATCAGATCCTAAATGTGTTACAATTTTATTCTTGAGAAATTTCAAAAAATGTGATTTTTTTATCTTTATAATGATCTACACTGGTATATTAGAAAAGTTGTTGTGATGATAGAATTTTTTTTTCTATTCATAATGAATATTTAGATATTAAATTTACAGTGTAATTGTGGTGATGCTGGGAAAATAATAAGATTAAATAAACACATGTATATAATTTTCTAGAATTTATAGCTATGTTTTTAAGTGATTAATAATTGACTTATTGATTTATTTTCAAAATAAGATGTATCATGAGTAGAGGTTGAATAAGATGTTGATGTAAAATTTGTTTCAGTTTGAGGATAAGGAATACTATTACTGGAAATTCATATATTTAATATTTGTGAGTATTTATCATGTATGGAGGTTTGAGAATATTAACATGATATACATACTTAAGAAAATCAACTTGTAAAAAAATTAAATAATGAAAATATTTTGTCATAAAGGTATAACAATGTGAAGTATCTTGAAGTGGTTGTTTCATGATAAACTGTTGGCTATCAGAATAAAAAGTCACCCATGTATTCCATTTTAGGATAGTCGTTATAGTGTGATATGTTTGATAATCATTAATAATTGTTTTTAAGATATAAAATAGGTGGATATTGTTTAGATGGAATAAAAAATATGTTGAAAGATGTGTATTTATGAGTGAGAGATATTGAGAAGAAAATGAAGAATTTTTGAGAACCTGGATCAAAGGCTATAATCAACTAATGATATAATTTTTAATTATTTTATAGTGTTCATTTTTAGATGAAAATGGGGAATAGGTTCAACATAATATCTTAAAGAACTGATAAAATATTTATTACTATTTCTATAAGCTCATCTTGATAGACTTATTTCTACTATTGTTGAAGTAGTCATTCATTCCATAAGGCTTATCTTATCTTGGTTGCATATTTTGTTTGAAGGTAGTTTAAAGATTTATTATCTTGTGTGTCTTTGGAAATTAATAGTGTGACTCATTTACATCAATATTATCTTTTAATCAGTTGTACTTATAGATAATCATCTATGTTTGGTAGGAGAAACCGACCAATAAAATGAGTAGGTCAATTTGGAAGGTTCTGAACCTTGTAGAAGTCATAGTTTTCTTTGTATATTTATTTTTGGCATACATGAGTGAGGTTGAGTCTATATAATTGAGTGAATTTAATTTAATAAAATTTAGAGGGTTGAATTCTAAGTGAGAAAGCATTACAAAATGATCTCTAGTAATTCACCCCTAGTTGTAACACAATAAAATTTTGAAAGAATAGTATTTTGGTCAATATAGACCCAATGTGTAGAAGTGAATATAATAACCTAATATTTTAAATTATATTTAATATTTTAATTAAATTAATTTTATTCTATTTATTTCAATTCACAGAATACCATGTTATCATGTGTCACACAAAAAAATTGAGTTTCTTCAATAGCTTGCGTTATAGGTAAGTCTAAGTCTTAACGAACAAAAATATGTTATTAAAATATTATTATTTAAAATAATAAGATATAACCTAGAAATTAAATTAAAATTTATCAATAAAATTAACTAAAATAATAATATATATTATTTAATTCATTTTTTACCAATAATTTTTAAATGAATATAATAACCAATTCAATATAAATGGGATGTTTTTATAAAAACTATTATTATAAACTAGAGGTGTTTTATCACATTAAGTTAAATTAATTAACATTAGACGATGATATTAATGAAATATATATATAATATAATCAATAAAATATTCCTTATATTAATCTAATAGATTTGATAATAATAAAATTATAATAAATCCAGTTTGATGCTTATAAATTTTATTTTTTTAAAGGCCATTTGGCCACTTTTAGTAGAATGCCTATTTTAAAACTAAATTTTATAAATTTTATAAATTTTAATATTTAAAAACAAACTATATTTCATAATATATAACATCCAAATTATCTTAGGGTGATTTGTTTGTATTTGTTTTGTGAAGTTTCATTTTTTGATGAATAAATAAATATAATTAATTTGACTTGTTATAAATAATTTATATTTTTAATTATGTTTTGAATTAGTTTTAAAGTGTAAATATATAAATTATAAATAAATTAATTCATTTTAATTGATTTTATATTGAAATTGGATATATAAAAATTTCAATATTTTGAAACTTTTCACTTTAAAACCATGCATTATCGTCCCGTCTATGGGATTAATTTTTGAATTATTTTCTGAAACTTATGTGAGTGTAATTTAGGTAAAAAATTAAATATTTTTAATAATAATTCTTTGTAATTTCTATTATGGTCACCATTATTTTTGAGGAAAAATATTAGTTTAAGTGACTAAATTTAATTTGAGAGATTAAGGTTAAAATGAGTTTATTTAGTTGTTAAACTTTAATCATAAGGGGAATGTGACTTATAAACATGTTAAAAACCTATTGGATGGAGATATATATGCCATATACTCCATTCTATTCAACTGTGTTCATTATTTTAGGCACATCATGTAAGTGATATCACTCAATAGTGTTTACCTTTTTATATTTACATGAATTCCACTCCTCCATTTTTAATGGGAACTCACCCCTACCACTTATAAACTCCACACAATCCTTTTTTATCATCCAAAAACTGACCAGATAAGATCCCAAAATCCCCCCTCCCATCATCCTAGAACCCTGACTTTTTTAAGAAATAAAACCAAGTAATTATTTTGGTATAAACCAATAGAAGTTACTCGAAGAAGAGGTAATGATCATCAATAGGCACTTTAGTTTTATTTCATTATCCACCACATAAATTATTATTAAATATTTTTTATATAATAAAATCTGTAAATAAAATATACTTAGATGTTTTTATGCTAATATTATGAACTACACCAACACACACTTCCATCAAATGGGATACACAATCATCATTCATGTGTTTGATGTACTACCACATCACGAACTGATGTCATTCGTTCATCAATTACCACATTCAATGTTTGAAAATAATGATATATTTATAGTTTATATATTATATATTTAATATATATAATTCATTTATTAATATTTAATTTTTATATAACATATACCTTCATACTTTAAATTTATTTGGAACACGAAAACATTATTTGTGGACGTCTGGACTACCACCTCCTCAAAGCGATGTGATGCATTAATGCTTTAGATGGAATATATTAAGTATGATGGTAATAAAAATATGTGATTTATTTGAAATAAATATGATATTATAATTATAATATAAATATATATATCATTAAATTTCATTATTTTAAAATGATTAAAAAATGAAAACAATGTTTATGCATACATACCACCTACCGTCTCTTTGAACATTGTATTTAATTTCCTATCCCCAGATTTTATAGATAAATATAATTATATATATATTATGATATTTAAAAAAACATTTTACCTTATTTATATTATTAAATCATAATCTAATTAATAGGAAAGATAAATAACAAGTCAAAATATACTAAAAACAAGAAAATTAACACCTAAAAAAGTTAAAATAAAGAAATATTATTAAAAAAGGTTATTAAGATATTATAATAAGATCATATATGATATTATAAGTATTATTATGGTTATATTATAAGTTATTAACCATATTAATACCATTATACATGATTTTAATGGATGTTCACCTAAAAGTAATTTCCAGGAAATGAATTATTGTCTCACTTTTACTTTCGTGAGGCATACGCCATATTCGCACTAATTTAATTTTTTGGGGCATATAATTTCTCTATTTTATTTTATATCATGGATAAATTTATATTCATGTTATTTAAAGTTTCATTTCATTTTATTTATTTTTTAGATCTTATGATTCTAAATTTAACAAGTGTGATAGTTTTTCATCTCAATTCCATTTCAATGAGGCATATTGTATTATTGTGCACCTAATTTCTTCTATATGCTTTATACACTACCCATTTGTCATGTAATATCACTAATAATTCATTAGACATGCTATTTTATGATTCAATTTAAATTATATCACCTTATTGTATTTGAATTAAGTGTTTCCCCGTGGAAATGAATTTTATAACTCACTTTATTATCATTAACTTGTATTGATTCCTCGCTGTTGTTAATATTCATTTATTATGTGTATAATGAATTTTTAATGTATAATTTTTTGTTTACAAATATTAAATATTGCTATATATTTCGTACACATAATTGATTCATTGGATGAATCTCACATCAACAATTTGGTATTTTGAAGGGTTTAATTCATAATCTTATTTTATTCAGGATAGTTTACACATTATTTCCCATTAAATGAAATAATTTTATTATAGTGAATAAATCTTTTAATTTAACTCTACTATAGTTAATCATTATATATTTCAAGTAATGGTACCATTTTACCACTCTATGGTACATAAAATACTTTAGAAAAAAGTTTTTTGAAAACCCAGAGTTATTTATCACCTTAGTTAGAAATATGTTTTCTTTTCAAATCATGATTTATTTTTTAAAACGTTTTTTTTTTCTAAAAATTTTTTCAAGAAAATTTTTAAACTGTTAAAAATTATTTATTAAAGTATTTTTTTAAAACAATTCAAAAAATCCTATTTTCATTTCCATAAAAAGTCGTCATTTTATCCTTTTTACATTTAAATAGGATTATTTTTTTACCTTGTACAACATGTAAAAATTTACCCCCATAATTTATTTATTGATTTATATAAAATTTTAAAAGATTACCTTTTAAAAAAATCATTTTAAAAGTTATTTTTTGAGAAAATTATTTTCAATCTATTTTTCAAAACAATAAAAGGATTCATTCCTCAATAATATTTTTAAAAATATATTTTATAATATTTCTATTCATCAATGACAAAAACCATTTATTTTTTATCTACTTTGTATATGTTGTATTGATACCATCCTAATTCTTCCTCTGGAATGTTTTTGATTGATTTCTCCAAGGATAGAATTGAAATTCCCTTACTTGATTCATTAGTCTATTACCATTTAAATATTCACTTTCCTATAATTATTGAACAATAAAATAACTCCAAATTATCAATATAATTTATCATGGATATTCTCATTAAATAATATTTATTCCAATTTTACATTTTATAATTAATTTTATATTTACTTGTTTATCGTTGGAAATATTGATAAATATATACTTTACTCAATATAGATATTTAATAAGGCATGTGGTTCATTAATTAAATCAATTATTAAATATATGAAGCATACTTTGGAAATTTACAACATGAGTTGGAGACTGTTAGATGTAAGATACTCAATAAATCATTAGTCTCATGACATAAAATCCATTGGAAAAAAACCCATCATGTCTGTTTAAATTAAGAATTATATTATTTTCTACATATAAAATTAAAAAATGATGAGGATATATCTTAATGTTATAGTGGTTCATGTTTTATATACTTGAAATCCAATAATTAGTAATGTCATTCAATCAGATTCTATATTTATTATCCAAGGTATTTTCAATATGATTGAATCTATTGATTCAGTTCATTCTCATTTTATTGATAAAACATAATGGTTTTTAGTTATTTAACTTGTTATATTGTTTACGCACAAAATTTTCAGTTCATTAATTAAATGGATTGGAGTTTAGTTATTTACCTTTCCATATTGTTATACACTTCATTCTTAGTATATTGATGATATGGAAAGTGTGTTAAGTCATTTACCTTATCATATTGATTATGTTCAGTGATTCATTATTGCTTTGGTTTTATAATACCCTTATTAAGAATTTGTGATCATTTTAATTTTGATTTCTTTCCTTATGATTCCAAGAAGTGTACTAAAAAAGATATACAAGGATATACAATATGGAAAAAAGTTATTTTCTAAAAAAAATATTTTGTAATTTGTGTATCCATTTGATATACAAGAAATGTGTATGTATCTAGATTACCAAGGCTAATAAACTATTCATTCCTTTATGATGTGATTTTTATGTATATTAGGACAATGTAATTGTAGAAAGGCATTGGCTCTAGGATTTCTAGGTTTAGGGAACTATAGTTGGTATCAGAGAATGTTTTGTATCATCCTTCTGAACTAAAATTAGGAAAAAAACATATTAGGGAACAAAACACTAAGATATATTTTGAGGATATGTACAGAAGAATATCATAATGTGTTGGTAAGGTAGAGATTATATGGGTCTTCTTAAATAAATATCCATGTATGGATACAACAAGGGGATGTGGTTCTAGAATAGATGTACTTAGGGGTAATAACTTCTAAAATTGAATGTCGGGCTTGACTTGAGAGTAACCTGGTACATGACAACGAGTCTTACTACGCACCTAGTTTGAAACACCTTAGGTATTTTCTTAACATAACTCAAATTTTACTCTACAAACCTTTATAATGTATTTGAATCGATAATGATAATGAATATCCTAGGTTAAACCCTAATTAAAGGAAGGATCCTTATAGAAATAAAGTTGATGATGTATTGATATATTTGGATTCATGAAATAGTTTTTATATATATTTTTAATAGTGGTATTTGGGTTATAATAATTTTGAAGCAACCAAGGATTATATTAAACATTATAAGAACATGTTTATTCATTAAAAAGAGATTTATTAATACTATAATGGGTTCTGATATTTGGATTAAAAATATGTTCAAATAATTGAACACATTTTAGGTTTATGTAACAAGTGTCTACCTAGATTAAAGAAATTTAGAGAGAAATTTATGGAAAGTACATAAATATTTTATGAAAAATTGTATAAGTAATAATACTTGTATATTTTATAGATGTAATTTTAATGTTCTTTATAACCATTTGGGTTTAAATGATAATTAATGAAATTATATTCAATTAAAATGGATATATTTTATTAAAACAATATGATGGATTGAAAACCATATAAAAAATTTTATTTAATTATTAACATTATTTAATGAATTTCCATCATATTTTAGTGAATATCATAGTAATAAAATTTATTTTCATTAAAAAAAGAGAAATTTCACGCCATGTGACAACCCATCAAGTCAAAAAAAGGTAGCGGGGCTTGAAACCATGACCAAAATACGATAAGGATTTCACACCTACTACTGTCCTACACGATGTCCTGATTAATTAGTCATAATTTTTAGTTAAATAATATGATGAATAAATATTATTGATAAACTAGTAGTATTACTATTGGGATTATAGATAAATGTATTAACTATATTGGTTTTAAAAACAGTTATAGATAGAAAGATATACTTTTAACTATTTTATGGAACTCAAGATCTGTAAAAAGTAAATATCGGTGCTCTATAAATTATTAAAAATAATTTTCGATATTCATTTCTTGTGGTAATGGATGATTTAGAAATTTATCAATGATAATTCAGATTATAGAATTGTGTTTATATAAATATTTTATGTAAGTAAATTTCATTATATACTTAGGAAGTAAAAAAATCACACAAATTTAGGAAAATGATCTTAAAAAAATGTTATCATAACACTTTAATATTTTTTGAATCGATAGAATTACAAATAATCACATATATATGGTTTTGAGGCCCTCAAATATCCATTTATTATTAACTTGTTTTTAATCATTGACTAAAATCACTATATTTAATTATTTACTAATTTCCTCCATGTTTATATCTTCACTTTCCACTAATGTTATCCAATTTAGAAATCTTGTTATATATTATTTTTTGTAAGCTTTTTACATCTAATTATAACTTATATAGATGATATTTTGTAAAATATTTTATGATTTGGGAAAATAAATTTTCCTATATTAAACCCTAGATTACAAATATCAAATGTAAATTGAAAGGATGTAATTTATTTAAGGTGTGAAGAATGCAACACCCTGAAATTATGAAAGATCGGGAGTGTGTATTACACAAAGGACCGAGTGTATAAGGGAATATAACATCCCAAGAATTTTAAATATATTTAATATTTTAAATAAATTTAGTCTATTTTATAGCTTTAAATTCAAAAAATACTTAATTAGTTTGTTTCGCACGCAATAATAAGTTTCTTCAATAACTTGCGTCACACACAAGGCTGCATTTTACCGAACAAAATTATATTATTATAATATTATTATTTAATGTAATAAGATATAACCTAACCATTAAATTAGTATTTATGAAAATTATTAACTAAGATATGAATATCTGTTATTTAATTCATTGGTTACCAATTAATTAGAAATGAATATAAGAACCGATTGAATAAAAAGGGAATGTTTTTATAAAAACCATTAGTTTACACCAAATGTTTCTTATTATAGTAAATTAAATTAACTAAAATTATGGAATAAAATTATTGAAAAATTTATTAAATTATAAATAAAATATTTGTTATATTCATACAATCAATTTTATATGCATAAGATAATAATAAATCTAGTTTTATGTTTAAAACATTTATTTTTCTAAAAATAAAATTTTTTCACCTTTTTAGGGTGCACCTATTTTAATACTAAATTCTGGAAGATTTAAAAAATTTATATTTAAAAATAAAATAAATTTTTTAAATCATAATATCAAAATTAATATTTGGCTGAATTAGTGGTATTTTTCTGTGAAGTTTCTTTTTTGATGAATAATGAAAATACTGAATTTTATTTGAAAAGTGATATTTCATCTAAAAGTTTTATATTATTAAATTATATTATGAATTTGTTTTAAAATATAAATAGATAAATTATACATAAATTAATACAATTTCGTTAATTTGAATTAATTTCACTTCGAAATTGGTAATAAAATCATTTCATCCTTTTAAAAATGTTCACTTTAAAAACACACTTTATCTTGCTGTCTATGGGATTAATTTTAAATTATTTTATGCCAGTTTTGTGAGATTTGTTTATAAAAATATATTACATATTTTTATTAATAATAATTTATGTTATCTATTAATTACATAAGTGTTTTTTTAAAAAAATATTACTAAAAGTGATTTAAATTATTTAGAATGATCAGCATAAAAATGAGTTTACTTAGTTGTTAAAATTTAATCATAAAGGGTAAAATGTGCTAGAAAGTTTTTAAAATACGAATTTACCACTATATTTTGAATATATACTACCTTTTAGTTAATTGTTTTTATATTAATTCCACATTATGTAATGTAGATCTCTCGGTAGTGATTAGCGTTTTATATTTACAAGAATGAAACTCCTCCTCTACTATAAAAGGGAACTCACCCCTCCCACTTACTCACATATCTAAATCCCTTTCGATCATAAAAAAACTCACCAAATAATCTCAGAAAATACCTCCCCTTATATTATAATCCTAACTTTGGGATGAAAGAAAACCATGGAAGAATTTTGGTATAAACCCAAAGGAGTTAACCGAAAAAACAGTAATGTTCTTAAATAAGCACTTTAGTTTTATTTATTTATTCACCCAATAAATAATTATTATATCTTGTTTATAATAAAAATATCTAAAATATAATTATATTTTATTATTTTATGGTTCTAACCTATACCTACACACTTCCACGGAATTTGATATGCAATCATCATTCATATGTACGGTGGGCTGCCACCTCATGAACTGATATCATTCATTCTTCCATTATCACCATTAAAGGTTAAAAATAATGATTCATTTAGAGTTTAAATATGATATATATGATAATTTGGATGTATTTACTCTTTTTTAATTGTTATATAACACATACCTTAATGATTATCATTTTTTGGAAAAATGATAACTTCGTTTATGGGTTTGTGGACTACCACCTCCTCAAAGCAATGCTTTCACACATTACATGGAATGTATTAAGTATGTTTTTAATAAACATTGGTGATTTATATGACATACATACGTTACTAAAATTATAATAATCATATATATAATTATTATTTCTTTCATTTAATATGACAAAAAATGAAAAAAAAATCATATGTACTTACGACCTACCATCGCCACGAACTATGTATTTGATTTTATATCTCCAAATTTTATGGATACCTATAAATAAATATATAATTAATATATATTATATTTAATAATTTTTCAACTTATTGAGATAATTATATTAAGATCTATTTAATATAAATGAAAACTAAAAAAGTCAAAACATACTCGCAAAATTAGGAAATTAACACTTTAATTTGTAAAATAAAGAAATATTATTAATAAACTAGTAATAAGATAATATAAAAAGATTATATATGATATTATCAATATGATAATGGCTCAATAATAATTTATTAACATTCTCAACATCATTATACATTAGGATAAATGAAATTCGTCAAAAAGGAAATGCTAGGTAAGGGATTTTTCTCTCACTTTTTCTTTTATGAGGAATACGTCATATTCACCACTTATTATATTTATATATATATACCATATTTTATTTTTATGATTGATTTTAATTTATATTAACGTTATTAAATGTTTAATTTTAAATTATTTTGTTCAATTGGATTATGATTTAAAATTTATCAAGGGGTAAAGGTTTTCGTCTCAATATTATTTCAATGAGGAATATTGTATAATTATACAAATAATTTTTTTATATGGAATATCCACATCCCATTTTATATGTAATGTAATTAAAATATATATATTAAAGTTAATTTACATTTAAATTTTAATTATTTAACCATATTGGATTTGAATTAAGAGTTATGAAGTGGAAAAAATATTCATAAGTCAATTTATTTTCATTGTGTTATATTACTTCACCATTGTCATTAATATTATATGATAATTTTTATAATGAATTTTGAATATTTATTATTTTATTTCCACTTATTTTATGTGTAATTATATTTGATATGTATACATGATTCATTAGTGTATTTTCAATTCAACATTTTTGTCTTTTCAGGTGTTTACTTCAAAACCTCATTTTATTCAGGATTATTTATACTTGAATATCCATTAATGGAAATTATTGGAACATTATTAATAAACCATTAAATTTTCCTCTACTATTTTTATTTGTGATTTTTTATGGTAATAATACCATTTTTCTACTCTATGGTACTTAAAATGTTTTAGAAAATGTTTTAGTAAAACCCAAATATTATTTCTCTCTTTGATCAAGAATTTTATTTCCTTTTAAAATCATGTTTTATTTCTTGAAACCATATTTACTAAAAAAATTCAAAAATATTTTTTAAAATATTAAAAAATATTTATAAAAATAGTTTCTTAAAAATATAAATGTAATCTTCTTTTCATTTTTTGTACAAGGAGTCATTGTATCATTTTTACATTAAAAAAAAGTCATTTTTACCTTGTATGACATGTACAGATTTACCTGTCATAATTTATTTTAATATTCCTTTAAAATTTTAAAGGGATTCCTCTTAGAAAACTATTTTTAAAAGTTATTTTTAAAGAACTATATTTTCTAACTATTTTAAAGAAGGATATTTTCTTAAACTATGTTTTTTAAAATAAATTTTTATACGGTTTAAATTAATCAATAAATACAACATTTTATTTTTAAACCACATGGGATATATCGTATTGATATAATCCTTATTCTTCATGTAAGTGGTTTTTTTATTTGTAAAAGGATAATGTTGACATTAACTTCCATGATTTATTCTTCTGTTCCCCTTTAAATATTAATTTTCTTGTTATCTTAGAAAAATTAAAATATCCCTTAATTATCCATATGATTTATCATGGATATTTTCTTTGACTAATCATTATACCATTTTACAAAAATAATTAATTTTTATAGTTACGTTATTATATTGGAAAATATTGATAAGTATTTATTCTTTACTCAATATGGATATTTGATATGGAATATTTTTCATTAATTAAATTGAATATTAGATATATGAGGAATGTTTTGGAAATTCATTACATGGGTTGGGGACCATTGAAAATAAGAACATTGATACATAGGTAGTCTCATGAGATGAAATTAATTGGTGTAAAAAACATTATATTTTGTTTTAATGAAGAATATTATGGGTTTCTTCATATAGACTTAAACTATCTTGAGCATATATCCTGACGATATAGTGGATCATGTGTCAAATACATGACGTATGATAATTAATCATTTCCTTAATTTATATGATTTATATATTATCAATGGGATATTCCCTATTAAAAAATATATGGTTTAATTTGATTCACAATTTATTTATTAAATGGAAGGGTTTTCAGTTATTTAGATCTCCATATTTTTTCTCACATCCTTCTCAGTTTATAGTTTAAATGGCTTGGTTTTTAGTTATTTACCTTTCCATATTATTTACACACCTACTTATCAGTTTATTAATTATTCGGAATGTGTGTTTACTCATTTACTTTGTTTTAGGGATTATTTAATTTGATTCATTATTGCTTTAATTATACTTTAACCTTACTAAGAATTTAAGCTCATCCTTAATATTTCTCCTTTCCCCAGGATTCAATGAAGTGTACTGAGAATGATATTAAAAGATATACTAGATGTAATAGAGTTATTTTATATAGAAAATATGGTTTAATTTGGGTATTCATTTATAATAGGAGAATCATGTATGTATCTAGTTTACCAAAATACTAAACTGTTCATTTCTAGGGGACATGATTTTCTTATATCTTATGCTAATTTTATGGTAGTAATACATCAGCTCTGGGTTTCTGTGGTTAGAGTGATACATAATAAGAGTAATGTGATTCTCAGAATTATACAAATCTATGTTTCCAATAATCATATACATCTTATCTCAACTCCTCTAGTAGCAATCTTAGTCTTTTGGACACAACTTCTGTAAACACGTTATACTATAGAAAATTATCTTAGAATCCATAAAACCGGTCTTTGATTCTAATTAAGATCATCTCCCAAATCATTACATTTATGTGTTATTATTTTCAATAATTTTTTTATAATGTTTTATTATAGAATGAGGAATTGGTATTAGTATTAATAATATTAAAAATAAATATTAAAAATCATTTTAGCTTCCCAAATGACCATATTGAGTCATGTCCTTAATATAAAACCATTTTGAACAATATATTGAACATTGAACGTTTATACCAATTGAATGAAAAAATGATAAATACCTAGACATCATCAGATATCATGGAACCAAACTACTTATATCATTGACTGTTGCAATTAAACTAATGTGGTTTTAGAATTGTGGATTACAAAACATCATATGATTAACATAAGCAACAATTAAGTAATAAATGAATATAATAATAAAATAAATTGATTATAAAATATCAAATAATCATTATTAAATAACTTTATTATACAATTATCATATATAATTCAACTATTTAATAGGTTATAGGAGCGTCCAGATGAGTCTAAACTCGTGGTACGATGACTCTTTCCACATTCTCAAAATTGTTGGTTTATTCACACTATTTTATTTATTTCCACATATTATTCTTCATAATTCTATATAAATCCTTTATAAAATTATTTATTTCATTTTTTCATTTATTTTTTCTTGGCATATGGATTTCTTTATATTTATTTTTCAAATAATTTGATTCAAGTCAATTCCATTTTATTATATAAGTGAACATATTTTTTCCCTTATTATATTTTATTTATATATATTATATTGATTATTATCTCTTAAATTTTAAAAATCTCATTATTATACATATTATTAAATTATTTATTTAAATTTTTGGATTAAACTAATTTCTTTATTTCGATTAATTACGTTTTATCTATATATTTAAATTTTTCATGTGAATTATCACTCAATATTCACATTGGTATTATCTCCCTTTGTCCAATAATCATTCTAATGTTTTTCAGGTATTTTATAATCCAAATATTAAATTCAATTCTTACTAAAATTTTCTTGGTATTTACATACAAAAATTAAAATGTTCTTTTTTAATTCGTACCTTATAAAATTTATAAGGGGATTCTTGTCTCAATAAATTCCTTTTTAATGATGTTCCCCCTTATTTACTTATCATATTCAATGTTTTTAATATATTGTTCTATAAATGAATCATATTATACATTTCATTTATCTCTAATTATTTATATTCCATTGTAAATATTCACTCTTTTATTTGACCATATCTGATATATTATAAAATTATATTGGTTTCCTTTTCAAATATTTAATCTTTTCAATTATTTCTTCTCTATTATCTACATTATCTAATATATAATATCACAAAATATTTTAATGTATAATTTAGCAGTATCCCTTAATTATTTATTTTATTTCTTCTCTCCATATATTTCTTATGAATTCAAAGTAAAGACCTTATATTGTTTTAAAAAGATTCATATTTTCTCCCTCTTTCATTCCTTGTTGGATTATACTTTCTCTCTTGTATATTGCATTTTTTTCAAAATTAACTACCTTTGAAATATTGTTTTGGATATTATTTTCTCTTTTTATTTTGTTCATATAATTTTTTTAAATTATACATCCAATAATCAATTTTATGTCTGATCATAAAATATACCTAACAAAAAACCATCTTCTTACATTTCAAGTATTACATCAATCATTAATATTTTATTCTATGATTTAAAAACATTATTACTTAGAAAATAATATTATTTTTTATTATCTGGTATTTATAAAATCAAATGATGTTACTTTCATTAAAATATGTTATGGTATTTCATAAAATTTTGGTAAAATCAATTCTTCTCAAACTCTTTCTGATCACTTCCCTTTTTCTTTAAATAATTTTTTCATGTATTTTGTTCTTTATGGATTATAAATATCATCCTTTAAACATCAACTATTCCATTTTCATTAGATGTTGGTCATGTATATGAATTTTATCTATTCTATCATTTATGTATTCTTATAACCAACCCATTTATATTGATATGGGAAATACACTCCCACAAACATTAATCTCTTTTTATTATAGATTTATCTTTCTTATCTAACTTGTTATATAATTTATATAATTAATTCAATGGAAATATAATTTTCTAATTTTACACTATAATTCAATGTTTACTTGTCTATTTACCATTAAATCATTTTTTTGGATTGTTTCCTACCATACGTTCTTCTAAAAAAGATCCCTTCCAAAAAACCTTTCTTTATGATATTTATTTAACTTGTATCTTCATCCAATTTGTATTTACATGGTTATTCATATTTGTTCATAATAATTTTAATCCAATTTGAACAACCCATTTCTTATTTTTTTTATATTCATGATTATATTTTTTTATGATTATTCTACTCGACAATAATTTATAACATATATTTTTTTTAAGTTTTAATATTATGATTCATGGAATTTATTTTATATCTAGCACATCTATTATTTTACGTGTTATGATGTGATATGTGGTACCAAAATTATACATCCCTCTAATAAATTTGGTAAATATTTTATCTTATCAGGTTCTATATATGGTGCATGGGTGCTGAGAAAACAATGCTATATTATGGTTCAAGGGCAGTAAGATAAGAAAATTAAATTATTGTTCTTGGGAACTGAGCCTTTGAAACTATGTTATTTTTTATTGGTAGTGACCCATGAAATATTCTTTTGATGTCATGTTTTATGTTTGTGACACATTCCTATACATTCCTATATTATAATTTTGATTCATTATTATTCAATATTGTTATCTCATGTCATTCTAAATGATCTCATAATATTTCATATCATTATTACATATACCTATAATATGCCTTATGCTTCTCATATTCTTTGTTCTCATGATATACACAATGATTTTTTCATATTCCTACTGATTAAGTTCTTATTTATTGATTTTTTATTATCTTCTTACCATAATGTTTATATCACCTTATTTTTGTTGTATAACCCTAGGAGGTCATAGGTGTTAAAGAGCTTATGATCATTTTATATGAATTCCAAGATAAAGGGTTCTATTGAAAATTTAGATTACAATATAGGTTGACATTTTATAAAGTTATTATTTCCAAAATACACAAAACTTTGAATTCAATGTATTTTTTATAGTTCACATCATATAAAATAATTTATATTTATCACTTGATATGAAAGATTATGTGACACCCCCATGTCACCTTTATTTATATATAATATTATTTTTATGAAATTTAACATTTCAATATATTTCATACTGAAATTTCGTTTTTATGTAATTTTTTCTATGTTATGTGGTTAGTGTTCATTGGTTTGTGGAAACCATGTGGATTGACTTGTGTATAAGGTTTTTAGTTCATTCTTTAGTTTTTAATTTTCTTAAATGATTAATGTATTATTGGGAATAATCCATGAGAAATCCAATGGAAAACATGTGGGTAATTTGTTTCATGATGTATTAGTGCAAATATGGTCCATGACTAGTAAAAACCATATTGGTGACCATGCTCCAATGTTTATGGTTAGAACATCATTTGGTGAATCGTGCCACAAATCCATGCATTTGAGTTTTTCTTGTCTAGTGTGATCCACACTATTAGAACACGGTTTACCAAATTGTGTATCTTAACCATGTGAGTTACCCAGTTTTACATAAAAGTGGATTTCCAATTTTTTCCTATAAGTTTTTCGAACTGATTACCCTCACTCTTTTCCTCAATAATTCGATTAAGCCATGTATCATAAAGGGAGATCCCCCCTTCCTCTATCATTTTTTGGCCTCTTTCCTCTAATTACAAGTGGTTTATCCAATGTAAACCCCTCTCCCTAATTTTTCTTCTTTCCCTCACCCCTTGCTTCCATTTTCTTTATGTTTATTATTATCCTATGATAAATAGAGGTTATTTGGTAAATAATAGGGGATTGTAGTGGTATAAATTTTTTTATTTGGTTTCTTATGGAATCGAGACGGTGTTTACTTACCCATTTCAGTGCTTACCATCAAAGGTTATTCATTTCAGCTTGATTCTATCTAAATTTAGGTTAGTTTTTTCTTATAACATTTAATTCTTATGTCATTTATTTCTTGGTGTTTCAAATGATTTAGTTTGTTTAATATTATTTATATGGGATATAATTTTTTGGATTTTACATAGGTTTTACAGTCATTATAACTTTGTTTAAAGGGTGTATGAGGTTTTTAAATTTTTTAAAAGTAACATTATAATGTATTATTTTTAAAAAATAATGTTATCAATTGAGTCCAATTAGTTATGTAAAATTAAGGTATTTTACCCCATTTGGTTCATTAGAAAAATAAAACTTCAATTTTAAATATATACATTTGAATGAAAGAAATTTCTTAGATTTATAAAATGATTTTAAATAAAGTAATATTTAGTTTCAAATGGTTTTAAAATGGATTTCTTTGATTTGCTATCAAGGGTTGTTTTAAAGTAATAATTCAAAATTTTGTAAAATGGATAAGAATTCTGATCCATATTTTTGAGAATGTCCTGTTTGGAACCATAAAAGAGATTTTTTTTAAAAACATGGGTGACCCATAATTAAGCTGTTTAATTTTGTATCATTTAACATGAGGTTTTTTTATAAATTTTTATGCTTATGCATATAAAAAAGGGGTTATTTTTTGTGAGGGTGTTGGAAGTGAGATGAGATTTTTATTTATTTTTCTTTATTATAGGATGATTATTTGTGTTTCTTGTATACTCACCTTAACTGGGTTATATATTGGGATTCATAATAGTTGTTAGATGAAATAAATGAGTGAAAAAACTAGTTGAGATTATGCACTGACTAGAGAGTGTGGCATGTTTCAATGGGACGAGTTATAAAATGATGTTTTTTGTGACTTGTAGCATCTTGAGAGATTTTGGGATGTATTATATATCATAGATGGTTATAAGAGACTATCAGGACAATGAAATATTCTTTAATTCTATCCTAGGTCTAGAGTCACCAGTTTATGTCCATATTATTTATGTCTTTGGGTGTTTCCCAAGATTCCTAGTTATTGTTGATAATTGTTTATGGAATTCCATATAACGATTTTTTGTATCCACATGATTTTTATTTGATACATGAAAATATTTCATGGGACATTTAATTTTTTATGTTATATTGGTCTTTTGGTGCAAGCATGTGTTTAAATTTATTTCAATTTTTCGTTTTTATTTACTTTTGAATAAAACTGATAAAAAAATTAGAATATGATTTAAAGAGTAATGTACGGTCTATTTATTAAAAATGTGTTTCGTAAATTTTTTGGAAAGGGAAAAGGTATATGGTATTTTTTATAAACTTTTTAATGGGTCCCTTTTCAATGATTTAAATGTTTATAATAAAATGTTTTTTTGGATATGTACTTATTTATTTAAATAAATGGATACTTCTTTATAGTTAATATGGAATGATATTTGGTTTTATCCTATTCACATGGTAAAATATAATATTTTCATTATATACCCTAAATAAGAATTAAGAAATTTATTTTGAATGTTAATTGAACAAGCACATTGGTAAAATATAACTAGGCATGTTTATCTCATACCATGTGTACACTATAAGGTGTGTGAAACTCTTAAATATTGTTTAGGGTTCCCTGAATCTATTCCCTTTTGGTGTATTGTAAAACTTTTTCGATGAAGGATATTATGGGATGTTTTGAGTGATTTTGGGTCAAGGGGAGATAAGTTGAACTATTTTGGGGATTGCTATTTTTTATTTTTAGGATGGTTATGTATTAATAAGGTCATCCAAATATTTACCTTAATTTATACTTATACTATATCTGTCATTATGGATATTAATTTTTGTTGTTATTATTATTATTAGATATTAATTTTATTGTTTTTATATATTACAATAGTTGGTTGTTTCTATTGTGTTGTAAATTCTTATTTATGCATAAAAATTAGATACATGTATAGTTCATGTATGTTTCCAAAGTAGGATTCGTGATTTTAATATTTTGATTTAGATGTTCAAATAATTCCTAAATAGTATGTTTTTAATACCAAAACAAAAGTTTCTGGACCATGGGATAAGGAATTACCATTGGGATATGTAGAAAAATGGTTCAGGAGACATTTCGGGTAACCCTAATAGTATTTACTACAAATTGTATCAGAGCCTATGTTCTTAAGAGGGACTAGGTTATTAAAACACTAACTTGGTATTTTGGGTGTTTATTGTTAGAAAATCGATTAATATCATCATCAGTACTTGTTAGTTGGGTGTGAGGATAATATTTCTATCATTCGTTTTTTATAATCCTTGCCTTTCCAAGGGTTATAGGATTTTAATCTTCAATTAGATTTTATTTTTGATTATTTTATGCTTTTTTATCCCCGTTGAGTATACTAGTAATTTTTGGGGTCTTTTAGATCTCTTTGGGATAAAAATAGAGGGAGAACCAATGTCATGTGATTTAAGTCAAGTAATATATAAAAGGATTCAGAACACATAAGATGGATCTTTTATCCATTATAGAGACTATTTTGTGTTTGGATCTTGATAGGCCAACCTGTATGGCTAAATCGTACTCATTTTAGAGTTTCCACTAGATTTTTTTAGATCCCATAAATTCTAAATTCATGTTAACAGTGTTTACCATTATCATGAAACTAGTTAGTGGATTTTTATAGAGAATTGATGTTATTTGGGGATGTTTTGAGTGATGGTAAGTGCCTTTTTAGGACCTTTTGTTTTAAAATGTGGTTTGATATTTTGGAAGAATGGGATTTTAGGGAACAATAGATTTTATTTGATGGTTTGATATTGAAATTAATTTTTTATAGAGTGAAAAACATTACACTTACATAGTTTCTCAAGAACCTTTATACTTCCTATTCAATTTCAATTGGAAAATTATTTTTGAAATGAAGGGTTGAATTTTATGATGTGTGGTTGTTTAATTATAATAGATATTTTTTTATTATCAGTTGTGTTTCAAATGTCATTCGTTTCATCCTGATGTTTGGGAAATGTTTTTTTAATGTTGAAGAAATTATGAAAATTATTTGAAATGAAGGTGGTTTTTCATGGAAATGTTTTAAAATAATATTGAGCTTTATTGAATCATTAGTTTTATAAATTAACCTATGAAGTTTTTTCGAATTAACGAAAAGGAACATTGAAATATTAAAGTGGATTTTTGTTTTAAGAAATTTTAATGTTTAATGAATGATGAACCTTTTATGAGATGTGTTCTCGAGTATTTTGGAATGTGGAGATTTTAATGAAAATAATTCATCACATGTTTTTAATTTATAGTGAAGTGTTTCCAAATGGGGTTGGGTTATTTCCAAGTTATGTATTTCCATTATAAAAATAATTAGGTAATATTTATATATATGGGTTTGGATTAAAGAAAATATAAGTTTTAAATATGTTTTTATATTTTTTTCCTCTGTGGATCTATGTATTTCTATTTTTTCTTTGTATTGGGAATGTTTAATTGGGTTCTTGAAACATGAATGGGATTGATTGATGGTTTTTATGCTTATATATACCTCCTAGAAATGTCTTGATATAATGTGGAATTTATTTTCATGCATGATGGATAGGATAAATCCTTGTGTTTCTTAAGAGTTACTCTATTCGTTATTGACTTTTCCCAAACTCTGTATAGGGTTGTTGAGCTTTAATCTTCCCTATTATAAGAATTATTGAGTCATATTATATCCTTATGTGATCATCGAGGACATATTGGAGAAACTTAGTGGTTAGGTTAGTTTGGGAAGCCCTGTCGGTAGAATTACTAAATGTAGTCTTCCATGATTGTTTAATTTCGGTTATATATCATTGAGTTTATCAGAGGTTGATTTTCATGAGGTTGTTTCTATATTAAATATTCCATGATTATTTTTCAGTTCTTAATTTTTGTGGTTTTGAGTATTTTGGTCAGTCTTATACCCATTTTCTTTCTTTATCATCTTTAGGTTACATAATATTATTACTTAGGAAGTACTTCGGTGTGTTATTTTGGTGTTTTGGATGGATATGCCACCGTTTTATATCATACATATGGTCATGTCTGTTTGGATCCTATTGGTTTCACCATGAAAGGGTGTTTCAGTTATGATTTCCTATATCTCCCCTATCATTCAATTTTTTGACCCAGTAATAAAGACCTTTTTCATATAGAGTAAATTCTTTGGTTGAGGGATATTTTTCCTTTTATTGATTTGGGATGTGATAGACTTAGTTGATATTTTCTCATTATTTTTTATATGTTCTTATTTTTGTTATTTCATTAGTGATTTTAGGTCTTTTCTTGGATGGTTATTATGGTTTATGGAGGATTATTGTTTCTATTGGGTTCTTGGTGGTAATATGTTTTTCGTGCTATTTGATTTTAGTTAGTGTAATATTTTGGATCCCTTTATCTATTTTTTGGATTATAATTGGATCATTGGTTCTCTATTTATATAAGATGTTAAAAATTAGTCATTCTACTTTAGAGTCATCATAAATGGTGTGGATACCTGTAGCATGTCTTCATCTTCATAGTGTTATGTGTATGGTGGTTTGAGTTTCATCATGTTTGGATATCTTCATTGATTTTTTAGTATTAGGCACATGTTTCTGAGAAGTTTCATGTTTTTCCGTTGTTCTATTCTCACTATAACCCTTTAAACCTTCTCATCACCTCCTATCTCTTTTAAAAGTGTTGATATTTTTAGTACATTGTTTTCTTAAAATCTATCAATGAATTTATGGGGGGTTATTATGGTGGTATGAATTATGAAACACCCAATTCTAGATTGTTTTATATTATTTTAAGTTAATTTATCTTTTTGAAATTTCGGGCTAGAAATTCTATTTTTATTGAATTTAATTCTTCTATTTAATGGTTAGTGTGTGTGGGTTAGGAGAAACTCTGTGGATCTCCATATAATGTATTTTACTATTAAATTATTATTGTATGTTTTATATTTATGGGTATTTCATAGTTGGTTATACTTAATTATAAATCTATAGAAAACAATATGATTCCTTTTCTGGATTGTGGTGCACATCTTTTCCATGGCTATGAGAAACTATGTTGGTGAAATTTCATCAGTTCGTCAATTTTTGAACATGGGTTCTACATGTCGGTAGGATTTTTTATTGAAATATATCTCTAAAAAATATGTGTTATTTTTTACTTATCTAGTGTGAACCACATGGATGGAACACAGTTTACAAAAACCATGTGTCATCACACTGCGTGTTTCCCAGTTTTACATAAGTTTATATATCCACCTTTTTTCCAATTTATTCTTATATATTTTCATAATCCCTATCATCATCACTCATTTGACCAAGACATAGCACATGTAGGGAAATCCCCCCGTCCTCTTTTATCTTGTGACTTATTTCCTTTAATTTCAATTGGATTCTCTATGGTAAACTCCTTCTATTTCCCTGTTCATCCTTTCTCCTTCCCTATTATTCAATTTTCATTATGTTCTATATTCTTTTTTAAACCCTAAGGGCAGTTGGGATATGATTTGGGTATGGGAGTCGTTCTAATTTTAGTATTTTTATTCTTATGGAATATATATGATTTATTATTCTATAGTTTAACATTTTCAATAGAAGGAAACAAGTAATATCATGATTTTTTTATTGGGGGTGGGTGTTTTTGTGAATTTACTTTAATTGAAGTATCATTATGATATTGGTGTTTCAAATGGTTTTTTTGTTAAATTAAATATATATGTGATAATTTTGGTGGATTTTACATATGTTTTAAAGGTTTTATAAAATGAAGAAATTGGTACTTGGTTTTTTGTCAAACAATTTTGTGGTTATATTTGAATTCCATGTGTTTCCAAAATGGTTATATAGATTTATTCTAATCATTTTTATGGAAAAATGGTATTTAACCCCATTTAGGTTATAGGTAAGGAAAATTATGATTTTAAATGGACTTATTTGAATGAAAGGAATTTATTTTATTTCTAAATTATCTTTAAATGAAATGTGACTCGATTTCAAATGGTTTTCAGAATTAATTTACTTATTTTGATTTCAAGGGATGTTTAAATGTAAATATTCAATATAATAGAAAATGACTTGGTATTCCAAGTCATATTGTAGAGAAAATGACCATTTAGAATCATTAAAGAGGCTGTTTGTAAAACATGTCTAAACCTCGATTAAACACATTAAATTTGTACAATTTGGCATGAATTTATGTCCCAAAAGAATATTTCTTATTTCTTATAATTATTGATTCTTATACATGTAAAAATGGTTTTGTTCTGTGTGAGATTGTTTGATATAAGATATGGGGTTTTTGTGTTTTATCATATGATGATTATTTGGATTACTTATACATTCACCTATAATTGAGTTATGTCATGGGAATACAATGAGTTGGTAGAATACTAGGATAAGTAAAATCCCTAGTTTTGATTGTGTTCCTACTTAGGAGTGTTTCAAAATTATACATGGTGAGTATTAACGGAATATATTTTTGTGGATTATGATTTCTTGAGCACTCCAAATAGGGATTATATACCCCACCTATTTCATTAGAACTATAAAGAAACTAAAAATTTTACTAATACCATCCTAGGGATCCATTCAAAAATTTAGGTCCATATTATTTTAGTCTAGCAAAGTGTCCCAACATGCCTAGTTCATATTAAGGATTTTTTAAGGGTTCCCAAATTATGGTTTGTTTTTATTACATATATTTTGATTAAATGTATGAAAATATTGATTTAGAAATTTATTTTTTTATGTTTTATTGATATATATGTTCTTATAAGTGTTTACATTCCATTTTACTTTTGGTTTTTATTTAATTTGAAATGGATTTATAAAAAGATTTGAAATATTATTTAAAACAGAATGTGTTGTGTTTTTAAAAAAATGGAGTTTGATCAATATTTTTTAAAGGGTAATGGGACCTATAATTTTTTTCATAAACTTATTAAAGAATCCCATTTCTGTGATTTAAATTTATTTTTAATAAAAAAAAAATTTCCACCCTTATTTTTATATAAGGGGGGTGTTTCTAACAAGCGATTATGGAATGATATTTGGTTCCATTTTACTCACATGTGAAAAATATAATTATATATTTATATTTTAAAATACAATTAATGAAACTTTTTTGAAACGAAATTTCATGAATTCAATAATTAAATACTAATAGTAAAGTTTAGATCACACCCTATATACTATTAGGCATATGCATATGTTATATATTCTTTTTGGTACCAATGCTTTGGTCTTTTTGTGATTTTTTTGGGTTTTATTATGAAATATAGTATGGTATATGTTGAGTGCCTACTGGTCATGAGGATATGGTTGGTAATGTTTTTTGAATGGTTTTATAATCTTTTTGGGATGGTTATGTATCAGTTAGTTCATAAAAAAAATCCATTTTCCATCTTGTAATATATCTATATTAATTGAGAATGTTTTTTATTATTATTGTGTTGTTATGTTTTTCATTTTATTATTGTTTTATAATACTAGGGTTGAGTTTTTATATTATATTATATATTTTTATTTATATATGGATGTCTGATTCACTAAAAAGTTATTCTAAATTCATATGTGGTATTAATGATGGGTTTATTTTGATTCAAAGGGTGAAATCATTCCCAATTAGTATGTTCTTGATTACCATACATAAGTCTCTAGATTGTGGGGATCGATAACACCCTTTATCCTTTGTGGTGAATCGGGCCATCTGACGTGTTATGTCTTCCCAAACGGTTTTGTTATAGTATTGGTCTAGGGGTGTCTCATATATAATATATTGATAGTCTGTAAAATATTTCTATATTAGTTTGAGAGATATATTTTTGAGGTGTCTATTACAGGGAGTTATTGATACATATCACTTGGACTGATACATTTTTTCGGTGTCTATTTTTGGGAGTGATAATGTATATTACATGGTACGATATGCATGTGATATCAGATATCACACACTATTATATTGAATATTCCACACTAGAATAATATATTTATAGGATTTTTAAATCATCACAATGAAATTGAAAACACTAAACATTAATAGATGGTCTGTATTTATTTAATATAATATATTAAAAGTGTTATAATGTAAGGAGAATTTATGAAAAACATTATGTATTCAAATTCTCATTAGAGAATATTTGAATATTCAACATAATGGCGGATAAACATGAGTTTATAGTGTTATATTCAAGTTTGAGATATCTGAGGTCAAATCTCTCATCTTTATTTCTATTCTTTTACATAATGGTCTTACCATGAATTGGAATGAATGAGAAATCCTAAAAATAATTTCCCACGGTGATTCTCATTACCAGTGGGTAAATTTTAGGGTTATGCATCCTTTATTATCACTATTGGATATCCTTCAACCATTATATTTAATAATTTAACATCCACAATATGGTATATTATTTGTTTTATACCCTTCATCAAAACTAATCACTATAGGTCCAAAGAAATTATAGATTTATAAAGTAACTTCATTGTATTTTGGGTAAGTATTTATACCTGAAAATCCTTCATTGGTATTTGAGGCAGTTCCATGATGCTTAGATAAAATTTTTAATTTGTGAAGATTTTATTCTTTTATAGAATATGGATTCCACAAACATAGATATGTTTATATCAATGTATAAAATAGAAGAATAACATACACAGTAGAATCACATTTATGGATCATAGAATTACACACAGTAATATGGGATATCACAGTATATGACTCATCATGTTCAAAAAAAGATATAAGATATCACAATCTAAATTATAATTAAAAGTACAAGTTTTTAGTGAATTATAACTAGTTATATTAAGATATCACTACCTATAATTTGAAATATAAAGAGTGAAGGATCTATATTGGTCATGCGATAGATTTCACCCACTGCATCCAAACAAGTTATATAAGGATACTGTAACATTTGATAAGGTTATCAATATATGGATGTCACAACATTTAGATTTCTATTAATATAGGTTTTCTAATATTTCAATCAATGTGTTGGTCCCATGAAGTGATTTGGGACTATATGGTTCAGATGAATCAAGGTATATCAATTTAAATTAATCACATTCAATGATATTTTTTCATGATTAGGTTAAACACAACACTCTTCCTTTTGAATATTAAAATAGTAAATCATAAGGACCCATTAATTTTTTTGTTTCTTTAACTGTACTATTATATATCCAATGATCATATATATTGATAATTTAGTGTACAAAAATAAACTATTTGTACTATATATAAATTTATTACAAAGGGATCATAATCCCTATTGACTTACATCAACTCATAAGAATGCAAGCTTGTTGCACTCTTACATAAAAAGAAATCACTTCATATCAAGTTCACCAGATTGATCTCATAAATAAAAAAATACATAATTTCACTAATGTTAGTACAAAAATAAGATTAATATTCATAAACATGATTCTCTCCTATTCCTCTTGTTAAATTTTGTATCGATTTGTTAATAATAGTTGAAATAATTTCATTCTCTAGAATGAAACTATCTCCTGAAATCTAATTATTCCATTAGTTCACTATTTATCTACACTTAAATTTATTTATTTAATTTAAGATAAATTCCCAATATTTCCTCTTAGTTAAGACTTTAGTTTCTCCATTAATCATAGCATAAAATCCATTTAGGTCTTCAAAATATAATCCCATAACTACTCATTACATTCTAAAATCTTTCTCTTTTAAAATAGAAAATTGAATCTACTAAACATGCAATATCTGAATAAAGAATGGGGTAGTGAATACAATAATTTAATATACTAGTTAATGTGTTGTATTTGAAAAAAATTGTGGGAAAATATTTTATCTCCTCAAAATATATTTTCATTTATAATTTAAAAAACAAGTCAAAAAAATACTATCGTGTGGCATCAAGTAAACCATGAGGTTTTTTTATCATAGTAACATCTATAAACTAATCACCTATCCAAAACACCCACAACCATTTAGTCTTCAATATTTTTTCACCATGGTGAAAACTATGACTATTTTTAATTCCTCATGGTATACATTGATTTTATTTAAAATTATAGTAATCCAAATGACATTAACATTAGTCAACCTTCATGTTTACTTAAAAATATCTTGAACTACACCTGTTATTATTCCATAGACCATTTATTCATAAAATCTCTAGAATGATCAATCCTTCACCATAATGACTACTATGACATTGCATCCCATAACTCCCCATTTTTCTTCAATATAAAAACCAAGGAGTCTACATACTGTTACCAAGGATTTTGTTTGATAGAAATGGATTTTAGTTTTTGTTTTATGTCATTCTTCACATGGAAGATAAGGGATAATGAAAATTACATGATCTTATTGTTCAAGATAATAATATTATGGAAGGTGGCTTCATTTCCTAGTGTTTTCCAATTTTTTGGTGTCCAAAATTTTTAGAATGGATTACATCTATAAAAGTGGTTTTCCTTGAAGTCCATATGAAAATATGTAAAAGGAATGAGTTTCCTAAATATGGGATTCACAAATTGTGTTTCACAAAGAATAAAATAATGTTGATTTTGATTTATGCAACAACAAAGATAATCATAGACAATGAATTATCGGAGCATCATGAAAAATTACAGTGATCTCTATGATTACAATAATTAAAGCAATGGAGGGTGATGGTTTGAAGGAAAGGTTCAAAAAAATGTCAAATTACAGTGATGCATCCTGAATGGAGGATCAATGTGAATTTGTTTTTGAAAGATCCAAAAAATCTTCTATGAAATTGTGGAGCATTGAAAATAGACGAGAATATAAATATGAGGCTACCCCAACATCATTTCAATGAGTTTTTAAAGGAAAATTTAAAAACGCTTTGATTTAATGAAGCTAAGAAAACATTGTGAATATTGGATTCTATGTGATCTTGAGCATTGTGAAAACACTATTACTCTTGAATAATGATAAATCATTTGATTAATGGGTGCATCATGATGATACGGTATTCCATGATGACTCATGGAGCTTTTTGAAGATAGTTTGTTCGGTGAAGGAAGATTGTTTCACGAAGATAGTTTGTTCCATGAAGTTAATGAGATCCATGAAGGTTGTGATCTTCATGAAGGATCTTCATAAAATGTAGTATTGAACATAATTTTTAATTTTACTTGGTTTTCAAAGAGCATTAAATTATTTATGTGATTCAAGTAGAGTCTTGTTATAGTTTATGGATGAATACTTTAATTACAATATATTTAAGTGATCTTCATGTCGATAAACTATGTTAGACTTCTCTCAAATCAGTGATCTAGGGGGTTAATAGATATGTTTCGAGGTACAAAATGAGTTATCCTAAAAATCTTGTAATGGTAGTGTTCATGGAATAGAGTAACTATGTTTGAACATTTATTTTCCATATCTAGTGAATATTAGTGGACTTGTGTATGAATGACACACTTTCTATGAATGATCATTCTACTAGACCTTAGTGGTGAACCAAGTAAAATTGATTTGTTTTCTTGCTTCATGTAAATGTTTTAATTAATACACATTACCATCAAATAAGTTTAACTGGTTTCTACCAATGGGGGAACAAGATCAATTGTTTTAAAAGATAATGTTTACACCCTGATCCACCCCTCCCCTCTTAGGGTGTTCTGGGGTCTCACAAGTGGTATCAGAGCATACATGTTACGGGTGTTAAATCTTTCAATCTATATTTTCATGGAGAAGTCAAAAAATGTCAGGGGAGTTCACCTATTTGATGGATGAAACATTCAAATTTTAAATAATAGGATGATATTTCATCTAAAATCACTTTGAATGAAATTAATCTTTTTCAATACACCGGGTATTTAGGTAACTGATGAAATATGACTGTCTATGACTGAAACAGAAAAAAAACATTCATGATTTAGATTCCAAAACTCAGAATACCATTTATAATTCCATATCTAATCAAATCTATTTGAAGGTGATGAGATTCAACTCATCCAATTATATGTGTGAAAACTTGATATCATATAAGAATGTGAGAAAAAAGTGAAGGATCTGAGACTCCATGTTTTTCACAATAGGTTTGCTGATCTAAAAATGAATCCAGATGAAAATTTTGATGTCTTTTATATTTGAATAAATGAAGATATTGGATCAATATGAGGACTTTTTGAATAAATAAAATAAATTCATATTGTAATGAAAACCTTGAGAAGACATCCACCTATTTACAATGCAACGGAGTCATTCCTTGAGAAAAAGGGATCTATCAAAACATTCACTAGATGATCTTCTGAGTATCCTGGAAGAATATGAGATGATAGTCAAACTAGAATATGCAACGAATTGATTAAACAAGGAAATGGAATTCAATTCCATGGAAAAACATGATATTTTAAGAGATAGTGTTGATGAAGATAACAAAGAAGATGAACTTCTTACTCTCATCTCCAAGAAATTCATGAAATGAAAATATAGATTTGAGGGAAAGCTACATATAGATTTTTTTATTTATGGTAGATTTCGGAACATTGCCTCACAGAACTCAAGAAATTTCAATGATAAAGAAAGTGAATCTGAAAACATTAAGAATCCTCATAAAAGGTTTTCTAAAAAGGAAGAGTTCAAATTTGGAAGTAAAATATAGAGGAATATATTTTTATATAAATAAAAATATTATGATAATGAATTATTTGAGGATGAAAAATAGATATAAAATCTAGAACCTAAGCATCTATGAAGGCTACAGTTGTAAATTCAGAACATTCCAAAGATAAATATAGATATCATTAGTTGATTTTTGATGTTGATCTTATGTTGAAACTTCATGATGCTCTTGGTAATCTTGAGAATCAAAGTATCATATAAAATAAAGTAGGTAGAAGTTGTGGAAGAATCAACAGAATATGTTGATTGGAATTAAATTGAAATTGAATGACTGGAACATGTAGTGAAAGAATAGTCAACAATTTTTGCAATCACAGAAGATATAGTATAACTAAAGATCACAATTTTAGAATAGACAAAGTTCATCAATGACATTATATCAAGACTGTAGGAGTAGTCTAAGACTGTTGAGGGTCATTAAAGAGAATTTGTTACTCTTATGAGTAAACTTAAAAGTGAATCAAATTCAAAAGAGACAAATAATAAAATATAGTTTGGAAGATTATCAGAGTTTGAGCTCCTAGAGGGAGCTAAATAGTGTTATAATGGACTAAAAAGGTTTTTGAATGATCAAATACCCATATTCATGGGTAATAGTGGAATTGGTTATGATACTGAAACACCTATATATGAAAATACAATAAACTAAAGCAAAGGGAAATCAAAAGTTGAACATTTCACAAACTCAATGAAAGTCCTAATAAAGAGATCCTCAGATAAAACTGAAATGAGAAAGGAAACCAATCCACAAGTTTCCTAAAATGATAGGCAATCAAATAATTTTCCTAATGGGGCATGGGTAGAAACATAAGTGAGAAGAAATTTACTTTTATAGAATGTCAGTTTTGTGGAAATATGGCCAATACCATGTCATACTATGAAAAGGTAATGATATATTTGAATCGAGAAGAAATAGGAAGTCAGAAATGGAGAAAGAATTTATATCCTAATTATAAAAGAAATAATTTCTATGTATATTGTGTTTAATGTTCTATCTTTTTCCATAAAGCTATATATTTTAGGTAGAGAAAAAGGCATGAACAATTCATATAGAAATCAGAGAAGTCCAATACTTGTCAAATAGGTAGGGTTTCTCTTAAGAAAAAATTCTCTCCTATGGAAGAAGATTATGATTATGAATGAACAAAGTACATTGAAAAGATATTTGAAATTCGATCTCCATCTTTCACTAAATCTTATATTTCATGGAGGGAAAAGTAAAATATCTAGAGATCCAATCGTGCCGAACTTTTTCTCAAAGATATAAAGAATAGTAGAACCTGAATTCATGATAGAGGGTGATCATCCCATATAACGGGAAATTAATAATTATTTAATAATGTTAATAAAATGGTTGATATAATATTAAGTTTCAAAAATTATTGTTCTTTAACGATCAAGGGAAGTTGGAGTACAAAACTAGAAAATCATGAGCTTAAGAAGACTGAATTTATTTATGTGGACGATTCGCATATATATATCCTATGTGTAACTCAATGATGTGACCAAGGACTTATAGTGAAATTCAATAAAAATGGTTAAATATAAAATAAATTATAGGGATTTATTTTATGAAAGTATGAAAAACATATGGAATCTTATATAATGTTAACAATAAAGAGAACATTTTCTATCTAACAGTTGAAGGAGAAAACAACTTGTTGCATCAATGTATAGGATATATTAATCATAATGACAAGGGAAAGATATCTAAGATGAATATATTAATGGATATCCCCAATTTTAAGATTGAATGGGAAAATACTTTATATGCTTTCATATGAGGGAAGATGGTCTACATATCATATCAGTCAAATAAGAATAGGGTATCAAATCTCCTTAGTCTCATCCTCACATATGTATGTAGAGTAATAAATTTGGCTAGAACATATGGAGAGAGGGGAATCTTTTTTATTGACAATTTTAGTGTTATGGATTTTTTTTATTATTATATAGAAGAAAAAACATGTTCTTGATTTCATGAAAACATATCACAGAATAGCAGATAAAGATATTGGACAGATGATCGAAGTTCTTCAATATAACAATGTAGGGGAATACACATCCATTGAATTTGAAAATTACCTAGATAATCATGTAATGCAACATGAGTTGGATTCAATGAGAACTCCATACCAAAATGGAGTTATTGTGCACAATAATCAATATTTGAACAATATGGATAGAACTATGATGATTGAGAGTCTTATCCCTCACCATTACTAGAAAGAGGTTTTTCGAGAAATAGTGTACAATAAAAAATTATTAGGGATTTATATCAGAGAGACTAAGATACCGTATGAGTTTTGGCATGTAAGTAATACCTCATTGAATCATTTTTTTATAGAAGTAATTGTTTCATCTGAATCAAAGAATGAAATCATGGGAAGTATGGTGATGAAGTAAATTACGGAACATTCCTAAGATATTCAATGAAGATAAAATCCAAAAAATGTTTCAATAATCATCTTGAAAAAATTATGGTATGTTTTTATGTGAATGTAATTAAATATTAGAAAACAAATAACTCCGGGAATTCATATGCTGATATGATAGAAGATGATGAATAAATTGGGCATGGAATAGATTAAAATATAGAAGTAGAGGAATGAATTCAAAATATTTAGGGGTCACAATAAGATGTTTATTCGGAAGAAGAATCAAAAGAAGAAACCATGGCTGAAGAAAATTCTTATAAACCTCACAGGAGAAATAAAATAACATATACTGATCAATATAACATCCTTTGGGATTGGGGAACACCCACACATACAAGGAGAATGATTAATAATGCACAATATTCCTTCCTATCAGTTATGGAACCATCTTCATTTGAAGAATCTTCAAAGGACAAATCATGTGTTAAACCCATTAATGATGAGTTAGATCAGACTAATAAGAACCAAACATGAGATCTTGTTATGTGACTTAAAATCCATAATTTGATTAGTATGAAGTGGATATTTATGAATAAATTCGATGTGTAAGGTAATGTGATAAAAAATAACGTGTTATTGGTGTGTAAAGTATATTCACATATTTATGGTGTTGATATTGAATAAAAATTTTGTCTAGTGGAGTCACTGGAGTCGATCAATATTTTCCATTCCATGGAAATTAAAAAACAATACAAAGTGTATCAAACGGATGTCAAACAACTTTCCTTAATAGATTTCTTAAATAAGAGGTCCACATTTGTTCAAACAGTGGGTTATCTAATTTGTGCTATTGAAATGATGGTTTTTAGATTACAGAAGAAACAGTATGGTCTGAAATATGCACCATGGGCATGGTACTCTTAAAAAGATTCTATTTAAAGAATCTATAATGTAAAACAGGGGGAGTGGATGACAATCCCTACGTGAATAACTCAATGGATGGTCAATTTATGGTGTTAGTATATGTGGTTGATATTATAATTGGTGTAAGGAGGAAGAGATTAGTAGAAGAATTTTGCAATCACATGAAATCTGTATATGATATGTCTATGATTGGTCAACTCACACACTTCATAGGGCTTCAAGTGATTTAGAAGAAGGACTACACATTTATTTCTCATGAAAAGTATGAAAGAGAGTAGCTAATGAAATTCAATATACATGATTACAAACCAATGTCGACTTCTATTAAGGTTGGGAAAAAACTAAGAAATCATGATGATGGGTCATCTATAGATCCTACAATGTAGAGGAGAATCATTGGAAGATTATTGTACTTGATTCTAACAATACAGGATATTTTCATTGCAACATGCCTAGCGGCTAGCTTTCGAACTAATCCGAAAGAAGAACATATGGTGGTAGGAAAAATAATCACAAGGTACATTAAAGGTACTCATAATTATGGATTATACTTTTTTATAGGAAGAGAAAGTGAACTATCAGCGTTTTCTGATGTTTACTAGGCTAGAGATGTTACTGATTGAAATTCCACATGTGGTGGAGCATTCTTTATTAGAAATAAATGTGTGGTCTGGTTGATTACGAAATATGAAATTACTTCTCTTAGTATTGTTGAAGCTGAGTAAATCTTAACTACAAAGTCATACACTTAGATATTATGGTTGAAGCAACAATTAACAGATATTGGTGATGACATAAACCAGCCAATGGTGATTCAATGTGATAACAACAACACGATCAATCATATAATGAATGTTTTTCAACCTTCTTGTATGAAACATATTAAAATGTGGTATCACATCATCAAAGACAAATTTGAACAAGGAATTTTTCAAATGGATCATGTTGGAATAAATGAGAAAGTGGTTAATATTCTAACTATGCCACTAAAAGCATAAGTGTTTGAGAACCATAGGTTTGACCTTAATTTTATGCCACCTCCTAGGATATGAAGAGGAGATGCATTTTCCCCTATCCTTCGTTTTTTTAATTTTTTATTCTCTTTTTAGTTGTGATGAGGGTTTATGGGAAATATATGATCCATGGAGAGTATTCTTTGAGCTATGTATTGTATAAATATTTCTCTTTGAGGTTATTTTCAATGGGGGTAATGTATAAATTCAATAATTCAATTGTACAAAGGTTGTGGAGATTGAAAAAATTATGATTTGTTAGTTGCAGGAGAATAGAGGACGGAGAAATTAGTTACATGTTTTTGTAGAAATTAAATAATTCAATGGTACAAAAGTTGTTGAGATTGAAAAAATTTTATGGTTTTATGGTTGTAGTATAAATGATAATGGACAAAGTTGTTGTAGGTTTTGAAAAAACCCTGCAATGATTATGTGACATTATGATATTTTTGTATTATGGGGAAAAAATTAGATCATAGCTTAGAAATATTTAAAAATTCCAGAAAACGAGAACCCAATTTCTGATCCTCTTGTTTTCTACATAGAGATTTTATCATTTAGATTTAGAGTGTGGGATGATTTTTATCTTATGTATTAGGTTTTTATAATGTATGGTGCTTAATTGAATTTATATGCAAATTAACAACAACCCTAAAGGGGGGATTGTTGGAACCAAGGTTGTTCTTTGATTGAAATTGAGTATGGTCTACTTTTTTTCCCCAAAACTCACATTGAATAACCAGGAGTTTTCAATGAAATAGATCTTACAGTTCCAGATGAAAATAATATTGATGGTGGCATTATTTCCCAATGTTTGCCTAATTTTGGGGGTCCAAAATTCGGAGAATATATTATATCTTGAAAAGTGTGATTTCATGAATTCCATATGAAAATATTGGAAAGTCATGAGTTTCGTGAAGATATGATTCACAAATTGTGTTTCATGAAGCATATAAGAAAGAAGGTGATGATCTACATGCCAGCAACGAGCATCGTTAATGATGATGAATTTGAGCATCGTGAAATGTGATAGTGATCTCTATGATTACAAGAATTAGAGCATCACGACGTGATGGTTTGACAAAAATCTTCATGACAAAGTCAAATTACATTGAAGCATTATGAATGGAGGAGCTCTACGAAGGTGTTTTTGAATGATTTGGAAAATCCACTAAGAGGCTGTGGAGCATCTTGAATGGATAAGCCAATAAATATGAGGTTACCCCGACATCATTTCAACGAGTATTTCAAGGAAAATCTAAAACTCTATAATTTTTTATAGCTAATGATGCTTTGTGAATCTTTATTTCTATTTGACCCTGAGAATCATGAATATACTAATAGTCTTGACAAATTATAAAGATTTTTATTAAAGGGTGATTCATGAGGATGGGGTATTCTACATAGACTCAGTGAACTTTACCATGACATTTTTTTCAGTGAACGATGTGTGCTTTGTAAAGTCAGTTTGTTTCGTGAAGGCAGAGAGCTTCACAATGGTGATGAGATTCGTAAAGGAGCATTATGAAAGGAAGTATTGAACATTATGTTTGAGTGGACAAGGATTTCAATGAGCATCAACTTAGGTATATGATGCAATAATTTTCTCGTTCTAAGTCCGGGACAAAAAATTTAATTCAAATCTATTGAAGAAACCTTCATGTCAATAAATTGAGTTAGACTTCTCTCCATGTAGTGAGATAGGGGAGTCGACGTAATTGTTATGAGGGATGCAATAATATATCAATAAAATCATGTGAAGGTAGTGTTCTTGGTATAGAGTGACTATGTATGAACTTCTTTTTTCCACATATATTAAAGATTACAAGATTTAGGTATGACTGATGCACTATGTGTGTATGCTCCTTGGACAAGCCCTTAGTACTGAATGAAGTAAAATAGATGTGTTGTATTACTACATGTAAATGTTTTAATTACTTAAAATTTACAATATATAGTTTTAATAGGTTCTTAAAAATGTGGGAACAAGATCCATTATTTTAAAAGAAATAGGAGACACCATGATTCACCCTTCCCTCTGATGGTGTTTTGAGGTCTCTAACTATTATCACAAGTTTTTATGCTATAGTGGTAAAATATATGTGGGAAACACATATATATGATACATGATCTATATTCCATCCATTTGTTCAAAATATTTCGAAAATCATAGTATATTTTTTATGTAAAATTTGGGGTTTTGGCCTCTTAAAAAATTAATCACGTTTTTTCAAAATTCCTCTAAATATCACAGAACTCTATATAATGAATTATCAATAATAAAATTATCATTTTAGAGGATTTTCATTAGTATTTTTCAATAAACACAACCCAAAAACACTTATAATAATTTCTTACAACAATATATAATGTCTAAAAAGCTCTCCCAAAATCATATTCTTGATAACTTATCCAATTATTCAAAATTAATTCACTCAAAGACCCTTGAACCATGATGATTATGAGAAATAATATTAATATTAAAAGTAAAATAATAAAATTATTTATAAACCTAAAGCTTTAACAACACTTAATGTATCAACTATATCAGATGTATCTCTTAAATATCATTATCTTACCATTCCTCTTCTTCATGATAAAGAATTTATATTACTCTATATTAACATAACATCTCTTTAAAATTTTGTATCAATTTGAATGTATACTTTGTTATAAAATACATCAGTATCTCAAAAATCACTTCTAAAACTAATTTGATTATCCCCCTCCTTTATATCTAAATATTATATCCCTAGGAAGACTTGATTATTTATTTTGCATAGACAATGAAATAAAACATCACTTATTTAGAGCTTATAATGAGGAATAAATAACTCAATCAATCAACTCATGAGAGAAAACACACAATATCTTTATCAAATTTTCAATAATATAACACTAAGTGAAACTCTTGATTTGTGATTCTAATTGTAAATTTATTGAGGAAGATAATCATATTTAATAGTGTTGAGGTTTCTTCTATTATAAATTAAATAAATGGTTATGTTTTAAATATAAGAACTAATTGAATCCTATTAGAAATTTATTTTCAAAGATCATTTATCATGATATCTACTATTTTATCTAGAGTAGATAAATTCTCTTATTTCACTATCCCTTTCTCAACTTTTTATTTGATAAAGTGATACTTTATATCTATCTACATTTTCATCAATTGATTCTCAAGATTTATTATTGGATTTATGTCGTTCGAGTTGTTACATTTAATTTAAATACATGAATATACCATAGTTTATATATCGTAAATTTATAGTTTCAATCAAAGAATTTTTTTCATTATTGTGTAAATATTATATATCCATATTTTATGATGCTCTGTGATATAAAATCATTGAATTTTAATTGTCCATGAAATACTTATGTCACTAAGATAGAATGGACATCCTAAATAATATGTCGTATTATTCACAAAACTATCCTAATCGATATTTTTATATCCAAAAAAATTACTATAATATTTATTTTTTGTAATAGTATAAACCAAATCATTCATTTAATAAAATAAATTATTCTTTTCACCACAAGAATGTTTATTTCCTTGGGGTAACATTGATACAACATCAATCGACATGTAACAAACCTAATGTTTGGTCTTAATATTGGAAGGTATATTAAGATTCCTTTAATTTTTCTATACTTAAAAATTTCAATAAATTTACCATTACAATCCATTAATAACATCATCCTATTAGAAATAGATGATCTAAAATTTTTCCATCTTCCGTGGAAAATAAATTCTATTCTTAGTATATTTTGATTGATAAATTAAAGTACCATTAATTACTTGCATAAAATTCAAAAAAATTAACAATATCATTTCTATAATCATATTAATTAGAAATTATATACAAAAAAATTAATAAAATCCTTTGAATTGAACCACATTCAATGTTATAATGATTATTTCATTCACTTAAATTAGTACAATTATCTTTTGATAATCCATATTCTTTACGTATAGATTATGATCAACTACTAGATGTTAGAATCTAACCATTTTCAAAAATTTATCAATCTCAATATACCAATATCATGATGATTTCTGTAGCTCAAATTGTTCCTTCTTTAATCGAAACACTTTTTTTACATCTTCCGAAATATGAAAACTATCTAGATATTTAATATACACTTGTTCTTTAAGTAATTCATTAATAAAAGATAATTTATTATCCATTTGAATTACCTTGAGATATTTTTTCCCACTATAGAAAAAAATATTTTAATCATTTATAATATTTCCATAGGAGAAAACATATCATCCAAATTAATTCTTTCAATTTGGGAGTACCCCCTATGCACAAGTCATGATTCTAATGATATCCACATCTTTATAATTTAATTTATTCAAAAAAATATTCCCGGTTCTGATAACATTCATATAATTTGATGTTGAAAAAATATCCCATGTTTGATTCATCATAGATTGGTCTTTCTATTCATTCATAATTTTGATCCAAATCTCATCCTTAATGGCCTTATGAAAAAATTTAAGCTCTATTTGAGAAAAGTAAATTATTTATACCTGTTTAAACCCTTTTATTTTCACCAAATCTATCTTATCAATTATGTTATTTTTTCAATAAATCCCATCCTTACCCATTGACATAAATTCTATTTGAAAACATATTTCAATATCATCATTTTTCATTCTCTCAAATTAACCAACATTAATTCCTTATTCTACCCCTAAGATTCTAAACATAACTCTTCATTATTCGAAAATTTCATCATTACTTGGTTAAAACATATACTTGTTCTATACAATATTGGTAGTGTTAATGTAAATAATTTTCCCATTAAATTTTTAAACTATTTTTATTCCTTTCTCTTTGATGTGTAGCCATGAAAAATTTCTTCCTCACATTCAAATTCAAATATTTACTGGATATTATCCATGTATTGAATAAAACATTTACTTCCAAATATACGAAAGTGCATCAAAGTCAGCATATTTTTTTCCACATACATTATGGGGGTTTATCCTACCCTAGAAATAACAAGTCCCAATTTTTGATATATATAGATTCTAAAATTTCATTCATCTATAAATGCTTTGGTATGTATTCCTTATTAAGAATTTCTTATCTTCTACCATTGATTATTTTCTTTCTACTCTCCACTATTCAATTTTATTGAAGATTTATCACTGCCAAGACTTGATTCCATATCATATATTTTCCAATATAATCCTCCATTGACTGTTTATCAATTTAATAACATTATTGGTTTGACATTTCAATGTATTTTTTAGTCGATATTTGTTTTCCAATCTATAATGTTGTATAATAAAATTAAACACTTGGTATTTGTTACCTATCACTATTAACTATGTTATCCTAATATAATAATCAATAAATACAATATAATGATTTTTCACTAATAAAAGTTGGTAATATTGTCTTGTAAACATCAAAACCCGACCATTTTTTAAAACTAGTTATGTTCATGTCTTTCCGCTTGTATTTATTTTTGAATGATTTTCCACTTTCTTCAAATATAACATGAATGAGTAGAATCATGTTTTTTATTAGGGATGTTACCTGAACCATTGTATTTCATAAAATTATATAATAATTTTTTCCTCATGTGGACAATCTATTTGAGACATAATTTATTTTTATTCTCCAATGATATAATGCACATTTCTTCTTCTCCACTTGTAAAGAAAAATTTTAAAATTTTAGTTTCTATGGTTGAAAATTATTACCATATTTTTAGTTGATATTATAAATATTATTTGTAAAGCTTAGATAATTTCCTGAGTCATGTAATTGTATTTTTTTTAGATATTTAAACTGATACCTTAATGATCCACTTTTTTTTCTTTTTAATGTCTTTTTCGCCTATTTTTCCCTTACAAGAATCAATAATATTTTAGATATCATTATTAATAATAATTATGAATCCTTTTCATATTTAAGTCTCATCATAAGATTATTTTTTCACATTATAGGTCACATTCATCAACTATGATGAATTCATAATATAGATTGATTTATTGATTTTAAAGAAATTTCTTCTACTATGGACATCTCATCCCTTTCCTTCTAGATCAAAGTCTATTGGTTCATATTTCATGGTGGTTTGTATACATGATCCTTCTCCAGATATAATAGATCCTCCTCCAAATACAATTCTATCAATGTATTCTTGGTTATTCTCTTTCTCAATCACTCCAGTAGCTACTGTGTCATTCCATTTTCATTCCTCCTTGAAATAATCTAATAATTAATATGAAATACATGGATTTGTGTCCATAACCATCACACACAAAAAATATTTATATAAAATATATCAAAAATGTTTATTTAAATGATCATCCCTTAATTTTTATTGAGTTACGAATTTTCTATTTACTATAGCATATGTGTTTTTTTATCCTCTAACTTTCTACAATAATAAAAAAATTGAGGTGTATTTTTTTGTGTTTTAAATAGGTGGTTAAACATTATATTAGATCTATCCTAAGTAAATATTATTCTTATGTGTGGGAAATTTAATTGGTGTATCATCCATGATAAAATTTTTCTTACGATCAAGACCGAAACATACCCTTACTTTATTAAAAAAATAAAGGTGATTATCAATCATATTTGTTGGATCTATATGTATCTCATTTATCTTTTCAACATACAATGCAATCTAAATTCTCAATTTCATTTTCCGAGTTATAATTCATTCTCAATTATCCATCATTCATCTAGAGTTGTTGAATTTTCATTAAAACTCTCCAATTAATTTGAACCTTTCTTTACCCTTTTTTTAATTCATCAATAATATGATCCTTCTACTCCACTGTAAACTTTAGTTCAACAAATTTTTTTAATTTCTATATATTTTAAATGTAAATATTTTCATTAAATATAATTAATGTTTATTTTTATTCTTTTTTGATTCTCTATATAGTGTTTTGGGTTATGTACCATTACATCGGAATACTTTTTATTGTCAATATAAACATGTGTTTCTTGAATTTGATCCTATAACACATCTATAAGGTCATAAAAGCCATGAACATTATATTTTTTACTTCCTCTATACTCCACACACTATAATTTTCAATTATATCCTTAATAACTTATTTTTTTAGGTCTTTATAATATTTAATCTCTTATAATTTTTATTCCTATGAGCTAATTCACACGTGTGAAAAAAATGTTGATGAAATTCTATTTGATTCATTTCATTCCATTCACATATCTAAAATATTTCATCATGGGTAGTCAATCTTATAATTTTTCAGAAAACAACTTCTTGCACTTGAAAGAAAGGCGACCGACCTTTCTACATCAAAATAATGTTACTTACAAATTCCCTTTAAACTTACCTTTCCCTATTTTAGTTATAATTAAATAAATTATACAACGTAATCAATTAATTTTCCATTGTATATTCTTAAATAGTGTTATTTTAGTTACCATAAATTCCCCTTGGCTTGATATTTAGCTTTATATAGGATCTTATCCATTAGTTATAATCTCATAGAAAAAATTATTCTATTAAAATCATCAAGTAATATAATCATTGAATCCATTTACTCATCTAATAATATTTTTAAAATTTTATATATAAACACTTTAATGGTTGTGGGAAATCCAAAAATAACATTATACAACGATTTATTCATCACTAAATTAACTTACCTATTTTATGAGGAGCCAAAAAAATAAAATACAACAACCACTCTGGATCTTCTCCAAGTGACTCTATACCAGATATCCTCAATTTATACAAGAATGAAATATAAACATCAATAAATAACAATGAAAGAGAACAATATGAGTTTTACCAAAACAATACATGTCGAGAATATATAGGCTCAACTAAAAAATTTTGATTAGTTCCATATAATGAAATTATAGCATTGATGGTTTCAAAAACTATAGATTGGACCTAAACACCACCATATAGGATAAATCAAACTTCTTATTTACAACCCATAATAACAAAAAGTTTCTTATAAATCCTTCATCTCTAGAAGTATTTGTATAAAAAATTTTCATAGGATTTGAGAATAGAGGTTTTTCGAAGTTGCAACTGGAAAAAATGAATGAAAGTGTATAAATAGTAGAAGTAAGATATTGAATATCACTAGACAAGCACTAGAAATGAACGTCTAGAATTATTATAGGAACATCAATAAACAGATAAATCACATGAACCAATTTAAAATAAATAGATTTTAAGGGTTCCCAAAAGATATAAACGGATCTTCAAAGATTAAAGAATCATGAATATTTTTATTAAGACTCAATGTAATCAATGAGAATAATATTTTACTAGAATATATATATATTAAGAACAACTAGGAACACACCTCCATCAACATCAGTTCTACTAAAAAATGAGGAGCAGCGCATCCCAAAAATGGATCTAGGATATGGTGTAGGTAGAAGAATGGAGTTCTTGGAAGTGATAATGCATCACGATAGCCACTAAATCCAAAAACACCAGAAAATTTATATGGATGGATGAGGAACATAGGAGGAGAAAATGGATAATGGAAGGGTGTTTCTATAGAGATACTGGGATACTAAAAATGAACCTAAAAAAATTGTGGCTATAATATTTCCGTATATAATGCCTCTAAGGAGTACATACCTTATATATATATATAATATTTTATTTCATGGAAACTTTTCTATAATAATCAAAACATTCATATTTAATTGGTGTGTAAATATTATCAAGATTATTCAAAATGTTAATAGCCAAATGAATTTATGTAAGTCCATGTATGTCCTCAATAGTAACTATCACCCTATACATAAATGTGTCAACATATTCATTTATATGCATCCTAAAATCCTCATAATTAATAAAAATAAGTTTATCCTTCACCCCTCATACGTTTGACTCAATTTTATTGATATTTATAAATTTTTTCAAAATGGAATATTATGATTTACATGATATCACCATTGTGTGTATTGTTATTGAAAAATATTTTTTAGTGGATCCATGTACCACATTATATTTTGATAATTAAAAATATTTACTTTTTATACTTCCTATAAATGTTTTAATACATTTTATTGTGCTTTTAATAATACAAGATTAACCTAGACCATATCATAATATTTCATTGATTGAAAAAAATATTATATTTAATTTTTGAAATTATTCATAAGATGTTCTAATAGTTTATGAGTTTTCCTATGATTAATAGGTCTATTAAGACATTAAAATATCATTTCTAAAGGTTTATATTATTCCCACATATCAATTTCACTATAATCTATATAGAAAAATCAAATCCAATGTAGTTGATTTTTAAACCTTGTAGTCATTTTTTTAGTTTAGGTTACCCTCTCTATTATGACCATAACTGAAGTTACGGAACTAAAAATTGAGTGATTATTTTATTTTTTTATGTATAAGAAAAAAATTTATATTTAATTAGGAAAATAAACTTTTTAATAGATATCTATCATATGTGAAATTACGATAGAAGTCATTGTATGTTTTTAGTATTATTTCTGCAGTCTTCCAGAATTATTTTTCTACAATTTTTTAATAATAACATGAGAAATAGAAATATGATTAAAGTGATTATTTATTATTTATAAAATAATGAAATTTTTTAAATATCATTTAAATAGAACCAAAATAGATTATTAAATTCATTCTGTCTATTTTACTTATGAAATTTTGAAAGACAATCAGATTATAGGTTTTAGAAATTTTGATATATGAATCACCTATGTGATGAATTAGCTTATATGAATACCTTATTTAAATCACCTACATAATGAATTTCATCATCAGAATCCCCTAAGTTGATTCACCTATTTATTTAATTCTGCTAAATTGAGAAAAATTTATACATGAAAAACACCTATGTAAATTTTCCTATATAGTTCACTGAATTTCTATAAGTCGTTCTAAAATCAGGAATTTTAATTTTTTATATATAATATTTTATATTTCACATTAATGTATGTTTATTTCAAATAATTGAAATTTTATAATAAAATTTTAAAGATATATTAATTACGTAAAACCTATTTAATTTTTTTGTATTGTTTTAACTATGTTGTTATGAAGATCCAAGTGTGTTTTCATTTCAGGCATAAACCTTTCAACATGAAACACAAAACAATATTTTTATATGGTTTAACAATATTTTATTTGTTTTTATTGTTTCTAAATTAATATTAATTGATATTAAACTCATTAAAACTGACATTAATATATAAAATGAAGTGTAATTAGTTTTTTATATTCTTCACACATTTACTTATTGTTTTAAATGATACATTTTTTAATTCTATATTTCAAATTAAAACATTATATTTTCATGAGATCTTTTATTGAACAACTATTATGGATAATGATGGAATTATTTAAAAGTTATTCCAAATTAGTTTGAATTGTTATTTATTATTTTAAATTCTGATCACACTTTTTGTTATATTTTTACAACTATAATTCTACTATTTTCTCAATCTTTATGATAATAAAATATATTATTTTAAAATTTTAAATTTTATAAACTATCAAAAATATGTGGATTTTATTTTATTTTTAAGGTGTTTGGGCCTTCATACTATATAGAATGTGTCAGTAATAGACTACTCATGTGTTACTTCATCTACACGAGCTTTTTGATTTTAGATAGATAGAAAGTGAAGGGTATGGTGGTTTTGATACTATAATGTTTTCTACATTCTACGTATGTGGAACATTTCTAACTGCTCTAAGATGATCTCTAAAGGTCTAAAAAAATACTTTCATACCTTCTTCTACTACCTTGATAAGACAATATATATGATCAATCACTCAAGAACCAGTACTTGTGTTTAATTATTCTTATATCTATTTCTTATGGTCTCTTATGTATGTAACACTTCTTCACTACTCTCACATTCTTTAACTTTCACTTTATGATTTTTAATATAAAAATATTTTTCTATCTTCTTTTTGTAACTCCATGATTCTTTATTGGGGAATGTTAGGTTTTTGAATCCCAATATTTAAATTCATGGATATAATTGGGTTGTGACTCCCCATAAAACATTTGCATGTCTTTTTTTATAAATCCATTAAAAAATTATTTTGTAATCAGGTTATGATTCCCCTTAAAAAATAATATTTTTTCAAAATTTATCTCTTACTGAGTAGTGAGGTATATAAGGGTAGGATAAGTTCATTTTAGACAGAAAAACTATAAAAACATCCATGTGATCTTTATTATATTCTAGTTCTAATTATATTCTTTAATTAAATTTGAAACATAATTTAGATAATTAATTAATCCCATTAAATATTTATTTGGATTATTCACCCCCTCTCATCTAGACCATCTTTTGTCACCTTATTAAACCTAACTATTGGTATCTGAGGTTGTTCCATTTGAGATTTAGTTAATCCTTTTATAGAGTTTTTCTATATATTATTATGATAACATTTTTCTAGACCTCATCGGTTGAGGAAAAGATCTATAAGAATTAATGAATGAATAAAAATGACATATTGATTACTCAGAAACCACCTCACTATGATAGTAGTTATTATGGTTATTGGTAATATATAATGGAATCATGCCTCAAACAACTAAGAATAGAACATTGGTCAATCATAGGAAAACATTAAAAGAAAACAGTAGCTGGATCAGATACTCTTATTGGAAACAATGATATGAAATTTATTTTAAATTAAATGTTTGGTAATATTTTATATTTTTCTATTAATATAAGTTTTTTAGTCATTTTTCATTATGTAATACAACTCATGAAATATTAACGATTCTATAGGTTATTCACCATGTATTAGAAAATATTATTAGAACCAAGAATGTAATTCTTTGAGAAGAGTATATGGATTTCATGATGGGTAAAGATTCATGTGTAAATAAAATCTTTCACTAATCTACAATCATTGTTAACAAAATTAATTACCTTGGAGAAACATTGGATAAACCCATACTTGTTGAATGATTCCTAAGAGATCTACACAATAAATGGCATAAAAATATGGTTGTCATCAAAATAAAGTAAACAATTTAAAATAATAGACATATGATGAAATCATCATATCAATTCTTCAATATGAACATGAGTTGAATAATATCATAGAATAAGAGACTTTGAAGAATAAAGGTATTTATTTTATATAAAATATAGATGTTATTTTAAACTCATATAAATATAATTCATATGAAAGTAAAAAAGGGAGAGTTTTAGTATAATAAAATGTATTTATAATTTTATGAAGAGAAATAAAAAGTTAAAGAATACACCAGGCAATGAATAAAGGAATGGTCAAAAATAAATTAAATTTACAATATATGGACCAGATGTGAATTTTTATGGTTGTATAAATATGGGTTTTATCAAACCCAACTATCTAATGTTGATGAAATAATTAAGCGATACTAATATAAGAAATAATTGAAGATTTATTATAATTATGCATGGATGTGAACTGAAGTATTTTATTCAAGTTATGAATCTAGAAGTGAGAAATAGTCGGTTAACCTATGTTTTATAGTGAAAAATATATATGAGGTTAGTAATGATTTTAATTTTTCTTATTTTCTAATAAATATGGTTATAAATTTTATGAGTAGTATCAAGAAAATGAAAAATATCAAAAATATGTTCTAAGAGTTATTGAAATGTATAATTAATTAAAAAAATAAAATAATTGTCTTATCGGAGAAATTAATAAAGTCATCGAAGATAATGATGATCTTAATGAAGAAATAAGATATTATTCTTCATGTCCTAATGGTGAAATCTATGATAATTTTGAGTTTTTAGTAAAGAAAATGTTAATCTTAAAAAGGATGCTAAAATCTTAAATGAAACATTATTTGTATTTATTTAAGAAAATTAAAAATATGAAAATATTGTAGCTATAAAAAAATTGAATGTTGAAATATCCTTTTGGGGTATAATATATATTTTACAATGTTAAACAATAATAATTTTTTAAATGTTTTTCTAGAAAGGATTCATCCATTACATTCATTAAATTATTTATGCAAGTAAATTATTCTAATGAATATTCAGTTAAATATACTGAATAATTTGGTTGTATTAAGACATTTATTTAAAAAACATTCTAGATTATTATCAAATAAAATTTTCAAATTTCATTCGGTAAAAAATAATTATATTTCTAACCCAGTTGGACCTAAAATAGAAAGGGTTCCAAAAATGTCAAGTAATTTATTTTGGTAGGTAAAATGTATTTTTTGTGTCATAAAGGACACATGGTATAGGGACAATGGTTTTTTTGACACATGATTAGTGACCTATCGAATTTCCTCTTTTATACCAAATGTGATGGAGGTTATATCACTTCTGAAGATGACTGTAATGGTAAGGTTAATGGTTTTGGTGAAGTGGGTATTTCAAATATTGTTTTAATTTATAAATTTATATAGGTTAAAAGGATTATACACAATCGAATTAGAACCTCCAAAAAGATTTATTATATTATTCATGTTATGTTTGAAGAAGATAAATTTTTCATGTTTGAAGATAATTTTGTTTTATGTTATGCTAATAGAAAAGGTAATATTTATTATATTATTTTCTATAATTTACCTAATCAATGATTCATGTCTCTTAGTGAAATTGAAATATATGATGTCATTTGGAATAAAAATATTAGAGATTCATATTTATATATGACGCACAAATTAAATAATAATGAACATGTTTTAGATTTACGCAGATTAAATGTATGTAGTGATTTTGTTTCTGATTTTGGTTAAGGGTAGAAACACAAATAAATTATCAGATATTTCTGTAAAATTTTTACTTGAAATTTTCTTTAATTATTTTAACTTAATTAATTTATTCAATGAGAACTGCTAGTTTAAGTGGATAGAAATATGTTTCTGTTACTATTGATGATTTTAGCTGATTTACATGGGTTTATTTCGTGTCTCATAAACAGGTAACCTTATCTATATTTATTTATTTTTTTAATCTAGTTCAAAATTTTAATGTTTGTTTAATTTATTCAATTATAATTTATTATTAAGCTGAATTTTTTAATTTTATTTCTAAAATTTTAAATGTAGAAAATAGATATTCTCATAATTTTTCAACTCCTATAACACCATAATAAAAGGTTGTTTTAGAGTAGAATAATAAATTTTTACAAAGATGGATCGAACTATTCATAATGAAAAAGGATACCAAAATACTTTTGCGATAAATATATTAATACATATTACTATGTTTTTAATCGATTTTATGTTACACCTTTTTTGAGGAAAACCTATTATGAATTATTTAAAGGTAAAAAACTAATTTTTGGTTATTTTAATGTTTTTTTTTTGTAAATTTTTTTCTTGAATACAAAATATTATTTAGATAAATTTAAAGATAAAAGTGTTCATGGTATATTTTTTAATTATTTTTCTACGTGTAAATATTATATATTTTGTGATAAGAAAACCATGACTGTTGAAGTATCTATGCATATAATGTTTTATTAATGTTGTGATGTTCATAAAACTATTTAGGAAAATATGAAAGGTGATTTTAGGGATTTTATTTTTGGAAAGGATAAACCTAAAGATAATGTCTTTTTAGGGGGAGATATATGCTTATCATTATAATGCAAGATCATTTAGGATTAATAAATATCATCTTATGGACAATGTGATGGGTAATATTAGTTCTTGTATGAAAACCAAATTTTGTACATTAAACTTCTTTCCAAACACTTCTTTTTTTATAATCATGTTCTTGGTAATATTTTTTATTACTTAAATTATCCAAATTATATTATTTCTATGAAATATGATAATAATAAATTTTTTAGAAATAATATTTTTTATATTACTGAATTTAATATGGATTAGAAGGTAATTATAACCAAATGGATCTTTAGAAATAGTTTGAATGAATGTAGATAGATTTTTAAAATTAAAGCCAGACTATTTTTCTAAGGAAACTCTCAAGAAGAATGTATAGATTTTGGATCTTCATTTTCACCTATTTTTATGTTAGAAGATATTATAATCTTGTTATATTTTTCTTCTTTTCAATGTTTAAAGTTATAAAAAATGGATACTAAATGTGATTTCATAAATGGTGGTAAAACATAACAAGTTTATGTCTCTCAACCCCATGAATTTGAAAATAAAAATTTTACTAATCATGTTTATTAATAATATATTATTTATAATATTCTGAAACATGAACATTATTCTTGGTATGGGAGGGTCTATTTGATTCTATATAATTATGATATCAAAAAGGGTAATGTTGATCCTAATATTTTTATTAAAATAATTTCTAAAGATGTTTTTATAATTAAAAATTATGATGATGTTATAGTTTTTAGATCCTCTTGAGAATTACTTAATAATTATTTTTATGCGTTTATGTCATCTGAGATTGATATGAGCTCAATGGAATAATTAAAGTAATTTATTAGAATTAAACTTTCTCAAATGAAATACGGGGTCTTTCATAATCAATCTATTTTTGTTAAAGATTTTTTTAATAGGTTTGGTCTAGATTATTGTAAGTCTTTGAAAACATCAATGGGTACTAGTTGTAAATTATATTTTGATGCATCTGGTAAATGTATAGATATAAATTTTTATATAGGCATAATAGGTGACCTAATTTATTTAACTACATAAAGACCTAATATCATGTTTAGTGATTTTTTATGTATAAGCGTTCAAGATGAACCTAAAGAAAGTCATATTAAATATCTGAAAAGAATAATTATATATGTCAATGGAACTGTTAAGTATGTCTTTTTTATTTTAAGTCTAATATTTTTGGTTTAAAATCATATAAAAATATGATTTTGGAGGATATAAAATTTATAGGAAAAAATAAGTTTTGAATCAATTTCTAAGAAAAAAATTAATTATTATTTGGTCTTTTAAGAAGAAATTATATATTTCTCAATCTACTATAGAATCTGAGTACATCTCTGCTACTAGTTGTTGTACTCATAATTTATTGATTAAGAAAAAAACATGTTATTTTGGTATTTATCGTGGTAAATTTATTATTTATTTTGAAAAGATATCTACAATTCATATTTCAAAAAATCCATTACAACATTATAATACAAAGTATATCGAGGTTTAATTTTATTCTATTAAAGATCATGTGAAAAAAAAGATTTTTTAGATTTTATCCCAACAAAAAATCAACATACAGATATCTTTACTAAGCATTTTGACTTTAGTCAGTTTTAAAATATTTAATTTGAGCTTTAAATGTTGGAATAATGATAGTTTTTTTGTTTGAATTTGTTTATTGAGGGTTTTAATGTATTTATATGCTGATTTTTTTTAGACATACATGAAATTGAAAAAATATGGAATATTTTTTTATATTAATATTATTTAATTTATATACTAATTTTTTTATTATATATCTATTTTTATACCTCACATATATCCTAGATGGTGTTAACTAACATTTTAAAACTTTAATTTTCATAAATATTATTTTGTAAAATATTTCAAATAATTTTTCTCAAAAACAATTACTAATTCTAATTAATCATTTAATTTTATGTTTTAACTATGTATGGAATTATAGTGTCTCCTTGATACCTATTTGAAAAAGTGAATGTTTAAGTATAATTTATCCAATATTTATAGTTGTCTTTTTTTCATTACGATATAACATAAACTCATTTTTTAAACCTTTTCTTTTTTCATAATTTCAATAATGGGGAGAAATTTTTTAAATTATACTTTGTTTTATAATAATAAAAAGGGGACTAATGTTGAGTGGCTCATTGAACTACATTTTTTATGATAATTACAAATATTTACTGTTTTTTTTTAATGCTATTAATACTCTTAATTGGGTGTTGATTAAAGTATTCTTAATCTTTATCATATTATAATATTTATTAGATTAAAATAACTCTATATTTGAAAATTTGATTCGTAGTAACATGTTTTACAAGTCTATTAATGTGCTAATAGAATAAATAATTTTTTTATGACCTTAAAAAATCAGTTTTAAATTTTTTCTACTATTCTTTAATATCTATTTTACTTTACACTATGTACCTAAATCAAAATCCACATACCATATTTGTGAATCACATAGCCACTTCTTATTTTTTTTGGTTACCCTCAATATTTTTAAAATATCTTGGGATACACATATCAAAATTGAGGGATTATTTTTTTCTGGAAATATAAGAAAAAATAAATACATTTCATTTTAAGAAATAAAATTCTTAATCGATATCCATAATAACTTAAATTTTTTGATAATTCACAAAATGTTTTGAGTCTTATTTATATACTTGTAAAAAAATATTTTTCATCTATTTTTTAATCATAACTTGAGCTATTGAAATATTATTATAGTGATTAATGATTCCATAAAAAATAATGAAATTTTATAAATATTGTTGTAAATTAGCCATAGTTGATTCTACCATTATGTATTTCCATTTTAGGTCTGAAATTTGAATCACCGACATAATGATTTCACTTATGTGAATCCCTTAAGTAAATAACCTTCGTGATGAATTCACCTATGTGAATCACCTACTTTGATTCACCGACATGGAAACCGTCTATGTAATTTTTCCTATGTAGTTCATTGAATTTCTATAGGTTGTTCTAAAATATTTAAATTTACTTTGTTTTATGTATTCTATTATATTTCAATTTATTTCATGTTTATTTCACACAGTTAAATTGTTATAATGACATTATAGAAAAATTAAATATGTAGAACCCATGTGATTTTTTTTCATTATTTTAAACATGTTTTTATGAATATAAATATGTGTTTTAGTTTCATGTATGAAACATACAACATGAAACTCAAAAAAAAATATTTTTATTATTTTATATTATTTTCTTTGATTTTATTGTTTCAAATTTAAAATTAGTTGATATTAAAATCACTAAAACATATTTTAATTTCTATAATAATGTGTTATTTTTTTAAAAAAAAATCTTCATATATTTACTACTTGTTTTAAACATAGGGTTCTTGAATTTTATATTTCAAATTAAAACATAGTATTTTCATGATATCATTCATTGTCCTACAATTTTTCAGACAGTTTAAATTATTTAATATTTATTCCAAATTAGTTTGAACTATTTTTATTTTTTTAAAATCTAGCCATGATTTGAGTAATATTTCATTAATGATAATTTCAATATTTAAAATCTCTTTTCAATAAACCAGTATATTGTTTTTGAATTTTGAATTATCTTACCTCTCTCATCTGTGTTGAGATAGTTTGTTTTAAAAATTATTTGGATCCTTTCTGCTATATAGAATTATAATTTAACAGAATACTCATGTGATACTTATTCTATTTGAAATTTCATATTTTATAGTGACATTGTGGGAAGACTGTGGTGGTGTTGATATTGTAAAGTGTTTCACATTCAGACAATGCAGAACATTTCTCACTACTATTAGAAAATCTCTAAGGGATGAAGAGAAACATAATTGACTTATTTTACTTCCTTTATGAGATAATAATTTTGATCAAACACTAATGAAATAGTACTTATGTTTTATTTTTATTAAATCTATATCATTATAGTTTCTTTATTCTGTAAAACTTCTTCACATATCTCATGTTCTTTCACTTTCTATTTATTATTTTATATAAAAATGAGTTTTCTATATTTATGTTGTGACTCTTAGATTCTAATGTCATGATCATTTTCTTGGAGACTCTTAGTATCTAATGTTTGGGTTAAAATTTGGGTTTGACTCTATATAAAAAAACATGTGTTATTTATTTTTATTTTCACCCTATAAATTATGTTTTAATGAGAGTATGATTCCACTTCAAAAATAATATTTGTGAAAAAATTTCTCTCACTGAGTAGAGGGGTATAAGAGTATACTTATTCCACTTTAGACAAAAGTTATATTAAAAAACATCCTTATATATTTTTTATTATGATAATAATTATATTGATTAACTAACATTGAAAATTAATTTAGATATTAATATATTTCTTAAAATTGTAATATGGTCAATTCACCCACCCCCTCTAGACCACCTTTCATAACCTTATCTAACATGACAAAGATCCATCTATATCATTTATTTATTTTGTGTTTTTTACATTCAATTACTTTTGACCACTTTTAGTGAGAACCCAAATTTTTATATTAATAAAAAATACATAAATAATAGCCACACACACATCTATGTGGAGAGACAATAAATCACTTTTCAATAGATTTCTCCATAGATGGGAATTTTATTCATTAAAGATTATAATTAAATTATTATTCACACTTTCTAGGATAACTCCTTAAAATATAGAAACACCTAGATAATAATATATAATATATTAAATGAAAACTAAATCTAAAGCATTCAATATGATACCCATTTTTGGTCCCATATTAGGATGATGCCTTTAGAAGGGGTGAATAAGGGTATTCCCATTTAAATTACCTAATTTACAATCATTTTATATGATTATTCAAAACAAAAATATTTTTCTCAATAAATATGAATGAACTGAAGAAAAAGGATACAAAAAAATTCTTACATGGTTCATCCATAATAGGCTATATCCAAGTATCATGCACTCAAATATGTGTTATCATACTAAAATAACCTATCTATTCTTATTAGAAATTTTTTTTATCAATCCATATCCCTGTTGGTTTATGATCACTCGTAAGAATGAAAACTCTATTATCTCATACACAACTAGAATATCCTTCCACTCAAGTGTATAACTTTTGATATCAAAAATCAATAGCAATAGTTATACCTCTATTTTTTTTAATAACATGACCTTTTTTATTAATATTATGATTTAATATTCAAAATATTTGTTTTTGGATTGATTTTTCAATAGTATGAATGATCATTTAATTTTATAGAAATTTTATCTCTCCAAAAATACCTATATACATCCATTCTCACCTTCTCTATGTTTAAACTTCATTCAATGATTTTAAAAAAAATCTCAGTTTTCATTGAATCAATACTTAACATCCTTTATTAATCAAAGATAGAACCATCCATTTTGGTCATTAAAATTTGAGTCAGTATCCACCCATTAAATAAAAAATCATTATACTTTTAAAAAAATATTCAAACATAGATATTATGCAGCATGTGACTAAACTGCAATGTGGTGAATAAAGCCAGGGCATGCTTTTCATGTTAATAATAGGCTGTGAAAACCATGGTAGGTAAATATTACATATCATTAAAATATATCAACTTATATGTTTTTGAAACATATATATTATACACCACAATGTTAAATCTTGTAAACTGTGACATGACTTTTTCATAGTTACATTTCTATATAAAATGATTTTCCAAAAACACCCACAATTATATATTACTCACTATTTTTATTTCCACCATATTGAAACACATAATTTTTTCTCTTCCCTATATAATAAAAATAATTTTATGAAAAAGTGTTTTAACTAACACACCTTTAATGATGACTAAACATTCTTTTTTCTTCAAAACTTATTTCACTATGCCGATTTTTCTTCCACATTCCATGTTGATAAAAACTCTAAAATTAGGAAGTTTTGACCATGATTATGACTACTATCGGTTGTCATCTATCTCTCTAACATTAAATAAGACATAAAAAATATAAATTTCAATATCATTTGGTTTTAAAATCATGGTGAAATCCATGGAATTATGTTAATTACCATAACTTTGTTTTGCTTTCTCAACAAAACTTCGACCAACAGTTCTTAGAACATAATAAAAATTTCAGAACACTTTATTTAATGAATTATCAATGATAAACTGGTTATTTTATATGATTATTATAATTTCCTATCATCAAACACAACTTCAAAACACTTATACGGGTTTTCCTTACATGATGATAAGTATATGTTTCCACCAGTGATCTAAAATATAATACTACAAGATTTTCTGAAATATTTTTTTCAGATGAATTTAATATTTCTGATATTTTGAATTACAAGGATCACTGAGTTTATCATAAATTACACCAAATACTATGTTTTTATTATGTTACACACAATATTGAGTCTAGATTGTGTTACATAGAAAAATTATTGTTTCTTATATTACATGCAACACTGATTTTAATTTCTGTTACATGAAACAATTAGTCAAATTAAATGTTTCATAGTATTAAAATATTATTATATAATAATTATCATCTAAAAATTGGAATGTTTGGTTTTAATAATATTAACTAAATAGGTAAAATATATGGTTTAAACATGTATATAAACCAAATTCTTCAGTGAAAAGTAAATTAATAATTAAAAAAATATTTTAACATAAAAGATAACGTTCTATAAAAAAGTACTTTTATGAAAACAACATGTTTTACCTTAATGAATTAAAAAATATATTTTTGGTAAAATATTTTAATAAAATTTAAAAATTATATATTCAATAATCTAATTCGAATTCATATTATGTGTTTTCTAGTTAAGTGATTAGAATAAATCTAATTTGTTTTTTAAGAATTTTATTCTTTCAATAAATAGTTTTATTACATTTTTGTGCACTTATTTTGAAAATAATTTATGAAAATTATAAAAATTTATTTGAAAATATAAAATTAATTTTTTAAATTATCATTTAAAAATTATATTTTGGTGAATTTTTTATAATTTTTATAACCTATATTTTTATGAATAATAATAAATACTAAATTGTAATTGAAAACTTCCTTTTTATTTAAATTATTTAAAAGATAAATGATATTTTAAATTAGTTTTAAAATAAAAATAGTTAAATTGTATATCTGTTAATCCAATTTAGTTTATTTTAATCAATTCCATATTTATATATTATATAAAAACAATGTAATGTTCTGAATATTTTCACTTTGAAAACATGCTTTCTCATCGCGTCTATAGGATTATGTTTATATCAAAAAAATTTCACTTAAGTGAATTTATTTTGAAAAAATAGATTATATATTTTTAATTATCATAATTGTTTTTATTTACTAAGTGAAAATTATTTTTTTACTAAAATAAATAGTGAAACATTAAAAATTAATTAATACGATTAAGGTAAAATTGGGTTTATCTGGGGTGAAACTAAAAAACAAGAGTCAAAATAACTGAAATACATTTATAAAATATATTTTATGTACACATATAGACCCTATTATGTCTATATATTGATTATAATACATTTTGAATCCCTGTTTCATGATAAATATGTGGTTACAAATTTTAATTTTCAAATATTTATAAGTGTGCCACACATCTCACTTATAAAAGGAAACCCACTCTCCCTTTCTCTTCACAACATAATAACCTTTTGGTTTGGAAAATACCTTGACAAATAACTTCATAAATTACCTCTAATCATTCTATAATCCTTATTTTGGTTTTAAATACAAATTCGGAAGGCTTTTGGGGCAAACCTAATGAGGATACCTAAAAAAGAGGGAGCATTCTTCAACAAGCATTTTTATTTAATTTCATCCTCCAACTATATATATTATTATTAAGTCAAGATAATATAATAAAAATAGTATATAATATTTAAATATCTATTTTTTATGTTCATTACATAAAAACATCTCTACTTACATCAAATGGGTTACAGAATCATTATTCATGTGTGGGGTGGACAACGACCTCGCGAGCCGATGTCATTCATTTTTCCATTACCACCTTTCACAGTTGGATGTAATGATGGATAATATATATATATATATATATATATATATATTATTTAAAACATAATTAATCCTATTTATTCATTATATCATATATATACATTTTTTATTTTCATTCTATATGGGATACAATAGTGACATTCATGGGTACGACAAACTACCACCAGGCGAAATGATGATATTTGTTTTTTGCTAACGATTTACATGGAAGATAATAAGGATATATATATATACATATATATATTAAACTCATAATATAATTATATATTCATGAAAATTTTTGCATTTTGGAAATATAATGTATGATTTTCTTTCTTACCTTTTCACTCACTAAAATATGATTACTCCATTCATTTACATGATGACTACCGCCTTAATGAAATGATGTGACTCTCTCTTTTCATTACCAAAACATATTTATTACATTTATAACTATATTTACATAAATAATATGATATTATTACCATTATGGGAATATAAAATATTACTTACCTCTTTTCCAAATTGATCATTGAGAAACAGAAACGTTGCTCAGGCGTACGTATGGCCTACTATCTCCATCATCGAAACACACTTCATTTCTCAAAATCATATTTCATAATGGGCCTAAAAAGAGTAATTAATATATAAAGATGATAATTATTTAATTATTATTATTTTTTAGATATTGGAACATTTATAAATGTAAGGGTACTAAATATAAAAAATCAAAACATATAGGAAAAACCAATTGGTTATTACGTAAAACATGATTTTAACAAGGAATTGTTAATAAAAATAAAATAAAAGGTTATAAGTAAATAATATATGGTATGATATATATATTTATGGGTATATAATATATTTACAATAAACTTATATTTATAATACATGAGTTTTGAATGTGTACAAAAAAATTTGATACTTAAGGTAAAGGATTTTCATCTCACTTTTATTTTTATGTGAAACACATGACATATTCATCGCATATTTTTTATAAATGGTATATATAATATCCATTAATTAATTTTATGATCCTTATCATGTAAATTTTTTTTATTAAATTTACATTTAAATATATCAATTTAATTTTGATTATGTTTCAAATAATTACCAAATTAGTAATAGATTTCTATTATAGTCTCATCATTTATCGGGATTTATTATGATTAACTATCCTATATTGAAATATTAGAATATAAATCTAAATAATTCCAATTAATTTTATTATTCTATAGTTATACATCAAATTTTCAAGTAATATTAACAATTTCCCACTCTTTTGTACTTAAAATAATTGGAAAATATTTTGAATAAAAATTTCCATTATTTATATAATGGGTCAAAACTAGTTTTCATCCCAAACCATGTATTTAATAATGACTTAAAACAATTTTCTATAAAATTATTTATTAAATAATTTTTTACCCATTTTTTCCTTTATTTTCTAAACAATTAAATCAATATTCATGTTATTTTCCAAACAGTGCCCATTATGATTTTATCAAAAATGGGATAGGAATATTTGTTTTAATTTTTAAGGAATGAATAAAATTTTCCACAATAATGAACATTATTTTCATTGAAGCTTCTTTTATATGTTTTAAAGTTTATTTTCAAAAAAATATTTTTAGTTATATTTAATTTTTAGTATGAAATAGACATTTTCAAATAGAATTTTTTTCCTCATGAAATGTTCCATGTGATATGTTGAAATCATTCTCCATCCTAGATGATATAAATTAATTTAACATATACATTGATGGGTATAAAAACCAAGGATATCATTATTATTCTTCTTATGAATGATTTATCTTGATAATAGGTTTATGAAACCTCTTTATATTCCATTGGTTATTCCATGATAAAATTTTTATGAAACCATCTATTATTTCCATGGGTTATGCTATGATGAAATGATTAAATGATTAAAAACATGTCTCTTTTCTAAAGGTTATATTATGATAAAATGTTTATGAAACCCATTTTATTTTATGGGTTATGAAATAATGAATGTTTTATGATCTTGTGGCACACTTACGTATGATTTTCATTATGTGGTGGATGGGACCTCTACCTCTCTTAAATGGATTGGTTAAATATTGAAAAATAATAGTTCAATATGTTATAAATGATCTTAATTACATGTTCATGGTGTTTTGAGTGAACCTAATGATATGTTCAAAATGTTATGTGTGAACCTAATTACGTGTTTAAAATGTTATGCATGAAACTGATTAAATGTTCACAATATTATGTGTGATCCGGATTATATGTTCACGATGTTTTGTGTGAGCCAGATTATGTGTTTACAGTTTTATGTGTGGAATGTCATTCATGTACCAAATGTTGTGTGTGGACTTGGTTTCATTTAAGTATGTTTACATGAGGACCTCATTTCATGTCCTTAACATAAAGAGTGAACCTATATCTATTTGTAAATGTTCCAAACTTTATAAGAAGATGCGTATTAAAAACTATTTGTCTTATGAAAATGTTATGATCTCATTGATCCTTTTATTTTATTACCTTCTAATTCATGTCCTATAAAACTCCAACAATTATTTTAGGAATCAATATTACGATCTTTCATATGCAGGGTATGTTTATCAAAGTTTATGCTCATGTTCTCATACCATTATGTTCATGTACTTCTTATATATCTTCTTTATCTACACTTACTAAGCATCTATTATCACCCTTTAGTAGGATTCCTTTCCCCATGTTATGATGAATGGTTTTAACTAGGGTCTGTTTGTGAAGAATACTGAAGGGGAAGATATTTATTGGAGACATTAAAGATCTTTCATAAATTAAGAAGATTGTGTTCCAAGTTTCCAAAGAAACTAAATTGTTATGGTACTCAGGAATTTTCTTATGTAATGTAATTAATATTCATCTATAAAGATGCAACACCCATATATGAGAATCATGTGTATCTATATTTGGTTTTAAAAGAAACATTTAGTTAAAATTTAGAAACTAGGAGATAAAAACTTTAGTGATATCCCTAGGGGTATTTCTAAAAATATTTCTCGATATGTCTCTCAAGATAATTATAAAAATTATCCAAAGTATTAAAAAATATCTGGTAATTTTGAAAAATGATAGAGAAAGTGGATTCCAATAAATTGAATCCTTGTGTGTATACTATAAGTGGATATGGATCTAGTAGAGAGGTACCGTGGAGTAATTTCATGAAACATCCATGATATGTAAGTACATTGATAACTTATCTAACTATGAAATAGCCTGAAAGGTGTTCTTGATCCCCATAGGTAGGAAACTAGTAACTGGAAAATTATAAGATAAAAGAGGGAACTATTTTTTCACAAAACTATGGAAGATAATGATTACATGTATGTATGATCAACACTCAAAAGGGTGGAAGTACCAAAAACTAAATAGTTATAACAAAAACAAAACTAGTATATCCAAAAATTACTCAAAAACTGTCACAATAAAACCCAAACATTTGAAAGAAAATAAAAATCATCCTTAACTCCATGGTCTAAAGAATCAAGAACATCCACCAGTTGCAAGTGGAAGTTTACCTTTACTCAGACCAGGCATAAGAATGTATAAAAATTCCAAATTTTATAGTTAGTGTGTGAGATATAAATTATAGTAGGGTCTCACCAAGAATTCCATAATCATTTCCATAAATAATAAACTTTGTATTCTATTAATTTAAATAATATTAGGCATGACATTTTAATTTTAATATTGAAAATTAATAATCTTTTCATTATATATATGGAAGATATATCAAAACAACATTAAAATAGTCTTCAATGAACATTTTATATAAAATGTTTTATATAAATCTACAAGAATGATTAAAAAATTATGAAAATAAAAGTCATGCATATCAAGTCCAGTGAATCCTTGAGAAGAAATCACCATGTAAAAATCCTAAAGGTAAGTTAGTTTATAATGTAATAGTATATTCACAAATATTATAGTGATCAGGACCCTAGTCATGTGTGTACACACAAATACACTCCATTAGGGGAACCCATTATGTGAAATCTACACTGCAATAGGGGAACCCATCATGGGTAGTCATACCAAAGTTGGTTTAGTAGCAGTTTTCATCATCAATACATTGCTAGGGAGGAAATATTATATCATGCCTGTCCCAATTACCACTAACTAATTAGGATAACATGTGCTTCAAAAATCAATCCAATTGTAAATAAATCATTTTAAAACATTTTATAATAAAATTTCCCAATACCAATTTATAACATGCTTTTCCATTTGGAAACCAAATAATAGTTTTTCATCATTTCATGACACCTAAACTAACTTTTAAATATAAGAATCTTTCTCAAAACCAAAATCAAATCCTTTAATCAAAAATATTTCCAAATCATGCCATAATTTTTCAGAAATTCACCCCACAATTCCAATTCCATTTAATTTGGGGCATTTCCTCAAATATCATTCCAATTTCGATCCACGTATCAATGAATTTTAGATATATATTTATAAAACAATTTAAAACTCAATTCATTTTAATCTATACATTCAAGGATTAAATATTAGGGAAAATAATAACGGAATAACCTACCCTTTATCAAATATCATGAATCAACACCCACAACAAGATCTGCCAGCAAAGAAAGAAGAAATAAGATATAAAGAAGTAAAAACTAGAATCAAGATCCAAAAAAATGGAGTATCGATCCATCCAATATGTGATGATATATCAAACACTAATGATAAAAGACGGAAAGTTCATAATTGATAAAACAAGAGGGTACCCACTTACTAGAGGATATTAAATGTGATCATCCTCTCTTTGATCCTCTAAGAGAAGGGGTTTGAGGATCCATAACTGCTTCGTGAGATCTCCTAAACCAAGGAATTAAATTTATGTTGAGTAGAGGTAGATCAAGGGTTAAACAATGAGGTTCTTTATTTTAAAATTAAAATTCAAAAAAATTAGGCATTCATGGTTTCTTAGAGAGGGACACACAGTTAGATAAACCATGTTCCCTAATCATGTGCCCCTATACTAGGGTTAGTGGTTTCCCTAAGGTGGTCACATGGTATTTCAAACCATAAACCAACCATGAAATCCCTCAATGTCCTGGGTTTTATCGCATACTCTAGGGAGGGAAGTGGTCTAGGAAAACTATTTGCAAACATAAACATCCCAAAAAGACTCTAAAATTTTACATATTTCACCTGAAACAACCCAAGAGAAACCCCAATCTAAGAATGATAAAAATTAGGGTTGATGATAACCTAAAAAAATTAACACCCACTTATCAAATATCATGAATCAACACCCACAACAAGATCTGATATCATGCCAAGAAGTTTCCATATCAATTAGATAAGGACACCGGTCTCTCATTAATGCCTCCCTCTCTCATTTATCACGTGAATCAGAACCATGATTATATTTCACATGAAATAACAGTATCCTCACTCCATTATGTAACTTTTATTTGAATCTATAATACTAACTGGGTTCTTAGTAACAGTTAAATTAGTCTCAACCAAAAGATGTTCCTAGATAAAGACATGAGATGGGTCAAATTGAAACACCCAAACTGGTGATACATGGAACAAATTATTTATCAATTATTACTATGGTGGAAGTTCTAAATTTTACTCCACTTTCACCAACTACACCAAAACATCAAAAGGTACCACAAATTGAGAATAAAGCTTCTCTTACCTCCCATGATTTTGATGACCCAACCATGGTGAAACTCTCAATAACACCTTATCCCCAATAAATAAATTTAATGATATATGATGATGATTCGAATGTTATTTAAACTTACTCTATTTCCTCATCATTATCTGAATAATCAATTGAATTTTTATTTTTGTCTCCTGGGACAAGCTTGGTCCAACCAAAGAATTTTCATAATCCCAATCCAAGACAACATAGATTTACATAGACAGATGTACAAGCCTCAAAAGTATTCATTTTTATAGTGTAATGGTAATTATATTTATAAGTGAACTCAACTAGTTCCAAATATTCATCCCAATCTCCACCAAAATTGAGGATTTAGGCACAAGACTTGTCCTCATGAATTTGTATAGACCTCTCTGTTTGTCCATCTGAAAGGGGATGGTATTTCATACTCAAACAAAACTGATATAATATTTCCTCCTGAAGGCTTCACCAAAAATGAGAGGTAAAATAGGATATCTATTAGAGACTATAAAATATGGAGATATATGAAAATAAACAATCCCTTTAATATATATATTTATCTTCTCCTAAACATTAGTTGAATTTTGAATGGGTATAATGTGATACGATTTTCTTATCCAATCAATCGCATCCCATATAACATTCTTCTTTTGAGAAGTATACCGGAATCCAACCAAAAAATTCCTTAAAGATCACATCCCACTTCCAAGTTAGCACAAGAAGAGGCTGATGTAAACCTGAAGGTCTCTGGTGCTCGGCCTTGATCTGTTGGAAAGTATAGCAATGAAAAACAGATTCAATGATGTCTCACATCATAACTGGCCACCATAAACATTGACCTATGTCAAGGAACATCATTTTGGTTCCTAGGTAAACCTCCCGCTGGGAGTTATTGAAATCCCACGTCACAACTTTTATGAGAGTTAATGACACTACAATCTAATTATGAAAACATATAGTACCCTCCAGAGACAATGACCACTCAACGGTTGTCTCCCCACCATAAAGAGAGAACCTAACACCATAGAATTCATCATAATGATACTTCTCATAAAAATAATCTCAATAAGAGACGATTTCAACCAAAATCTTTCCAATAAAAACTTTCCCCCTCCTCTAAGACCCCTAAATAGTAGTATGTAAAAGAATCCAATAATTTTATCTCTTTTGATGATTCTTTCATAGCCTGGGTTGGAAATTTCCTCCTCAACACATTATAAATGATATTACATTTCACCGATCTATGAGAAAATTAAAAATAAAATGACCATAGGTACTACATCCAACACTACTAATGGATATTTAGATCTTTTTGAGAGATGATATAACTCATGGTATTGTGGTTGGAATACACGGTAAACATTTCATTGAAAAGAAAATGTTGTCAAATCATATATGAATTTATCACGGCTGAGAGTTCAAGGTCATGGGTCGGATAATTCTTCTTGTGTATTGAAATATGATGATACCCATATAATACCACCCACTCACCCTATAAAAGAACATATACCATACATGAACATAATGTTACACAAAGACCACATAGCCTTGCCTATCCTCTAGCATAGTCAAAACAATCACAAAAGATGAAATATGCTTTAGCTCAACAAAAGAACTGTGAGATTTATCATCCAAAGAAAAATTCACTCCCTTCCAAGTGATAGTGGTATTTAGAGAAGCTATCTTATTAAAACTATTACAAAACAATGATAACACCCCATTGATCCCAAGAAGATCAGAATCTCAAAAAAAATGTGTTGTTTCTCCCATGTCATGAAAGATTTCACCTTTTCAATATCAACTAAAATACTATTTTTCAATACCAAATTCCTCAACAACTTCACTTCCTTGATCATCAAATAACATTTGGATATCTTGTCATAGATTCATTGACTTCTCAACAATTCTATAACTTCTCTTAGATAACACACCTGATCATCCTCTAACTGATAGTAAAACATGATGTTATCCAAAAAGGACACCATTAATGTATCAAGATACTCATGGAAGATCTTTTTCATCAAATCCATAAATATAATTGGATCATTGGTTAAACCAAATGGCATGAAAAGATGCTCATAATGGTTATACCTTATCTGTAAGGTGATTTTTGAATTGTCAGATTATTTTATTCTCAACTTGTAATAACCAGATCGTAGATAAATCTTTGAGAAATACTTTTCCCCATTCCGATGGTCAAAAAAATAATCAATCAATGTAAAAATATACTTTTTTACCATAACTCAGTTGAGCTTCCAATAACCAACACATACATGATGTGTTCTATTAGTATTAATATAAAAGAGAACTGGCACTGCCCAATGTGATGCACATGGGTGTATAAATACTTTGTCCAACATATCATCCAATAGAGTCTACAACTCTTTCAATTCATGTAGTTCCATGTAGTAAGAATCAAGATACAATGTTTGAGTACTAGGAACTTAATAAATAAAAAATCAACCTATTCGGCCAATGGAAAACCAGATAATTCAAAAGGAATACTGTAAAGAAACACAACGAAAAATTGACAGAGATCATCACTCATAGATTCTCACTCCATATGAAAATCAAGCACTAATATTACTTTACCCAACTCCAGATAAAATGTTCTGGCTATAATCCACATTAGGTCCCATTCTCCATAAAAGATAATGCTCACCCTATCAAGCATAGTAAAGGAAACCCATCATAGATAGTAGTTAATTAGGACCTTATTAGAAATGATCTTATCCATCCCAAAAATTACATCATGAAGAATCATGTTGAGAACTTGAAAATTCTAGGTAATCTGAGTATTTGATGAAGAGAAGACACAAGTAGGGAAATAGAGACCTCGAAATCTCTTAATTCTAAGTGGTATAGTAACATCTATCACATAAAAAATGCTATATAGAAATATTTAGAAGGTTCAAAATATGATTTGTTATAAAAAATTGATATGCACTATTATAAAATAAAATAATCACCATAGATGATGCAATAGTGATGGTACCTCTCTTAGACATTGGACTGATATCAGCTTCATTGAGAGGCTCTTACTCCATGTGAAGAAGCTTTGTTTCGAATGCATGTGGTTTGAACATCATAGATCATGAATAATATGATTACACTAAAGTAAATTTTGGGGATGATGATCCCATTCCACTTTGAGGAGATGAAAAAATGGAATAATTTTGGTAGGTGTACTTAGAGACCATAAGAACTAAATACCTTTTGTGCCTCGGTATAGAAATGTCCCTAAGGACTGTAATTTACACACTCGAAGCAAGTCAAAGGGCCTCTTCCTGGTAATACAGTTGGTATAGAGGACACCTACTATCAAGAAACATCATGAGACTCATTATGCTTCATTTTCCCTATAGAGTAACTCATATAACCACCACTAGGAGAAAAAGAAACTCTTTTAAACCTAGAATTACCATCCTAGTCAAGATCGACCATAAATTCCCTATTTAACATGTCTGTATAATAAGATAGATTCACCAAGAAAACATAATAGATACTATCAGGTCAAAGAACCATCTCAATACATTAAGTCTTTAACCTCTTATTTGATATAATCTCATGTGAAAATAACATATGATCATAAAATAGTTCACATACTTTATCACGGTCCTAGAAGCATGTTCTATTTTGAACAAATGCATATTCATAGCATGTACCATAAAATATAGATAGAAATAGTCATTGAAAAGAACTCAAAAGTCTGTCCACTCTAAACCCTCATGTTTTTTTATTGTAACCATAGATTCCTTCCATCTACTATAAGGTCTTACTAGCTTAAAGGTGAAACATTTCACATTATTTGAATTTTGTGTTTCCATGAAATCAAATGGAAGATCTGTATTTCTCAACCAATATTTATCCACTTGAGGATTATTTGAGGCTTGGAACTCTGGTGTCTTTTGAATAAGAAACTCCTAGCCATTATTTTGAGATTCATCCCTCTGAGGTTACACAACTAGAGCCTAGATGGGAAGAGGTGCAGATTCTTATGCCAGAACATGGAAAACATGCACAATAATCTCAACAAGGTTTTATTCCATTGGCGGATCATCTCACTGGTGTTCACCAATATATTCCACTTGGGTACTATTCATATATATATATTTGTAGAGTCATGATTCTACACAACATTATCAAACAACATTGAATACATTAAAAGATTAATCATATTAGAAACTCAAACTAGAGTTATGAGAAAAAACAATCTAATCAGATAAAATATTAAGGTTTTGATTTCAAACTATCCAAAAAAAAGTATCGAAAATGCTATAATTAGTTGACATTATTCCTTGAGAAAGCTTTCCCATACCACCCATGGTAGCATGTGGATCCTTATGATGGGAGATGGCTTAAAATCACCTATAAATACCTCATATGTCCTGAAAAGATATTATATACTATATAATGAAATAAAGGGATGATTCTAAACATTCCACTTTGATACCACTTTGTCACAACCCATCCTAGATACCCTAGTAACCTGATAACCATGAAGAATTATCCATAGCCTTAATGGAATTATCTATCTACAGGAGTTGTTGACTAGAACTGGACATCATACAAGAAAATTGAGGGAATGAATTTTCTAGAAAACATGGAAAGATAAAGAACACAATGTAGTATTCTCAACACTCCAAATTAAGAATTACCAAAAACCAAACAGGTATATCAATACCCAAAGTAGTGCATCATCAATGTACTAAACAACTAAAAAGATAAACCCCAAATAGCCTAAAGAAAACATCATCCTCCACTCTATGATACAAGGGATCAAGAACATCCATCACCCCCAAATGGAATTTCCCCTTTACTAAGTCCTAGAATTAGAAAATATACAATTTCCCAAAAGAAAAGGTTTGGTGTTAGCTATAATTCCCAATAGGGTCCCTCCCATCATTCCATAATAAATGCCATAAACAATAAACTATATATTCCATCAGTTTAAATAAAACACTACTTGTAATTTCAATTTCAAAATTTAAAATTAAAAATGATATCATTCAAACAACTGGAATATATATCAAGGAAACATTCAAAAAGTATTAAATGAAATGTTTATATTAAATAGTTTATATAAATCATCCACACAAATAAAATAGTTCAAAAATTTAATTCCATGTATATCAAATCAAATGACTCTTGGAAAAGAAAGCATCGTGTACAAAAGCCACATGGTAAGACAATTTATTAGGTAATAGGATACTTACACATATCATAGTATCAATTTATCTAATCAGGTGTGGAAAAACAATATTCCAATAGGGGAACCCATTATGTGTTTTCTACGCCCCAATAGTAGAACATATCATTGAAAATTATATCGAAGTTTTTTTAGCAATGGTTGTCATATTAAATCAATTTCTATGGAGAAAAGGTCCTAGATTTATTTTCCCAGTTATGACTAAGAACCTAGTATAACATGTTCTTAAAAAATTAATCAAATTTAGAATCAAACACATTAAAACATTTTAAAAAATAATTTCACAATTTAAATTTATGTTATTTTTTTCCATTTCAAAACCAAATCATAGGTTTTAATCATTTCATGCCACTTCAAATCAATTTTAAATTTAATATTTTTTATAAAAATAATCATCAAATAATTTATTCGTAAAAAATTATGAATAAATCCATCATTTTTATTATATTTACCTCATAAATCAAATTACATTGAAATTAGGGTTTTCCCTCAAACCATATGACTATTTCAATCGAAAGATCGAATCATTCCAAATACATGTTTTAAAAAACCAAATTAAATTTTATATTTTAATTAAAAGTATAAATTTTATGGAAAAGAATCATATAACCACCTTCCTTTATTAAAATATAAATAATCAACACTAGCAATGAGATTTATCAATGAATAACAAAGACATCAAAGATCAAGAAATAAATACTAGAATCAAGATCCAATTAAACGATGTTTAGATACATCAAATATGTGTTGATCCAATAAGTTCTATGTTTGATGGAGGGAGATATATTTATAGATTATACAAGGGTAGATCCACATACTAGAGGAGATTTAATTTTATCACTCATGCTTTGATCCACCAAGAGATGTTTTTTAGGAGATAAAAACATTTTTTGAGTGCCTTATATAGAATTTGAGTTGGGTTGAGTATGGTTTGGTAGTGGTTAAACTGGGTAGTTCTATATTTTATGATTAAAATCCAAATAAAAAAGGTTTTTGGGAATGAATTCCAAGAGAGGGTCGCATATTTAGAAAAATCGTGCACTCTATATATGCGCCCCAAAAATGAGGTCCTTGGTTTATCCTTGGTGGGGTAGGATTTTTAAAACCATGTGAAAACCCTATAAAACATACCTCTTTATGATTTCATGAATTTCACTGGGGGTGTACAATTTGGGAAAACCATGCAACAATCATGCACAGTCCAAAAAGCCTCCAAAGTTTACCCAAAACAACATGACACAAACCCCAACCAAAAAATGAATAAAAGATGGGTTGAGGAGTAAATGAAAATATTTAAAATCAATTTATAGGTAATTAATCTTAAAAATTCACATTGAGCTAGACTCAATCATCACCTAATGCATGACAACGTGCCTTGCTGTACACATAGTTTGACACACTCGGGGGATATACATTATAAATTAAAATTCACTTTATAAACCTATGATAGATTTAAATAGATGATGACTATGAATGACCTAAGATAAACCTATGTTTTCATAGATTTAAAAAAGGTGTCATGATTTAGAAATCCTATTCGTGATTTTTTTTTCATGATTTTGTGTTTTTTCACTATGATTAGTGTTGATCACACTATGATTTTTGTTTTTCATAAATGGTGGGAACCAAAATGAATTGGGATTACATTGAATGTGAAAAAAATGTATGAGTATCCAAATGGGATGATAACTAGATTGAAGGATTCTATGATTATGCTAAACATTTATCACTAAACATAATTAACAACTTTTACCTTAACAAACATGCACCTTAACCAACTCATAGACTCACCAAATAAGAGAAGGACAATGTTCAATAAGATTTCAGGTAGTGGAAACCATGGAGGAAAGAAGATTATGTTTCCTCTATGTCGATAATGTGGGAATAATAACTCAAGAAAATGTCTCATAGGGATAAGAATATGTTTTGGGAGTGGAGTAAAATGACATATAGTAAGTAACTGCAACATAAAAATGAAAATATTTTTTAACATAATAGATGAGAAAAATAGTCTCCTTATGATATCATTTATTTTTAATGTTATAAATTTATAAAGTATGGTCATTATTAATATCGATGGCCTGAGGGGAATTGTCATGAAGAGAATTATCAAGGTTGTATGAGTAATAGTTTTACTGTTCATGATGAAGAGACTATGAATGACATATGAAATGAAATAGGTTTCTATGAATAAGAAAAAGAGTCTTGGTAAATGGTTTGATAATAAGTTGGATGAATTAAGTATTAAAGTATTGGAATTCAAGGATTATGTTATATAAATCATGAAATATATAATTATTTTTTAGTATATGTTTTTCATTATGGATTTTCATAAATATGACAAATAGTACTGATGGACTAGAAAAGAGATTTAACAGTGAGGTGGTACTTTACATAAAACACATTATTAAGGAAAGATAACCCTTAATATTCCACTAATGTTGAAAGAATTGTGTTTATTTTGGATGAATAGATTATTGATATGGATTAAGTAAATTAAATAGTACTGATTACCTTATAACTGATTAATGATTTGTGGAAAAAATTGTTTATACTATCATTGATGGAGTTTACAATATTTTTGGATTTTTGTAATATATACTATAATGTATGTTTTTTTATAAATAATGTGGAAGAATGTATGTTCTAAATAACATTTTATGGTAAATCCAGTTATTAAAATGTTTTAAAATAATACATAATGAAGGTATTCACTTGTTTGGTATGTGACAATCAAGAGAAACTCTATTGTATATGGGGGATTAATGATAAGTTGATTTTCAAAATGTAATGAAAATATTGAGATGTTTTTGTATTTTCATATTTTGTAAGGATAATAAGATTAACCATTTATAGTACGGATTAAGTTGGGCTTTGGTTGATGTTTTAGATATTATCATATTACTCCACCATATAAGGATTTATCCATAGTGGATAACAAATGATAACATTTTTTTACTAGAGATAAAAGGAATGACTTAGTATTCCATTGTTGATATTATTTAGTGATTTATACATGAAAAAAATCACTTAGAGTATGATATGAATTGTAAATTTGTAAATGCATGACCAGATGATTAAATTGTGAATATTAAACAAAAATTATATCAAGTAAGTACATTTTTATATGATCTCAATCTAGATGGATAGTGATATTGAAATAAAAAAATTTCTGACTATCATAATTTTGATGATATCAATTCCCTTTTTCATTACTCTTTGGTTTATATTTTTTTTATTTTAAACCTTCTCTAGATCACCCACTTTATTGTGATCAATGATCTCCTTCACTCTCTATAATTATTTACTCATTTATTCTGTTTCCAAATCTTCAATTCCCACATTTTTATCCTATTTTTAACACTAGTATATGTTATTGGATATTATATTCACACATACCTTTCTTTTTTTCAAGATGATGTTTTACTAACACTTTTTATGATGTTGTTTTCTATGAAGGAATTTTCAAATGTTAAACCTTTGATTTTTGAGATGGATTTTTTGAGATAGATTAATTTAAATGGGGGTAGAATGCAACACCCTAATATTTTGTGAAATAGTTATTCAAATGAATTTAAATTTTTTGATATTTTTCATTACTTGCAACACCATGTTTAACTTGTGTTACACACAACAGCGATATTAAATGAAACTTATCATAGTATTAAAATATTATTATATGATAGTTATCACTTAGATATTGAAATGGAGGATATGAATTGAATTAACCGAATTATGAAAATACATTTACTACATGGGTATATAAAATCAATTATTTTGGGAGAAGTTAATTAATAATGAAAAAAATATTTGAAAATAATGGAAATATTTCTATAAAAAAACATTTTCTATGAAGAAAAAAATGCCTTAATAAATTATAAAAAACGTTTGGTGAATTAATTTACTGAAATTTTATATTATTTATTCAATAAATTTATTAACATTCATTTTATTTTCTTTCTATACATGTGATATGAATAAATCCAACATTAATCTACAAAACTATATTTTAAAAAAAATGTTGTTTTATCACCTTTTTGGGCACTTATATTAAAAATAATTGTCGAAAAATTTAAAAATCAAATATTTAAAAATAAATTTAATTATTTAAATTAGAATATCGAAATTATCTTTGGGTGTTTTTTGATTATTTTCTGGAAAGATTAATTTTTTGACGAATAATGAAAAATGCTGAATTTTAATTGAAAGTTGTCTTTTCGTTTAAATTATTTAAAAAGATAAATTGTATTTTAAATTGGATTTAAGTTAAAATTTGATAAATTATATATATATATATATATATTACTCCAATTTATTTAATTGGAATCAATTTTATGTTGAAATTGTATACAAAAACTGTGTAATCTTTTTGACATTGTCTCTTCAAAAACTCACTTTTGTATCGCATATATGATATTATATTTAAAATAAATTCTTACACATCTTCAAATTTTATTTATAAAAGTAAAATATATATTTGAAATAATAATAATTTATATTATATTATATGTACAACTTAATTTTTGACAAAAATTAATAGTTAAAATTGTAAAATTATTTATTATGTTAAGGTTAAAAGGGGTTTAGCAAGGGTTAAAGTAAATATTAAATGGTAAAAATGGATAATAAACATTTTTAAAATCTTTTATATGGAAATAATTGTACTCTGTAGTGTAAAAGGATTAATAATAATACATTTTTTATCCTTTTGGCCTTAGGAAAATGTGGTTAAACTATTTTCTCTTCAAGAACTAAAAAGTGTTCAACTCACCACACTTATAAAAGAAACCCCCCTCTCCTATCATCTTCAAAAATTAAACCCATTTTTTGAAACCAAAATATTCCTAAATTACTTCCCAAAGTCCCACATATAATCCTATAATAATTATTTTAATTCATAAATATAACCTAGGAAGGATTTTGGTGAAACCAAAGGATGATACCCAAAGAAGAGGTAACGTTCTTCAGTGAGAATTTTGATTTTATTTCATCCCCCACCACAATTGATTCTTGTTAGAAATACCAATTTAAGAGCCTAATTATCTTCCATATATAGAGATTTTTTATGTTAATTTAATGACCTAAAAACATCTTTAATTATATTAAATTTGTTTTTAAATCATTATTCATGTGTAAGGAGGTCTACCACCTCACAAACCGATTTCATTTGTTTTTCCATTGCAACCTATCAGGTTGGGTATAAATATGGATATAAATTATATATATGATATTTATAAAAATATAATACCTATTTATTCAATATAATATATATATATATATATATTTAATTTCCTTTCAGTATGGTTTACGATAACATCGCTCATGTGTACGACGGATTATCACCTCACAAAGCGATGTGATTCATTTTTCACTAATGATTAACATACAAGATAATAAGAATAAATATATTTGATATATATGAAATAATTATTCTATTCATGACATATTTATCATTCTTAAAAGTTACTATAACATTTTTATTCATACATTTTCACTCATGGAAAGATGATAACGTCGTTCGGGTACGTGTGGACTACCACCATCACAAAGCAATGTGACTCTCTCTTTTCATCACCAAAACACACATTTGATATGAATAAGTTTTTTTAAAAAATAATATGATATTATGATAAATATTAAAATAAATAATATAACTTACCTCCATTCTATAATGATCATTTAAAAATGGAAACGTTGGTCTTGTGTACGTAGGACCTACCGTCTCATTGATCATAAAATGATTCATTTCTCAAAAAAATATTAATTTATTGGTATTAAAATTATTATTCATGTATAAATATGATAATTATTGAATTATTATTATTTTGGATATTATGGAATCGTGATCAATTTAAAAGGACCGAAAATAAAAATTCAAAATTTAAATGAAAAACAAAGCGGTTATTATGTCAAATGTGATCTTAACAAATAATTTTTAATAAATAGGTAACAAAATGTCATAATATATGGTATGATATATATATAAGTATGGTTATTTAATATATTTATATTAAACATATATTTATTATACATGAGGTTTGAATTTTTATGAAAGAAGTCTGGACTTAAGGTAAGGGATCTTCATCTCACTTTTATTTCTCGGTGAGACACATGCCATATTCTGCACATGTTTATTTTGTATGGTGTATATACTAACCATTAATTTATTTTTTTGATTATTATCATAATCAATATTGGTATTACGTATATATTTAAGGGTTTCTATTCCATTGGAATTATTTTTCAAATTATTACTAAAGAGGTAATGGATTTTTGTTACAATGTCATGATTTATCAGGATTATTTATGATTTAGTATCCTCTATTGAGATATTATGATACACCTACAAATAATACTAATTAATGTTTTTCACATTTTGTTATTCATGAAATTTTCATGGAATATTATGATTTTTTCATTCTTTGGTACCTAAAAAATAGGTAATTATTTTTTATAAAAAATGTTTTTTATTTCTATCTTTAGTCAAAACCCATTTTCTTCCCAAACCATATCTCTAAAAATGTTTTAATAAAAAAAATTTATAATTTTTAAACTTATTTATTAAATAAAATTTTACCCCTTTTTGATTTTTTACAAAAATTTCTAAATGTAGTCTTAATGTCGTTTTCCAAACAATACTCATATGGCTTTTACCGAAAATGGAAAAAATATTTATTTTAATGTGTACAACATAAATGGAATTTTCCACTATCATGAATATTATTTTATTTGAATTTTTAATTATAATTATTAATGGTTTTCAAATAAAATTATTTCAAAAACTTTTTATGAAATATTATTTTGAAGAGTACATTTCAAAGAAATGGTTTTTTTCAATAAATTTTCCTTGTGATCTTTAAAATTATTCTCCATAATAGATGATATCCATTGATATATCATATTATTTTTTGGTTATATAAACAATGTATTACATTATTAATCATTATTTTATTTTATTATCATGAAAATATGTTTATAATAATTGTTTGGCTTTCACAGGTTATACCATGATAAAATTCTTATGAAACCCGCTTCTTTTTTCCATGGGTTATGGTATGATTAAATGATTAAGTGATTATAAAACATGTATTTTTACCACAGTTTATGATATGTTGAAATTTTTATGAAACCCAATTCATTCCTTAGGTTATGATATGATAAATATTTTATAATCTTATGGAACATATACATATTATTTTCATTATGTGAACGCTGGGGCCTATATCTCCCTTAAATGCCATAGGTAAAGATGGATAACTCATGAGTACATATGTTATGTGTGAACCTAATTACATGTGCACTATATTATGTGCGAACGTGGTTACAGGTTCCCACTATTGTTCATGAAACTAATTACATGTTTACAAATTTATGTGTAAATATGATTACAAGTTCACAATGTTATACGTGATACTGACTACATGTTCACAATGTTATATGTAAACCTAATTATATATTCACAGTATTATGTGTGGACCTTTCATTCATTTCTATAATTTTTTGTGTGGACCATGTTTCATGTCCATACATTTATGTTACATCCATATTTCATGTCCTTAACAAAACGAGTGACCCTATATCAAATTTAAAATGTTCATAATGTTATATGATAGTGTTCATTACATAAATATATATATTATAACAATTTTATTCTCTCATGGATTATTCTCTTTGAAACTACTGTGATTCATGTCTTACAAACTTCCAATATTTATGTACGGACTCAATATAATGATCTTTGATATGCAAGGTATAGTTCTCAAATATTATTCTCATGTTCTTATTATTAAAATATTTTATACACATGGTATGGTAATAAATTGTTTAAATTAATTTATCATGTTTTTATAAAATTAAAAAAATGGAGAAATATAAATTTTTATATTTATTTTATGGAAAGAATATAAATAAAAATATAAAATACTAATAAACATATCTTGTTTTGAAAATTTATTTCAATCATGGAAAATGGTTTTGTGGATGTGTTCAAGGTTTTAATAGCTATAAAATATATGATATTTAGATAATATAAATTATTTATATTCTTAAATTGAAAATTTATTTTGGATTGAAAATGTAAAAATCATATTTTTATAATTCATATATTTTAATATGAATGAATAAAAATATAAAATATTTAAATGTAAAATATGAAGTGTTAATATTTAATATATATATATATATAGAATTTATATTTAAATTAAATAAAAATTAAATATTATTTATGAATTATAAATTTTTTATATTCACACTAAATATAATGTTCCTTATATATCATTTCTAAATTTATGAATTTTTTATTTGTAACAACCCTTATATAACAGATTAGTAATTTTATTTAATTTTATATTTTGTTTTTTAATTAATTTTAATTGAATATTGAGAGAATGTGGAGCTAAAGTGGAAGTTAATTAGATAAATATGATAAAGGAATGAAAAAAGGTTCACTGTATGCCAAGGGTACTGGAAGTTCGGGAGCCTACCACTAGGAGTCGAAAAGTAATCTAGCATAGTTATGGTGGTTGTGTAGAGGATTTTTTAAAAAGGGGATAAAATATATTTTTTAATAAACCCTTAAATATTTAATTGGATCATTATTAATTCATTTCTAGTATATTTTGTGTCCTCCCATTAAGTGATCTATTCACTCTTTTACCCTTCCAAGTTGATTCCTCAATCTTAGTGGCATTGATTCTCCTCCAATTTAGTGTGTTAGTAATATAATAGTAGATTCATAGTGGGAGATCATAATTTTATATATTTTTCAATGATATACAACTATATATTGAAATCCATAAATCAATATCGGTTTTAGGGATTTAAATATACTGATTTATTTGGTATTTCATTATTCATTGTGTGATAAGTCCATGTTCTTTGTAGTTTAAAGGTAAATAATCATATCAATATTCTATATATATATATATATTATTATTAGGGTAGTGATTAAATCACTATGTGTGATCAATATGGGTTGGATTAATCCTTCATGTTATAACCTATTCTCTTCCCCTTTCCTGTAAAAGTAGGTTCAACGTATGTTTAGGTATGTGGACCATGCACCCTTCTATAAATTTATAGTGTATGGGTTAACAATGATATTGGGATATGATATAAAGATTTTAAAGGGATATTTTTTAATTAGAAAATATTTTACATATTTTTTCTTTACTTTGATTGTTTTTTTTTGGATTGATGGATTCCTGTTATTCCAAGTCATGTGCCTTGGTGGTGTTACATGTTTTACCGTATACTTGGTGCCTTAATGCTTAATAATGTTACTCAGTTATTCCTATAATAAGATTATTATTGAGCATACATAAAGGGATATGGTTTTTATATATCATGTTTGAGTAGGTACAATTGTATTGATAAAAAAGTTTTTAAAGTGGGATGATATCTCAATAACCAAACTCTATTATATCCCTTTCCACTTTCTCAATGGTATGGGTAGCAAGATTACTCTAACTCTTATATCACCATTTTCCCCTAATGGGATGATTATTGCACTATGGATATATTATATTCTCATTTCTCTAATAATACAGAAAAACTACTTATTTACGACGGGTCATTTGTGATGAGATGTCGTCACAAATGACTCATTACAGAAAACCACATCATCATTAGTTTACCCATGTTATTTATAATACCTTTTACGACGGGCCTGTCGCAAGTACATATTTGTGATGGGACCATCACAAAATATATTCAAAAATTAATTTTAATAAAATTATTTTACTAATAATAAAATTTTATTAAATAATAATAATAACAACAATACAATATTAATAAAATAAAAATATTATAAATATTAATAATAGTACGAAAATAATAATATTATTAATAAAATAAAAAAATAATATTAATAATACTACAAATAATAATGTGATTATTTTTATTATTAATAAATTAATATTAATAAAATTAATATTAATAAGAATAATTATGATTATAATAATATAAATAAAATTATAAAATAATAAAAACATCAATATTCCCAAAAATATAAAAAAATATTATTAATAACAAAACAACAAGAATAATAATAATAATAGTAAAATAATATTAATTAATAATTTTAATAAAATAATAAATAAATTATAAAATACATAAAAAATAAAATAATAATAATAATGAAATAAAATAATAAATAATAATAATAATAATAATAAACACAATATTTGTAACAATATAAAAAACAAATTATGTAGATTTTAAATATATAATAATAGAAAAATTTAAATTTAAATGATTTATCATAAAAACATAATTACATCATTGTGGGTCTTATAGAGAAGCTGGAGGATATGATGGAGGGAACGATATCCTTAAACCATGTGTGAGATGATGCATGTAATAGATCATCTTCTTGTGTTGTTTTGGTTTTCATTGATGAATCTCCTTCTGCTACTGCTACTGCTATTGACAGAGCTCTTCCTTCTCCCTATGCGTACTCTATATAAGATCACCCCAAGCTCGTAGATGGTCTTGATAATGTGTCGTAGATGATGATGACTCTCCCCGAGCTCTTCTCGAGCTGCACACCGACATCACAGTGGTCCCATAATAACTCTCAGGCATCAATCAAGAGTCAATACCAACAACTCAACCTTTCCCAAAGGAATACTGGGTTGACTGCATCCATACTACCTTATCTAATTGATGGGCACTGATCTGATCCTCGTTCTCGGACTGACTATCTGTTTTTGTTTGAGATGTGATGACCTCATTTGACTCCTTCAATTTCAATTTAAAATTAAAATATTTAAAATATTATTTTAGGTTAATTTTAAAACATAAAAATAAATTACACTACCCACAATCTGATTCTGGGAATCACCTCTAATCTCTCTAGTGACAGGATCACTGTACATCTCCCTATAAATATCGAAATTTGTAATATCATGTTGTTAGACTATCTATATGAATATAAAATAAATATTTTACATTTAAATTATATAAATTAATTAAAAAAATACATACCATATTTTCTCTATGTGTACTAAATGGATGACTACCGGCTCAATGTGTCACCTCCAATCACCCCCAATATTGTCAACCTACTAATGATCTACTCATAAAAGGCCACTCATATAGTGTGAACATGATCAATCACAAACCTAAGATGAAATTTAATCACGTCAGTGGGAATGATAGGACTTATCAAAAATTGTCACTCATTCTTTCATCGTTAATTTCCTTCCTAATTGTGCAAAAACTAACAGTAATGCTCACACATAAACCCCTCCCATGTCTCATAGAAAGTGTCACACATGCTTTCATTGATCGGATACAAAAAACCCTACAAAAATTATATGATATCAGATAATTAAATAAATAAATTTAAAAATAAATATTATTAATATATGTACCATCTAGTAATCAAACATACGGTGATGAATATCAAATGAAATCTGATCCCATTTGGCCCATGTTTTAGAAAAATAATTTTGCAATGTAGCGCTCCCATATCCAACAGCTATAAGAGAAAATCTATAAAAAATATAACATCTAATCAAACAATTAGTATATATATAAATTAATTATAATTAATGAAAATTTACTAAAACAAACATGTAAAATAACCTATGCATGAATGGATCAAAGAAAAGACAAGCACATCGCTTGGGGATAGTGTATGAAATCATCAAACACACAAGACCACACCCCCTCTATGTTATCCTAGACCCACTAGTAGTCTGATGGTTAGATAATCCAACATCCTTCTCATCATCTGGTAGACCACCCTCCTTGAACACAAAAAACATATGGGATTCCATCTGAAACATGAAATGAATGTTGTAGAAAATAGTTGAAAACAATTATTATTTACAGTTATATATTATATATGATTATAACTTGAATTTAACTATCTCAATATTAATCTTCATCCTCATCCTGATATTTAAAAGTGTTAATATCATTATATTCCTCCATAGCATCATCAATTTGTAGATGAGTTTCAGTTTCATCATTTCTTGTCATTTCAAACTCATTTGTTACATCACTAATATTATCATCTCCATAAAACCATAATTATGGGATATCATCATTTGTATTCATGTATCGTTGTTATAAAAGATGCATTCTGAGTAATCTCTTGAAAAACTTCAATTTTTTTCACTTTCGCAGAAGCACATTCACTTTGAATAAACTGATTTTCTATGGATTTCATTTTTTTATGCTCCAACAATCACACAACTCTCTTAAAGTAGCATAGTAATTTGTATAGTAAATTTGATGTGTCAAATAAGGTAATAAATATGGTTTGTTTACTTCAATAAGGATTTTATATTTAATACCCAATATTCCATGTCTTGGATGAACACACAAGCCTCTCCTAGTATCCGACTACTTAAATTTAGAAATAATTATTTAATCCGGTCCAAGATAACATAGTTCAGTAATTTATTCCAGCATTTTTTAACATTCAACATCAGTTTTTCTATGATGGTATCCTCTCAAGAAAAAAACATTATTCAATGTTTTTTGATTCTTCATATCCTCGTGTATGAAATCAAAAACCATTCACTACATATTCATTTTAATATGTAACAATTTTGGATGGTGGTTTACTCGATACACCAAATTGGTTATCAATTTTATCAGCATGTTGAGATACCAAAAGATTTGTAAAATAATTATCAATATAAAAAATAATGAATTGATTTTATTTTTTTATCAATAAAAAATTTATGTAACCAGTTGTTGAAACCAAATGGAAAACATATTTTTCCAATGTTATTCATGAGCAGATTCTGTAATTTTTGGAAGTTGTTTCTTGATACGATTATCATATAGCCTATAAATAAAATAAAATTAATTTACTTTAAAAAATATTATAAAATTAGTTATTGGTTCACTCACTGAATAAATGGTTTCATTTCTTCATTGTTGAGAAGAACATATGTATGAGATATGTGATGTTCATTATTTGAAACACATTATTCATGAAATACACCAAAGCCAAGTTCTAGGTGATTAATAACTAATAATTGATTTATTATTTCATCTATAAAATTTCCCTTCTTATAGACCATGCAGCTATGTTTTGATGGATATTAATATTGAAAATAATTAGAGAATAAACAATAAATTTTTTCTTACGAATAAGATTATCCAATATATCGTTCAACTGAGGATTTTCAACCTACTTTTTCATCAATATATGCATGAATATCTTGAATGGGTATATTCATCAGAGTTTTACGAGACCTCCACGGTGTTCATAATGCAAAAAATGTAATATAAAATGTTCCATTGAGTCAAATAAAGTCGGTGAGAATATTTTTTTCTATTTTAAATAAAATTAAACAAACATATTGTTATAGTCTTCTTAGTGCATTGTATAATGTTTTCACAGCACAAATGTCTCCGAAAAAATATGATTTTTCTGTTAGTTCATCTCAAATCATATAATTCAACAAACCTTTTAATTCAATCTACATAAGTCTTTCCATTATAACGTGAAAATCATGACTTTTTAATCTGGTAATATGACCATTGTTGAAAAAATTTCCCAAATTGGAAACATAACCATCAATAAGTCCCAAATATAGAATCCACTAAAAAAATAATAATTTATTTTATTTGAAAAGTGTATAATATGCTTTTGGCTTCATTAACTTATGTGATATTCCATTTTCAAACAGTTCTACTTCTGGTCACCAGCAAATTTGAGCAAGATCTAATCATTCCTTTAAATTATCTTTAGTCTTACCTGGTGTATCCAAAAATATGTAAAATATATTATAAAAATAGTCTTTCTCAATATGCAGGACATCAAACATGTGAAAGACCTACAAATCAGACCAATATGGTAGATCCCAAAAAATTCTATGCTTTTCCCAATTGTGTACATTCAAAAATCAATCGATGTTCTTTTAGTTTATAGTGAGTTCAAATGTAATGGGAGGTAGTTAAGAGACCACTGATTTTACTCCAAACCATAGATCACTATTGGAGTTCTATCTCTTTTAATTTTTGAATTTTCTAAAATGATATATGTTCCACTGAAAAGGATGATCAATTTGAAGGAATCTATGAAGATAGTCAAAAAAAGGATTTCTTCCAATGAAGAGCCCACACTCTTTTTTATCTATCATACAGTGCAGAAATGAATTTTTACCATGTGTACTCTTATCAGATTACATACCATATGTCAGGAAGTTACTAATTGTCCCCATCAATGCAACTTTCAGAAGAAAATTTTGTTTCACAGCAACATCTTATGTACTTCCACCATTACTCTATAGTAAATTTAACTCCTCAAACTATGTTTTCAAAAAAAACATCAAAATTATTTTTTAGATAACCTAGAATTAATAAAGTCAAAATGATAAAAGTCCCCTTCATCGAAATTCAAGGAGGTAAATTGTATAGAGTTATAAAGATAGGCCAGCTGCAATACTGACTACCGTAAGAACCAAATAGATAGAAACCCTCAATAGAAAGTCCCAATCACATTTTCTGGGATTCTAAAGCAAAATAAAGAGGTACATGGTAAAAAGGATTCCATGAATCCTCATCAGAAGGATTATTTAAGCTTTTAATGGTGGAGAAATTGGTTTTGTGCCATGAAATCACTACAACTATGTTCTGAGAAGAAAATAAATGTTGCAATCTTGGTGTAAGTGATAAATACCTCAATTATTTTACCCAAATAAATCCAGACTGCCCTAGTTGAGCCTATTTTTACCTTGAATGCCTATACGTGGTACAAATATCCAATTTCTCATTTTCACCATAATATAAGATGAAATAATCTGAACATGCATGAACCTTCTGATAACCATGACCCAGATTACAAAGTAGCCTCTTTCTCACATATAAATTTGTACGCAACACACATCCTTCATGTAACTGTGTTTTAACCAAAGGGAATATCTGATCAAAAAATCTATTTGACATTCCTTTATCTAATTTAATAGCCATCAATTTTGCAACCAATTTAAATTTTATTATATTACAACTAGGATATAAAGCATCCTCAGCAGACCTTGACAACTTCTATAATTGAGATGGTTCCAACTTAGTATTTAAATCAATATCATCCCGAGTTTCTGTTTTTGGAAAACACATACCTGCCAAATCATGTACTAGATTTTGAAATTGTGATGGATATCAACCCAAATTATTATTATCTTCTCTAGAACTGCAATCACAATTTTGATACCATAAAACATAATCAGTTTGAAAACCAAAACACAATAGATGACCAACAAAATTGTCAAATTTTTCAAACATCATCAGACCCCTTTTTTTATACGGAAACTTAATTGTCCCTTATAAAACAAACTCTTTTTTTGATGATGAAAATGATAAGAATGTATGAACAACCTCAATATATATAGGATTTATACCAAAACTATTTGTATTCCTAAACAGATTTATCTAAGAATGATCATTTAATAATGACATTTGTCAACTTATTTGTTCCATATTTCTCTAAAAAATATAAAAAAATAGTTTTTTTATGAATAATTTCATAAAAGAAAAACTTGATTCAAAAAAAGAAAAAAATTGTTAATTATTTCTAATTATAGCAAATTATGGCTATTTATTACTAATTACCTCTAATTATCACTATTTATTACTAGTTATTACACATCATACCTATTTATTAATTATTTTTACTAATTATACCAATTTTCTACTATTTATAATTAATTATTACAAATTATACCAATTTATTACAAAAAATTACTAATTATTACAAATAATAACAATTCATTACTTATTATTACAATTTATAACTATTTATCACTATTTATTACTAATTATTAATAATTATAACTATTTACATAATTATTACTAATAATTACTAATTATTACTATTTATTACTAATTGTCACTGTTTTCTACTATTTATTTCTAATTATACCCAATTATTACTAATTACACCTGTGTATTACTATTTATAATTATTTCTTACTAATTATTACTAATTATACCTATTTGATACTAATTATATCTTTTTATCACTAATTATTTCTAATTATACCAATTAATTACTAATTATTACTAATTATACCCATTTAATACTAATTATACCATTTTATTACTAATTATTACTAATTGTAACTAATTATTTCTTATTATATCTAACTATTACTAATTATGCCGATTTATTACTAATTATTTCTATTTATGAAAAATCATTACTAATTATGCCTATTTACCTAATTATTACTAATTCCTACTAATTGTTACAAATTTTAACGAATTATTATTAATTATTAAAAAATATATCTATTTATTAAAAATATTACCAATTTATTACTATTTATACCTATATATTTTAATTATTACTAATTATACCTATTTATTATTAATTGTTACTAATAATATCTATTTACTGCTAATTATTATTAAATAAACATATTTATCACTAATTATTACCAAGTATACCTATTTGTGACTAATTATTACTAATAATATCTATTTGTTACTAATTATACCTATTTATTACTAATTAATTCCAATTATACCTAATCATTACTAATTACACCTAATTATTACTAATTATATCTATTTATTACAAATTATACATATTTATTACTATTTATTACAAATTATTACTAATTATTTCTAATTATTACTAATTATAACAAATTATTACTAGTTATTAATAATTATTACTAATAATTACTAATTTTACATATTTATTAAATTATTATTAATTATTACTAATTATTACTAATTATTACTAATTAAAACTATTTATTTCTAATTATACATGTTTTCCACTCTTTATTACAATTTATTTCTAATTATTACTCATTTTACCTATTTATTAATCATTGTTACTAATTATACCTATTTATCACTAACTATTACTAATTATAACTATTTATCACTAATTATTACTAATTATACCTATTTATTACTATTTATTTTTAATTATTTCTAATTGTTACAAGTTATACCTATTTCTAACTAATTATTACTAAATATACCTAATTATTACTAATTATATCTATTTATAACAAATTATAACAATTTATTACTAATTATACCTATTTATAACTAATTATTACTAATTATACCTATTTATTACTAAAAATTACTAACCATACCTAATTATTACTAATTATAACTAATTATTAGTAATTATTCCTATTTGTTACTAATTATTACTAATTATACACACTTATTACTAATTATTATTGATTATACAAATTTATTACTAATTAGACCTATTTATTAATAATTATTGCTAATTATACAAAATTATTACTAATTATACCGAATTATTATAAATTATACATATTTATTCCTAATTATATGTGTTTATTATTTATTATTACTAATTATACATGTTTATTATTTATTATTACAAATTATACCTATTTACCTAATTATTACTAATTACTACTAATTGTAACTAATTATTTCAAATTATACCTGTTTATTACTATTTATTAATAATTATACCTATTTGTTACTATTTATTACTATTTATTACAAATTGTAAATAATTATACCTACATATTTCTAATTGTTAGTGATTATACCTATTTATTAAAAATGATTGCTAATTATAACTATATATCACTAATTAATACAAATTATACCTCTTTATCACTAATTATTACAAATTATGCCAATTTATTACTATTTATTTCTAATTATTACTAATTATTACTAATTATAGCCATTTGTTACTAATTATTACTAATTATACCAAATTATTACTAATTATACCCATTTCTTACTAATTATACCGAATTATTTCAAATTATACCTTTTTATTACTAATTATACCAATTAATAACAAATCATACCAATTTATTACAAATTATTACTAATTATACCTAGTTAATAATAATTATTACTAATTATACCTACTTATTACTAATTATTAATAATTATACCTATTGATTACAAAGTATTACTAATTATACCTATTTATTACTAACTATTACTAATTAAACATATTTGTTACTAATTATACATATTTATTATTAATTATTAATAATTATACATAAATAATAATTACATATGTATTTCTAATTATTACTAATTTTACCTAATTATTACTAATTATTAATAAATAAACCTATTTATTTCTATTTAGTACTAATTATGCATAATTAATACTACATATTAGAAATTATTCTTATTTATTACTAATTATACCTATTTTTATTAATTATTACTGATTATAACTAATTATACATATTTAGAACTATTTATTACTATTTATTACTAATTATTTCCAATATACCTATTTATTACTGAGTATACCTATTTATTACAATTTATTACAAATTATTACTAATTGTTACTAATTATTACTAATTATACCTATTTATTAATCATTATTACTAATTATTGCTAATTATTATAATTTATTACTAATTTTTACTAATTTTACCTAATTATTACTAATTATTCCTGATTATTACTAATTATTACAAATTACTACTAAGTATACCTATTTATTACTAATTATACCAATTTATTACAAATTATTACTAAGTATACCTATTTAGTACTAATTATTACTAATTATTGCTTATTATTACTAGTTATTACTATTTATTACTAATTATACCTATTTATTCCTAATTATTACTCATTATTACTCATTATTATTGATTTTAACTAATAATTACTAATTATTCCTATTTATTACTAATAAATAGTAATTATTACTATTTATAAATAATTATACATATTTATTACTAATTATTACAAATTATAACTAATTATACCTATTTATTACTACTTATTATTAATTAGTACGGAATTATTTCTAATTATTACTAATTATTTTTAATTATACCTATTTATTACAAATTAATAATAATTATTGTTAATTATTCCTAATTATTTATAGTTATTCCCAATTATTCCTAATTATTTCTAATTATTTAAATTTATTCGAATTTACTACTAATTACTACTAATTATTATTATTTATTATCGATTATCACTAATTATTACTAATCACTACAATCTATTACTATTTATTTCTATTTCTTATTAATTATTACTAATTATTACTAATTATTACAATTTATTAGTATTTATTACTAATGAAACAACATAATTGTAAAAATAAATAATGCAAAATAAAAACTATCTAATTCTAATCTTATTTAACTGCTGTTAGTTAATAATAATTATAACTAACATACAATTAAATTAACTGACTAAAAAATTAATGTAATAGATGAATACCTTACAATAGGATCTTTTGTAAGTTGTAACACTTGAAAATAACTCTGATATGAGATTTTAAACATTGCAAACAAAATTTGTGGGAAATATGAGAGTTCGAAGAGAGAGAGAGAGAGAGGAGTTGAGATATATTTGAATGAAAACCATATGGGGGTATATATAGGTTAGATTATTTTCGACGAGCGTATTATTATGGGATTCCCGTCGCAAATATTAACCCCTATTAATACATGGGTGGTTATAAAGGTATTTGCGACGGGTCTCATCGCAAATGCTAATCCCGTATTAATTAGGGGCGAGGATAAAAAGGGTATTTGCGACCAGTCTCGTCGCAAATGCCAAACTCAATGAAGGGATACTTGCGACAGGACCCCTCGCAAATACGAAAACCCTCTGAAGGTTATTTGCGACGGGTGAAAACCACTTGTTTCAAATAACCATTCTACGGTTTGGCGCACAGTGAGCACCATACTCTTTGCGAAGGAAAACCCTCTTACCATCGCAAATAACTAGCAATTACCAACAAGAAGAGGGTCACGTGGAAAAAAGTCCCTCCAGATGGACAATTTGCGACAACACCCTTTTCTGTTAGAAATGACGGGTTTTTCCATTGTGTAATCTCAATCTAGGTTGAAAAAAGATAGGTGAGGGTGGATCCTCGACATTTATGAGTTACTCCAGTTGATTATATATATGTTTAGTATTTTATATGAAGCATGATTATTACTTTAAATGTTAATTCTCTTTCCCAATATTACTATTACATGCACTTCAATTTTGGAAATACTGTTAAGGGTTAGGTGTTGACCACCAAAGGGTATGATATATTCATAGCATACACCCATCTTTATGAGATGTGTGAAGATCCTTTTTTACATGATCTAAGTAAATGCAAGGATCCAAATCTTGGGAGTTCATATCACATTGTGTGTGGAGAGAGGTTGAGGAATTTTAGATTTTTGGATAAAAGATACTATCCAAAATTATGTGGTCTATCGTCAAAAATTATATATGGGATATCATACTCACAAGACTCAACTTTATACATTTTAGAAGTCATTTGGATTATACGTTTATGTATATTTCACTCATTCTCTCTCTGTTTTCTTTATGCACTGTATTGATATTATTAGACTATATTTACATAGAATTATATTTCAAATAGTTTATGTATTATAAAAAAGTTTAGGTAGCCTCTGTGTATAAGTACCATTAATGGAAGTCAGATTTGTGATTCTCTTTTTTCTTACATCTTCAAAGGTCATGAATTTTTTTTAATAATAAACCTTGTGATTGGGAGGTGCACCTAAGGTGTTGTGCAATCCAGATCCTGTGATATTTTCATATTCAAGATGAAGTTGTAACCAAATAATATCATAGTCTACTAAGGGAAACTGGCTAGAGGATTATCCAACTGATAAGATCATTATAAATCAAGAACTAAACCATAAATATACATTTCTAACTTAATTATAGTGAAATATTTAGTTATAAAGTGTAGTCCACAGTTCATTTTCACTTCTCCTAGAGTTAGCCCAAGTCTCTCATTTCTTATGCTTCATGAATGGGTGATTATGAGTCAGAATGGTGACAAAAAATGCAATAACATGCGTTTTCATATTCTTTTTTACATTATGATTTTAATCAATTGAACATTCTTATTAACTGGAAAATAAAAAATAAATAAAAAGTGTTTATTTATTAACTTATTTGTGAAAACATGGTTGATGTGGTTTAGAAAATGATTTATTTTCTTATAAATTCTTTTATTAAGGTAGTTATTTATATTTTCAAATTTATATATAAATCCTACCGTTGAAAGTTTTAAATTTTTTTATAAGTATTATTTTATTGAACTTTTCTAATTATTATTAGGTTACGTTTTTTAAAGATTTAAAACTATATTTTTAAATGTGATGCATTTGAAAAAACAAAAGCAGATTAGAAAGGCTATAAAGTTTTGAGCTTACCAATGTTTTATTATTCAAATTCAAAATAAGTTATTATTAGAATAAGAGTCTAATATACTTTTTCACTTAAATATATAATTTTTTTTTTCAAAACAAAGACCACCTATTAGGAAATAAAGAGAAGATGAGAAGACACCTCCATATCATCCTACAATTAGCCCTTTAGTTTCGAAAGGGCATGCTCAACTACTTTAGGTCACTAGTCAAGGATCACCTAAAATGATGCCAATAAAAGACGATTTCATGAGGGATTTTCAACTTCGCCAATAACTTAATTTTAGGGGTGATATACCCCTTCAAGATTCAAAAAAATGTATTAACTAATATTATCATATATTCGAGACTATTGAGACTCCAGAATAGCACTAAGTTTGATTAGACATAATCATGCTTGAAAAAAGTAACTTGCATGTGGTGGGATTTCATTATAGATGATAAGAAGGAATAAAGTCTCACATATAAGAGATTATAAGTGTTATTATATGATAAATTATACCCGAAAATGCTATAAAGGGTAGAAACATAAGAGTTTATAGTATATAAATTGGTATTGGTGTCTATAACATAATATACTACAACGGTCACTTATTTACTTCTATTCAATCCTTGAGTGGAAATGGGTATTATAAAGAAATTAATTTTAAAATATGTTTAAGGAAGCCTTTGTAAACAAAAGTAATGATATTCAATTTTATGTATTCTCTGAAATAGTAAAGAAATGTGTTCGTATTGAGATGGGATCTAGAGTACAATCCATATTTAGTGTCTCATTACATAGTTAGACCATATTTTAACGTTATTTTAGGGATAAAAGTAAATGATGAGAGTGTATGAATAAGGTTGAATCATTATGAGGAATCTGGGGTGGATATCTCCCTTCACCTGTTAATTTAGAGACACCTCCAGTATATTGTAACTAGAGGGAACACCAAGGAAACATTACACGCCATTATACCTATGAAGTGTGGAAATTCCCCTTATTTATCTATTATATCCATCTTCAAAGACTCATTCAGATAGATATATTAGAGGTTCCTGGGAAATAACCTCGTCAAAAAGAAATATCTATGAATCAATCTAATGAATAGTGGATTTTATTTATCTAACCCACTTAAAGGAGACTTGTTTAATGAGAAAAACATAATAATTATGGTCATCAACAAATTTTATATCCATTTGATCGGGGTATCACACATTAGGGATTACGTAAGCGTTCAAGTAGGGTATACTCCATAGATTATTATACTATTAATTCTAGATAAGGTAATTATAATGTTTTCTATACTTTTTTAGGATCTTCTAGTTTGTGTCTTATTTGATACATTGGTTTCACATTATTTTATTTCATTAATAAATCAATTCAAAAAATAAAAGTAGAATCATCTTTTGATTTCATAATCCTTAGCACTCCACTATGTAAAATAATAGAGTATTCAGGTAGGTTTCCATATTGTGACATATTATTGGATACTTATAGATATCTCTAGGTTATTAATATGAAATATTTTCATGTTATATTATGAATAAACTAATTAATATTTTTTAAGACCATAATGAATTATACAAAATTAGTGTATCATACTCATCTCTAGATGGAACTCAGTATATTCTCTCTAGAGAATGAGATTATAAGTCTAATTGAGCATGACTTCATCATAGTAATATAAGACATATCACTACGATAGTGGATAGTTTCACTCTAAATGTGGTTGAATATATAGGATAAAAGTTCTTACCTCCAATGGTTGAACTGTTCCCCAACATTTTCCTTATATATATCTCTATATTTACTCTTAAATTGGACGTAGAGTTTTCTATAAACCTATTTCATTGAACTAATTTAATTTTTTCCTCAATATTATACGGATCCAAATGAGTTAAGTAATTTTAATATTTTGTTGTAAAATCATAAACTGGATGGATTTTTAGGAGAAAAACTTCTCTTGGGGGTGTTCTCCAATGCTTTTTTCTATGAAATCAACTGGTGTTCTATAATTATATATATATTATTAGAAAACAGATTATGATATAATGAAATCATTTACTCTTGTACCAACTTTGAAAACTACATCTAAACTTGACTTCTGATTACGGTATCATCAACTTCTAGTGAGATCCAAGGATATTCCAGTGATGTATTTTCAAATTCGATATTGAAATTTCAAATATCATAGGCTTCTATTAAGATTAACCATTTCCCTTGTCTATTTTATTGAATTAATTAATAAAATTTCTCTTCAAATCATATACTTCTCTGTAGTTTTCTTTATGCATGATATTACGGTATATTAAAAATCCCTAAATGAGCCTGGCAGATATTATTGGATTTTTTTAGAAACTATAAGGGAACACAAATAATATTTTATGCATTTTATATATTCATTTTGGGTTTTATAAGTCATTTTTCTTAGACATGTTGTTTCTAAATATAGAATCTTAGTAGATTATAAAGAATTAGAAGCGGTAATTCCATCGAAATTCACTTTCAATGTTTTTTATATCATAATTTTTCTATATATTTTTCAATAATTTTATATTTTTATCAAAATTTATTTAAAATCACAACACTAATTATAGATTAAACTATGAAATTATCTATGTTTTTATGGTTCAAACAATATTACAAAACATTACAATAGATAAAGAATATATTAATAAAGATTTCTATTTTAATTTTACCTCATCTAAGGAAAGAATTTTTTGTTGATTACAGAGAATATTTATTTGAATTATGTTTTTCTCATACCAAATCATTGGGTAATGGATTAATATTCAAGATAACTCTAAAATCATGAATATATTTTTATTAAAAATTATATAGAATAATTTTCAGTCATTCATGCTCTATAGTTATAGATAAATCGCCAATTTGGTGAGTTTTTCATAGAATTAACTAACTACTAAAGAATTAAATATATCATTTAATAATGAGCTTTAAATCTAAGTTAGTATCACTAGGTAGAGTATATTCAATCGTTTATTTTTAAAATTATTTGTTAATCTAGGAATAGAAATGTGGTTTTAAATTCTCTTGGTAGGAAATTCCAACCATAAATGACACTGAATTCTAAATAATACTACATATTAACGTAACATATCGAAGGAATTCATATGGATGTCACTGAGAATAAATATGGGAAGTGGTTTTTATATATAAATATTAAATCATTTATGGTGGAGTGAGTTAATGACTATAAGATATTTAATTTTAGATTATATCATCATTTTAGGATAATATTGATAGTGGAGTGATCTTTTCCTATTCTTCCCAATACACCAACTCTTTTCTGTATTTCAATAAAAATATTATGGTCCCAGTTAGTATAAGGGTAGAGGTCATGATTGAATACCAAGAATCCATAGGGTAGTATGAATGGGGGTTATGAAAGTATATCATGATATTCGTGTATAATATTAGTATTGACATGTGAAAAAATAAATCATAGATTTTATATCAAGATGCATCATTGTAAGTGAGTGAAATTAGACCATCGAATACCTACGGGAGAGTTATAAACACTTCCTCAAACTTAATTAAAATTGGATAAAACTACAAAGTACACTGAAACTAGATTGACATAGTTTATCAAAGGTCATGATATCATTTGGTATATTGTGTACTTTCTATCCAAGAAATATCTTTTTATATCCAATAAGTTATCCTCAAAAATTAATGATATGGGAAATATATATTGAAGAGAAATTATCAAGATTCCTAGATCACAAGTAATTATCACCTCTAATCAGTACCAAAGTTTCATAACATAGTTCAAGAAAGGGTTACATGGGATTGTGGTTCCTAGTTGAAACTATGTATGGGTTTTCACCATAAAATCAATAGTTGATCCTAGCATACCATTTATATACATTTGGATATTTTACAAAACTATATTCTTTACTTTAGTGGCTTGTGGTTGGATCACCTCTAATTGGTGGAATTATATTATAATAACATTTTCCATTCATCAATTTATATGTATCCTTTTCAGACCCATTTTGGTAGATCATGTTTTTATCCTCTATATAGGATCAAAATTGGTTAATCATCCAAGATTATCCCTAATATAGTTTATTATAAGATAGAGAGGGTGAAAAAAATTAAAAAAAAATTAAATCATTACTCAAAATTTCAAAAAGTCTTATAATGATCCCAAAATATTACCTTATTAATTAAAGGTTGGTGATCATGTATTCCTTTTAGCCTATCCAATATTGGGTCACCAACAAATGGGAAATAAAGAAAAGATAAATCTATGATCCTTAAATACCTTTGAGATATTTAATTAAATTGGAAGAAGTTTTTATAAACGTAATTTACATCATAAATTCAATATTATGCCTAATTTATTTTATTTCCTAAAGACTGAGATGATATATATATCTGATCCTAATTATATCATTCAGTTTGATGATATTTAATGGGACGTTGATGCATCTTATCTTGATTAGACTATTTGGATTATTAGTTGAAGTTATAATATTATTAGAGGTGTGGTTATAACCCTAGTTCAAATATGATAAAAAAAGTGGGGTTTTAGGATTAATCTTATGATATAATGTTAATATAAAATATTATTGGTCAAAACAATTTCCACAAGAATAATATTGAATATTATAATATATTATAAGATTGTTTTGGGATGTTTTCAACTACCATCATTCAATGGGATTGTATTTGGTATTGAATTTTTATTTAATCCTTTAAATATTGGTAATTTAAGTTATGTATAAAGAAAAAGTGTAATGGAATTATAGGAATAGGGTAAAGAAAGACTAAAGGAACATGGTGTGGTAAGGGAACCATAACTCTAGTGGCTAACAAATGGAAGTGTAATGGTGTACTTGTGAGCACCATATTTTCAATGGTAATCCTACAGATATACAATGGATTTCTTCTAGATTTATTTAAATAGGGGTAATATAGTAATTTTACTTATTAAACCTTTTACATTTTTAATTGGAATAGGATTTACTCATTTCCACTAGTATATGGACTCCCATTAGAATCTATATTACTTTTATTTCCCTTCCCAATTTATTACTTAATCTTCATGGGTTAGATTCTCCTCTATGTTAGTGTGAAATTATTTCATTGGTGGATTCATGTTGGGCTTTCATCGCTTCCGTTTTTAGAGATATTATATTATAGATTTAAATCTAAAATCCTTCTTGGTTCTTGAGTTTTAAATCCATCAATTTCTTTGGTTATTATTTTTTCATTGTGTGAAAATGTAGTATTCATAATATTTTTTAGGTGAAGTGGCTTCTCATTCTTTATGATTAATATTTTATTCACAAATAAGTGATTAAATATATTATTTTATGCATTCTAGGATGTTATAATCCTTCACGTTTAAAATAATTATCTTCTTCAAGGTTGTGAGAGTGATTTTAAATTTTGGGTATGTAATATCTCATATCTTCTATATGTTTGTGGAGAATGGGATAAAACAGAATAGTGATGATTGATAATGATTTAAAATTGGAATATTTAATTATAAATTATTTTATATAAATTATTTTTCTAAAATTGAAAGTATTTTTGGATTGATTAATCAATGTTATTCATAGTTTCACACCTTTTTGGTTTATATATTCCATATTATACTCTTTAATTTCACTTATCAAGACTTGTGTCTTATTTATATAAAAGGAAATACTTATTTAATTAAGTATTCATGTTCTAGCTACATTCAACATGAATCTTCATTATGATTCAGCTTAATAAATATGATTGTTTGATATATATCATAATTTTATAATACATGGGTTCATGTTTTGTATTTTCACTCAATTATACGGATGATATGATTATTATTGGGCATGTCAAAAGGGGTATAAATAATAGATATATTTTTAGGGTTGGTACAACCATGTTGATATATATATTAATAATATGGGATGGGATCTTAGTTCTTTAACTCTTTTATACCCATTACACTTTACAAATGGGATGGGATGTATGATTTCCTTGACTATTATAAACACCATTCCCATTCCCCAATGGGATAGGTATTGAACCCTAAAACTATTATATTATCAATTCAAGATTTGAATACAGGATTAAATAAATATCATATATTTTGTTCCACACTAAATAGGGACTTATTCTTGATGATTATATACATATTTAGTATAATGTAAGAATTATGTTTATTACTTTGTCTCTTTACTCTCTATGTTTCAACTTCATGTAATTTAATTTATCATAGGTTAGAAGTTGTGAAAAGACAATGCCTATAAGGTATGATATACTAACACATTTTATATTGTCTTATTAGATGTGTGAATATCCTCCTATTACATTATCTAGGTAAATTTAAGGCACTAAATCATGGGAGTTTATAACATATGCTATGTAAATTCAGGTTTAAAACATTTTAATTTTTATATAGATATTCATATATGGGATGAAATGGGTTTTCATAAAATGTTTTATTACAGATATACACCCATGGTATTTATCTTTACCCATTTTAGAAGTATTTTATCTTACTTAGTTTATGTATATTTCAGTTATTGTCTATTCTATTTTTATGCACTTTATAGGTGTTTTAGACTATTATTGTATAGAATTTAATTTCAATAGTTTCTTCATTATAGATGTTTACAGGTACCATCAACATACTATTAACCTTTGTGGTGGATGGTTTTGTGTTTTTCTTTTATCCTAGACATACAAAACACCTGATAAATTTTTAACAAGAACCGTTGACTTTTTTATTTTGTATTAAATGAGTAAATTCATTTTCTATATCATTTTTATTTATCCAAAAATTTTCATGTCATCCTTTGAAAACCAGGAGGTTTATGTGAGGTTTTATGGAGACCTCTTATAATACTATTTAGGTATCCATACCACAGTTTTGGAATTTTTTATTTATTGTATTTCTTTATTAAAAAATATAAATGGTTTATATTTTGAATTATTTTTTTCTAGGAATAAATTGTTTAAACTAATTCTATAAAATTTCAAACCACTTATTTAAGGAGTTTTTTTGCTATGGTATAACATAACATAAATTTTATTTCAAACATGGTTGGTGATTTGATGGTTATAATTCAAAAATAAAAAATTATTAAAATTATTCTATTATATTTAGTTTTAAAACCATGGTTAAAGTACAAATAACTATTCAGAAATTTTATCTGGATAGAGAGACTTTGTGCCATAATTTCATTTGACCATGGATTTTGGTTTTTTCTAGAATGGTGGGGTTGGATACTCATCATACTATACTTTTTCTTGAGTAAAATTTGAGTTTCTTATTATTTTTAATCCTTCATATAAAAGATTTTCATGTACTCTTTTCATAAGAAGTATATGAATATATATTAAATATTAAAATTAAAATCTTATTATGGATTGATAATGTAAATCATTGACTTTATAAATATTTATACACTATCATGATTGAAACATGTTAATTTAGTTGTTAGATATATGTTGTATAAATCAAAACAAGTAGATTAGTAAATACATATTGGGAAGGAATTTGATATATATTTCCTGATATGTATATGGAATATATATGGTGATATAATAGAAAACTAATTATAGTGCAGTGTGTTTTATTCCTTCAAAATTGAACACTTCTTATGTTCTTGACCATTCAATATAGGTAACCCTGACAGAACTATGTTCCCATGGGTGTATGGAAAGTATAAGATGGGTGATTCTAAAAATTAATAGTTTATATCATATATATTCTTTGTTATACACTTTTATTATTAATTTAAAAAGGTAGGTGACTAGGGCAATGATGTTGGGATAATCCTTAAGATGAATTAGGTGAATCTTATCACCTACTCAATAATACAATCGTTATATATAATATAATTTACATAATTTCCTACATAAATAAATAAAAATGATATCAATACTAAGGTGGACTCAAATATCATTGAAATATGATTCATTTACTATTAATGGTATATTATAAAATAAAGTGTCCTATTTTTTGAATAGGAAGAATAATAAATATCTGGGATATTCCATGTTAACTTATTTAAAATTGAAGGAGAGTGTCTATAAGTAAGTAAAATGTTTCCACTATAGAAAAAATATAAATTAGAAATAATGTTTCTTGGAATGCATAAATGAGTACCATAAACATCTTTATGACTCCACTTAATGTGTTAATGTTATATAAATTGATTCTATAATTTTGAATGGTATGTGATACTGATTGTATATTAAATATTTTTAGCATATAACTACACAAGCATAAAATTAAGGAGAGTTAATGAATGGATATAGATTAAAATAAGAATAAAAAATAGTTGTTTAATTATATTAATATACATTTTATCTGTTGTGTTATGAAAATTGTATAGTATAACACCCGAGCTTCATTTATAGTAAGTAAAATTATCTTTCTAAAGATTTTATGTCATAATGCACGTAGATTTTTTTCAATAATGCGATTGAAACCTAAATATCAATATTTTATAAATTCAATTAGATAAAATGAATTAAACTTTTGAATTCATAATATAAAAATTACCTTAGGGTTAATTTTTGGTATTTTTAAAAAATACTTGATTTTTTGGTGAGAAGTAAAAAATAATTATTCTAAAAAAACACTCACATTAATGATATTATAATGTAATGATAATAAAATGAAACATTATGAAATATAATTATATAATATATATATATATATAAAGTAATATAATTCATTTAAAAATATAATTTTCAACATAGAAATATATGAATAAAATTTTTTAATTCTATCTATTGTTATGTACAAATAAAATCCTTTATTAGTTATTTTCTATTAATATAGTATTCACAAGTTTCCTTTGAGTTTAAATTTTTTTTATAAAATAAAATAAGTATAATTTTATTTTACATGATCCAATTAATTTCATTTTAATTAATATTATAATATATTTTTTATAAAATAATTATATTGCTTAAAATAATAATTTTTCCAAAAACGGTTTTCGTTGTGTTTTACGAACATATATTAAAAGTTATTTTTACCAATTATGAAAATTCAAAAATGTAAAATGGATTTAAAATTTTGAATAAGTATAATTATTATTATTTAATAAGTTTAAACTAATTTTTTTCATAAGTAATAATAAAAATGATAAATATTTATCACTTCAGTGAAGGATAAAATGTTTTAAAAGGATTCAAAATAAATGGATAATTCTTCAATAAAACATACAAAAACACTCTAAAATATAATTGAATGGTTAGATTTAAAAATTAAAATTATCATCTTTTATGTTATGATAATTTTTATCCACATAATATTAGTAAGATATGTATTGTACTATAAAATTTCAAGTATTTACATGTCTTCCAAACACCTCACTAATAAAAGGGTACCCCCTCTCCTCTATTATCCACACTACATGAGATAGTTTTCTCAAAAAACACTAAAAATATTCCTTCCCAATATCCAACATGATTTCATGGGTTTAATGTTTCAACAATAGGCCAATTAGATAAGTATTAAGTTGTAATTAAAAGTATGTTTCACAAAGATGAGGTATAACTCTTAACAAAGTGTTTTTATGATTATTTTTTCATTAAAATCATTTAAATATTATATAGACGTGATTATATTATAAAATTCATATCCTTTATATTCTTAACTTCTATTATATTTGTTTCAAAACCCTTTACCACCACTTTTTCATCCTATGGATAATGAAAACATTACTTGTACATATGTACGACTACCGTCTCCATGTAGTAGTGTAATTAATTTTTCATCACCACTTTAATTGGATGGTTATTGAGATTTAAATAATGAATATATATGATATTTAATAAATAATTATGATTTTTTGAAATATAATATATCATCTACCTTTCTACCCCTCATCCAATTAAAAATTGATAATGTCGCTCGTGTGTAAGTGTAGACAATCACCTTTGTTGTAACGACCCAAAATTTTATTAATTGAAATTACTCTTGATATAAATAAATTTCCTATTATGTAAAATGATTATATAACATATTCAATTCTTTGGATTTATGTTGTTGGATTTTAAAATACCATTAAAAATTGTGATTGTTGCCAATATAGTCATTAAACAGTGATCACATGATTAGTAAAAATATTGGGATTTAACAAATCCAATTTAATAAGATAAAGGAAGTGATAACCTTGACCAGTAGAATTGATCAATACAAAACCCATTTATTGGATCTCGGAAAGGATTTCGTGTCATTGGGGTTCCCTCTTGACCAAGGCCAAGTTGAGCTTCAACATGTTAAGCTCTAACAGGACCGCCTTCGGGATAAGTGATGTTGATAGAGATTACCACCCGAGCGATGTTATCTGATCCACCCCAAGAGTCTATCACCATCGCACAACTTACCCTTCATTTGTATGCGGGTGTTATAAGGGGTTATGTAATGATACCCTGTTACTATGATCATTTACATCATTTTTTTATAGAGAATATACATCCATTTTATTATTGTTACTTTGTAAATAGTTTTAAAAGCAACTATAACATTTTTAGTTAATTAAGATATCTATTTTGATGAATTAATGAATTTATGAATTAAATAATATTTTAATTAAATATTATTACAAAATTAATTGTTATTAAATATAAATTACTGTATAATTATTATGAATAAAAATGTGATTTTTCTTAAGGTTTGAAAGCTATTTTTGTCAAAACCCATGAATTTTCGATAAATGCTAGTTTTTATTTTAAAAGTAAAAATTAACATATTTAGAAAATTATTTAGATAAAATAAATATTATTTTTTTAACCAGGACGTCGAAATTAACAAACGGTGAATTTTCTATAATTTTTTGAGACAGTCGAATTTTGGGGTAAAAATTAAATACTCTTTAATTATATAATGTGTTTTATGACATCATAATGACCCAATAGTGATGTAATAAATAAAAAAAAATCAGCCAATATATTTTTTACCATTGAAATAATGTGATTTTAGGTTTATTTTATTTATTTTACAAAGCCTTAGTGGACCCTCAAAGACTTATAAAACATTTTATCTTTTTAAAATGTTTTCCTTGAAAGTGTGACTCACCTCCACATAATCAACCATAATATTTGAAGAATTTCGGCCATTATCCTTATAAAATAATGTTTTAATCTCTCCTTTGGCAAGAAAGCATGGGCAAAAACCATGGGCTGGTTTGGGGTTTTGATTAGTTTAATGTGTGGTTCCCAATACCTAAATAATAAAGAACTCCCTCTCCTTTCCTAAATGTACCCACCCAAGATCAAACTTCCTCTTTACTAAAAGACTTATTATTTCGTCCAACCTCTTATCTCATATGTATATAATCCTAACAAGTCACCCCATGCTCTCAAAAATTCTCTCTTAAGCATCTCACAAGCCTTTGGGATCACACTTCCAAGTAAACAATATCTTCATTTCCCATTTTTGTCCAAATTTCTTTATATTGTTATACCCATGTATTTTCATTTAAAATTTTGGGGTATGATTTATATCCTCTCCTATAATTCCCTCCTTATTTTTGAATAATTAGATACCCCTTTCTCTCTCATTAATTCCTCTCATGTACTCCTGTTACCATGCCAAAAATTCTGAAAGGAATTTCTCTCCCCTCATTTTCATTCAAGCTATTATTTTGATTTATGAATATAAAATTACATTAATTATGTTGGTAAATGTATATATATGACCCCCATACATTCCACTTAATTTAAATATGATTATTCAACCCTTCTCTCTCATCAACAATTTTTATTAATTCTTATGTCATGTTGTTATGCTGCCGAAATTGCACCGTGATTTTCCATGAAAAATTCATTGTGTAGTAAATACCATAAACATTTCTCTATCATGTGTATTCACCTTTATGCACATTTACATATTTATTATGTATTTTCATATATAAATTACACCTTCATTTACCATGTAATAATTGATGATACTTAATGAATCCATGTTATATAATCCATGTGGTACACTTATGCATGAAATGAAATGTTTAAAAAGGGTACACCCTAATAAAGCTATAATGCATTGGGTAAATATTAGTATCATGATACACCAAGTGAAATGAGGTTTTAATCATTATAATTCAATTTAAATGATGGTTCACTCTTTCTCCATGTTCAATGATCTTTGGCTCATGCTAATACCATGTTAAGTGTTGTTGCAACATTTCCATTTTATGATAATCATGCTATATCATGTCTTGATGTTCCTATTTCTCTTATGATACATTGATATTCCTATTTCGTAACATGTATTGTATTATTCATGTTATTCCCCTTTTACTCACTTACAAGGATTTATAGCTCACCCTTTTCTTATTCATGTCCCCAGGTTATCCCATGCAATGCTAAGTAAGAGGGAATGTAGAGGTCATGTAAAGGAAGTTTTCAATAAAGATGTTGTGTTTCATGTTTTAAGTTGTTATTTAATGTTCCTAATCCCCAAATACATTAGACCTCTCAATATTCTATGTTGTATAAAATGATTATTTTATGTAATAAATCATGTTTAAGTGTGAAATAAAAATCAGGGTTGTTATAGTTGGTATCAGAGCATAGGTTTAGTTATTTTTGGGATTAAGTTTAGAAAACCCTACTGAAAGAATTATGAATAAGACTATGTATAATAAGAATATCCCTAAGTTTTTGTGAGTATTGAGTAAGTGTTTTATCAATAAAATACATCCCTATCTGGACATGAGTAGGTAACGGTGGCTCGGTCACAGATGTACCTAGGAGTGAAAATTCCAACAAGGAGTTTCGAGCTTGACCCGGGGTATCCTGGTACACGAAAAGTTTCTTATAGAACTCTTGGTGACAAAACTCCCGAGGGATATGCTTTGGTAAATACACAATCATATTATGAACCATTATTAAGGGAATTAAAAAAAATCCCATAAAAAATATTTCTCAGGAAGTAGATCATGGATAACATAGATTAAAGACTATAGATTCACAAGTTAATGAAATAAATGTTATTTATAAGCCATATGTTTTGTCCGTGGATTACCGTTTATGTGTTACCCCTAAATTTACTTTTATTCCAATTAATGGATGGAAATATGAGGACTCGGGCTAACAACTAATGTGATGATCAATGTGATGACTTTTTCAATGAGATGCCCAATCCCATGGGAACCAGAATCGCAAACTTTATCACGATACTCTCTCAGTGAATTCACGTTTTAAATAGAAATATGGGTCAAGATCAACATTTACCCCCCCCCCCATAATAAAGAATAATTTTCAATTTAGAGCTTCATGAGACAACAACCTCGTAATTCTAATGAATCATCTGATCCCTCAATTGTCGACTAGTGGATCAACTCAATTGAAAATATCTTCTCCATCCTTTAATGTTCCAAACAAGAGAAGGTTCTTCTAGAAACATACTGTATGGAGGGTGAATCTGATCAATGGTGGACATTTATCAATAATACAGATCTTGTGGAGGAGATCGAGGCGTTATAATAGAAGGATTTCCAAAAAATGTTTTTTGATAAATATTTTCCACGCACCCTCTGACTTAAGAAGGAAAGGGAATTCCTTTACCTAAATAAAAAAGATGATGAATACAAAGGGTAAAATGAAGAAAAATTCAAAAGGATTTCACGATACACCATCGGCATTGTCGTTACCCCCAAATTCAAGGTTTGACAGCTTCTTTGGTGGCATGAAACCTAGCCTATGGAAAGACCTAGTGATCTGTGACTTAGATAGATATGATGAAATTGTCTGATGTGCCCTCAAAGTTGACATGGAGATCGGAGAATCCTTGTGGTATCATGGGGATAATAATCATAAGGTGGACTTCAATTCTGGCAGTCTAATTAATAAATCCAACGCTACTATGAATATCTAGAACCCCACTTGGAAAATGTGCAGAAAGAAGCACACCAGAAATTGCCTAAAGGGGATGAGGAAATGCTTTATGTGTAAAAGAGAAGGGAACCTATCCATTAACTACTGATAAGATAAACCTGCAGCTGTAAAAGAAGAGAGTAACGCTTCGTTCAACCCTCAATGTGTTGTTCATTGCTTCAACTACAAAGAACTATGGATCCCTGAAAATCAGTTCCTAGAGCCAAGTGTTTTCGAAGGCAACCAACAACCTATATGGAAGGAAGGAAGATCTTTTTCCATCACTACCATCAAAGTGAACCTCGACAATGAAGTGGTGACATGTACACTAATTATTCGTTCAAGAATAGAGAAAATACTTTCTGATTCTGGTTCTACACATTTTTTTGTATCCTAAAAGTTTATTAGAACAATCCCAACACCACCACAAATCATGGAAGTAAAGATGTCAGTGAGTATAGAAAATTGGTAAATCATCGCATCCCATGAATATATCTCCTCCCTTGTCATAATTTGGGGACTAAAATTCACATAAAACCTTTTCATACTCCCTGTAGTGGAATTTGATGCAATTATCGACATGGATTGGCTTTCCTTATGTAGATCCAACATAAATTTCCATGATAGGGAAATCACTCTTCATATGAAGAATCAACACATGATTCTATAAAAGTGAAAAAAATCAATATAAATATTCTTAAGCACCATATTCTCAAGAGTGGATATTACAGCCCTATGAGCACACGTATCAAGATTAGATGCTTGAGTCTAATGAAGTAATAGTCCTTAAAGATATGGCTATTGTGAAAGAATTAGCTGAATTGTTCCCAAGGAATTTCATAGTCTTCCTCCTAGAAGATATGTTGAATTGTCATTTGGCCATATACATAGGGAATTACCAATATCCAAGACTCTATATATAATGGTAGTTGTGGAGCTTGAGGAGTAGAAGAAACAACTACAGAAGAATCTGGATAAAGGTTTCAAACGCCCAAATTCTTCAACATGGGGTTCCCCAGTCCTCTTCATCTAGAAGAAGGATGAGACAATGTGCCTTTTCATTTATTATCGTGATCTCAAAAAAATCACAATAAAGAACAAGTATCATTTTCTATGAATTTAGGACTTGTTCGATCTGCTACGTGGAGCATAATACTTCTACAAGGTGGTTTTACGGTTGGGATAATATCAAGTAAGGTTGAAGAAGGAAGATATCCCCAAGACTATGTTTTGTACAATATGAGAGCACTATGAATTGATAGTAATGCCTTTCGGACTCACTAATTCCCCAGAAATATTCATGGACTTGATGAATAGAGTCCTTAGATATTACCTAGACAAATTTTTGGTAGTCTTTATAGATGATATTCTAATATACTCTAAATCAAAGGAGGATCATGAGGGGCATCTATGAACTATACTAGAGACCTTGAGAAACGAGAAGCTCTATGAAAAGTATATCAAGTGTGAGTTCTGGGTGAAGGATGTCTCATTCTTGGGCCATATCATCACAAGAAATGTGATATCTATGGATCCCTCGAAGATAGCTCTAATAGAGGAATGGATGAAACCAACATCAGTAACAAATTTCTGTAGCTTCTTTGGGTAAGCTGGATATTATCACTGATTTGTGAGAAATTTATCACAGTTATCAAACACTCTTACCAAGATAACTCTAAAGTGAGTCAGGTTTTTTTGGAGTTAGGAATAAAAAGAGAGCTTTAATGAGTTGGAAAAGAGTCTTATCACTGCACTCATGCTCATATTACCCACAAGTGGTGAAATTCTTGTGGTATTTAGTTATGCTTAGAAGAAGGTCTTGGGTTGTGTGTTGATGTAGAATGAAAAAGTCATTACATATTCTTCAAGGTAATTGAATGTTCCTGAGATGAACTATCCAACACAGGATCTGAAGTTGGCTGTGATGATCTTCACTTTAAAAATTTTGTGGCATTGCCTCTTTGGGGAGAAGGGTGATTTATATACGGACCACCATAACCTCAATTATATGTTCACATAGAAAGATTTGAACATACAACAACAAAGATGGTTAGATCTGATCAAAGACTATGACTACTCAATCCAATACCACCCTGGGAAAGTGAAAAGGTGGCAGATTCTCTATGTAGAAATGCCCAAGTGATTCAATAATTGATGATAATTGAAAAGGATCCAATATTCTTAGATTTGATGAATATGGATATGGGAATCATAAAAAAGTTAACATCATTAATCCTTTCACAAATTATTGCTCAACCATCTCTTTTAGATAGTTTAAAGGATGCTCAAAAGGATGATGTGGGAATTCAGAAGAAATTGGAAACATTTAGAAAAGTGAAATCCTCGAAGTTCAATGTCATTAAAGAAAGAATTGTGAGATTTGGGTTTAGTCTTTGTCCTTCATCGAATACAGAGTTAAAGAAGGTACTTTTGGATGATGCGCATAGTTAAAATTTCACCATTCACCCTGGAAACAAAAAGATGTATTGAGATCTATGAGAGAATTATTGGTGGGATAACATGAAGAAGGAGATCAAAGAGTATACATAAATGTTCCTGGTATATTGGCAAGTGAAGGCTGAGAGGCAGAAGTATAAAGAGATGATGCAACCATTGCCCATACCAGCATGAAAATGGTAGAACATCACCATGGACTTTTTTACTGGACGTCTAAAGACATATAAGGGAAACAATGTTATCTAGGTTATTGTGGATCATCTTACAAATACTCCACACTTCATTGCAAATCGGGAGGATTTCTCACTGGATCAACTGTCACAGATATACATCAGAGACATGGTAAGGCTACATGGAGTACCACTATCTATTGTATATGATCAAGATCTAATATTCACCTCTATGTTTTGGAAGAGTCTTCAACATGCTCTGTATATTGAGATGAACATCAGTATGGCTTATCATACTCAAATTGACGGCCATTCGGAGCTGACAATCTAAATACTTGAGGAAATGTTGAGAGAGTCATCAATGGAATGAAATAAAGGATGGGAATAAATTCTCCCTCTTGTTGAGTTATAATACAATAATAGTTTCCACTAAAGCATCCAAATGGTTCCTTAGGAAGAAATATATGGGAAGAGGTGTAGAACACCAACATTTCGGGATGAAGTTGGGGAGGGAAAACTCATAGGTCTAGAGATGGTCGAAGAAATGGTGGAGAAGGTTAAGACCATCCAGAAGCACATTAATCCTGCTCTGAGTCAACAAAAGTGCTATTATTATAATCGTCGACGGAACCTAGATTTTGAGCTCGGAGACATGGTATTCCTCTGTATATCACCATGGAAGAGAGTAATGATATTTGGGAAGAATGGAAATCTTAATCCAAGGTACATTGTCCGTTTTGAGATCCTTGATAGCATTGGAGCAGTGGCCTATTGACTAGAACTCCAACCGAATTAATCTCGATTACTTTATGTACTCTGGGTATCACTCTTAAGGAAGTACATACCAAACCCAGTGCATGTATTCAATCGAGAGGTGGTACCATTGAAGAAAGACCTCTCCTATGAAGAGAATCTGGTGAAGATCTTATATCATAGAGAAACTTTTCTATGAAATAATATAATTACCCTCATCAAGGTGTTGTGGTGAAACCACTTGTTTGAAGGACAAATGTGGGAATTGAAGGAAGTTATGAAGTAGAGTTACCTGCAACTGTTTAGTGTGGGAAAAGAAAATTTTTGGGGAAAAATTTCTTTATAAGGGGAGATTTTGACGACCCAAACATGTATTAATAGAACATCCTCTTGATCTTATTTAATGTATTATTATGTAAAATGGTTATATAACATATTCCCTTCGATGGATTTATGTTTTTGATTTTAAAATACCATTACGAATTGTGACTATTTCTAATATTGATGTTAAACAATGATCACATGATTAGTATAAATATAGGGCTTTAACAAATCCAATTTAATCAGACAAAGGAAGAGGTGTCCTCTTCCAATAGAATTTCTCCACACGAAGCCCATTTATGGGAGCTCAGAAAAGAGGTGACGCCATTGAGATTCACTCTTGACCAAGCCCAATTCGAGCTTCAACACATTAAGCTCCAACAGAACCGCCTATGGGAGAAGTGGAAGTTGATAGAGATTACCACCCGAGCGATTTTATCGGAGCCATCCCAAACTTTTTTCACCATCACACACCTTACCCTTCGGCCGTACATGGGTTTTTAAGGGGTTATGTAATGAGATCCTAATAATATGATTTTGTACATTTTTTTAGAGAATATACATACATTTTATTATTGCTACATTGTATATAGTTTTTAAAGAAACAGTAACATTTTTAGTTAATTAAGAAATCTATTTTGAGGAATTAATGAATTTTTGAATTATATAATATTTTATTGAAATATTATTAAAAGTTTAATTTTTATTAAATATAAATTACCATATAATTATTATGAATACATTTTTTATTTTTATTATAGTTTGAAATCTATTTTTGTCAAAACACATGAATTTTCGATAAATGTTGGTTTTTATTTTAAAAGTAAAAATTCACCTATATATAAAATTATTTTGATAAAATGAATATTACTTTTGGAATCGTGATTTTAAAATTACCTGACATTGAATTTTTCATAATTATCTGAAACAGTCGAATTTTTGGGTAAAATTAAATACCGTTTAATTATATAATGGGTTTTATGACATCATAATGACACAATAGTGATGTAATAAAATTATATAAACATTATGTTCGTCAAAAATATGTTTCTCCATTAAAATAATGTTATTTTATGTTTATTTTATTTATTTTACAAACCCTTAGTGAACCATCCAAGACTTATAAAAGATTTTTTCTTTTTAAAATGATTTCCTTGAGAGTGTGACTCACCTCAACATAAGAAAACCTTATATTTTAAGATGTTAGGCCATTTTAATTGTAAAATAATGATTTAACCTCCCATTTGGAAAAAAATCATGGGCTGGTTTGTGGTTTTGATAAGTTTAATGTGTGGTTCCCAAAACCTAAATAATAAAGAACTCACTATCCTTTTCTATATAAACCCACCCAAGATCGCACTTCCCCTTCACTCAAAGCATTTAGAGTTAGTCCAAAATCATTCCTCCTATCTATAGAATCCTCCAAATGTTCCTTAATCTATAAAGAAGCCTCTCTCAAGCCTCTCCCAAGCCTTTGGGATCACACTTCCAAGTAAGGAATTTCTTTCTTTCTCATTTTTGTCCAAAATTATTTATTTTGTTATAACCTTGTATTTTCAATTAAAAATTATTTGGTATGATTTTTAAAATCCCATATAATTCTCTACTTATATTTGAAAAAATATATACCCCTTTCTTTATCATTAATGCCTCCCATGAACACTCGTTACCATGCCGACATTCCATATGAAATTTCTCTTTCCCCATTTTCATTCAAGAAATTCTTTTGTATTATGAATAAAAAATTACATTACATATGTTGGGAAAGGTATCTGTATGACCCCATTACTTTCCATTTAATGTATATATGATTAGATACCCCTTTCTCTCTCATCAACGATTTTTATGAATTCTTATGTCATGCTGTTATGCTGTCGAAATTGTAGCGCGATTTTCCAACCCAAAGTCATTGTGTATTGAATACCATTCCCCTTTCTCTATCAAGGTTATTCACCTTTATGCACATTTAATTATTGGCTATGGATTTTAATATATGAATTCCACATTCCTTTATCTTGGAATAAATTATGATGTTTAATGAATCTATGTTATATGACCCATGTGGAACACTTTTGAATGAAATGAAATGTTTAAAAGGGAATGCCCTGATAGTGCTCCAATACATTGGGTAAATATTAGTATAATGATAAGTCAAGTGAAATGAGGTTTTACTCATTATAATTCAAGTACAATGAGTGTTTACTCATGCTTCATGTGCAATGAGCCCTGTCTCATGCTAATACCTTGTTAAGTGTTGTTTCCACATTTCTATGTTATGATAATCATGTTATATCATGACTTTATGTTATTGTTTCTCTTATTATACATTGATATTACTATTTCCTAAAATTTATTTTATTATTCATGTAATTAATTTATAAATTTCTTACTTATAATTATATCTCACCCTTTTCTTATGCATGTCCTCAGGTTATCCAATGTAATGCTATGTACGAGGGAATATAGTGGTCATGTAAAGGATGTTTTCAATAATGATGTTGTGTTTCATGTTTTAAGTCATTGTGTAATGTTTATAATCCCCAAAGAACATAGACTTATCTATCTTCTATTTTGTATCAAGTGATTATTTCATGTAATAAATCATGTTTCAGTGTGTAATAAAAAGCAGGGTTGTTATATCCATAAAGCGATGTGAATCATTTTTCACATCCTCCACTCATGGATGATTATAAAATTTTATTGGATGTATAAAAATGATATTTATTATATGATTAGTTTATTTTACATAATTTAACCATTATCTCTTTTACCATGGTCAACAAAAAAATTATTTTCAAGTTATAAACCAGAGGACTTTAAAATATCCAACATGGGCTTAACTTATTTACTAACTATAAAATCCATAGTAATAAGTGAAATAAAACCAATTATCAAAAGAAACAAACCTGAAAATTTTTCTTAATAAATTATAAAGTTAATATATGTGCATTATATAGTATTTAAAGTCAAATTTGGCATATTAGACTCAATGTAAGGGTTAATTCAACAATCTCTTTTTTTATTTAGGATTTTTTAGGATGAAAAATACATTGAAGGAAATTATAATAAATATAGATTTTAATATCCATTTAATTTCGTCTTGCCTTATTATATAAGGATTTTACATATTTCCCTTTTATTTACCTCTCTTTGGTACTTAAAATGAATGGTTAAAATATTTTTAACAAAAATTAATCTTATTTATCCTTTTGGCCAACAACATTTTTCCTCCATATCCATGTTCAATAAACTGTTTTCAATAATTTTTTCTTACTATGATGTAATTATTGTTTTAATTTAATTTCAACTATATTTTAGTTCCTTACAAAGGTTCAAAAAATATTCATGTATTTTCCCGAGAAAAGTACTCTCAACTCTTTTCCAAAAGTGTAAAAGGAATATTTACATTAAAATTTATTAAATTAATGTATTTTCCCACTCAAAACTATTATATTCCTTAAAACTTCCATTAAAATAGAAATTGGTTTTTTTCAAATAAAATCATTTCATAAATATAGTGTAAAATTTATTTAAAATGTTATCAAAAGAAATGGATATTTTTCCCATTTTTTCAAGGAAGGGGAAAAATATTCATTTAAAGGTATTTTCATATATGTCAACATAATTTAATGATTATTATTATTTACTAGTGATATAATCTAATTATTCCATACATATTATTTCTTTGAATGTATTATGATCATGTTGTTCTATTTATTTAATTAGGAAAATATTAATATTTCGTATGCTATTTTTTAATAAGATTTTTTATATTGATAATGAATTGAATTTTTATAAATTAATTTATCATTATTAATGAATTAGAAATAGTAAGTAATTATACGGGATTTTTATAGAACCTACATGCATTATTAGGGCTCATAAGACAAACTAGTTTGGCTATTTGGCATACGTCTTACTAATATATGTATGATGTCTTTCTATGAGGCCTTGACAGTAAGATTATAATTTCTGGAATTATGAAGTATACCATTAGGAAACTAGTTTTTCTTATCCATGTGAATATTTATATTGTTATATCATCCATGGATATATTCCACTTTTAGGATATTAATTATATGGAATATTAGACTATTTTTTAACTCTATCATATTATTCATGGCTTATTTATTTTATGATAGATTTGTTTGTACACTTTACCTTATTGAGAATATGATCCCACTATTTATTATGTTTTCCTTTCTCAATAATAATAATTACAATGGATATCTGTATTGATAATAGAGACATATTATATGAAATAATAATTTTCTCACTATAATTTCATGTTTTATTTCATGTTTTCAAATGTAATGTGTGATTCGTGTGTATATATCTAGTCTCTCATGATTGGTAAACTATTTGATAATTCAATATTCAATCACTTTTATCTTAGGTAAATGTAGTAAGATAACAACCAGGTCTAGGATACTAGAGTCGGGGAGTTACAGTTGGTATAATATTTATTTTATTATAAACTATGGGAACTAGATTTATAAAAACATATATTAAAGAAAAAAACCATATGGAAAAAATATAGGGATAAGTCTAAGTATATGATTATATCATGAAATTATTATAAGGTAGAGAATTGTGGTTTCCAAAAAATTAAATCCCTATATGGATACTAAAAAGGGGATTAGGTTACATCATAGAAGCACCTAGGGGTTAACAAGATTAAGAAGGTTGTTTGAGTATCAAATCTATCTTCACTTGGTTCATGAAGAGTGCGCCTAATATTATATTCTTATATAGAAACTCTCAATGGATATGATTTCATTGATATAGATTCTTTTAGGAATCATTATGAAATATTTAAAAATATTGTTATGATTTGAAGATATAAAAAAAATATTATGATTATAATTCAAGGATAAACACCACTTAAAATTTCAATTTATGTTATGTTTTACATAATATTTAGAATTAAACACTATGATTTAATATTCATAATGTTATATTTTAATTTGGTATATTACATTATTTAGAAATGGTTCTTAGAATAATGAATAAAAATTATGTTGATGAATGTAATCTAGGTACGGATTTCCCTAGTTGGTAAGACCATAAATGTGGAGCTAGATTTGGAGATGTAAAAATTAAAACTATATTTGGGTAGTTGAATCAAGTTTAAACCAATAAAAATTCCTATAAATATAAGTTTATAGATCCCCAATATGGTGAAACAATGTCCAATGACTCCATGTGTAAGATCCTGACATTTCCTAGAGATGTCGCATACTAGTTTTGAGGTATTATTTTTCTTTGTTTGGAGTATATCTTTTTTGGTGTCTATCTTGGGTGTGTTTCAGTGAATTTTAGATTTCTTTGTAGGGGTTTCAAGAAGTGAATGACTGGTGCATGGTTTTCTCTAATCGTGTGTCCTACCCCAATGAACAATGAAACCCCAAACAGATATGGATTTCATGATTGCCACATGGTATTTAAAACTATGTGCCCTATTAGGTGTAACCATGTACCCTAATAATTTTGATTCATGAATATATTTTATGGTGTTTAAATGTATAAATTTATATTATTTATTTATAATTACTCTGTATATTTTAATAGATAAGGTCATTTTGTAATTTTAGGTCAGGAACAATGAATATTTGAAAAATTATTCAAAATAGGGAAATTTTGTAGCAAAAGGACACTTCACTAGGCTTCGTTTCACTCGAATCCTGAAAAATGGATTTTTGAGAATGATCGTGGAGTAGTTATAAAGAAAAAAAACTAAATAGTTAAGAAGAAATGAGACTTTCAGAGCATAAAAATGGAATTAAATGTTATGAAACAAAATTACATGACGTTAAGTAGCATTTCACAACATGCCACAAATTATGAAGTAAGGTCTTGAATAATTTTAATTCGTGAATCCATTACATGATGTGATTCACAATTACACCTCTTGTAACCTTTTGATTCAACTTCATATTCCAGAACTAGTCATGAAAATATTTCACGTTGTGAAATTTAGTTACATGTCATGACTCCCAGTTACACATTGTGAAAGGAGTCAATATTCCAAATATATGAATGATATTCATGCAAGATTCATGAAAATTAAAAAAAAACAAAAGAATCCATAGATCATAATTAAATGACATGAAACACCATTTCACATCCTGTAATGGTTGGAATATATTTTATGTGACTAGATACAGCCCTAAAAAGGAGGGCTAGGCTAATGATGTGGGGGATCTAAATCCAGAGACAAAAGCATGGAGTGAGAAGCTACAGGGCCCTTTTTGTGCTTTTATGACTTTTTATTTATGATTTGTTTTCATCTTCCATATTATTCTCTCATCACTAGGATGAGGAGTTAAGCCCTTCTTTTTCTAGGGTAATGTAATAGAAGGGGTATTTGTTTAGAATTTATTTCATTATTTATGTATTTGGTATGCGAATTTTATTATTTACCTTATAATCCCTTTCTTTTTCTTCTATAATTACCATTAATAATTGAATAAAAAATTAATCTTAAAATTTATTAATTAGAGACCCAAAAATATGCATGACCATCTTAAACTTAATCTAAAATCATGTTTAAATTTGGCATCAAGAAAACTCTATTCAAAAACACATTAAATTATCGAACCAAGGAAAATATGGGATTATCACATCAAAGAGGTGACACCTTGAACATTGGATCATCCTCATATTTACTCTGACACCAATTATGAATCAACTTATTTTATAAAATCCATTTACACCTAAACCATGAAATTAAAAAAAACCTTGGCATGCTTTCCAAATCTACTTAAAACCAATCAATCAATCAGCTTCATTTTTTATTCACTTTCTCAAAACGAACCAAATGAACATTTTATCACCATTTTTCAATTTAATGAAATTAAATATTTTGAAATTCTAATCAAACTAATTTCACTATCACTAGGGAGCAATCTCGACCTACTTCTTTAATACATTTTAATTAATTAAGTAGCACTGTTGAGTTTTTATAAATTTTATTTTTTCATAGAACTATAGGCAATTAATGATGCCCTATGATCCTATCAAACCACATATAGGAGATCCACACAGGTAGGTAAGAGAGATTTGTAATATGTGTTCCCCTTTGTAGGAAACCATGTGCACTTGTTTAATTATTCAGAAAATTGTTTTTAAATTCCCAAACCCCTCGAACATCACCCATTGTTGACCAAACATGATCCAAACTCATTCCTATAATTTTTGGAGGCTTCTAGTTGAATTCATAGGGATCCTGAACACCGTTATTGATGAATCAATGTTCGTATTAAAGAATAGGCACCTCTACAAATAAGAGATTCTCATACTCTACGGTTTCACCTCTCTCGCGTATATATTTTTGAATAAAAAGAGGATGGTTTTCCTATATTGATAATGGATTTGATCTAGTTTATAATATATCTAACTCAATTTGATCTTGATTTTATGATTTTGTTCTAAATCTTGTTATTCATCATAATCCTTGTTGTTCTGCTTCAATTTTGGATTTTCCATAGGTGAGCATTCATCATCAATATTAAGGTAAGTGTTATAAATTAAATTCCCATTGTATTGAAATCCAATTTCATGTATGTGATATGAAATTTCAATTATAACAGTTGAAAATTGATTCTTGGTTTTAATAAAATAATTGATAAATTGATTTATGGAATCATGGAATTGATTAATTGATTTTCAATGTTATTCTGAAATGAGTTGAATAATGGAAAAATGAATTTTACTAACTATGATTATGAAAAATGTGGAATTGGATTAATTAATTGGTAACATAATTAATTGAATGTTTTGTGTGTGGAATTGATAGATTAATTAAATGTTGATTTGGTTAATTAATGGGTTTGTGTAATTGGTTAATTAACATGTTTATGATTTAATTGACAATGGAAATTATGATATAGTTAGATTAAATTTAATGGTTCAATGGAAAATATTATGAAACTTTTACAAAGGGATTAATTGTGAATTTTTATATTATTATATGTGATTAATATATCTAATTATATTTTCTTAATAATGGAAATGGTATGCCATGATGTGAAATTTTTATGAGAGCATTAATGGTGATTAACTATTTTTAATGTTATATGTTTGAAATATTGTGATTTATTGATAAATGGGTTATGGGACATGTAATGATGCTTCAAATATCCACAGAATTTTACACATGGCATTGTAGACCCAAATTCATACATGTGATAATGAGTGTTGGAAACAGACTGCTGCTTCAAAAGCCCACTTGTGTGATGCGTGTGATAATGAGTGTGGGACACAGACGGCTGATTCAGAATCCCAAATTTTTGATGGATGTGATAATTAGTGAGGGACACATAATTCAACTTCAGAATCCTAATTTTGTGATTATTTGATAAATTGGTTGTGGGACACGGACTAATGCTTCAAATATCAATAGGGTTATATCCATGGAATTATGGGCTCAAAATGTTGGCATTAGAATATGGTTCTAATTGACCACAATATTAATTTAATCAATATAATAAATGATATCTATGGTATTGTGATATGTGATATCTTTTGGGGATAGTTCAAACTCTGACACATGCTGAAGTGGGTACTGAGGTTTAGGGTGTCCTCGGAACCCAAGGGTTTATGTGGTCAAATAAAGAATAATTGAATTTATGTATACTGTTTACTTTTTTTCTGGTATTTTATTCTTTATACAACTGCATACTCTTTTATTGACTAGATATTATTTTGTATTCCATTGGTGGTTGACTACTGAGTTGCAATCATACCCTACTAGTGTTTCTTGATCGGTACCTGAATGTTTGTAGGATGGGATAAGGTTAAGATTCATATGTTAGATGGATGAGTTGGGACAATGTATGGATAAGGGAACCATACATGATTCTGGATAGACATGGGAGTTTTCAGTTAGATTAGTTGTTTTGGGTTTACATATTGACAGTTGACATGTACTTAGAAAGACATATCAACTCTTAAGTTTTGGTTATTTTATTTATTATTTTGGATATAAAGTGATGCAATCTTGGTTTGGTTAATTGTTATATAATTTGGTTATTCATATCTATTTTCACTGTTGTTATTATTTTATAAAGATATTATAGTCCCCCCATGATGTATATCAGACCCCCTCTACAAGTTGACATCCTCTAGAATTCGAGAAGGAATTCCTATGTTCATGTGACCGACCTGCTTAGGGAACCGTTGTGTGGCGCCTAGGTTGAGATATTAAAATGTTTTATTAGAGTATTTTTATTTTGTTTTCTTTTTTATTGCTATTTGGGAATGGTAGATAGGATAATTGGATGCATCAAGCCTTGGTTAAGAGCTCGTATGTGGGAGTATCTAATCCATGTATGAGGGGGAAATCAAATTACCCTATGTGTGATTGATGTTAATGATTTTTGTTTTTAGCGTTGAATGTTATTTCACCTTGATTAATGAAATTTTTGGGTGATGTTATTACTTATGATATTTTTTGAGATTTGACTCATGAACTAGAATGACATGAGAGTTGATTATGCATGAATCATTCAAGGAACTCTGGATTATTATGTGATAGGAATCATTTTAGTCATTCAAGGGAGAAACAGGTTTTGGGTATGTTGTTTAAATGAAAATGATTTTTTTCTTATGGGTTTTTTAATTAAATAAGTTAGGAATATGATATTTAGAATTTATATGATGGAAAATGTTGAAAATTGAGATAGGTAATTGGGTTTAGAATGAGAAAATTGAATAATGAGATTAATTTTACCCTTTGTTAACCATGATCTAGATGTAAGATGGTAAAAAGTAGTGATAGTGCCTCAGTTTTGACCATTTGGTAGGGTTTGTGGGATGACTTGTTATGGATTTATGTGAATCCACATAAATATGTTAATGTTGTGAATGTTCCCTAAGAAGTGTATTTTCTATTGAGAAATATTCCTCCATGATGATACTTATTGAGAATATGGAAGGAGGATATAGATAGAAATGATCCTCCATCAGGGGAACATGAGGCATGAATAGTTCAAGGTGAGGAAGTCAAAGATCTGTTCCCTGAGAAATTTTCTCACTTCATACAGTTTGTGAAAAGTTACCGAGGGTGGGTTGTGAATAGTAATTCTGACTTGACATGTGAGTTTTAGTTGTATAAACCTATTACGTTTATTAGAGAGGGTGGACCTAAGATAGTAGGGTTATGGATTGATTCTATCCATAATATACTTGACATCTTGGAGACTCCTTCTAGGAAAAGAGTAAAATTTGTTGGTTACATATTATGCGGTAATGAAAAGCATCGATGGGACATCCAGACTTCGGATGGGTAGCTAGATAATATAGAGTCAATGAAATTTTAGGATGAATTTTTGGATCAATTTTACCCTAAGATGCTCAGGTAGGAGAGATAAAATGAATTTATAAGGTTGACTTAGATGAATATGTCTGTGATGGACTATTCTGGTCACTTTTTGAACATAAAGTGCTTTGTTATGGATTTGGTGGGAGATTAGGCTAATATGGAAAACTATTTTCAAGATGGTCTTAAATTTGATATTATGTATGAGGTGAATATCACTAGGATGAATAGTTTTCAGAAATTAGTCCATTTTTTCCTATACGAGATACTTTCTTTGTGAATCAGTTAGTAGATTTGTACATTTGGGAAATATTTCATCTTCACAGGGTTCTATTAAGTATTTTATTAGTCTATGACTCAAATTTTACTTCATGCTTCTCATAGGGACTTCATAATGTTCTTGGACTTGTTGTTTTATTGAGTATGAAATTCCACCAAAAAATAGATTGCTAGTCAAAATGTACTATATAGGTGCTTAAATATGTGCATCAGGCAAGTATCATTGAGTTTGGTGGGTATTGGGAGTATCACCTATCTTTGGTGGAGTTATCCAATAAAAATAATTATTTTGAAACTATTCAGATGGAAACATACGAGACTATTTATGGTAGGTGATGCAGATCACCTCTATGCTAGAGGGAGGTAGGTGAGTTAGAGATATTGGGACTAAGTCTTAAATAATTGATGTTGATGTAGGTTCATCTAATTCTAAAGAATATAGATATGGCTCAAATTTGGTAGAATTCGTATGCTGATAGAAATTTATAAACCCTATAGTTTAAAGAGGGTGATCATGTATTCTATTGCGTGTTTCCTAGATTTAGTCACCGTATGATATAGAGACAGGGAAAGTTGGAACATAGGTTTTTTGGAAATTTTTAGGTTTTGGAGAGAATCAAGTTGGTGGAATACCTATTGGATCTCACATAAAGGTACAATATTATGCATGAATTTTTTCATGTGTCAAAACTTTTTATGTATCAATTAACCCTAATCATTTGATTGATATGGATAATGTTGATCTTGAGAAAGATACGTCATTTTAAGAGAATCTAATATGTGTGTTGGATCATAGTCATAAATTGTTTATGGAAATAATGTCCCAAACGTTTTTGTATTGTGGAAACATAGGCATTTTTAGGGGGAAACATAGGAGGGAGAATCATATATACATGATCAGCGGTCCGATCTTTTTACCACGAAATCTTAGGGGTTCTCAAGAGTACATCTCAAGGGTGGGTTGTTTTAAGGTTGGTAAATTAAAATATCCTAACCTTTTTCTGGAGATGAATCAAGCTTTCATTCTTTTATTATTTTTTCCTTTTTTGATTATATCTTTTTTGGGTTTTATCTTGGTTGTGTTTGGGTAAATTTAGAAGTTTTTTTAAAGGGTTTCAGATAGTGCACGGTTCGTACACTATTTTAAAAATCATGCACCCTACCCTAGATGACCTTATAATTGTTTACAGAGATGGATTTCATGGTTGGAGCATGGATTTTCTGAATTTTTTCCTTATTAGGTGTAAATGTTCACCCTGAACATGAGAGGCGCATTGTTAGCATCCATAGTTGGGTAAATTGTGCACCCCTACCTAGGAAACTGTGTGTGAGGGTTTAATTATTTTGAATTTTTTTTAAATTATCTAACCACCTAGAATTCCCTCAATGTTGACCCAACGTGACCCTAACTCATTCCTCTCATTTTCATAGGCTTTTAGATGAATTTCTAGGGCTATCAAACACCATTTATGACAAATCAAAGGCCAGATTAAAGAATCTTCACCTCTCTCAGTAAGTGATTCTCATATTAAGTGGTTTTATCATGGTCTCATCTCACTTTACTAATAAAAAGTGTATATTTTTTCTCTATTAGTAATGTATTATATTTAATATATGATATATATTACCATATTTGATCTTGATTATAATATTTGGTTCAAGATCTCATTTGTTGTGGTGATCTATTTTGTTTCACTTCAATTGGGGTTTTTACATTGGCAAGTGTTCATCATAAATCTTTAGGTAGGTGGTCTAAATTCAATTAAAATAGTATTTAATTCAAATTTCATGTATGTGTTCTGAAAATTCAATTGGAACTTCAGGAAATTTAATCTGTAATTGAATAAATTAACTAGTTAATTAATTTATGGAATCATGGAACTGATTAATTTATTTCTCATGTGATTATGAAATGAGTTAAATAATGGGAAATTGGATTTTATTAATTGTTATAATTTAATTAGTGTAGCTGGATTAATTATTTGGTAAATTAATTAATTTAGTCTTGTGCCTAAATATCCCAAAGACCTTTATTTTTTTAATATTTTTTATAATCCACCTTTCAAGGGGTGTGGTGGAACCCTTACAATGCCTAATGTCTTAGGAGAAAATTACATGAGCCATAGGTATTTAATGGAATAACCTAGAAAAGAAAACATAGAACTTCTCCTCCTTATAAAATGTCATGATATCCATACTCCCACTTCATAAGGTTGTTGGATAGCTATCCTATGTGGAGATACATAGTTCTTGTACTGAGGGAAATTACATACCCTCTCAATATTACAATTACTCTTGACTCTTCTCTAGAAAATTCTATAGCTCTGAATCCTCATCTAGAGACTTTTCCCTTGTAATCTGACAGGTACATTTGCATATTTTGTGTGGCTCAAAGTCCTTTTGGTGGCCTGAAGGCCTTAATGAGATGGTTAATGTTGAGTAATCTTCTTAAATGTGTTATGTGTGATATATTGTGATTTAATTATAAATGGGTTGTGTGACATGGAATGATTCTTAAAATAACCACATGGTTCTAAACATGTCATTATAGACCCAAATGCAAGTATGTGATAATGAGTGTGGGACATGGACTGGTTCTTAAAAAGAGCACTTGTGTGATGCATGTGATAATGATTGTGGGGGCACAAACTACTTCTTCTAAATCCCACTTGTGTGATTCATGTGATCAAGAGTGTGGGATATATACTGCTACTTCAAAATCCCACTTATGTGATGCATGTGATAATGATTTTTGGACATGGATTGCTGCTTCAGAAGACCACTTGTGTGATTGTTTGATAAATGGTTTATGGGACATATAGTGATACATCAAATACCAATGGGGTTGAAGCCATGCCATTCTAGGCCCAAAATTTTGTCATTGGACTATGGTTTTAATTGGACATAATATGAATTGAATCGATATAATAAATGATAACCACAATATTGTAATATTTTATATCCATTGGGGATAGTTCAGACTCCATCACGAGATGAAGCAGGTATTGTAGGTTTGGGTGTCCTTGATAACTTGTGTGTTTATATGGTCAAATAAAGAATAATGGAATATATTTAAATTATTCACTTTATTTCATATATTTTATTCTTTATACAACTATATACACTATTATTGAATGTATATTAATTTAGACATCATTTTTGGCAGCCTACTGAGTTGTGTGCACACCATACTCAGGCTTTCTGATCAGTACCTGAATAGACAGCATGTTTACACTATAGGATAAGGGAAAAAGTCCTATTTTAGATGGATGAGTTGTGATGGATAATGTATGAGGGAACCATATGTGGTTCAGGACCCTCTTTGAAGTTGTTAGTGTCTTTATTTATTTTCGATTTTTTATATTGACACTTTAGACGTATTTGGCATGACATATCTTCTGTTTCATTTTGGATATTGTATTTCTTGTTTTTTCTTCATGTGATACGGGTTTGGAATGGTTATTGGTTATATAATTTGGTTATTATTATCTATTTCTGTTGTTATTATACAATGATAAATAGTTTATAGTCTCCCCACATTGTATATCAGACCCTCACTGGTAGTTTGTATCCTCTGGCATTTGGGGAGGCATGCCTGAGGTCATGTGACCAGCTGGCTCAGGGTACTGGTGTATGGCACCTAGTTTAGGATGTTACATAATGTTACAAAAACCTCCATCACACAATGGGACTACTAACATAATATAGGATAACAAATGAACCAATTACATTGATAATATATATCTCAATTTAGAGGGCAATGGTAGAGAAAATATTATCATGGTAGTTTATCATCTTAAAGAATATACATATCAACAGTGGTCATTCATTAACAACACTAAAATATCTAATGAAATTAATAATATGGATTAAATTAATTTTAATTAGGTATTATCTGAAAAATAATATCCACAAGATAAATGAGTAGATATGAAGGGGAAATTACTCAATTTAAGGAAAATAGAATGAGAAAATTTTATGTAATATGAATAAGACAATACAATGTTGGAATCTCATAACATAGATTATTTTTTTAATCCAATAAGTAATGTGTATCACTTCTATAATGGGATAAACCCTATTCTATGAAGGTAATTAGTCACTTAAACACATGATGTACAAGAGGATATAGTATCAAGTTCCATTAATATTGTGATAAAATCTTATAATTATTATGTGTTAATTGAAAAAAAAAAAAATAAGTGGGAGTATGGGCTACATTAAATGAAATATGGAAAATGGTATGAATAGAAGGGTGTAATTTCCAACTTTTAAAAATTGTGCAAAGAAAATCCATGGAAAACTTTTGATGGGAATTAGATTTTTTTTCAAGTGTAGATAGAAATATCATTTGGATTATGATTTAAAGGGAAATAAATATGTTTCTAATGTCAAAATATTCAATCATAAGGATATATGGAACCATTAAAAATCCTCAAGAGTTAATGTAATTTTACATAGAAAATTCCAAGGGAGAAACCCAATCTTATACAATCACTACTGATATGGTTTATGTTTCTAAAGATATATTGAAAGGTAACTTGATCTTAACATAAAATTTATCTAGTTATTTATTTAATTATATATATTCTCATTCTTTTATATCTTCATCATTTTCAATGAAAACTAAATATTTTCCTAGAACAATAAGAAGGGACTTTTGAAATAATACTCTAAGTGGAAATATTATTACAAAAATATTTTTTTAAATAAATTTCCATTAGGACACATAGACATTCCCTTTTTTCTACCTTGATTATTATACCTATGGTTGAATTTGATAGAATTCTTAGTAAGTATTGGATTTCAAAATTATAATGTGACGTTTTATTTCTAATTGAATGATTCTAAGATTTTTGATAGAGATGTGGAATCCCTTATCTTTATAGGGGAGACTACATCATATTAATCTTGTTTATATCTACCTATAGTGTATCTACATAATGAAATTTTTAGATAAAAATAGAAATAACAATATATTAATGGGAAATTTATCCTTTGAATAGGGTATATACATTTTTTGTATAAACACATTGATGTTTTCCTAAATAACTACCTAGAACATCCACCTGAGTGTGTAGTTATGTTTTCCACTGATCTCATCCATGATGAAAAACCTTTATATAATATTCCCCATAGGATAGACATTGTGGAATTAGTAAAATAGAATAAATGAAATTTTTAGTTGTGTGATATTGGATTTATATTCCCTAGTGTTTCACCAGGGGAACACATTATTTTTTGTTAAAAGTAGATATGGTTCTATGTGGTTATGAATAAATTATAGATAAATAAATGTTATTACTATAAATAAAAAGTATCATTTTCCCCATATTGATGACTTTTTCATTCAACTTAAAGGTGATATATATGTTTCAATGATTGATATTTATTTCGGGTATCATCAATTTCATGTAAAGAAGAATTGTATCCTGATGATGAAATTTCCTATGAGGTACGGACATTAGTATGTTATAGTAATTACATTTGTATTTACTAATGTACCCTATTTTTTTATATATCTAATTAATATATTATTCAAGGATTATCTCAATAATTTCATTATGGTATTTATTAATGATATATTGGTGTACTTTAAAATCTTTGTTGAGGATAAGAGTCATTTCTAAATAATTCTTAACACTCATAAAGGAAATGATGTATATAAAAAATTTACCAAATGTAATTTTTGGATTCAAGAAGTTTCTTTTCATGTAAATTTTGCCTATAAGTATAAAATATCAAATGATTATTCAAAGAAAAAATGAATTTGTGGAATGAAGAGTTCTTATTAATATAACAAGGGTATGTATTTCCATTAGATTATAAAGTTAATTTCGATATTGTTTTTCCAAATTTTGCATAATTATATACCATGTTATCCAACTTGACACATAAAGGGGTTAAATTAATATTATCAAAACTATTATAATAATGTTCTGAAGATTTAATTAGGATATTTTGTTAGTGAAATGATATTGAATTTATCAACAAGAATGGATAGATTTGTGAAATATACAAAGTCATCAAGTAAGGGACTTGGATGTTTCCTTATTTATATCGATAGAGTTGTTTCATTATCATCAATATAGTAAAATGTTCATCAAAATAATTTTCCAACCCATGACTTTTAGTTGGAAGGTATAATATTTTCATTGAAGATATAGAGGAATTAACAGTGTGGTAAAAGATGTAATATATATATATATATATATCATGATGTTTTAAAATATATATTAACTTATAAATATCTCATCATGATTCAAAGGTGATGGATTGAACTACTCCTTTATTATGATTTCTCAGCAAACTCCTACCCTGAGAAGTAAAATAATGTGGATGATGGATTTAGAAGGAATGATCATGGAAATTTTATTAAAATGGTAATTTAAAATGATTATATATTCATATATTTTTTAATGTTTGATATTTTAATCATTAATGAATGATAAATATTAAATTTATTCCAAATGACTTCCAAACCACCACATAAAATAAAATCAATGTTATAAACAATGGGAAGTTGGTAGACTTCATTTATGAAGATAGTATATTAAAATTTGGAAATATTCTATTTGTTCTATCAGTTCCAAAGTAGAAAACAGAATTATTAGATGAATCTCATAACTCAAATTTCTCTATACACTCTGGTATTACAAAAATGTATAATGATTTGATGAAATATTTTGACGGATAATATGAAATGGCAAATTGAAAACTCTGTTCCATGATGCCTAGTTTTTCAAACTTTAAATGATGAGATATAATATACAAAATCTGTCATGAAACCAATACATATTCCCATGTAGAAAAGGGATGATATTACTATGGAATGTTTTACTACATTTCCAAAACATTCAAGAAAAAAATAATTTCATATGTGTTTTAGTTGATCCCTATTCCAAGTTCGCAGATTTCCTCGCTATAAGATAAGATAAATCACTTAATAACCTCACAAATTTCTATATTAATAATTTTTTTGAACTTCATAGTGAACTTATTTTAGTTGTATCTAATCATGATCAGTGGTTTAAATTGAGATTATAGAAGATTCTTTAGAAGGATACTGACACTGAACAAAATTTGAGAACCACCTATCATCATCAAACTGATAGAAGTTTAAAAATACTATTTAAACATTAGAATATAAATTAATGTCATGATCAATTGAAACTAATGGTATATGGGATCAATATTTATCTCTTTTTTAAAATTTTCATATAATAATATATTTTATTCAATCAATCAACTAGAAACATATGAATAATTTTATAGCAAGAGGTTTCCTACTCTAACTTGGTGGGCCAATGTTTGTGAATGGATTATTGTTGGACAAGATCTCATGGAAGAGATAATAGTGAATTTGAATACAATTAATAATATTACAACGGTATATCAAATTAGAAAAAAATAATTTGATGATAACTGAAGGAAAATTTATAATTTCAAGTGGGATATCATGTTTTCATGAATGTATGTCTATATAAGAATGTAATAAATTTCTAAATTAAAGTTGAACTAAGTCATTGGTACATTTATCCTTTTGAAATTATTGATTTAATTGGAGTTATGGATTACTATTTGAAAATGACACCTAGAATATATAAATGTCATGAAGTGTTCCAAATCCCATTATTGAGGAAGTACATGCCATACCCAATAGTTATTCCCTTATATTATGACAGATAATTGGGACCTGAAATATCTTTCTATTAGGATCATATCTATATTCTTGAAACTATTGAAAAATTATTGAGTAATAATATGGAAAAACTTGTAATTTTACATGGAGAAATTATAATGTAGAAGTGGGAACATGGGATATTAAAGAAGTTATGATCAAGAACTACCAACATATGTTTCTTGAAGTGAAATTCTATAAATTTATTGTATAAATTATTTCAATGTGTGGGGAGAATGTAACACATGGTCGTTAATTAAATATGTAAACATTTCTTTCTAAAGAATAATAGCCTAAAGGATATAGATTTAATAAATAATATGATTAAAACTAAAATTATAAAACTTAATAAATTTATTTTTAGGAAATTAATTTAATTTTTTAATTCAGCATTTCATAATTATCTTAGGTTTTTTTTTTAATTTTTTTAGAAATAATTGATTATTGGGTGAATAGTGAATAATGCTGATTTTAATAAACTGTTATTTTTATAAAATAATAATGATACCAGAATAAGATTCAAATTTGTGAAATATTTTTAGTAGAAAAATTATTTATCTAATAATTAATTTAATTCATATAAAATTATAATGTTGAACTTAAAAATTTGTTTGTAACATTCTAATTGATGTTCTTTTTAAATAAACATTGTTTTTAATTATTCTTTCTTAAGTAAGTAGTCATATGTTTCTATTAGGTTTTGGTTTAATTTCAAATAAAAATAAGAATCATTTTATTTAGAATAATCGAATTATTTTCATTTGAATCAACATTATACTTTATTTTATTTTTACAAAATCATTTTTATGCTTAAAATAATAATTTCTCTATAAACAGTTTCATTGAGTTTTATAAACCAATATAAAAAGTAATTTTTACCTGTTCTAGAAATTAAATATTTTAAATTTTATTCCATATTTTAAATTATAATAATTAATATTCGGTAATAATTTCTACTTAATTTTTTTTCAAAATGAATAGTAACCATGATAAATATTAGTCACTTCAGTTAGGGGTAAAATAAGTTGAAAGGGTTTAAAATAAATGGATAAAGAATCAATATAACATAAGAAACATTATTAAATCTAATTGTTTTGTATTATTTTTACCCTAATATTTTTTTTGAATCTATGATAATTTAGAGCCACTTGAAATAATACATATATTATATAATAATGTTTTATGTATTTATAAGTATACAACCCACCTCACTTATAAATGGGAATCCCATCCCCTCTCCTCTTTACACTACATGAGACACTTATCTCAACCAAGACCTACCCAAATATATATCCAACATCTATCCTCATGTCTTAGATGTATTTTTATCAGAAATACTAATTCAAGAAATCTCATGGTGTAAGATAAAGGTGGTTTCTAACATTCAATATAATCAAATATTTTCATGTTTACTTCCTCTTCCTCCTTATTCAAATATTATATAAACATGATGATATGATAAAATCGTTGTATTTAATATAATTAAATTCTATTATGTTGATTTCATAACCCTTTATCATATCTTTTTCAATCATATGGAAAATAAATACATCACTCATGTGTATGTGTGACTTATTGTCTCCACATAATGGTGTTATTAATTTTTCAATAACGCTTTAACTGGATAGTTATATAGATTGAACTGGGTAATATATATATGATAATTTTGGCATAATTATGATTCAATAAAAAAATTCATCTAATTTTTTACCCTTCCCCCAATTAAAAAATGGCAATGTCACTTGTGTGTGCTATATACTTCCACAACCATGAAGTTATGTGATTCATTTTTCATATCAACCTTTAATTGATGTTTATAATTTTATATTAAATGTAAAAAATTTATAATTATTTCATTATTAATTTTATTTATATAATCTAACAATAACCCCTTTTACTACAGTCAGCACACCAACATTATTCTTTGGTTACGAACAATAGGACCCCAAAATGTCTAATGTGAACTTAACTAATTTAATTACTATATAATACATTGTAATAAATGGAATAAAAGGTCTTATGAAAATGGAATAAAATTTTAAATTCTATTAATCATGTATAAAAATATTATATGTTTATTGTATATGAGCTAAAGTACATACGTGGTAAGTCAGAATGAAGGTAAAGGTATATTAATGAATATCATTTTTAAGATTATTTATGTTTAAATATCCATTGAAAGATTTTATAAGAACATTATATTTTAAAATAAAAATATTTATTCTCAAGAATTTATCTATTTATAATTCATGTTTATTTTTATTTCTCAATATTTTGTAGTTAAAATGACTGGGAAAATGGTTTGAAGAAAAACCAATTATATTTCCCCTTTTGGTTGAGATTATTTCTCTTATATATCCATGTTAAATATAATGGTTTCAATAATTTCTTCACTGTATCCAATGATTTTTTAAATTTCATTTCAACTATATTATAATTCATTACAATTTTTTAAAATGAATTTTCTTTTAATTTTCTGAACAAGGTACTTTTGACTTTTTACCAAAAGTATTACAGGAATATTTTTTTTAACATTTAATAAATGAATAGTTTTTCCTAAAATTTTAAAATTTGTTTTATTTAAATATTCCTTGATAATTTTATATGGTTATTTAAAAATAAAATTATTTTCTTAATATTATGTAATTTTTTATAAAAATTTATTAAAAGGGAAGAATATTACATTAATTTTTTGAATAAAAGGATCATATGATTTTCTAAATGTATTTTCCTATATTTCAAAATCCTTTGTTGTTTATTATTATTTACTAAGGATATAATATAATGATATAATATACCACTATTCTCTGGATGGATTATGATCATGTTTTTCTGTTTATTGACTGGGGAAAATATTAACATTGCATGTGATAGTTTTCAATATGAATGTTTATGTTAATTATAAATTAACTTTTTATTAATTTATTTCAAATGATGAATACATTTTACATATTAATATATAGGTCTGGTTTATTATAACCCCTTTATTCATCTATAGTCCTCATTAGACAAACTATTTTGGGTATTTGACATACACCTTAACTATTATTGTATGATGTAAAATATTGAAGCATTAGTATTAAGATTATGGTATCTTGTATTATGATTTATATCATTTTGAATCTATTTTTTATTTTCCATGTGATTATTTATGTTGTTATATAATATATGGATACATTTTCCTTTTATGATATTATTTATATGACATATTTGAATATTGTTTTTCTCTACCATATTATTCCTCTATTTATTCTATAATAGATATTTTTTGATTTCTGTTACTGGGGATCTGGTCTCACACTTTTTATGTTTTCTATTCCTTAGGATACCTTGATGTGATCTAGGAATGATTTTAGGGATATATTATAAGAAATAATAATGTTTTCACAATAATTTTATGTTGTATTTCATGTTTTCAAATGTAATGTGAGAATCAAGTTTGTATCTAGTTTCTCAATAATTTTAAATTATTTGATCCTTCAAGATTAAATATTATGTATATATATAATGAAGTAATATAAAAACTAACTCTAGATTACCAGTGTTTCATTTTTACAAATACTTTAAATATTATTTTATTTGATTCTCTATTTAGTGAAAAAATGATTGCATTTATTATATTCGAAACAAAAGTTTCATTATTTAATCAAATAATGATTGAATGGAATAATTTGGTTCATATTCATATCTAGTATATAATATTTTATGAAATGTAATATATGAATTAAAGTACAATGTTTTTTGATGAGGGTAAAATAAGCTGATTTATAAATATATTTAAATGATTTTGTTTTTTAACATAAGGATTATGAATCATAATTTCACCATAATCCCTATATTCATTCATCAAGATTTTTCTAATTAAAGAGTTTATTGAGAGTTTTAATTTTTTATATAATGAGGAGGTAATTCATATTCATGTAACATGTTTTGATAATATCAATTAAAAAAATAATATTTAAGTTCATTTTAGGTATCTATATATTAGGATGGAGTGGGACTAATGCTTATTTATTTGGTTTCGTCAATATTTTCTTAAAAAGTAGTATTAAAAAAGTATCTTTATGTATAAATATATTTTCATTTTTTGATACATTCATATTTTTTTCATATATCATTAAACTGGAATGAAAATTAATCCCATAGAGATAAATCTCTATGTCATATTCATTTCATGATCTTTAAATGAATACATAAGTTATTATGAGATGTTAGGGTCAACATGAGAAGGGGATCATATAAAGATGCAAAGTTCACTCATGAGGCATAAGGGTGAATTTTGACCTTGTTTTAACCCCTATGTATTATGATAGAATCTAAATTTATCCTTTTTAACCTTTAAAAAAAATTCTATTATATTTTTGAATTTATTCATTATGCCACTCTGATGTTTGGAGCATCACTAAGTCTCAGAAATATTATATTAAAAATAATATATTATTATAATCCATTTCATGTGTGTTCATGATGATTTTATTGTATTTCTTAAATGGATTTTTATATAGGGATTATGACACTATTGTTGATTCCTCAATGGTGGGTTTATCTTATGAGAGAAAAAATTTCAGTTTACGCCTAGGGCTCCCACTATCATCCGTCATGGCAGTCATTTATTGAAAATTAATTAATTTGATTTTAATAATGAATATAAAATTATTCAATATTTAAATAAATTTATAGACTTTAATTATTTATATGAAATAAATACTAATTAAAGTAAACAATAAATCACGAGATAGATGAATATTTGGAAGTCGACTGATGCAATATTTAATGAATCTCTTGTAGAAACCAAACACATACATAATCTTTTTAAATGAGTGATCCGATATTAATGTAGGGATTCGAAATTATTATCTTCACAAAATTTTTTGTAATGCTGTGGTAAATTAAATTTGGGAAAGAATATTCATTAATTCTGGATCCTCAAGCCTTAAAATTTTAAGGTAGAATATTTACACATAATTTTTTCACATGATTTTTTTGTGCTTTTATTAATGGATAGATAAATGAAGGGAAATGTACAACTTTCCCTATCAAAAAACCATGAACCCCATTATCATAATCCATATTATATTGTACATAATCCAAACAACAAATCTATTTCTCCTTCCCTATTTTTATTTCATATGGAGCTAATGAGGTCTCCAATATCAGGTTTTGTTGGTGGAAACATGGTGAAGATTGGGAGAAGAGGCCATGGGTAGCTGAGGAAGTGAAAAGGGAGAAGGTGGAATGGAATGGATAATGAAATGATAGAGAGAATTAGAATCATCATTCATGGTATTTGGAATTATGGATATCCACATAGGTGGACAACAATAGAGGGGGAAGTAAACCTTAGCGGGTGGCCATGGCATGAGAGGAAGATGGAGGGTGTTGATCCAATATAGTGTGAGGAACGTTGGGTTGGAATTCTAGACACCCTGTATTAACTAGTTACCCCATAGGCTCAGGATAACTAGTAATGGATCTATAAATGGTTGAAATATGTGTTTATCCACCTAGGAATTCCTTATGCATAGGCTGCGGTAGGCTAGTCCTATGGGCCCTACCCCATGGGCCTAACAATATAGACACAACCCATGAGGAGACCCAGATAGCTATCCAGAAAGTCACATTAGGATGGTTCTAGCTCACCAACTAGGATAGCTTTCATGGGTAATATACACCCATTATCTATATCACACAAACTTTGGAAATCACCCCCCACCTGAGTCATGCCACATAGCCTACCCAAACATCTCCATGTGGCATACTCTATTCCTATATGGAATTTTTCATGAATTTTTACCATGTGTTTATTTTGGGTAAATGAAGTACTTATTCTTATTTTCTTTCTTTTATATCATAATAACATGGTTACATTGTTCATATAATCCCATTTACAAGCTGAGACGGAAATATTTTGGATTTAGCTTTGTATGGCCAAAAATAGTGTTCATGCATTAAAAGTATAGTGTGACCTAAGGTTTGATACTCCCCTAGATCTACATTGATTGAAGGGAACGGGTCCCCTCGAGTGTTATAGAGTTTGATACCCCCCCCCCCACACCACCACATACACATGGTGTTTAGTTCCACTATAGTTTGGGCATGGAGTTTGTACACCCTTTCACCCAACAATGCACAAGTCCTCTATAGAGTCTACAGAGTTCGGTACTCCCTTAATCAAAATACCTAGAATAATAGTGGTGTGGTGATTTAATATTAATATTAATGTACCCCCTCATTAAATGAGATTATATTATCAGGTGTAGATCATCCATTACATCTTTGAAAATAAATCAACTAAAACATTCATTAGTGAGGTATGAGTCCCCCAATATGTTCGCTGAGATGAAATTGGTATGGATTTATTGAATAATTATAGAAAAAAAAGGCAGTGCTCCCTTGACCAAAAACTATTATTATACATGGTGTGGGTTCCCTAGTATGTTTCTAGAATGGTGACACGATAATTTTTGATAATAAGGTGTGATACATCATCATCACGTGAAAATAATTTAATAAGAAGTGGATTTACTCCACTATGGTTTTTCTGGAAAATGTGGAGGTTTAAAAGTCTTAGTACTTTTATATACCTTGAGCCTAATAATAACCAGGAACTACATGGTTGGATTCAAGTTAAAACAGACATTTTGGTTGAAAATAATCAAACGTTTTGGTCTGTTTTATACTTATATCATCCAAATTTTCTCAGGATATGTGATCATTCATAGAATAGAGGTTAGATATATAGGACTTCCTTATGACCATGATAATTCTATTATTAAAGAATATATGTTTTCCATATCTTAATTATGGTTGTATTTGTATTTTAGATCATGTGTGAAATTTTTATTTGGTATTTCCATTGGGGGTTTGGGGTTATCCTAAGGATTTTTTAATACTTTCCCCTACACAATCTCCATTCCCATATGTATCATTCTTGTGGAAATGACACATAATTCTGAGGCTTTCAAGGTGTACTCAATGTTAGTGGGGATTATTTAGAGTTGATTTATAATGGTTATCAATGGATATTAGTGTATCATGAATGAATCAATGAACATTACATTTGGAGACCAATCTAGGTCTTCATACAATTAGGATAAGCTATCAAGTTTTCTATGCTCATTATGTTCAATGATATTGTGATTTGTATAGTTATAATGATGTTTTTTCTATACAACGATGTGGTTATGATGTGATATATTAGGAATAAAGTATATATAGTTTAGTTATATATATGTATATATATATATATATATATACAGATGGAATTTCTAGATATTTTTTATACATTGAATATGTTTGTCTGCATAGGTTGATATATGATGAGGCCTTATATATTGTGTGATATGCCTACTCAGTGATAGTTACTAGCCCATGACTTATTGTAGGTGGGTTTGGGGTTCCACACTCATCTTATCACTGGGATGAGTAGGGTAATGGTTGGTCAAATCATGTCACTGTGATATTAGATCTTTTGAGTCCTTATGATGGCATTTATAGTCATTTTCCATTTGTTGATTCGTTTTTGAATTTATGTAAATGAAATTAGAGGTTATCTGTTCAGTTTTTAATATAGGGAAACTTAAATAGGTTATGTGGAAAATTTATCCATTCCCCAAGAATATATTAAACTATTATTAAATATGAATCACTCATACATCAATTTCATGGTATAACAAAGTTTATGTTGCATCATATTGTGGTCAATTATTATATTTCATGTCCTTCCCATGTAAACTCATCCATATTTTTGTAATCTACAAAGGTTCATCCTATAAAATGATGGGTGTTTCCCAAATATATCTCGTTTGTGTATAAAGGTTGGATTATGATGATTTCATTCTTGTAGTTAGTCCACTCACTATTGATCAGTGAGAGATGAGACATTTTTTCAATGATTGATTAAGATATATTTATTCCCCACAATATGAGGATGTTTATCACCCTTAGTGTTTAGTGTATATATTATATTATAGTAGATGGTTTTCCCCCTCAAATTGAATGATACTACCATGCGTTATGGTAAAAATGGTATCATTGTTTTATGATATGAGCATGATCCTCCGGAGATATAGGATTAGCTAGAGTTTGGTACTCATCTTCCTTTCTGGTTTTGTCACGACCTGTCCTCGGGGCCCATGCTGTGACTACCCCAAGCCCGCCTTCCATAGGCCAGGGGATGGCGACTAGAACTAAAGGCATAAATCCCGATAACTGGGAAGGAATTTACTTTATAAAAAGTAAACAAAACACCACATAGTACAAGCCGAAGTAATACACTAAGTACAAAAGAAAGTGCTGAAAAGTAAGTGGGCCAGAATACAAACCCATCTGAAGGTACTGCTACAACTGAATGAAAGTACAACAGAAAAGACAAACAGTTGGAACAATGGAAGCAGCTCCTGGGTCGTCCTTCTCGGATCCTACCTGAAGTGTAGGTATAGATAGCGCAGCTCCTGGATCATCCACCACAGATCCTACCTAAAGTTTAGGTACAGATAGCCTCCACAACTCTCTCTCCTATCTGCCTCCTCCGATTATCGTCTCGTCGTGAAGTCCACCTCTGGATATCAGCCAGTCCTCGAACACTCGGCGTTCGATAGCACTGCCCGTCATCTGCAACCAACACAATGAGGTGCAGGCATAGCCCGTGCTGGGGTGAGTATACGATACTTAGTAGGGACCCCGAGACCCTCAAGGTCTTACTAAATTCAACAAGGATAACCACAAAGAAAGATCTCAACAGATAACCTCTACTTAGGTATACACCCATACATATACCTAAGTTATCAAGTAACTCATCTCAATCATGAGGAAACACAAAGTTTATGAAATCAAAGGATAACCACTACTTAGATATATGCCCCAACATATACCTAAGTTATCAAGTGACCCATCTCAATCATGAGGTAAACACATAGGTCATAGACTCAGCTCAAACTAGGATTTTCATTATCAAAACTGTAACTGTTGAAGAGCCTCGTCTCTATCGAGTATAGTGATCCTGTCATGACTCCAAGGAAATGCTCACTAACCTAAGACTGCTGAGGTACTCCTCCTGTCGAGTACCGCGGGTCAGCCACCCAAATAGAGTAGTGCTTCCCTCCGGGGTCTGCCACCCAAACACAGTAGTGCACCCCCCCCCCCCCCCCAATAGCCTGCAGAGGTACTCCTTCTGTTGAGTACCGCGGGTCTGCACCCAAACACAGTAGTGCTCCATCCTCCATGGGTCTTCACTCAAACATAGTAGTGCTCCATCCAATGGGCTAGTCGACTCACTCCAAGTTGAGTCGGTCAAGCAATCGTCAAGTCTCAGCCAGCTACACGATCTCCATGCTCCGTACGATCGTCTCCGGGAGGGTCCGCTCCTCGAGCTACAGGTCGATACACCAAGTATCACAAGTCCCATGAAACTGTATCTCAGAGGACCGCCTCTTCATAGGGGTCTCAACATAACAGATGACGCGTCAATCGGGCGCCCAGTCTGTGAGTTTTTAGCCTTTTCTTCCCAGGGGCCCAGTTGATTTCGTGTGCAAAACAACCCGGTCGTATCTCCATGGTACCCCGAACACTCATAGGGTATACTCATAGGTACGTTTTCTCATTTTGATCACCAACGCCGCTGACGGTTCGTTAAACAGACATCTGGTCTGAAAGTTATCAGCTTTTCCGTTCCAGGGGCCCAGTTGGTTTCTTGTGTGAACCAAACTGACCACACTCCTTCTGCATCCAATGTTCTCCAAAACTTTTAGTGTAATATACTGAAATGACCATCTCGATCCAAGGATCGCATCGCAACCGATGGTGCGTCTATCGGATGTCGGTAGCCCACATTATGGGTGTTTGAACGAAACCTTCCGAAAATAGGGGGTTTGGGCCCAGTCCGACCTGGCCCGATACCCCCCCCCCCCCCCCCCGGGTCGACCCGAACCAGGTCCGGGTCTGGCCCATTGGAGCGCGGCCCGGCCTGGCGTACTGTTGTGGCACCCGCGTGACTAGATAGCTCGGCCTAAATGGCCGAGCGGAAGGGGGGGGGGGGGCGCTGCCCCCTATTTGACAACCCCCCCCCCCCCCTCGCCCCCCACATGGGGGTCGCTCTCCTTCCAGCCGGGGGTTATGAACCCCGGTATCCCCCTAAAACTGCCGGCCCGGTCTGGCTGGACGGTTGCTGCCGCCGCGGGACCACCACGGTCCCGCCCTCCTGCTCTAGCGGTCGGCGGTTCCGGCCGCCGCTCCCTGCACCACCGCAGCCATAGGCCGCGACCTTGTCCGATCGGCGCAGCGCGACGGCGCTGTGTCCCTCCGCTGTGGCCTTGCTCTGGTCGCGACCTCTTCGAGGATCTCCGGCACGGCCTGACGGCGTCGCGTCTTGTTCGACCTCAATGGCGCGGTGCGACAATGCCATGCTTCTACTCCCATTCTTCATTATTTCTGTGCAGTGCAGTGGCACCGACCTAACTTTGCTCGTGCCGCAACAAGTTCAAACAATCAAGGGGGAGGAGGGTCGACCGTGTTCGTGCAGTCCGACCTCCTCCCGTTATTGCGATAACAGGAGGCCCAATTTGAAATGATGAATGGAGACGAAAGTATTCATGAACAAAAAATAATTAACCCCTACCTCGAGGTGTCGTTGAACGAAGGTTCATCAAGGAAAAGAACGTCGCGGAAGAAGACTCCGTAAGCGTCGACGGTGTCCCGGAGAAGAGAATCGTCGACATCGTGGTACACGGCATCGCGTCGTCAATCTCTGAGGATGGCGTCTCTCACCGCACTCTTCCACTTCCATGTTTGTGCCTTGGTCCGTTGACGATGAGGAGGGAGGAAGGAGGGTCGTCGGAGAAGCACCACGTCAGAATGGAGGGGCTCCGAGGAAGAAGGCCGAAGAAAATCAGGGAAGTAGCGTTGCATGCGTTCTTCGCGTTCTTCACTGGAGAAAGAAGTTATCTCAAGCACTCCATCAAAAGCCACAAGAACGTTCCCAAAATAATAGAATATAATCTATTATTCATGGTGGTGGAAATTAATTAAGTGGGATCCACTTAATTAAGTTCACGATGGTCGGCACAATTCAAAATTCAAAAAGTGGAGAGGCTCTGCCAAATTAATTTCCCGAGTGGATGAAATAATTAATATGGGGAGTTTCGAGGGGTTTTAGGGGCCCAGGTGGTCCCCACCTAATTAACAAGGAGAGGGTCAAAGAGTTTCCTCCCATTAAATGGGGGTTTTGAGGAGGTTTTATTCTCCTCCATTAAGAGGGGAGTTAAATTCCAAGAGGCTCTCCCTCATTAATGGGGGAGTATTGAGAGATTTCCTCTCCTCCCATTAAATGGGGGGTTAAGCCCTGTGTGGACCCCATGTCATAACCTCTCATGATAGGTTATATTGCTCGGGTGGTCCCTACTTTAATTATCCTTCCATTGGAGGTTAGGGTGTGGTGGTCCCACCACCAACTCCCATGTGGAGCTTTTAACCAACACTATCCACATGGCGTGGGTTCAACAAAGATAAATTGAGTTGTCACTTATTTTATTTTATTATTCCACATGAACCCAAAAACCAACTCTCAATCCCGATCATATGCCGTTGAGGTGAAAGTCCTCTTAAGCGAAAATTGGCACTGCGATTCCATCGGTGCCCTCGGATATTGATTTCGAGCACCAGTTCAAAAGTTAGAAAAACCCACTCTTTTGTTCACTAAACGTACCCGAGCTAAACTTCAGGAATTGATTCTGGTCACACCGGGTCTCGGAATCAGGTGCTGTCAGAAACCACAGACTCGTAAAATTCCAAATAAATTAACAAAAAAATTCCTTGAAATTTTCGGGTCTTTACATTACTCCTACCTCAGAGCTTTACGTCCCCATAAAGATATACCACAAACTAGGGGAAAAAAAGTTTACTGAGCACGCATCTGAGCCTTCCAATCCCATGTTCTCACCTAGAGGTCCCAGTACTTCCAGTGAAAGCGTACCTGAGGAATTGACTGTTCACGTCAGACCCGCTCCTGTCGATCCTTGATCTTCACTGGAACCTTTGTGCATGTCACCCTATCATCGACGTCCAACTCCCTGAGGTAGATGATGTGTGAAGGATCATGCACGTATTTCCTCAGCCGAGGTGCGTGGATGATTTCATGTACCCTGTGCAAATGAGGTGGAAAGGTCAAGCGGTAAAACACCCCACCTACCTTACTGAGGACCTAGAAAGGTCCATTGAACCTCAGAGATAACTTTCCGCCTTTGCCACATCTCCGTAAACATTGTCGAGGTGAGACCCATATAAGGACGTGGCCATCATCATCGAACTCAAAAGGCCTCCATTTCCTGATTAGAACAGAAACTCAGAACTACCGCTGTCACGAGGGTAAGGTTGACTAACTCAAGAGTGATCGACCACACCCTCTTGTGCATGAGTTTATCCTGTGCTGCCTGGGGTTTCCTTTTTGCCGACCAAGGAAAACCCATCCCGATGTTGTAGTTAGACCAAAACCTTTTTGACTAATACGGTCAATCTGAGCATGAACTATGAATCCAATACATAACAAGACCGACGTCGTAAGGCCTCGACGCAGCCACCAAGAGATTCCAACCGAAACTCTCGCCTCGAGGGTTAGATCACATTGTCGACGTAAGTGTGATTATCGAGTCTCTTCCCAAAGGAATCTCTAGACGTGAGGGTCATGTCCATGGCATACCGGAAACTCTAGGTCTGGGACATGATTTGTGGAAGGAAGTAATGATTCATATCAACGTCTGTTACTACGGCAGTTAGTAGTGGACACACACTGTCCCTTGAATCATTTTTAGAACCATTGGGTCACACTCCTTGACCACATGCAGCTGCACTCTTCCCCTGCCCTCCAGCTCCCTGAGCCTGGTGGGGACAACTAAGGTGGGTATTTGTAGCATGTTAAAATGTACACCACTTCATTCTGCTCTCCTAGCTCTGCCTCCACGTCTTCTACTCTGCAGATTTATCTGTCCTTAACATTTCCTCTTTTTGAAACATTTGCACCCCCAAGTCTCGGAGACTGGCACCAGTTTCCTGTTTCTACTGCACTGTGTAGTCATCATCCGCTCCTAGATGATCTGCACCTTCTTTTCCTACAATATATATTAGCTTCTATGATTTCTCCTTTGCCTAAAAGAGAAACTCGGTCTCATCCCTTGGATGAACCACGCCCATTGCCTAATACAATCCATCCTGATATGAATGATGCATTCATGCCATGGATGACGTCGTAAGGCCTCGACGTTACTACCAAGAGATCCAACCTTCACTCTCGCCTCCAAGGGTCGAGTCACACTATCGACATCAGTGTGAGGTCACTGGGTCTCCTCCCGTAGAAATCTTGAAAGTGAGGGTCAAGTCAACATTTTTAACTGGGACCTCTCAGTATCAACCAAACAAAAGGACAGGAAAGCAAACGCCACAAAGATATGTGTCTTTTATTATAGCAGGTCATAGTACAAAGACAAAAAACAACAACAATAACATGGAACTAGAAGTACCAAGAACAAAAAGGTATCCACTAGTTCTTCTCCTGTCCACCTGCTTCTGGAGCTCTAATGACTTGTGCACTGCTCGACTGTTTCTCAAGCACCTGCCACTGCTTCTGTCTCGGTGGATCCTACAATGCCTGCGGATCAACTGTACGAGAAGTCGGACAGTCACATTCTATGTGACCCTTCCTGCCGTAGGAGTAACATTGTCTGTTTCTGGCACGCCTGGCTCTGACCCCACCCCGGGTGCCCCGCACCACCTATCCTGAGTCATGTAGTCGACCACCTGTAGGTCTGGTCCTCCTAGACCTCTGCGTCATCTTTCTACTGCCTTCAGATGACTGTTCTACTGATAGAAAAGCATGTGGCAAAGGCAGTAGCTCCTGAACACGCTCGGGGTGTAGATCCACTGGTATAAACTCCATCATGAAGAAGGTCTCAAAGTCTCCCAATGTGAAGGTCATCCCGTTGCAAAACTGGAACAAGTGGCTCCACCACCTCTCAGCTGCTGCCTGGAGGAGGCTGGCAGCAAAGATCACCATGATGTTTGCTGGCATCCCCACTAGCCTGAAGACTCTCACCATAGCCTCCAGCCAATCCCCAGCTGCCTGCGGGTCCGTCTCTCCATAGAACCTGGGTGGCCTCTGGCGCTGGAACACGTGCAGCGCGTTCAAGTGGTGTGCATCGCCTACTGCTGGGGGTGGTGGCATTGGTGGCCCAACGTATGGTAGTACTGTTGGTGCCTCCGCTGGTGCCTCAACTGGAAGAGGGCCCTGTACCGAAGCCTCGTCGCATGGCAGGCTGTCAGTAGGTACATCTCTCAGAGCTCTAGCTGGTCATCCGTGATAAGGCATCCTGAAAGAAATAGACGTGACACGGTCAATGATTTATACCTAGTGAGATGACCTGGTTTAAGCTGTTTTAAGGGAAAACCATTGAAAACACACACGCAATTAATGTTTTCATGCACTGAGTTGGAAATCAGATGTCAGGGTCATGGTGTATGGATACATCGGCCGCCCGCACCAACACTGGAATCCCTGAACTAAAGACCACACTCGGTACCCTTAACTCTATTGCTTCATAGTAAGAAAGTATCAGAGTTATAAGTTCTACAATAGAACTGACTCCTCTGATTCCAATTTTTCATGACTCGTCCTCGGGGCCCGTGTTGTGACTACCCCAAACCACCCTTCTATAGGCCAGGGGCTGGCGACTAGCACCAAAGGCGTAAATACATATAACTGGGATGGCATTGCCTTTATAAAAAGTAATCAAAACACCATAGAGTACAAGCGGAAGTAATACACTAAGTACAAAAGAAAGTGTTGAAAAGTAAGAGGGCCAGAATACAAAATGAACTGAAAGTACATCTACAACTGAACGAAAGTACAACAGAAAAGACAAACAGCTGGAAGAATGGAAGCAGCTCCTGGGTCGTCCTCCTCGGATTCTACCTGAAGGGTAGGTACAGATAGCAGAGCTCCTAGATCGTCCACCACAGATCCTACCTGAAGGGTAGGTACAGATAGCCTCCACAATTCTCTCGCCCGTCTGCCTCCTCCGTGTATCGTCTCGTCGTGATGTCCACCTCCGGATACCGTCCAGTCCTCGAACACTCAGCCTCCGACGGCACTTCCCATTGTCTGCAACCAACACAACGATGTGCATGCATAGCCCGTGCAGGGGTGAGTATACGATACTTTGTAGGGACCCTGAGACCCTCATGGTCTCACTAAATTCAACAAGGATAACAACAAATAAAGATCGCAACAGATAACCTCTACTTAGGTATATGCCCATACATATACCTAAGTTATCAAGTAACTCATCTCAATCATGATGAAACACAAAGGTTATGAAATCAACGGATAACCACTACTTATATATATTCCCAAACATATGCCTAAGTTATCAAGTGACCCATCTCAATCATGAGGTAAACACATAGTTCATAGACTTAGCTCAAACCCAGATTTTTATTATCGAAACCGGAACTCCTAAAGAGCCCCGTCTCTGTCGAGTACAGTGATCCTGTAATGACTCCGAGGTAATGATCACTAAACTAAGACTGTTGAGGTACTCTTCCTATCGTGTACCGCGGGTCATCCACCCAAACACAGTAGTGCCTCCTGCTGAGGTCTTCCACCCAAACACAGTAGTGCACCCCCCCTAATAGCCTTCAGAGGTACTCTTTATGTTGAGTATCGCGTGTCTACACCCAAACACAGTAGTGCTCCATCCGCCATGGGTCTGCACCCAAACATAGTAGTGCTCCGTCCACTGGGCTAGTCGACTCACTCCAAGTCGAGTCGGTCAAGCAGTCGTCAGGTCTCATCCAGCTACACGGTCTCTGTACTCTGTACGCTCGTCTCTGGGAGGGTCCGCTCCATGAGCTACAGGTCTATACTCCAAGTATCACAAGTCCTACTAAGAATTATCTCAAAGGACCGCCTCATTATAGGGGTCTCAATGCAACAGACGGTGCGTCAATCAGGCGCCCGGTCTATGAGTTATTAGCCTATTCGTCCCAGGGGCCCTGTTGGTTTTGTGTGTGAAACAACCTGGCCATATCTCAACTCTACCCCGAACTCTCATAAGGTATACTCATAGGTACTATTTCTTAGTGTGATCACCAACTCCGTTGACGGTTCGTCAAACGGACTTCCAGTCTGAAAGTTATCAGCTTTGGCCCGTTTGGTTTCGTGTGTGAACCAAACCGACCGCACTCCTTATGTGTCCAAAGATCTCCGAAACCATTAGTGTAATATACCAAAACAACCTCCTCTATTCAAGGATCTCATCGAAACTGACGGTGCATCGATCGGAGGTCCGTAGCCCATGTTATGGGTATTCGAACGAAACCTACCGAAAATAGGGGGTTCGAGCCCAGTCTGACCCGGCCCGATACTCCCCCCTCGGGTCGAACCGAACTAGGTCCGGGTCCGACCCATTGGGAGACGGCCCGGCCTGGCCTGGCGCGCTGGTGTGGCGCCCGCGTGACCAGGTGTCTCGGACGAAATGACCGAGCAGAAGGGGGGGCGCTGCCCCCCTGTTTGACAACCCCCCCCCCCCCCCCCCCCCGCCCCACCCACATGGGGGTTCCTCTCCTTCTAGTCAGGGGTTACGAACCCCGGTCTCCCCCTGAAATGGCCAGCCTGGTCCGGCTGGCCGGTTGCTACCTCCGCGGGACCACTGCGGTCCCTCCATCCTACTCTGGCGGCCGGCGGTTCTAGCCACCGCTCCCCGCACCACCGCGGCCATAGGCCGCAGCCTTGTCAAATCGGCGTGGCGCGACGGCGCATCACCCCTCCGCCATAGCCCCGCTCCGGTCGTGGCCTCTTCGAGGTTCTTCGGTGCGGTGCGACAGCGTCACATCTTGTTCGACCTCAACGGCGCGGCGTGACGATGCCGCTCTTCTTCGCCCATTCTTCATTTTTTCCGCATGGTGCAACGGCACCGTGCTGCCTTTGTTCATGCCGCAACAAGTTCAAACAATCAAGGGGGGAGGAGGGTCGACTGTGTTTGTGTGGTCTGACCTCCTCTCGTTATTTCGATAACAAGTGGCCCAATTTGAAATGATGAACGACGACGAAAGTATTCACGAACACAAAACAATTAACCCCTACCTCAAGGTGTCATTGAACGAAGGTTCGTCGCGGAAAAGAACGTCGCAGAAGAAGACTCTGTAAGCGTCAACGGCGTCCCGGAGAAGAGAATTGTCAGTGTCGCGGTACACGGCATTGCGACGTCGGTCTCGGAGGATGGCGTCTCTCGCCGCACGCTTCCACTTCCGAGTTCGTGCATCGGTGCGTTGACGATGGGGAGGGAGGAAGGAGGGTCGTCGGAGAAGCACCATGTCAGAAACGAGGGGCTCCGAGGAAGAAGGCCGAAGAAGGTTGGGGAAGAAGTGTCATCAGTGTTCTTCGTGTTCTTCGCTGGAGAAAGAAGTTATCTCAAGCTCTCCGCCAAAAGGCGCAAGAACCTGCCCAAAATAATAGAATATAATCTATTATTCTTAGTGGAGGAAATTAATTAAGTGGTCCCCACATAATTAAGTTCATGATGCTTAGAACAATTCAAAATTCAAAAAGTGGATAGGCTCCATCAAATTTATTGCCTGAGTGGATGACATAATTACTTTGGGGAGTTTCGAGGGGGTATAGGGGCCCAGGTGGTCCCCACCTAATTAACAAGGAGAGGATCAAGGAGTCTCCAAACATTAAATGGGGGGGTTGAGGAGGTTTTATTCTCCTCCATTAATAGGGGATTTAAAGTCCAAGAGGCTCTCCCTCATTAATGGGGGAGTATTGAGAGATTTCCTCCCCTCCCATTAAATGGGGGGTTATGCCCTGTGCGGACCCCATGTCATAACCTATCGTGGGAGGTTATGCTGCTTGGGTGGTCCCCACCCTAATTATCCTTCCATGGGAGGCTAGGGTGTGACGGTCCCACCACCAACTCCTATGTGGAGCTTTTAACCAACACTATCCACATGGCGTGGGTTCAACAAAGATAAAATAAGTTGTCACTTATTTTATTTTATTATTCCACGTGAACCCAAAAACCAACTCTCAAACTCGATCATTTGTCGTCGAGGTGATAGTCCTCTTAATCGAAAACCGGCACTGCGATTCCATCGGTGCCCTCTGAATTTGATTCCGAGCACCGGTTCAAAAGTTATAAAAACCCGCTCATTCATTCACATAACGTACCTGAGCTAAAATTTGGGAATTGATTCCAGCCACACCGGGCCTCACAATCAGGTGCCGTCAGAAACCACAGACTCGTAAAATTCCAAAGAAATTAAGAAAAAAGTTTACTTGAAATTTCCTGGTCTTTACAGGTTTTGAATCTTATTGACCTAAAAGATAAACATTCATTGACCTATCTATCCATTAGTTTAAAATATTTTGTCAAATTCACAATATGAATTATCCATCATGGTCATAGTTTGAGTCCTTGACTAGGGTGGTGCTTTTTAAAGGATGTTGGACCCTCAATGTGACTATGTGACCATGTGTATGTATGCATCAAGGCTCCCAGACTTCACAAAGTATTCCCTATTAGTAAGTTCTAGACATTTGTAGATTTTTGATAGGCATAGTTGTGTATTAACACACATACTAGATGGTTATGGTTAGGTAACCTTTATTAAAATTTAAAGTATTAAATGTGTCCTTTATTCATAGACCCTCATATAGGAAAATGTAGGAAACATATATTCATATTTTACTATATAATCAGAGTTGGGATAACCCAATGGAGTCCTTATCTAGATCGTTATTAGCTATATAATTTACACTGATGATGATCCTCTTTCAATCATACTTTCTAGTGAAGTGAATTTATACTTATCAAAGGAAGAGATATTTTATAATATTTTTTCATGAAAGATATTATATCTAGTGGTACCTACCCCCTCATGGATTGGTTGCCCATTTCTAGTATTATAAGGTGTTATGTGGTTAAGTAACTGAGGTGAGTTCCCCCTTTAGAAGTGAATGTGATCCAATCATGTATGGAAAGTACATCCAACCCTCAATAAGGAATAATTATAATCCCATTTGGTAGTAATTATGACATTACATATTATAGGTCTGGTGGAGAATCCAATTCCTCTTAATGTACAGGAATCCTTGAATTTGGGTAATGGGAGACTCCTGATTCCCCCTAAATAGTAGGTTGGTGTATGCATTTATTTGAATTTCGTCGTTGGTATTCTAGTGTTGTAGGAAATAGTATGATTTTTATGGTAATTTTGTGTAGAATAATGAATGCCCTTGTTGCAGTTATGGGGGCATGAATAAAATCCTTAATTGTATTAGTGTATGTAATATGTTTTTCTGGGTAATATTATATTATAATTTCATATAACAATAGTGACAATTGTGAAATAAACTCTCTTACTATAGGTTATGGGTTTATGGATTTCTTTATTTGATTCAAGTCAATCCTCTGGATGGAGTATCAAATGGAATTTTTAATGTTTAAAGTTATGGTGATTAAAGAGACTAAGGTAGTATAGTAGTGGCATAGTGGATGATTCCCTTTATAGGTAATTCAATGTTCAGTTTATATAAGAAGAACTAGAAAACCTAGCCTCTATGTTGTTGATTCTTGTTTGTGGAGGGAGATGTTTCTCACCTTTAAATGATAGTGGTGGGCTCACACTCTTCTTTTGTATGGGTGTGTCCCATAATGATGATCCAGAAATAGTGGTGTTTTATGACTAGATGTTATCGGGGGATAGACTTGAAGAGCTTTCCTAATGGTGTGAGTGATGTAATCCACTTCAACGGCCATAAAATTCTTCAAAATTTGTGTTCATATTGAATATTTTGATGGAAATCCTATTTGAGAACATCCCTAGTATATTAAGGCCCTAAATATGGTATATCAAATACATTTTTTAAATCATAGCTCCATATGTAGAATCTTTATTCATGATTGAGGAAATTGTTTCTCTAATGGTTGTGGTTCTAGGTCACTTGGGATTTTGAAATTTTTATCTTGGGTTTTGGAGTATAGAGAACATGTTAATCTGAATAGTCAAGACCATCCATTTCTAATTGTGTAAAATTGGGACACCCGATGATCCATGGTGTGATGTTGTAAATTTTAAGTAGTATGGTGTCGTTTCCAAATGTGACCACAATTAAATTTCAAAAGGGAGTGATCAAATAACAACCAGATTATTTATGGAAGTGTATACAATAATGTATGGATATTGGGTTGTATATGTAAAGTTTAGAAATATGTTTTTGAATAGTTTGGATAAGTAGAATCATGTTTCATTTATTCAATGAGATAGAAACATTGATATATGTGTATAGTTTTTAGGATATGATATATAATTTTATGTAGATCCTAAGGATTGCATTTCCATGAAAATCTTTTAATTTTATTGTTGAGTCTCTGTTAAGCACTCCATGGCGTAGTGTGGTAGATATTGATTATTATCATACGAAATTAATCTGGAATACTCTTTGAAGGTGATGAATTAACAAATACTACAAGATATAACACAATAAACAAACCATTTTGAGGTTTAAATTGATAGTTAATGTTAATGATTAATCTCATACATTCAGAAGACCTTAGAGTGTGGAAGCTCAACAAGACTCATGTAATGTGAGATTATGAGTCTTCTATGGTATTTCTTGGAGATGAAATAAAGTTTATATCTTTATTAAGGGGAATGTGTGTTACCTTCTTATGTGTTTGTGTACTATGTTCACCTAGAAATAAAACTAATGAAGGAAAAAGGTGTGTGTGAGGGCATATTTTCTTTCCGCACATGATTGCTTTATGTTTTCCTAGTGTAGTAACAATACATGTTTCTTTGTTAGGGATGAAAGGGTTTAAAGGTTTTCAGGATTTACAGGACCTAAATATTTTTCCTTTGAATCCTTTTTAATATTTCTAAAATATATTTGAACTTATTTGTTGAAATAGTGCATATTTTTTAGCATCATAGAGGTTTTCAAATAATATATTAAAAATAACATATTATTTTTTTCCGGTTTACATGAATTTTCAATAAATTAATTATATGTTTTAAAAAAATATTTTATGGAGATTATAACACTATTCTTAATTCTAGAAAAGTTGGTTTTACATAGATGTGACATAATTGTAGTTTACATGTACAGCCTCGAGATTTAACGTTTCATGTTTCTTTTATATAAAAAAATAATTAATTTAATTTTAACCCTAAAACACTAATTCTATAGTTTTTAATAATTTTTATATAAAATTATTATTGATTTGAGATATAACCTAATTATAGGAAGAAGATAACTTGGTAGATATGTAAAAATGGGAACTAGACGACATGTTCTTGAAGGAATTACAACTAGAAACCCAATTTAGACATGATTATCGACAAAAATTAATCAAGAACTGAGGTAGGGTTTTTTTATTTTTTCCCAATTATTTTTGAATATATGATGAATTTATTTCTAGAAACCATTTTCTCTGATCCTTAATCCCAATACAATGGGATTTCTTGTGGAATATTTATACGTTAATTTATTCATGACTATTGTGTGCTTTTTTCTGACTGATCAACGAATAAATAGAAATTGACCCCTCTCAAAATTCCAAAATTATGTTCCCTTAGTATTATATAGATATACAATATAGAATAACAACCACTTATTTATTTACCTTACCTCTTCCCTTTTCATGTGGTAATTTTGAGTTCATCAGCCCAAGGATTGGTCAGCGTTGATGTGACAGTTGAAGGGAGGATTGGTCATGAGTGGAAATAAAAATATCAAGGCGGAATGTAGTAGAGTATGGATTTTGAAGTGGTACTAGAGAATAGTGTTTATAGTAGGGTAAATTTCAATGAAGACAGAACATGATGATGAATAATGGTGGAGTTAAAAGGAAGTCTTTTCTTGAGGTAGAGTTAGAGGTTTGTGGTTTGTCATGACGTTGGGGTTTTGGGGGAGGTGCCCTAACATATTATGACCATCTGATCGGCTCCTAGTAGGATGATGTAACATATGATAGTGGTCTCACCAAACTAGATGTGGGTCAACTAGTACTAACCCTTGTTTTGGGTAGAAAATGTATCCAAATTTCTTGGCCTAACAATATGGGCTATGTAACACTCACCCAGGTGCAAGACAAGTCCAGGATGTGGCTCATCCAGTGGGTCTGAAAAGCATGGTAGATCAGTTCATCTTGACCTGACCTAGAAAAAATGCATGTACACCATGAAAACATATGATACATTACACATGGGTTAAATACACACATTCAGGATGACTTCATCCTCCCATAGAAAACCACATAGTTCACACAGAGGCCTTCACATGTCTAGCTCTTCACCTACATAGTGTTTTTAGGACCTTTCCACTATTTTTTAGTTTTGAAAAAATGAATAGCCTTTCCTAATATTTTTTAACATAGATTATAATTTAATGGTATATTTTTTCATCTGATTCTATTTCAAACGAAATATATATAGATTTTGGATTTAAATCCTTAGGGTAGATGTTATAGTTTAGGCTTGAAGAGCAGATCATTCACTGGGATTTATGTATCCCATAATATCTCTTTGATAGTAGGGCATGGGTCCTCTATAGGGTTGTTTAGTTTTGTACTCCCCGACATACTTAGGTTTTGCGTCCTCTATATTTTGGTTGTAGAGTCAGTACTCCCTTGCACCTAACAAGGCATCTATCCTCAAAAGTGTTTATAAATTAATGTACTCCTATAATCAATTATCCTTGAATATTTTGGTTGTGGTTCCTCTATATATTGACTGGGTGCTCCCTCATTTTGATTATCTTGTATAGATTAGAGTAGGTCCTTCATTATGGATCTGGGACTCCCTTGATTTATACTTACCTTGGTGAGGCATGGGTTACCCACTATGGTTGGTGACATGATGTGTGTATGGATATGTTGGGAAGTTATGAAAAATAAGTATTACTACTCTCTTGATAAAAAACTATTCTTAGATAAGCCAGGGGTTCCCTACTATGTTTTCTAAATGGTGAAATGGTAGTTTTGGACAGTAAGCTGGGATAACATATCATCTAGTGAGAATACATCATTGATGATAGAGTTTCCCCCATTTTTTTTAGTGAAAATGTTGAAATTTTAAAGGATGAGTTGTTTGATTATTTTGTTCCATAACACACCTTCGAAACTCCATGGTTTATTTGGATTTATGACTTATTGTTACAATTTTTGTAATCTGACTTAGTGAAGCTTTCCATTACTCTGAGTGTCCTTAGTTTCTCATTAGATATGATCCTTTATAGTATAGGGATGATATATCTAGTAATTATTTATTTTTCTAAGTATCCTATTAGTAGGTCATATATGGTTTCTATATCTTCCATCAAGTTACCTTTTTCTTATAAAACAAGATGTGTATTGTCATTTTCAATTTATTTTGTGGTTTTATTTCATCCTAATATGTTTATTTAAAATCACAGCTATATAGGCTCTTTTTTCCACATGTTTTATGTTTTTGACGATGATACATATTTTTTAGGTGACATAGGTGGATGTAGAGATAGTTTGGCTTGTTTGGAGTTAATTTATGATGTATATCAGTGGATCTTGGTGGTTTATAGTGGTGGGGATGGTTTTTTCATTAAAAGATAGGTCAAGGAGTCCTTGTAGAGAGGAGGAGATATCTGTTATTCCGTATTCATTGGGTTTGGACTCCTTATCAATTATATATTTCATATGATGTTTTTATAATGTAATGTACTTATCATTAAACGCCTCATGCATAAATTATATATATTTTAGCATATATATATACATTTGGTTTTGTTAGTTATTTTTTTATAAATTGGATATATGTATCTATTATAGGTTTATATAGGCTAAGGCCTCCCATATTGTGTAATATGCTTACTATATGCTAGTTACGAACCCCGATATTATTTTAAGTGTTATTGGGTTGGAAAAAAAGACATTCCTCTTACCCATGTGAGGCTATGATGGGTCTAGTCATGTTATTAGACTATATAGAATGTCTTACATAGAGTCATTAAAATTCATAGGGTTTATATTTCCTATTATTCCTCATTACATGAGGTTAACAGGGTATATAGTACGTGAACCTTCATACATTGATATAATTCTTAGGTCATACTTTAGAATGCTTTAATCAAATGGTGTTTGGGTATATTATTGATGATTTGGTTAGATATTCATAGAAAATATGTGATATTTTTCTCATATATTTCGGATATAACATTTGATACTTCGATAAAAAGAAAAAGGAATCATATTGTAACACCCATGTTTTGGGAATTATTTAAAAAAGTTTAAAATGACTTCAGTTAATTTATTTATGTTTTACCAACAAATAATTTGATTAAATTATTTTTTTTATTATTGGATGTATATTTTTTTCATGTGAATATTTATTATTTTTATAATTTTTTTATTTGAGTAAATTAATTCATTGAAATTAATATATAGGATTTTAAATTGAAATTAGTAATTGTATTTTATTAATTCTGGTCAATTATATTTTAATTATAAGATTAGAATTTGGCTTGTTTTATGTGTCTTTAAATGGGGTTTCCAATAAATTTTTATATTAGTCCACCATTATTTTTAATATAAAATACATTCTAATTTATAAAGGTAATTTAAAATGGGTTAAAGTAAAGACAGAAAGGGGAATTGATTTTGAACAATTAATATAATGGAATTATGGAAAGGAGAATAACCTTGAAAATATGAGATTTAATGAGATAATTTTTACACATTAAATGGGATTTTCCTTGTATTATTTATAGTGAAGTTAGATATATTGGTTTATATATAGAGGAGGGGCATAAAACATATGTCTCTATTATATGTCTCTATATTCATCATTTTTTAGTGTAATTTATAATGGTGGGTTAAATGATGGATGATTTGTGTTTGGACATTATAAAAAAACTATTTTTTATTATTTTCACAACTAAGGAATTACATTTTAGTTTTATAAAATTTTCTATGGGTTGTGACAAAATAAAAAGGGATTAATGCTACATTATAAAACTTTTCACCACCAACCCTAATTTTTGTATATCGTGACAATAATGATTTACACAAGGTCTATAAAACTAATTTGAGGTTGTGTATTGTTACAATGGGATGCACTTCATCATTCCATGATGGCATAAGGCTATAAAATATTTTCCTGAGGCCAAGGAATATATAAATAGTTCATACCAAATTTTTATTCTAATTGTTTATAGCCATTGGTTTATGAATATTTATTTATGGAGGAATGTTTTTGATAAGTATTAGTATTACATCCCACCAAGATCATTAAATTAATTTTTTTTGGAATTATAAGGAAATTTCATCGAGTTTGGTGGCTTTAATCTATTGATATCTAGAGATTGTCCATATATTTGATGTTTATTAATTTTTAAATGATGATTTTTTTATGATTTATTTGTGGTAAACTATTTTTCAATGTTTTAAATAATTATTTGATAAAATATTAATTCTATGAAAAATTTCATTCTGATACTCATTTTCTAATTTTTTTGAAAAAAAATTAAAGTATGGATTTGATAAATAATTTTACAAGGGTAGGTTTAGTTTGTAGATTTCATTTGATTGAAGGTTTTTTAACATAAAATTACTTGTATTTTTATTGTGAATCGTGTGGGTTAGGGGATAACTAGGTAAAATATTTTATGATTTATTTTCATAAAATTTTGATTATATCATCAGTGTGGAATGTGTTTTTTTGGAATATTTGTGTTATGTTAAACCTTTGGATGATTGATAGATCACAAATGAGATAATAATTATAAAAATTATCATAGCATGTAAAACCTTATACAATATCATGAGGGTTGAGTTATGTAAACCTAAGTTGTTAGAACATGTTAAACAATATGTTTGAGGGTCGAGTTGGTTAAAACTATAATTCTATAATTTTATTAATTAAATTATTTATATAATATTATCCAATGGTGAATGTTATAATATATTATATGGATACCTTATATTTATGTTATAAATTTGATATTTTGACTACATTTTTATTATGACTAAACTAAAAGATTATTCTTAATTGATAATTTACTTGTTTCATATTATACTGAAGTGTTTTTTTCATAACTTTTTTGATAAGATAATTTATTTCAAATGTTAAAAAAAATATATTTTCATTTCATGATTGGATTAATTATTCAAGGGTTTATATTGGATTAATTGTGGAAATCCTATTATGTTTTTACTCACCCTTAAATGTAGAATTTAGTGGATGTGTAGACTTTTTTATATGATACAGGAAAAAAATATGACTTCCTTATTCATTAATAGTCATACATAAGTCTTTAATGGTGATATAGAAGTCAATATTGGTGTATTGGAAGTTGGGTGAATTTTATTTCAGTATATGTAATTTATTTTAGTATCATTGTATATAAATAAAAAATCATTCAACTACATATTTTTACATATATGGTTTTAATAAAATAATTTTTTCTTTTACATGAATTGGTTATCTTTTTTATTATATATTTTCTTTTAAATCATTCCCCAATAATTTTATTTTATCCATCAAGACTAGTTTCTATCCTCTGGTGATTGGGGAGTGCATTTGTGGTCATTTGGTGATCTGGTTTGGGTCTCATGATTCAGAGTCCCAAGGTCGGGATGTTGCATTTATGACCATACCTAATTTAGTGACATGTGATGTATTCAACTTGTTATAATAATGATAACAGTTGTATTCATTTTTCTTGAAGACTTGTGATGTATCCATATATAATGATTATTTCTTTCCTAGATATTTGATAATATATATGTCGGATTATATGAGATTGACATCTATTAAGTCCTGTGAAGTGTACTAAATTTTGGGTCCATATGTATTATATGATTTTTCATAATGAATGATACACATATAGTGTAAATTTTTATGAATATTTATGTTTAAAATAGAAATTATGACACATCCTTATGTAGTTTGAGTCATATTGAAATTTTCTTAGAGGACTCTCTTTTCTAATGGTTATGAATTAGGAATTTATAATCATTTTCAATAATCAAAAATTCCATCATTGTTAAACAAATATAGTGTGAATGGGGATTTTTTTCTTATGTGTATGTAAAAAAATTATGTTTGGTATTTGATATCCAATCAAAAATTAATTTTATTAGATATAAAAAAGTGTTTTCCGTATGATTTCACAAGTTATTGTATATGATATAATACATAGTTTAATATGTAAATTTTTTGGGAGTATTTAGTGAAAGTAAAAGATTGAAAGAAAATTATTATCCATTAAAGTCACATTATAATGTAATATGACTATATTATCATATGTTGTATAGTGATAGACTAAATGATAATATGATATAACTTAGAATGATATAGTTATGAAGTCTTTGTAACAAGGAGCGATAAATACATATCACTTAAAGAGGTATAGTTACGCAGTGCAGATTGTTAAGAGAAATATAGGGATATCACATACTGAAATATGAACAAAATATTGGATATCACACATTTTTATCTCAATAATCCCATAAAAAACTATAAAACATTCATTTAAATATCATTGAGTGGGATTAATTGGATTTATAATGCATCACAGTGAATGTGTGAGCATGAAATGTTCAAGGATGGTTTTTATTGAGTTAATTCAATATGTAAAAGGTGTTTTAATATTAATAGAATTAAAAAAACATTCAAGGTATCCATTACCTTATTAATGATTCCAAAGAGATCCCATATAAAAGAGTTTAAAACAGATGTAATTTTGTTCCAATCGAGTTTGAGGCTTTCTAGGTCAAAGATCCCTCTTTTCTCCCACTATATAACTTAAAGGTTCTCATTCCATGGAGTGAGAAGGAAATCAAAATAAGAATATTTACTAGTTATTTTATAAACTTTGGATACCTTTAGAAGTGAGAAGTAACTTCTTGTCAGTAAGGGGCCTTCTTGTACCACTATATGTAACGATTCAACAAAAACTGAAAGGAATGTTCAATATTTTATATTATTCTTCTTAATATGTATCGGTATATTCTGTAAAATTAGAATTTTTATGTTATCCATCTATATTTTTTTAAAATATTTTCCCATTAAAACCCATCACTAAATACATATACTTAATAGACAACCATTAATATTATCTACCTACTTTAATTCATGCTCATAAAAATATATCATGGAGATAATCTGTAAAGTTCTGAAAATCCATGTTAATCTTTTTTTAAAATTATATGGAATTATTCCAAGGATGTGGTTTCTGATGGAACGTAATTCGGAGGCCCGGAGTGCCCGGAATATTTTTCCAAAGTTTCTGAGTACGTTCATTGAACATAATAGTGATTTTTGGTTAATTTATAACCTGTGATCGGAATTGAAATCCGAGGGCACCGTTGAACTCGCAGCACCAGTGATTGCTTAGGGGGACCTTCACCTCAGCTATTCTTGGTTGTGAATGGATGTTGGTTTTCTATCATTTCAGGAAGGATAAAGAAAAAGTGGGATAAAATATAAAAAATTAAACTTAAATTTTATTTTATTCAAACATTTTTGAATTAAAGTGGGTTCCACCCAAAATAAACCCCCACTTTAATTCATGATAACCCCCCTCCTTCATTAAATGAATTGATTAGGGGGAGACTCCTCAAATTCAAGAATTGTTCCCCTATTTTGGGAGTTTATATAATTGGTGGTTTTGCTGTTGGAGGAAATACTTGGAGGAAGAACTCTCCTTCTTCCAATGACGAACTTTTTCTTCTTCGATCTCCTTCCAAAACAAGGGAAGAAGTGCCATCCTTAAAGAATGCCAATGACGTCGTCCTTGACTTCATCATCATCTTTCCCGACGTTAACAAATCTTAGGTAAGGTTTTGAACACTGTTATTGTTTCTCATTCTTTGTTTCCCTTCATGAATTAAGATTCGAAGTCACATGATATCACACTAACACGGAGGGTGCAGGCCAAAAGAACACGGCATGAACCCCTCCACCTTGCTTTGTGGATTTTGACACTAATTGCGGCACGAGTCTGGGTTGATATAATTTCATCAATGATTGTCTCAAATCAAAGGCGATGTCCCGAGGAGTGTTAGACTACTTCTGGAATGACAATCGGGCCACCAGAACTCATCTAGTGAACCACGGAAGGTCTGTCAGCGGTCGAAACTGGCGAACATCACTGGTTGAATGAAGGGAAGGTTGGTTGGCACTCCAACCAGCCATGTGGATGGAGGTGGTGTGACCACTCCATGCAGGATCTGGCTGTCCACTCGGCTAGCTGGGAACAGTGGGACCTACAGCGTGGGTCCCGCGTGACAAGGACCGGTGCCACGTGGTGCTGGATCTGTACTGATCGAACAGATAAGCCGTTAGGGACCCCAAGGGGCACGGCCTTTTCCCTAGACGTGCCCAGGGCAAACCCCACAGGGACCACTCTCCTCGGGCCTCACGCTGGCCAAGCTTAGCACGGGCCAGACCCAGCGTGGGCCGGGCCTCTAGCCGCGGGCTGATCTCAGTGCGGGCCGGACCTAGCGCGGGCTGGACCTAGCGTGGGCTGGGCCACCCCTACGGGCCGGGCCTCCCTTGCAGACCGTGTTAGACCCGCAGACCGGGTCGGTCTGACTGGGCCGGACCGGACCCGGACCCGCTTTGACATGTTTACACTATTTTGCTTGTAACATGAGCTAAATGTGTCTGAATGACAAATCATCGGTGGATATGGAAACCATAGAGGGAGACGGTTCTTTTGGTATACCCCACTTGAGGTTTGGATGTGGTTGGCGTACGGTCGGGTTGGATCAAACTTAAATTCAACCGGTCCCTCGGGAACATAAATGCCAATAACTCTTAGACCGGGTATCTGATTGATACATATTCTGTTACATTGGGTTTATTATGAAAATATTGATCTTATGGATACATCAACTTGGGGCTTTGTGGTAGTTGATGTATCGACAATTGGATTAAGGAGCGGACCCTCGTAGAATAATGTGTGATTTGTGCGGGAACCCTGTGGCTGGCTGCATTGTGATAAAGGGATCCTACGTGGACCGACTACTATTCCCGGATCCTACGTGGGTTCGACAGCTCTGATTATTATTCCAGGATCCTACGTGGTTTCGACATCTCTAATTACTATTCCAGGATCCTACGTGGGTTCCACATCTCTAATTACAGTACCAGTATCCTATGTGGGTTCAACATAGTATATGATTCAGTGGCCCCATATAATCATCTCTATCTCTCTACATAAGTTGTATACCTATGTGAGCTGATTCTTAACTCCATGTTGTTATCAAAGATTTATCTTTCTTCCTTCGTGGAACGGGTTGTGCTTGGGCTCAATAGTTAGAGCCAGATTGTATTTAGTTACTTAGGTATATGTATGGGAATATACTTAAGTAGGGTTTTATAATAATTTATGATATCCTTAAATATGTAGTTTATCCTTAGTGGATTCTGGGACACCTTTGAGGGTATCGGGGTCCCTACTGAGTATCGTTATACTCAACCCTACATGGGCTTTACTCGCACCTTGTTTTGTCCTGTGCAGACGATGGACATCAGTGATTGAGGCTAAGAGAGACAGACGAGAGGCTGCTCGGAGCTAGACTTAGACAGGACATACCTCATGGATGACTTGATCGAGATATGTACCTACCCATTAGTTAGAATTTCCGGGTGGATGATCCATGAGCTGTTTTTTTCCTTTTCTTGTACTTGTACTTTAGTTGGGTTTGTATACTGGCCCATTTACTTTCAGCACTCATTTACTATATTAGTACTTTTTTGTTATCTCTCATTGTGTACAGTCTATGTGAGTTTCATGTTTAAAGGAAATGCCTTCCCCTTTCTCTGGGATAGGCCTTTTGGTGCTAGTCGCCATCCCCTGGCCTAAGGAATGTGGGTTTCGGGTTATCACAGCACGAGCCCGAGGATGGGTCGTAACAAATTGGTATCAAAGTTGTCGGTTATACTGTAGAACATTGGAATCTGATCTTTTAACAGCAATAGTGTTAAGTGTTTTCGGTGTCGTTATCAGTTTAGGGAAACCGATAGTGGTGTGGCGGTAGACGTATCCATACACTAGGACTCTGACTTCTGATTTATGACTCAGTACACGAAAACACTGATTGTGTGTGTGTTTCATTTGAAATGTTTGTCTTTGTGATCTCTTTAGATCAGCTCACCAGGTATAACTTATTTACCATGGAACACATGTTTCTTATCAGGATGTACCCACGCAGAGAGCCATCCAGGGTTCCAGGCTTTGTACGAGATGGCAGCCCACTGAGCGACGAGGCCTCGGTGCAGGGCCCTATCACAGTAGAGGAACCAGCGGTACCACAACCCATTGGGCCACCGATGCCACCATTCCTAGCAGCAGAGAGTGCATGTCACCTGAGCATGTTGCACAAGTTCCAGCGCTAGAGGCCGCCTAGGTTTAGGGGTGAGACGGACCCACAGGATACTGAGGATTGGCTGGAGGTTGTGGTGAGAGTCTTCAGACTAGTAGGGACACCCGCCGAACTTATGGTGATCCTTACCGCCAGTCTCCTTCATGAAGCAACATGCATTTGGCGGAGCCTGATGCTCAAGGTTCATGATGAGGCGAAACTTCTCATGGAAGACTTTGAGAGCCTATTTCGTTTTGAGTTTGTGCCATCCACCTAACGTGTAGTGCGGATACCGGAGTTACTTCATCTGCTGCAGGGTAGGATGGCAGTGGCACAATACTCAGCGAGGTTCACCGACCTCTCGTGCTACTCCACATATATGGTTTGGGACCCATTCTTCAGGGCCCGGACCTTCAAGCAGGGGATCAGGTGAGATCTCAGGGCATTGATTATCTTCCTAAGTATCTCGATGCAAGCAGAGGTGTTGGAGGGAGCCCTCTTAGTGGAGAGTTAACTTTCTGAGCAGTCAACTGTAGTGAGACCCACAACTAGGTGCCACGTAGTGGATTCCTCTACATCTGGAAGTAGACAGATGTTGCAGATATCCAAGTGTACTAGGACATCTTGTGGACAACCTTAGGATACGGGTTCGGTGGTGCAGGGCACACAAGACAGAGCTAGTCATACAAGGAGCAGGTAGTGCTACGCATGTGACGGGCAGTGTCACATGGCTCGTGATTGTCCGACTCATCATTTAGACAATCTATAGATGGTCGAAGGACCTCCCAGTCAAGGATACAGATTTGATCGAGGAAATCCATAGGGTATAGGTGAATGTGGCAGAGGATATGGTCGAGTAGTTGTCGGTGGGTGACATTTTGAGGTGTTACCGCCACCACCACCAGGAGGTCCACCCCAACCATAGGGAGCATGTGGAAATGGGAGAGCTCAACACTAGACAGCTGAGGCTTACGATCATGGCGCTCTGGAGATGATCTGAGGTATGGTCTGTGTCTACTCCACCATAGTTTTAGTACTTATAGAAATAGGTTCTAGTATCTCTTTCATTTCCACTGCCCTCATTTGGAGATCACAGATTCTGACGGAGGCATTGGCTCGATCCTTATGGGTAGAGGCTCTTACGTGAGTGAATTTGATGATTACACATGGGTGTTGGTAGTGTGAACTTACTCTAAGAGGCGAGCGCTTCAACTATGATCTTCTAGTAGCGGCATCGAGGCCTTACGACATCATCCTGGGTATGGACTAGTTATCTACAGTCCATGCTCAGATTTACTATGTTAAGTGAAAAGTGCAGTGTGTCCATGCAGATGAGATTAGGTTTACCTTTACCGGCAATAAGGGAGCCTGTAAAGCGCATGATGGACTTACCCAGAGGAGTGGAAACCGATTACTCATCAGTTGGCAAGCCTTATCCCCTATGCGGTTTATGGGAAGAGTCCGAGATATCCTGTTTTATGGATAAGTACGTGGATGTTTTTCCTGATTAGGTTCCAGGACTACCTCCTCGTAGAGAGGTAGAATTTTGCATCACCTTGTATCCTTGAATGACACCTATATCTATTCTAGAGTATCAGATGGCTCCCATGGAGCTTCGTGAGCTGCGAGTACAGTTGGAGGACTTGCAGGGAAAGGGGTTCGTCAGACCCAGTGTTTCACCATGGGCAGCCCCAATTTTGTTCTCCAAGAAGGCAGACAGGTGTTTGAGGCTCTATGTGGATTACGGGCACCTGAACCAGGAGACCGTGAAGAACAAGTATCCACTTCTGTCGATTGATGACCACTTCGATCAACTGAAGGGAGAACGTTGGTTCTCAAAGATATACCTCCAATCGGGCTACCACTAGCTCAAAGTACGGGACGAGGATGTGCAAAAGACGATTTTTAGATGTTGGTGTGGCCATTATGGGTTCCTGGTTATTCCATGTAACGTCCTAGTTCCGGAAGCCACCCAGAGGCGCCCTATACCCGGTTGGTCACATGACCTTAATCACATTTCCCTGAACTCCAGAGGCTACTAACTAGAAGCGAGGGCCTTGGGTGTGATAGTGGGGAAACTAAGTCCTCATTGGCAGAGTACATAGTGGAAGTAAACGACACACATACAATAGCGAAAGCAGTAAACATCCATACAAGAGTAAACAACAGAAAACTGAGATAATGAAACAAATGGAGCATGTATATATATAAATGATTCATGATGCATATGTCTAGGAAAGAAACCAAACAAGTCACGATTCTGGAAATACAAACAGTACTAAAAACAAGTACAAAAGAAATATAAATAGCTTCTCAGCATAACAAACCTATTCTTGGTCCCATGCTATCCATCTCCACAGCATATCACGTACCTGAAGTCAAAGGGTGCTTGCCCTTATCTATACCTACAACAATATAATCAGTTTGGGCCCAAAAGCATGACCCAAACAAGCTTTGAGACAAAATCTCAGTAGGAAACAACCCGAAGATCTGTGCCTAGCAGTCAGTGAATATATGGCAGTTAAAAGTATAGAAAATAGTAAATAGAAAGTACAGAGTAGAAACAAATCCACAGTTTCTAGCATATAATTTACAAACAAGTAAGCAGCCACTCACGAAAGTAGAACCAACAGGTAACCCTCTGGGTAGTTCTCATAGCCTAAACCCTATGGTTCAACCTACAAGTACTAGCAACCCTCTGGGAGGAACAAAAAGTCTCACCCCTCTAATTCATCTAAGAATAGACTCTCTAGGGAAGCACTCACTCTCAATTCCCCCTATAGTCTCGTATTTTACTAAAGGCGCTCTGGGGAAGCACTCAACATCAATTCCCCATGTCTCCTTCATCGAGGAACTAAAGACACTTTGAGTAAGCACTCAACATAAATTCCCCATGTGGTCTCACATCGCATTATAAATACACTCTGTAGAATCCCTTACGTCCATTCTCCCTATGGTCTACTACACTAGGTTCCCACAGCCCTGTGTAAAGTCAGCAAGTATCGCATCCCGTAACAGCCAAAGTAACCTCAAGAAATAGTTCGCTAGCCTTCTACAGCATCTCAGTATGAAAGGATAATATTCAAACCATACTACAATAATAAGAATGGGGAAAACAATAGTAGTAAAAAAGGAAACTATACCCAACGGTCTAGAAAGGCATGAACATTCATGAAAAACACTTCCAAAGCCAAAAAATTATCCCAAAACACAATCAAAACCCTTTACTCTAGCATACAAGAAAAGCAGGAAAACAACAGGGCTAAAACAGTTAACACGCAATACCTCGTTCAAAGGTATTGGTGGAATTTGCAAAAAAATACTAAAAGACTTTCTATAGAAAGGAACTAACCACCTAGCTCGACGTTAGGAGATCGATATACATAATCCTCGAAGCTTGACTCTCCTTGGAACGTTGTAGTTCTGATAAAACATCCAAAACGTTCAACCCGTGATAGCATGAAATAGAGGAGGAATTTTAAAACAAAGATCTAGGAGAAATAAGAGCTTACTGCTACGATTCCAACGCAATCAATAGACGTCAATTCAGAGAAAAGGCGGAGGCTCAGGTGCTCAGAGAAGATTCGCGGCCCTACGGTCTCTCCTGATCGAACAAGAACTAGAAGAATATATCCCTGGTGATTATATGTGACCCCGGTGCATTTAATGAAAAAAAACAAAGTACACGACATGTACTTTTGAAGTACATTGCGTGTACTTTCTGTTTCTATACTCGGCCTCCGCACCACCTATACATGGTCGTGTGTATGGTCATGACATGGCCGTGAGTATGGTCATGACATGGCCAGCACATGGCCTCGAGTGGCATCAAAGTACACGAAATGTACATATAAAGTATACGGTGTGTACTTATAAAGTACACAGAGTGTACTTATAAAGTACAAGGTGTGTACTTAGAAAATTTCCAGATTTTCCCCTTTTTCCTAAAAACGACCAGAAAAGGAAAAACATACCTGAAAAGAAGGTCTGGGTTCTTACAAACTTCCCCCCTTAAAGAAATTCATCCTAGAATTTCCCTAACGTGGCGTAGAAGAAGTAACCCCAAACAGCTACAACCACTGAGCTCGTACATTGGCCTCCATCTCCCAAGTGTCATCTTGTACCCGCCCGTGTTGCCATAGCACCCGTATCTGAGGAACAGATTGGCCATGCAGAACCTTTTTACTGTGATCGATAATACGGATAGGATGCTCCTCGAAAGATTCATCCACCTCCAACTAGAATTCCTAATGTTGGAAAGTGTGAGATTGGTTTGAAAAGTAATGTCGGAGCTAAGAAACGTGGAAGACATCTTGCATAGCCCGGTACCTCTGAGGTAACTACAACTGATAAGCAACCGGCCCAACTCCCTCCAACACCTCAAACGGCCTGACGTACCTCGGCGAAAGATTACCCTCTCTCAGGATCTTCTTGTGTCCCAACCTCGGTGTGAGATGCAGAAAAACCTGATCCTCGACCTCGAACTCCATAGGTCGTCTCCACTGATCAACATAATACTTCTGACGGGACTGCGCAGTAGCCATCCTCTTCCGAATCAACTCTATCTACTCTGTCATCTCCTGGACAGGACGAGGTCCCAACAAAATTGCCTCTCCTGCCTCCATCCAACATAAGGGTGATTGGCATGGCCTACCGTAAAAAGACTCTTATGGTGAAATCTGAATAGTTTATTGAAAACTATTATTGTAGGAAAACTCTACAAGAGGTATATGCTTCTCCTAAGAACCTCTAAAATCCAGAATGAAAACTCATAGCATATCCTCAAGCACCTGAATCTTCTGCTCGGACTGGCCATCTGTCTAGGGATGGAATGATGTACTCAAAAGTACATCTGTTCCAAAAGCCTTATGAAGCCCCTGCGAGACCCAAGAAGTGAAACGCCCATCCCTGTCTGGAACAATAGAGTGTGGAACTCCATGTAGACGTATAATATCTCAGATGTACAACTATCCCAGCTCATCAACTATGAAGTTCTCCTTGATTGGAAAGAAGTGAACAACATCTGTAAGCTTATCGATGACAACCCAAACAACATCAAGTCCTCGAGGTGACCTCGGAAAACTAGACATGATGTCCATTTCGACATCATTCCACTTCCACTCCAGAATGTGTAACTGCTGAAAAAGACCTATTGGTTGCTGATGCTCCACATTAACTTACTGACAAGTGGAAAACCTTATGACAATACCAGCAACATCTCTCTTCATACCTAGCCACCAATACTGGTGGTGTAGATCATGATACATCTTGGTGACGCTAGGACGAACTGCCTAAACTAAGGAATAAAAATCCCGCATCAGCACCTCGTGTATGACTGATGGCACCCATACGCGTCCCTTGAAATGCAAGATCTCATCCTCACCAACTGTCCATCCAGGAAGAGGATCCTCTCCTGAAACACTCTCCCACAGAACTAGGCCTTCTGAGTCTGATAGCTACCTCATCCATACCTGAATGAGAAGATTAGAGGTAACAGCTACAGAATATGGAAAATTATTCCCCTGTCTATCAAGAAACTCCAAATGCATCTCTGAGAACATAGCCATAAGCTTCTACTCACTAATGGCCTTCTGAACTGCCTGTATCTGAGTTCTCCTTCTCAACACGTCATCCATGACATTGCCTTACCCAGGTGTATAGGCAAGCTCAAATTCAAATGACTGAAGATACTCGACCCACCTATGCTATCTCAGATTCGGATCAGGCAAAGTGATGATGTAGTTGAGACCATTCTGGTTAGTGAAAACCACAAAATGATCTCCCAGAAGATAATGTCTCCAACAGTGTAAGGCATGAACAACTGCTTCCAGCTCAAGATCATGTGTCGGGTATATCCTCTAATGTGGCCTCAACTACCAAGACCTGTACGCAACAAGTCCATCTCCCTGCATAATCACAGCTCTCAACCCGATACCTAAAGCATCACAGTAAATAGTGTTTCTCTTTCCCGACTTTGGAAAGACTAGTATCGGTGCTAAAGTCAACCACCCTTTCTGCTCCTGATAGGCTGACTCACATGAATTTGACCACAAGAACTTCGCACCCTTCATAGTCATACCTGTCAGTGGTGCTGATAAGCGTGAAAAGTCATGTATGAAGCATCTGTAGTATCCAGCCAACCCTAGAAATCTTCACACCTCAAAGACATTCTTCAGCTGCTCCTAGGAAACTACTGCTCTCACTTTCTCTAGGTCTACTGATACTCTTGTCTTTGAGATAACATAACCTATGAAGTGAATCTGATCCATAGAAAAGTGGCATTTCGAGATATTGGCATATAACCGATGCTCTCTCATTGTACTCAAAACAATATCAATATGGGTAGCATGGTCATGTCGAGTGTGAGAGTACACCAAGATGTCATCCACGAAAACCACCACGAAGGAATCCAATTATGGATGGAACACTCGGATCATCAGTGCCATGAAAACTACAAGTGTGTTCGTGAGGCCAAATGGCATAACCATATACTCGTATAGACCATAACTTCTTCTGAAAGCATTAAGAGGTATATCTGATGGTCTAACGTGAAACTGATGGTAACCGGACCTCAGATTGATCTTTGAGAACACATGGGCTCCTCAAAGCTGATCAAAGAGTTCATCAATCCTAGGCAAGGGATATTGGTTCTTGACCATCAACTGGTTCAGCTTTCGATAATCGACACAAATACTATGGGTGTCGTCTACCTTCTTCGTAAATAGGATAGGAGAACCCCATGGAGAAGTACTAGGTTGGATAAATCCCTTTTCCTACAACTCCTCCAACTGCTTCTTGAACTCCTGCAACTCAGGTGTAGCCATCCTATAAGGAGTAATGGACATCGGTGCTACTCCCGGCATAAGGTCAATAGAAAAGTCTACCTCATGCTCTAGAGGAAAACCTGAAAATTCCTCCGAAAAGACATCCCTAAAACGATGCACCACTAGAGGAATGTCTAACTGTGAAGTCCCCTGGTCATCCAGATACAAACTAGAAATCTGGGCTGTAACTCCTCCTAGCCCATGATGCTCGGGTCCTATTCGACCCGCCTGGACATCGCACTCCCCCTGATGAAGATAAGATCTGCCCTCTGGTGATATGAAACTCACCCTATGGCGATAGAAATCGACGACTGCCTGGATGTGGACTAACTAGTCCATTCTGAGAATGACATCATAGCTCGTTATCTCTAGGACATAGAGGTCCCATAAGAAGTGACACCCTGAAACCTCAATAGGGAACTCACTGCACTGACATCCACCAACTGTTATAGTCCCCAACGGTGTGTCTAGAGTCAAAGTATAGATAGTGTAAAATAAAAAAATCCCAAGGCTCTCCACCACAGTAATAGAGATAAAGCTATGGGAAGCCCGTGATCATCCATATCTAGTGTCTAATCACCGCCTGGAAACTGAAGAGAAACCAGAGGACGTCTCAGTGCCATTACTCTGCAAGTTCAAGCACAGCTTAGATTTAAGATTATCAAAAACTATAAACTGGAAGGACAAGAAGGGAAAAGAAGAAAGAAAGCATTCAATTTGAGCAAAACATGACTTCACGGTGTGTACTTTAGCTAAACATCATGTTCCCTTAAGTCATTCATATGGGTGTGTACTCCTACCTAAACTGGCCGTGTAACACCCCAACTACACGGCGTGTTGTCCGAACACACAATGAATACTTGAATCCTCTTCCTTGATCGAGTCCTTCTACATAGTCTAGCCACACGGCTCCCTAAGGAAAAAACTACACGGCATGTTCAAGGAAGACACAGCATGTACAAGACATGCCTTACCTGGCCTGTGTTGTTAGCGACATGGCCTAACACATGGCTGACACTACATGGCAAGTTCCAGAAGAACACGACATGTATGATAAAGGTAACACCAACCTCTGTTGTTAGTTACACGACCGAATCCATGGTTAACTATACACGGTGTGTTCCATGGGAACACGGCGTGAACTTGAAGGGATTCCCCCACCCATGTTGTTCGTGACATTGCAAGGTGCCCAGTTCATCCTACACGGTGTGTAAAATTCATACACGACATTTATGTGAAAAGATAACATGACTCGTGTTGTTCGTGGCACGGCTAGGGTACCTATTTCAGACTATACAATGTGCTAAACTAGTACACGGCGTGTTCCTACAAAAAATTTCACTACCCTGTGTCCCAACACACACAGTCAGTGACACGGATATTGACTACATGGCGTGTAACCATAGAATACACGCCGTGTATTTTGGTTTTTTCTAGACAGCAGCCTCAGAACTGCTCCGGAGCCCATTAAACACAGAAAACCAGCATTAAGGTGCCAAATTCCGATCCTTGAGGGCCCATACACCCCTTGAATCAAAGCTTGGAATCTTATACAAGTCAGAACAATGAAACAATCAATGATCCACCAAATTCTGGTCCATGAGGGCCCATAACACCTCAAGAACTGAATTTTGGCATCCATCTAATCAAATTACTATACAAAAAATTCCCTATCAAACAATAGGGATTCTATCAAAGCACCAATCACAACAGCATGCATAATCTACAAAACGTCTATCACAATAACAAGCAATCGCTAATGATACCTAGATGGAATGAAAAGAATGCATGACATGTGATTTCTAACAAGTGCCTATATAATGCCTGAGATAGAATACCTTCATATCATCAGGATGCGACAAAAATTGAACCGTAATAACAACAATGGTAATAGCACAATACATGTGAATCACCAAACGGTGAAATCACATTAACTGTAAAATTTGAAAACTAGTAAAATTGCAATAAACGAGGTAGTATGGCTCTTCCCTATACACGGGTTAGCTACTCTCGGGCACAGCTTATTACCAAGTACCTATTCCGGTATATCCCTATCTAAAGGAACCAAACAGTAAGTTAAGAGAAAATAAAATCCTCTGATAACACTTTGTAACATTCCGGTTCCGGAAGCCACCCAGGGCACCCCGTACCCAGTTGGTCACATGGCCTCAAGCGCATTTCCCCAACGCCAGAGGCTGCCGACTAGCAGAGAGGGCCATGGGTGTGATAGTGGGGAAACTATGCCCTTATTGGAAGAGTACATAGCAGAAGTAAACAAAAAACATATAATAGCATAAGTAGTAAACATCCATACAAGAGTAAATAGTGGAAGACTGAGATAAAGAAACAACTGGAGCAGGCATATATATAAACGATGCATGATGCATATGTCTAGGAAAATCAGCCAAACAAGTCGCAATGCTGGAAATACAAACAATACTAAAAACAAGTACAAAAGAAAGATAAATAGCTCATCATCATCACAAGCCTAGGCTTGGTCTCTTGCTCCCCATCTCCACAGCAAGTCAAGTACCTGAAGTCGAAGGGCTCTTGCCCTTATCTATACCTACAACGAATATAATCTTTTTCGGCCCAAAAGCATGACCCAAACAGGTTGTGAGAAAAAATCCTAGTAAGCAACCACCCAAAGATCTGTGGCTAATAGTTAGTGAATATATGGTAGATAAAAGTATAGAAAATATTAAACATGAAGTACTTAGGAGAAAACAATCCACAGTTTCTAGCATATAATTTACAAACAATTAACCATCCACTCAAGTAAGTAGAACAAATAGGTAACCCTCTGGTTAGTTCTCATAGCCTAACCCCTATGGTTCATCCTAAAAGTACAAGCAACCATCTGGGAGGCACACACAGTCTCACCCCTCTGTTTCAGCTGAGAATAGACTCTCTGGTGAAGCAATCACCGTTAATTCCCCCTATAGTCTGGTATCGTACTATAGGCTCTCTAGGGAAGCACTCAATGTCAATTACCCATGTGGCCTATGTCGACAAACTACAGACACTCTGAGGAAGTACTCAACATCAATTCCCCATGTGGTATCGTATTGCATTATAAAGACACTCTGGAGAATCCCTTGCATCTATTCTTCCTATGGTCTACTACCCTAGGTTCCTGCAACCCTGTGTAAAGTCAAAAAGTATCACATCGTGTAACGGCCAAAGTAACCTCAACAAATACTTGGCTAGAATTATACAGTATCTCAACATTAAAGGATAATAGTCACACCATCCTAAAATACTAGGCATGCGAAAAACAACAGCAGTACAAAGGCAACTAGACCCACCTGTCTAGACAGGCAAGAACATGCATGGCAAACACTTCCAAAGCCTAACAATTATCCCAAAACACAATCAAAACTCTCTACTTTAGTATACAATAAAAAAAGGAAAACAATAGGGCTAAAACGGTAAACCCGCAATACCCCGTTCAAGGGTATTGGTGGAATTTGTACAAAATACTCAGATACTTTCTACAGAGAGGCACAAACCACATACCTCGATATTAGGAGATCGATATACTTGAACCTCAAAGATTGATTCTCCTTGGAACGTCATAGATCTGATAAAACGTCTATAACATTCAACACACGATAACATGGAAAAGAGGAGGAATTGGAAAATGATTATCTAGGAGAAGTAAGAGATTACCGCTGCGATTCCAACGCAATCGATGACGGTCAATTCGGAGGACAGACGGAGGCTCGGGTTCTTGGAGAAGATTTGTGGTTGTACGGTCTCTCATAGTTGAACGAGAACTAGAAGAATACATCCCTGAAAATTAGACGCAACCCCAATGTGTTTAATGAAAAAAAGTAAATGGTGTGTACTTTTGAAATACACGGCATGTACTTTCTATTTCCGTACTCCACTTTAGGCGGCCTGCACATCACCCATACATGGTTGTGTGTATGGTCATGACACGGCCAGTGAACGGCCTCAAGTGGCATCAAATTACATGGCATGTACTTAGAAAATTTCCAAATTTTCCCCTTTTTCCCAAAAACGACCAGAAAAAGGAAAACATACCTGAAAAAAAGGTTTGGGTACTTACATGCCATTCGGCATAACCAACGCACTAGGTGTGTTCATGGGACTCATGAACAGGATATTACGGCCATAACTTGATTAGCTTTGTGGTAGTCTTCATTGATGAAATTCTGATCTACTCGACTACTAAGGAGAAGCATGGCTCTCATTTGTGGATAGTACTGGACACACTCCGAGAGCACCAGCTTTATGGTAAGCTCTCGAAGTGCCAGTTCTAGATCTAAGAGGATCACTTTCTGGGACACGTCATCTCATAGGCTGGAGTTTATATAGATCCAGTGAAGGTTGAGGTTGTGCTATCTTAGAATCCACCGAGGAGTGTGATAGAGGTATGTAGTTACCTGGGTATGTCCGGTTATTATCGGAGATTTGTGTTAGACTTCTCCAGATTTACAGCACCCCTATTGGTGTTAACGAAGAAGGGGCAACCCTTCGTGTGGTTAGAGATTTGCCAGCAAGGTTTTTAGGAGATGAGGTAGAGGCTGACTAGTGCCCCCATCTTGAGGCTACTAGATAAGGGTGTTGGGTATGTGGTCTACTATGATGCATCAGGGACAGGGATCAGATTCATCCAGATGCAAAAGCAAGCAGTGATAGCTTATGATTCTCATTAGATGAGACAACATGATCAGAACTATTCTATCCATCACCTAGAGTTAGCAGTCGTGGTCTTCTCCTTGAATATGTGGAGACACTATCTAATGAGTGAGCATTTCATAGTCTACTCTGAACACCAGAGTCTTAGGTATATCTTCTCACAGAAGGACCTGAACCTGAGACAACAGTGTTGGCTTGAGTTCCTCCAAGACTATGATTTCGAGATAGTCTATACTCTTGGGAAGGGGAATGTTGTAGAAAATTCTCTCACCAGGAGATCAAGTATTCAGCTACTAGGATAGGTGACTGAGTAGGTAGCCACTTTTCATAATTATTATATTGACTGAGATGAAGCATCATTCATGCAGTCTCTTACAGTCACACCCTCACTCTTTCCGAGAGTCAGGGAGGTGCAGCGTGGGGATGCTAACTACGAGGCTCGATGTTCAGATATATCTGCAGGTCAGGCACCTGATGGATTTTCTGTAGGTGGGGAGCATATCATCCTCTTCATAGGACATACCATTGTACCAAAGTCACTTCTGGAGGTAGTGTTGAGGGATTTCCACACATCACCTCAAGTGTTACATCTAGGTGTGGTGAAGATGTACCAGTACCTTTGATGATAGCACTGGTGGCCAGGTATGAAGAAGGAAGTAGAGGAGTTTGTCTCTCGATGCCTCACTTGTTTGCAAGTGAAGGTGGACCACCAAGTACCAGAAGGCTTGGTTCATTGTTTAGTGGTCTCAGAGTGGAAGTGGGATGGGATATCCATGGACTTCATGATAGGAATCCCATGTACATCCGAGCGACATGACTCGATTTGGGTGATCGTCGATCGACTCACCAAGTCAACCCACTTCTTACCAATCAGAGAGCAAGGATCAGTAGAGATCATGAGACGCCTCTACGTTCAGAAGATTGTGCACCTACATGGGGTACCTTCGACGATTGTCTCCGATCATGACGCATGTTTCACTTCATAGCTATGGAAGGGGTTGCAGGAGGCTTCGGGATGCAGCTTCATTTTAGAAATGCCTTCCATCCTCAGATGGATGGCCAGACTGAGAGGAACATTCAGAGTCTTGAGGACATGCTCTATGCATGCGTCCTCAAAATCAGTCACAACTGGGAGGACCACTTGCCTTTGGATGAGTTTTCATACAACAACATCTATCACTCTACCATCGGGATGGAACCTTTTGAGTCCTTGTATGGTTGACCTTCAGATCGCCACTGTGCTGGACAAACCCAGGGGAGTCAGCACTCATGGGACCGGAGATGCTACGGGCTATTACAGAGAAGGAGAAGATCATCCAGGAGCGGATGAAGACTGCATAGAGCAGGCAGAAGTCCTATGTTTACAAGAGACGAAGACCTCTGGAGTTCGAGGATAGTGACCACATCTTCCTACGGGTCTCACCTTGACGGGGTTTGTGGAGATTTGACCGGGGTGGAAAGTTATCTCCGACGTTCATCAGACCATTCCTCATCCTCAGCATAGTAGGTGAGGTGGCTTACCACTAGGAACTTCCCCCTCAGTTGCACCTGGTGCATGATGTTTTTCATGTATCCCAGCTGAGTAGATACGTGCATGATTCTAATCACATCATAGACTGGGGAGAGCATGACATCGACAGTGGGGCGAATTTTTCGGAGGTTCTCGTGGAGATCGAGTATTGATAGGAGTGAGTCCTTTGTGGGAGATCGATACCTCTGGTGCCTGTGCGATGGCAGCACAGAAACCTCTAGGAGAGCACATGGGAGCTGGAGGATCGTATTCAAGCTTAGTACCCCCATTTGTTTTCTAGTTTTTGAGTTTTGGCTTTCAGGGACGCAAAGCTATGAGGTGGGGAGAATGTAAAGACCCGAAAATCCATGAAAATTTTATTTTAAAACTATATAGAATTATTCTGAGTCTGTGGTTTCTAAAGGCACGTAATTCTGAGGCCCAGAGTGCTCGGAATGTTTTTCTGAAGTTTTGGAGTACACTCAGTGAACTTAAGAGTGAGTTTTGGTAACTTTAGAACCTATCCTTGGAATTGAAATCTGAGGGCACCGTTGAACTCGTAGCATCGTTGATTTCTTAGGGGGACCTCCACCTCAGTTTCACTTGGTTGTGAATGGATGTTGGTTTTCCAACCTTTCTTGGAGGACATAGAAAAAGTGGAATAAAATAAAAATTGATCAAACATAAATTTTATTTTATTCATAACTTTTTGAATTAAAGTGGGGTTTACCCTAACAAAACCCCCACTTTAATTCATGCCAACCCCCTCCTTCATTAAATGAAGTGATTAGGGGGAGACTTCCCAGATTCAAGAATTGTTCCCCTCTTTTGGGAAATGATGGAATTGGTGCTTTGGCTATTGGAGAAAATACTTGGAGGAAGAACTCTCCTTCCACCAATGAAGAACTTTTTATTCTTAGATCTCCTTCTAGAATAAGGGAGGAAGTTCCATCCTTGAAGAACACTAACGCCATCGTCCTCGACTTCTTCATCATCTTTCCCAACATCAACAAATCCATGTCAGGGGTTCAAGATTTGTTATTGTTTCTTGTTCTTCGTTTCCGTTCGTGAATTATGATTTGAAGCTACATGTTATCACTCTAATGTGGAGGGTACAGGCCAAACGAACACGACCTGACCCCCTCTGCCTTGATTTGTGGATTTTTATGCTAATCATGACACAAGTTCGGGTTGAGTGAAATTCTTCAATGATGGTTGTGGATCAAAGGCGACGTTATGAGGAGTGTGCGGCTACTTCTGGAACAAGAATCGGGCCACCAGAACTCATCCAGTGACCCATGGAATGTTCGCCTATGGTCAGAACCGGTGAACGTTACCGGTTAAATGAAGGGAAGGGAGACCGGCACTCCGGTTGGCTGTGTGGATGGAGGTGGCGCAACCACGCCGCTGGAGGAGTGCGCCATAGCTAATGGGCCGCGGTGGTGCAGCGGCGGCCGGCACAAGGCCGGCCATGAGGAGAACCGGCGGCTCAGGCCACTGGGGTGTCGGGGAAGGAATGGCGCAGTGTGTGCCTCGCGGAGGAGCGAGGGGTTGTGGCTTTGGTCATGGTAATAGAGGACGGGTAGCAGGCAATGCTGACCACCAGAGGAGGCATGGTACAACCACGCCACATGGGATGTGGTGTGCTGTTCGGCCTGCCGGGAATAGCGGGACCTACCATGTGGGTCCCGCGTGACACGGACTGATGCCACGTGGTGCCAGATCTGTACCGCCCGAATTGATAAGACATTCGGGACTCCAGGGGGTGTGCCCTTTCACCTGGACCCAGCTAGGGCAGACCCCATGGTAACCGCCAACTACGGGCCACGTGCGGGCCAAGCACAGCGCGGGTCGGACCGAGCGCGAGTCGGACCGAGCAAGGGCTAGACCCAGCGCGGGTATGACATAACGTGGGCTGGTCCGCCCCCCTGGGCTGTTCCACCCTCACGGACCAGGTCAGACCCCGTTCCGGACCTGGGTCAATCCGACTGGGCCGAACCAGTCCCAGACCCGCTTTGACCTGTTTCTACTCTTTTGCTCGTCACTTGAGTTACGAGGGTCCGATTGATGGACCATCTGAGGTGACAAAAACCTTGGAGGGATATGATTATTTTGGTATTCCCCACTTGCGGTTTATATGTAGTTGGGGTACGGCCAGGTTGGATCGAACTTCAATCCAACCGGACCCTCGGAACGAAAATGACAATAACTCTCAAACCGGTCGTCCGATTGACACGCCATCTATCATGTTGGGTTTCTTATGATAAAAAGGATCTTCTGGATACATCAACATGGGAATTTGGGGATGTTTATGTATCGACACTTGGCTTGAGGAGCAGACCCTCCCGGAATCATGCCTGTTTATGCGGGAACCCTGTGGTTAGCTGCTTTGTGATAAAGGGGTCCTATGTGGACCGACTACTGTTCCAGGATCCTACGTGGGTTTGATAGCTCTGATTACTGTTCCAGGATCCTACATGGGTTCGATAGCTCTGATTACTGTTCTAGGATCCTACATGGGTTCGACAGCTCTAATTATTTTACCAGGATCCTACGTGGATTCGACAGAGTAGATGATTCATGGGCCACATCTAATCATCTTTATCTCTCTACATAAGTTGTATACTTGTGTGAGCTGAGTCTTGACTCCATGTTGTCATTAATGGGTTATCTTTCTTCCTTCATGGAACGAGTTGTGCTTGGGATCAAGAGTTGGAGCAGGATTGTATTTGGTTACTTAGGTATATGTATGGGCATATACTTAAGTAGGGTTGGATGATACTTTTTGATTGTATCCTTACGTCTGTGGGTTATCCTTAGTGGATTCTAGGATACCTTCAAGGGTATCTGGGTCCCTACTGAGTATCATTATACTCACCCCTGCACGGGCTTCGCCCGAACCTTGTTGTGTCTTGTATAGACGATGGACAACAGTGATCGAGGCTGAGAGAGACGGACAAGAGGCTACTCGGAGTTGGACTTCGATGGGACAAACCTCATGGATGACTTGATCAAGATCTGTACCTACTCTTTAGGTAGGATTTCCCGATGGATGATCCATGAGCTGTTTTTTTCCTTTTCCTGTACTTGTACTTAATTTTGGTTTGTATAATGGCCCATTTTTTCCAGCACTCATTTACTATATTAATACTTTTTGGTTATCTCTGGTTGTGTATAGTCTATGTGAGTTGCAGGTTTAAAGGCAATGTCTTCCCTTTTCTCTGTGATCTGCCTTTTGGTGCTAGTCGCTAGCCCCTTCCCTAAAGATTGTAGGCATTGGGTAGTCACGACACGGTACTGAGGACGGGTCGTGATAGAATCTTTGTGAGATTATTTTAGATGGAAAATATCATCTACTATAGGTAATCATCCTCACATGATAATTTTGGGACGGTAAAATATCAAACTATAGAGCACCCTCGCTTGACTCATCCATGAGGGAATAATGTCAAATAGAGAACATCTATCATGACTAAGTCTAGATTCTTATCTGTCATTGTAGTAGGTCCTCATTTAAATTCTATTGTGAGAATTACACTTATTTAACTACTTGATATTTATGTTTTATTTCATGGTATAATTCACAATGCGGTTTCATAACATTAGAATGATACAACTATTTGATTATTTGAATCATTTTAGTGATTATTATACTTTCATCAATATTAAGATCAAGTCTCGAAAACAAATATTATGATACAAAAGTTCAATGGTAATAATTTTTATTCAAAAACTTAAATAAATACTAACATAAATTTAAAATTAAATGTGAAAGGATAGGAAAATATATTTTTTATTTTATTTTATTAAAATAAATCTTTTCGTGTGTTTCAGATGGGGTGATAAAAATGAATTTTTAATTCAATTATTAAGATTTGATCAATACATTACATAACAATTGTATAATCAGTGAGAGATATCAATCAACAAATGAAAATCAAGGTTGGGAGAATTGAATCCAAAAGGAAAGGACAAAAATAAACTATAAATTTCTGATTGATACTCATGTTAAATTTAAATTATGAATTTTTATTAATCAATTAATTAGAAACATTTAATTTAATTTATTAATTAATTTTAATATTTTATAATGACATATTAATGTAATGAATCTTTGATTACTTCACATTATTAGATTAACACATTGAGGTTTCCATTACCCTACATTTATATATTAAATATTTCTTTTGATTTTATTGATACATGATGTATTGGATATTTTATTATGGTTAATAAAGGATTCATATCCATATATGGAAAAGTCTATTTAAATAATTTATCCATGAAGAAGTTGATGTATGTCTGACATAATCTTATATGAATTGGAAGAAAGATATTGGTAAACCATCATTATTATTTCCCTTATATTTCTATCAACTAGACTTTGAATAATGAAGAATCATGTATTTGACACAAGTGGTTGGTATAGAAAAATAATGTTATTATTTTGTGTAACATAATTTTCATATCATGTCATATTATATATTATATCTATGTTCAATTAGGATTAAACCCCTTGTATTGTTTTATCAATTTGAATCAAATACACATCTTCAAATATATGTTACACAATTGATTTCTTTTGTTTTGGTTTAAAAACAAGATTTCCATGAAACATCTGTTAATTTATAATCATTGGTAAATTTATATTTTTTATATCAGTACACATTATATATTGGTAATATGTAGAAGAATATTTTTTGGGTTGTGATTGTTGACAAAGGAAAAAAACCATTAAAAATCATATTATAATTATTAAATCATCAAATGAAGATTCATGATGTTTTAAGAAAGTTAGAGTAGTTTATTTGGAAGCCAAAAAAATTATATCATGTTATAGTAAAACATGACATTGTTATTTCTGGGTTTTTTTTTCTAAATCAATTGAATTGAAGAAGATAAAGAAGAGAATCGATTATGAACTACGTGGTTTGAAGAAAACATATTGTTATGAAGTCATAGTTTTTAGAAGTCCACACTGGTTAACATGGATTCATCTAAACACTATGTTTGTTATATTGTTTTAAAAGTGTCTCGTTATAGAAGAATTTGTTCATTATTGAATAACATAGGATATAAAATCATACCATGTTTTTATGTTATGATTATTTCAAGGCCATCTCATCTTACATAAACCTAATATTATCCAATACTAATTATTTCATGACTACATATTCCAATCTAAATCATATTCATTTCATCGATATTTTAATATAAGTATTGGATATCATCATGGTCATTGTATGAACATCTTAAAAATTGAAGGATCGATATCATTTCCTCTTATTCCATTAAATCACTACTTTATTTACTCTCCATAGGAGATCTCAAATTTTTCATATTGGAAAGAATATTACAAAAAAATATTAGTTCTAGGTATATCAATAGAATCATAGACAATTGCCTTGATTAGAGTGTCCATCATCTCAAGATTTTTTTTATTACTCCTTATTTTCATACCTTTTTACTTGAGGTAGTTTTATCAAATTCTATCCATTAAAATCTTATAAAAACGAGATATGAAATTGGATCATAATGATATGACTAAGAGATCTCTGGATTACATAGAATTCCTATAAATTTCATATAATATATTCTATATATTAAATGCACTAACATGATAAATTTTCCTCTAAAATAACTCACTAGTTATTCCTTCAAGAATGACATATTGTGTATCCACATCATAAATTATTTTATTATGATTATTCAAATAAATATTAAAATGTATATATATCCTAACATAATTAGTGAAATCCAATATATATATAATCATTTCATTCTTCTGACCATCAATGTGGGAACCATTAAAAATAGTATGAAAATTCAATGACTCCATGTATTTAATAAATACAAAAATATGTTAAGATGATTTAACTCCAATTCGAAACATTTAGGATTTTATTCCACTTATTTGGACCAATACAATACAAAACCTTATTTGAGGAACCTTGAATGTAAGGGTGAAAAATAGTGTTGTCTAAATTGAAAAAATAATTACCACTTTAAATATTTAACCATCAACCTATATCAGATATTGTTTCCTTATTAGAGGAATCATTTTTTATTTATATTTCCCTCATTCCACCTCACATTGAATTTGGAAAAAAATTATAATTTATATCACATAGACATTTGGATTTTACTTGTTTCACCCATATTATTCTATGTCCAAGTTTTATACATAAGTTGATGTGTTGATGTACCAAAATCAACTATATTCGCTACTCGATAAATAAAAATTTACAAAAGGTCACTCCTACACAGGTTTTCTAACCCATATAAAGATTTACATAATTATCACTACTCACCCAGGGTTTACTCCATTTTTTTCCTCCTTTCCATACTAATTCACAGATATATGTTAGTTTATATACTTATTGTTCACTATATTATTAGTATGAAAAAAATGATTCTCCTTGTATCATCAATTACATGGTTTATATTCTATTGATATCCATTTTAATTATTTCTAATTCATTAAAGTAATAAGATTCCAACTCATTATTTATATTTGAATCAATCTCTCCCACATGGTTACAAAAATATAAAAAAATTACTCTAGATTGAGAATAATTCCTTAATGGAATTACCTTTATAATGATTCATATTTTTTCTACCTCAAATTTCAATGAATCTTATTGAACATTAATCCTTCCTACATTCATCCAAATATAGTAAAAATTTACTCTACTAATGGAACTCTAACCACTCGTTTAAAATATATATGTTAATATCATTTTCTTATTCTATAACATCCATAACAATTCTTATATATCAATTTAATGAAATAACCATTTGATTAATGGCTGGTTTTGAATCTGACTCTCTCCAAACTCTAAGATCAATACATGTGTAACACACCCCAAAATATAGTGAAAATCATTTATTCAAGTCATTTTTTCATTTAAAAATTATTTTGTATCTTCTTCATTTTAAAATAAACTAAATATTTTTATTTATCCAAATCTAAACATATCATGACATGTTCCTCCCCTCAACATAATGTTGAATTGTATTTATCACTCTTAAAATCTGAAGAATTCAGAATTAAAACATCAACATACAAAAATATAATGTTGTTTTGAAATTAAAATTACTATATCATGAAGAAATATGGATTAAAAATATGATTACCATAAAATAATGGTGTGTTATTCTGCTCCAGTTCACCAAATTAAAAAAATGAATTCTTCTATGACATCTATTATGGATTTAATTACAATTTTAATTTCACCCAAAAAATCATATCATAAACTATGGATTCCTCAAAGGCATGAAAAAACTCATGCTCTACATTTGTCGTAATCATACTCAAAGACTATAACTGAGATAACACTAGTATAGAGTCTCCCCAGAGCTTAAAAAGACTTTCGGAATCATTACGCTAAACATTAAACCTATTTTAAACAAAAAATTCTCATTTTGCATTCAGTATTTGCAGAAATTATGTCCATTATATTATTTTTATAATCTTTTATATGTTCAATGTAACACCCTGATATTTTATTAAATATTGTTTTAAATTAAATTTAATTTCTTTGATCACTTGTGTTGCACACAACACTGACTCTAAACAGACCATGAAATATTATTATATGACTATTATAACCTAGCTGTTAAATTAGTGAGTATGAATATGATTAATAAATTTATGAAATACATATATAAAGTTCCAACTAAATGTAATTGTATTGATAAATTATTTTTATTTAATAAATTAATTTTTAGTAAATTTATTTTATTATTTTAAAATAAAATTTCATTAATAATGGTTTCTATTGTTTTTGTGTTAAAATATTATAAATAATTTATGAAATTTTTTAAAATATTTTATACAAATAATATTTTTTGAAATTATTATAATACAATTAAACTATGGTTAAATTGTTAGATTTTTATAAATCTATTTATTATCCAATAAATAGTGAAGATTTTTATTAAAAACAATATTTTATTTTAAAGTATTAAAAAATAAAAATTAAATTCTGGGTTAGTTTAAAATTTTAATAAGTTCATTTTGATTAAACATTATCCAATTATAATATTTGGAATGAAATTTACACTTCAATTTGTTATAAAAACATTTTTATACTTAAGAAGGTATTAATTCTAAAAAAATAATTTTCATAGTATTTTTTTAAGTTAAATTAATTTATTCCATTAATAGAAATTAAATCCTAAAGAACTTATTCCATATTTCTAATTTTGAGGTCTAAATGTTTTAAATATTACCCATTTATTTTTGGCCAAAAACGAATAGCTTTTGTGAAAAAATTTATCACCTTAGTAAAGGGTGAATCTAATTAATATATGAAAAAAATAATAGATAGATCTATAATTTTTATTTATAATTATTAATGGATAAATTTAATTATAATCATATCATCTTAGTCTCAAAATTTATTTTTCTTCATAGACACATGTCCATGAAAATGACTTATATAATATATAAAGCAAATAATGTTACCAAGTATCACTCTCTTAGTTTTAAATATATATTATGTGTCCATATTAAGAAAAATAAAGTTATTAATGAATAAAAAATTTCATTTGTATATTAATGAAATTATTTTCTTGATTAAATTTTATTTATAATTTTTAGTAATTAAATAATTACCATAAATGATTATGCAATGTCGGTGTAGTATTTCTCCAATTAATAGAAAAATAAAATAAATTATTTTAAAAATACTAAAAATCATATAATATAAGTGAATTATAGTGGTCATAGAATTATATATATATATATATATATCACATAATATTGTTGATTTGAAGGATTACATTGAAATTCCAACATTTTATTTATGTCTTTTAAGACAAATTAAATGAATTGTGTAAAAATTGATATTAGTGGTATTTTATTAATATAATATTTTATTAAATTATTTAATAATCATTATAATATTAAATTATGACAAGGGGTATAATATATGGTCTAATATTTTATCCCTTGTCCACTTATGAACCAATTTTTATGTCATAAGTAAAGTACAACCCCTTCGGACTGAAAATGATGTTACCATAAGTAAGGTTAAAAAGGTTAACAAAGGGGTTAAACCAATTGAGATGGTTTAAAATGTTACATAATCCTATAAAAGATTTATTTTTTGATTATATTTCAATGATATCTAACCTTAAATTCAAATATATGTCCATTTGGAATCAGTTTTCTTGATAATGACTTCTTTTTATTTTATTATTTTTATAATACAAAGTGTGTCTTTTCCCTCCCTTATAAATGGACAACCATTCCTTCACTTCTTTACACAACTTTTAATAACATAGATAATCCAAAATCATTTATTTTATAAATATCTTTATGTAAGTTTTGGAGGTTATGTACTCTCCAAAATACCAACCTTATTGTCCATAAAATGATATCCAAATGAGTTCTTTTAAATAATGGTAATCACATTAACTAATTGTTCATTTTAAATTTATCATTTAATCCTATAAATATGTTAAATATATGATAAAAATTACTTTATTATCTTAAATATACTAAAATTTTATTATGATTAAGAAAACATTATTATACAAAATCTTTCTTATCAAATGTATAGTGAAAGTATCGCTCATTCGTATGTACTGTATAAAATCCCCATGTAGCATTACAAATAATTCTTCATCGCCATTTTTTAAGAATGGTTATTCTTTTGGGTTTAATATTTATAACATTATTATTTTTATTTAATTATAATATAACATTTACATTATTATGTTCCAATCTTCAATAAAATGATAATGTCTCTTGTCTATACGTGTAGACCACCACCTCCCCAACGTGATGCGATTCATTTTCATTTTAAATGGATATTAATAAGTATTTATTTAATTAATATATGTGATATATATGATATAATTATGATATGATAAATGCAAATTATTATTTAAATTTATTTCATTCCACCTTCCAAAGATTGAAAATGGCATTCATTCGTCCATTCGGTCTACCGTCTCTATGAATTGTTTAATACATTTTTCTATCTCTACCTTTATTTAATGACATTAAATATCTATATAATGAATATATATGATATTTATATCGTCGTTAACATAATTTTATATGATTTAACTATGATCAATGTATAAGGATCTGGACTGACGAATAGAAACAAGCATGAAAAACGTAGTTATCAACTAGAACAATGATTTTAATAAAATTAATTGTTAATAAAATGGTGATAAGATGTCATAAGAAAATCATAAATTGTATGATATATATTTGTTTGGTTCAGTAATACATTTATAATAAATATATTTTTTATATATTATATTCAAACACATACAATGAAATACAAGACTTGAGGAAAAGTATTTTCATCTGACTTTTATTTATGTGAGGCACATGCCATATTGACAACTTATTTATTTTATATAGTGTATATACTATACATAAATATATTTTATTGTTATTTTTATGAAACTTATGGTGATTTATATATCTATCTATTTATATTTATTACATGGGGCTTATTATTAAAAATTTACCATGTAGTAAGGGTTTCTTGTTACAATCTTAATGTTTATCAAGATTATTTATCATTACATTTCCAATGATTAAATTTCATGATCTTACATTAAATAATACCATTATTTCTATTATATTATATTTATTTATGTATTATAAATTATTTCATTTTATTTTCATCACATTAATTAATCAAGTGACCGAATAGATGTTTTTAAGGAAATTTAACATTTTTTCTCTCTTCGGTCAAATATCATTTTTCTTTCATGAGTATATTTTCACTAAAATTATCCAAATAATGTTTAAATAATTTTATATTATTTTTAAACTAATTTTTATGAATTTTTAATAATTAAAAAATGTTTTAAAAGGATTCTTTTTTTTTTGTTTTCTAAATGAGGTATTTTTTGACTTTTTACTGAAAATGTGAAAGGAATATTTGTTTTAATGTAAATTGTTAGAGCCTAATATCGCATCATCATGAAATTTTAATTCATTTAATATCCATTTAAAAATATCCTTGTTTATTTTCAAAGAAAATATTTTCCATAATGTTTTATATTTTTTAAATTTTAATGAAGTTGTTTCAAAGTTAAAATTGTATATTACACAATAAAAGTTCTAAGTGATTTTTAAAATAATTTCTTATTTAGGATGAAATACATTGAAATTTAAAATATATATTGGGGATATGATCTAATGATACCATCCTTATTCTTTCTCTAGATATTTTATGATTATAATGAAATGATTCTTATGAAACCCAATTCTTTTCCACATGTTAAATCCTTATGAAATATTTATGAAATATAATTTTTTTCCATAGGTAATACAATAATTAATTGTTTATGAGACCCATTTCATTTCCATGTAATATTATTAAATGATTTTCTTATGATTTTGTGGAAAAAATATTTATTATTTTCATTATATGATGTTTGGGTCTATTAAATCCCTCCAATACATTGGGTAGTGATGGATAACTCATGACGTAAATATATTATGTGTGAACCTGATTTCATTTTCACAATTTTTTGTATGGACCAGGATTTATGGTCCATAAAATTATGTGTAGACTTATTTTTAATTTCTATATGTTTAATCATAGACATGGATTTTATGTCTATAATATTATCCATGGAACTGGTTTTCATGTCCATAAGTTTATGCATTGACCTAAATTTAATGTCCATAAAATTATGGTTAGTTCTAGTTTCAGGTCCATAAGTTTATTCGAGGGCCTGATTTTGTTTTCTTAACTTAATGAGTGAACTTGTCCATATTTATAAATGTTACAAAGTTATAATCTTATGTGTATTTTAAAAACCTATCTTGTATGAAAATTTTATGCTCTCATGGCACATGTTATTTGATACCTTTATGTTTCATGTCTTATAAACATCCAAGGTTTATTCTGTGACTCAAGATTATGATCTATGATATACAATGTATGTTTTTAAATTATTATGGTCTTGTTAACTTACCCTTATTCTCATGTTATTTTTATGTGATCATTGGTATCTCTATTTTGTACCCTTATTGAGAATTTGATATTTCTATTACATATTTTTCTATTACCTACATTATAAAGAATGTTTTTAAGTAGGGTGTTTCTAAAAAGAGAACCATATAAAAATATATTTGCAAGAGATGTTGAAAATATTTCCTAATCTAATGGTATTGTGTATCTAGACTACAAATAAACTATTCCATTATGGTCCATGAATCTGTATTTGTAAAAAATATGTTGAATATTAATTTATTAATATATAACATCTATTTATGATAAGTATGGGCCTCTATAGTTGGTATTGTAAGCACCTGGATCTTTCTTTCAGGCATGTTTTTCTATTTCCTGGTGTTCATGAGAAAAAGATGAGTTTCAGGAAAATTTTAAAGTACATATTGTGTACTTATATGTACATGTCGTGTACTATTTTTCCACATGTAGTTGTGTGCCGGGAATGTAACGGCCGAGCACACAACTGTGTGTGGTGACCTGGAAACTGTCTTATGTGGGGGCCGATTAAGGCGAGTACACACCGTGTTCTTTTTTTTCATTAAACATACTGGGATCACGTCTAATGGACAGAACACATATCTTCTCGACCTATTTTGTCTGAGAGTGTCTATACGGCATGGATCTTCACCGAGCCCCCGATCAAGCATCCGTTCTCCAAATCAACCACCATTGATTTTGTTGGGATCGCCAAGGTAAGATCTTCCTTCATATAGAGATTCGTCTCTTGATTCCACTTCATTCAAGAGTTATATTATATTAAAAATTTTAGATTTTTTTGTAGATCTACGGTGTTCTTGGTTGATTCAAGGCTTGAGGTTCACGTTTAACGATCCTAAAACAAGGAGGTATGTGGTTTGTGCCTTTCTGTAGTTAGTCTTTGAGTTATATGTGAAAACTTTTCCAATAACCTTGAATGGGGTATTGCGTGTTTATGTTTTTTCCCTAATGTTTTTTTGCTATGCCTTGGTTGACTGAAGAGAGGTTATATGTTGTGAATAGGGGGGTTTTCCATGCTATGGATGTTTTCCCCATGTTTTCTTGTTATGACCATTTGGTCTAGTTTTTCATGTTAGGTTGTTGCTTTGTTCTCTATACCAAGTAATTTTATATTGGATTGTTTTATTTGACATGTTTTTATGCTTTAGATTTTTTATCCATGTAGTTCGTGTGTTTTACATTAGCTTCCATGTATTGTTGTGCTCATTTGACTTACACAGGTTTGTGATAACCAGATGTAGTTGACCATAGGGAGAATGGACGTGAGGGCTTCTCCAGAGAGTCTTTTTTTACCATTACGATTCGAGACCATAGGGGGATTTGACGTAAGTGCTTCCTTACTGTGTCTGTAGTTCCTCGAGGCTGGCCATAGGGGGGATGAGATGTAAGTCGTTCCCTAGAGCACCTTTTAGTTACCGATACAAGACTATAGAGGGAATTGACGGTGAGTAATTCCTCATAGAGTATGTGCTAAAGTTGAACTAAAAGGGGTTAGACCGTGTGTACTTCCCCAAGGGTTGCTTGTGTTTTCTAGTTTGGACCAGAGGGGATTAGGCTGTGAGAACATCCCAGAGGGTTGCCTGTTTGTGATTATCTACTTACATGATATGTGGTGTTTGAATGATTTGAAACTGTATGAATATTTACTGTTGAGTACTTCCTTGTTTACTACTTCTTTTTATTATTTCCAACCATATGTTTTCACTGACTGTTAGGAACAGATCTGTTGGAGGTTGCCTACTGGGATTTAGTCTCACACCCTATTTGGGTCATGCTTTTGGCACCAAACAGATTATATTTTTGAAGGTATAGATAATGGCAAGCACCCTTCTACTTCAGGTACTTGACTGCTTTGGATATGGAGATCATGGGACCAAGTTGAATCTTCCAATGCTGAGGATTTGTTTACTATTTTCTTTCACACTTTGGTTTAGTACTTTATTTCAGCATTATGAAGTGTTTGGATACTTTCTTAGACATATGTATCAAGAATCATTATATATGTTCTCCATCTGCTTATTACTTTCATTCATCCATTGTTTACTATTGTATTCCATTATTATTGTTTCCACTATTGTTATCTATCTCTCTTCCACTATGTTACTCTTACAATGAGCACATAGTTTCCCAACAATCACACCCAAGGCCCTCACTTCTAGTCGGTAGCCTCTGGCATTAGGGGAAATTTCCTTGAGGCCATGTGACCAACTGGGTATGGGGTGCCTCTGGGTAGCTTCTGGAACCGGGACCTTACAAAGTTGTGTCAAAAGAATTATTTTATTCTTGACTTACTTTTTTGAGCCTATAGTCAGGGATTGGAAGAAATAGGTAATTGATAATAATCTGTGTTCAGGAGTAGCTAACCCGTGTATAAGGAAAATCCAATCTACCTCATTTATTGAAATTTTTCATGTTTTTCAAATATTACAGTTGATTTGATTTCACCATTGGGTGACTCACATGTTTTTTGTGGTTATCATTGATATTATTAAGGTTTTAATTCTGTTGCAACCCAATGAGATGAGGGTATGCCATCAAATGATTCATATAGGAACATGTTAGATATCACATTTCATGCATTCTTTCCAGGCCATTTATGGTGCAATAGAAATTTCATGCTATAGTGATAGATACCTTGATAAAATACCTCTTGTTTGATAGGGTATTAATATTTTGTAGGGTATTGTTTGAATGTATGCCAAAATTTGGTTCTGGAGGTGTTATGGGCCCTCATGGATCAGAATCCGGTGGATCATTAATCTATTATGCTTTTATATGACAACTGTAAGATGCCATGATTTGATTTGTGGGGAGTATGGGCCCTCACGAATCGGAATCTAGCACTTAAATGTTCGTTTCAGTTTTTTTCTGGGCTCCGGAGTAGTTTCTGAGGATTACTGTCTAGAAAAACCCAGAATACACATCATGTAGTGATGAATATACAACACGGGTTCTTCTGTTAAAGAAGAAACTTCCCTTCTTAAGTACACGATGTGTACTCTGTCTACACATCGTGTAGTCTCTAACAGTGTCAATGGCTATGTGGGCAGAGACACGGGGTTGGGAAAAATCTTGGTGGGACATGTGGTGTACTGGAAGTACTCGCCTTGTGTTTAGATCCTGTTTATGCCTGTGTGACTATGAAACAGATGGATAATTCTTAGTTCATACATGTCGTGTCAGTCTTGAACACGCCATGTAGTGTAACCATTGAATCTGGCCGTGTAACGAACAACACAAGTTAGTAAAATCTTTTAGTACATGCTGCTCTATTCTAGAACACGCCGTGTATAGTAAGCCTTATAACTAGTTTTGTAACTAACAACACAGGTCGGTGAAGTTTTTCTAGTACACGTCCTATCTGGTACTAACACATTGTGTACTCTTGTTCTAGGAGAATAGTGTGGCTTAGCCATGTAGAAGAACTAGGGCAGGGAAAGAGGATTCAAGTACACACCGTGTTTTAGGACATCACATAGTGTGTGTGGGGTGTTACATGACCTGGGTTGGAAAAAGTACACATACATGTGAAGGCTTAAGGGAACACTTCATGTAGTCATTATACAACTGTGTATCCATGTTTTGCGAAAACATGAATTCTTTGTTTCTATTATTCCCTTCTCACACATCTTAGTTTAAATCCTTATTAATCATGATCTAATGTGTGTGCTTGACTTTGCAGATTCATTCAACCAAGGCATCCTTTGGTTATACGCCAGTTATAGGGAAACGAATAGAGAACGGACATGGATGATCAAGGACTTCCAGCAGATCCTCTAGTTGTGATAGTTTTGGCACCATTCATCATTCTGGACATAGGTGCTAATGAACAGTTATGATAGTGCTTTATGAGGTTTATGAAGACCTTCCATGGAGTACCGCTTCCTGCCCCATCTGTGGCAGAGCTGATGTGAGACTTTCAGCAGCAGCATCCTCCCACTTTCATCAGGAAAGTAGGACCTCAGGCTGTAGAGTTAGGGTTAGAATCCATTCTTTCTATCTTCGATTGTATGTAGATGCCTCCAGAGAAGAGTGTCAAGCTACGCACATGCTTCAAGACTCCAGCAAGAGATGGTGGGAAGTGATCTCATAGACAGGATGCCAGCAGGTTATAGCCTGGGGTGAGTTCCATCATGTCTTTTACGAATACATCTATCCAGAAACGTTGAGGGTCGATCGAGCCCATGAGTTTATGATTCTGGAGTAGGGTAGTCTTTCTATTATGGAGTATTATTCTCGATTCACTGAGCTATAGAGCTTCATACCTATTCCAGGAGGTGATTAGTTATTCCTAGAATGGATGTTTGAGGATGGCATGAGCCATGACATCCGATTGTAGTTGAACATCTTTAGGTTTACTTCCTTTACTTCTATCATCAACCAGGAACTAGTCATGGAGGTCAATTTGAGGGATTTTGGAGTTGTGAAGGTTGGTGGTTCGACATCCAGAGTTAGTGTCCCTCATACTGATAGCAAAAAACACCACATGGGGGTCTTCGTGCGGTGATCCATGGAGATAAGACACTTCTTTTGGTAGCAAGGTGGTGTGATACCAGTGCCAGAAGAGATGGCATAGGAAGACACATTTCCCAAGAGACATAGTGGAGTGTCGATCGTGTGACAAGATGGGTCACCTCCAGCACTTCTGTTAGATATTCTCACTACAAGCTAGTGAAAGGGGTTCTTTTATGACTCCGCATTCAAGAGAAGCACCAACAATTACTCCTCAGTCAGGGAACTGGATTTCTTCTGGTTGTTCAGTCTGAGGTGGAGGCCGTAGCCATGGTAGTCAGTAGTTGGGGCTTCAGTGACAATATATCGGATCAACTCAGGGTGGTCAGGCAGGGTCACAGGTCCGTGGAGTAGGCCACACTTTTTCAGTGGAGTTAACCCAGAAAGAGTAGGATCATGTACCCTCTACAGTTCGAGGTACGATCCTAGTTGACTCATTTTTAGCTTCCTCTCATTTGGATATAGGAGCTTCCCATAGCTTTATATTTGTTGCTGTTGTGGATAGCCTTGAGCTCAGTATCTTTTCTTTTGTGGATATCATGATGTTAGACACACTGTTGGGGACTAGAACTTCTAGTGTACAATACTGAAAGGAGTTCCATCTTGAGGTTGGTGGGTGTCACTTATTTTGGGACCTCTATGTCTTCGAGATGATGGGCATTGATTTCATCTCGGAATGGACTAGTTATTTCCCTTCTAGGTTGTTGTTGACTGCTATCGTCATAGGGAAAGTTTCAGATCACCAAAGGGCAGATCATTTCTTTATAAGGGAAACTGGGATATCCATGCGAGCATATTAGGACCTGAGAATCATGGATTGGGGGGAGTTACAGCCCAGATTACTATTCTATATCAGGATGACTATGGGACTTCATAGATGGACTTTCCTCCAGTGGTGTATCATTTTAGAGATGTCTTTCTAGAGAAATTTTTAGGTTTTCCTTCAGAGCGAGAGGTGGAATTTTCTATCGAGCTTGTTCTAGGAGCAGTACTGGTGTCCATTCCTCCTTATAGGATGGCTATTCCAGAGTTGCAGGATCTTAAGAAGTAGTTAAAGGAGTTACATGAAAAGGGTTTTATCAGAACCAGTAATTCTCCTTGGGGTTCTCCAGTCCTGTTTGCGACAAAAGAAGACGGTACCCTCATGCTTCGTGTGGATTATCAGAAGTTGAACCAGTTGACGGTCAAGAACCGATATACCTTGCTAAGGATGGATGATCTATTTGATCAACTTTAAGGATCTTGGGTGTTCTCGAATATTGACTTGAGATCTGGTTATCATCTATTGCGTGTTAGACCATATGATATACCTCTTACAGCCTTTTGAAGTAGGTATTGTCTATACGATTATGTGGTTATGTCGTTTGGTCTCATGAACGCGCCAGCAGTTTTCATGTCACTGATGAACCGAGTGTTCCATCCATAATTGTATTTTTACACAGTAGTCTTTGTGGATGATATCTTGGCATACTCTCACACTAGAATCAACCATTCTACCCATCTTGAGATCATTTTTAGTACACTAATAGATCATCAGTTATATGTTATGCCCTCAAAATGCCACTTTTGGATGGACCTGATTCACTTCTTGGGTCATGCTATCTCGGATATAGGATTATTAGTAGACCCAGAGAATGTAAGAGAAGTAGTTGTTTTGGAGAATCCAAAGAACTTTATTGAGGTAAGGAGTTTTCTAGGGCGGTCTAGATACTATATATATTTCATACAAGACTTTTCATGCTTATCAGTTCCACTTACGGGCCTGACTAAGATGGGTGAAGAGTTCTTGTGGTCATATTCTTGTGAGACAGTCTTTCAGGAGCTAAAAGGGAGGTTGACTTCCGCACTGATACTAGTAGTTCCTGATTTGGGTAATAGCTATATTTTTTCTTATGACGCTTCAGGTATCGGTTTGGAGCTGTTCATATGCAGGGGTAAAGAGACATTGCATACAAGTTTTAGAAGTTGAGGACACATGAAAGAATTACCCGACGCACAATCATGATTTGGCTATAGTTGTTCATGCCTTACACTGTTGGAGACATTATCTTCTAGGAGAGCATTTTGTGGTTTTCACCAACCACAAAAGTCTCAATTATATCTTCACTTAGAATGACCTGAATTTGAGACAGAAAAGGTGGGTTGAGTACCTTTAGTCCTTTGACATTGATCTTGCCTACATGCCTGAGAAAGGCAATGATGTGAATGATGCGCTGATCAGGAGGAGCCAGATACAGGTAGTTCAGGAGGCCATCAATGAGTGGCATCTTATGGCTCTATTCTCTAAGATGCATTTGGAGGTGCATGATAGACAGGGGTAGACTTTTCTTTCTTATGTAGTGGTTACCTCTACTCTTCTTGACCAAGTGTGGATGAGGAAGCTATCAGATTCAAAAGGCATGTTCCTATAGGAATGTTTTCCAGGAGGGGACCCTATTCATAGATAGATAGTAGCTAAGGATGAGATCTAGTGTTTTCATGGGAGTATATGGGTGTCAGAAAACATACACGATGAGTTGATGTGGGAATTTCACTGCTGTGTTTGGGTAGTTCATCCTGGTGTCACTAAGATGTATCTTGATCTACACCGTCAGTATTGGCTGCCATGTATGAAGAGAGATGTTTCTAGTTTTGTCAAGAGGTGTTCCACCTGCCAGCTAGTGAAGACAGAGCACCAGCGACCAGTAGGGATTTTCCAGCAGTTAACCATTTCGGAGTGGAAGTGGAATGATGTCGCGATGGATTTCATGACAGGTTTACTGAGGTCTCTTCAAGGGAACTATGCAGTGTGGTTTTCCATTGATAAACTCGTGAACGTTTCTCACTTCTTTCCGATCAAGGAGACCTTATGTTTTGATGAGCTGGGAAGGTTGTACATCTGAGAGATTATATTTTTATATGGGGTTCCACAATCCATTGTATCATAAAGGGACACACGTTTTACTTCTTGGGTCTGGCAGGGATTACTGAAGGCTTTGTGTACATAGGTAATTTTGAGTACAACTTTCCATCCCCAGACAGAGGGCCAGTCCGAGCGTACAATTCAGGTGCTTGAGGAAATGCTTCGAGCATGCATCCTGGATTTTGGAGTTTCTTGGGATAAGAACATACCTCTTGTGGATTATGCACACAATAATATTTTTAAAGAAACTATTCATAAGGAACCTTATAATGCTTTTTATGGTAGGTCTTGTCGATCACCCTTAGGTTGGATGGAGGCAGGACAGGCAGCTATGCTGGAACCTCATCTTGTCCAGGAGACCACATAGCAGATAAAGTTCATATAGAAGAGGAAGGATATAGCACAGTCTTGACAGAATTTTTATGTTGATCGACGAAGACAACCTCTAGAGTTCGAGGTTGGAGATCAGGTTTTCCTACATGTCACACCAAGGTTGGGACACAAGAGGATTAGGAGACAGGGTAAGCTTTCACCGAGGTACGTCGGGTAGTTTGATGTGTTGGTGAGTCTTGGACCGGTCACCTATCGGTAGAAGTTACCTCAGAGGTACTGGGCTGTGCATTACATCTTCCAAGTTTCTCGGCTTCGACATTACTTCTCAGACCCATCTCATGGTTTTTAACTTGAGGAGGTTCAGTTAGAGGTGGATGCCTCATTCGAGGAGCATTCTATCCAGATTTTTGATCGAAGTGAGAAGGTTCTATATGGATGGTATGTTCCTCTGGTATGATTTCCAAGGTAGTACAGACAATTACAGGATGAGACTTGGGAGAGGGAGGTTGTTGTACGATCGCAATGGCTGGAGCTGTTTGAGTTTTATTCTTCTACGCCGCCTCACTAGGGAAATTCAGGGACAAATTTTTTAAGGGGGAAAGTTTCTAAGAACCTGCATCTCTCTTTCTAGCATGTTTTTCTCTTTCCTGGTGTTTTTAATAAAAACAGGAGTTTCTGGAAATTTTTGAAGTGCACATCATGTACTTATATGTACACGTCGTGTACTCTTTTTCCACATATAGCCATGTGATGTCCGTGTAACGGACAAGCACACAGTGGTGTGTGGTGACCTGAATACCACCTTATGAGGGGGCCGAATAAGTCGAGTACAAACTGTGTACTTAAAAACTACACGCCCTGTACTTCAAAATTACATTTCATGTACTTTCTTTTTTTCATTAAACATATTGGGATTGCGTCTGATGGACAAAACACATCTCTTCTCGACCTAGTTCCTCTAAGAGCATCCTTACGGTGAAGATCTTTACCGAGCCCATGATCTAGAATCTGTTCTCTGAATCGACTACCGGAAACTGTGTTTGGATTGCCCCGGTATGCTCTTCCTTCTTATAGATCTTTGTCTCTTGATTCCTCCTATTTCAAGAGTTATCTTCGGTTAAGAGTTTTAGATGTTTTTTTAGATCTACAGTGTTCTTGGGCGATTCAAGCCTTGAGGTTCATGTATAAAGATACTACAACACTGAGGTAGGTTGTTTGCACCTTTCCGTAGTTATTCTTCGAGTTATATGTGAAAAAGTTCCCAATACCCTTGAACAAGGTATTGCGTGTTTATGTTTTTAGCCCTAATATTTCATGATATGCCTTGGTTGATTGGATAGAGGATATATGTTGTTAATAGGGATTATTTACAATGATAGGAAGGTTTTTACCATGTTTTCTTGTTTTGACCAATTGGTCTAGTTTTTCCGGTTAGGCTGCTGCTTCGTTTTCCATACCTAGTATTGTTAGGATGGAGTGTTTTATCTAACAAGTTGTTATGTTATAGATTATTTAGCCAAGTATTTCTTGTGATTTACTTTGGCTTCCATGTATTTTTGTGTTTGTTTGAATTACACAGGGTCATGAGAACCTAGTGTAGTAGACCATAGGAAGAATGGACGTGAGGGCTTCTCTAGAGGGTCTATTTTTACTATTATGATGCAAAACCATAGGGGGAATTGATGTAAGTGCTTCCTCAGAGTGTCTGTAGTACCTAGATGCGGGCCACAGGGGGAATGAGATGTAATTTATTTCCTAGAGAGACTTTTAGTTACCGATGTGAGACTATAGGGGGAATTTACAGTGAGTTATTCCTCAGAGAGTCTGTGCTAAAGGATAACTAGAGGGGTTAGACAGTGTGTACATCCCAGATGGTTGCTTGTGTTCTCTAGGTAGGACCAGAGGGGATTAAGCTGTGAGAACATCCCAGAGGGTTACCTGTTTATGATTATCTTCTTACTTTATATGTGGTGTTTGAATTCTTTGAAACTGTAGGAATGTTTACCGTTGAGTACTTCCTTGTTTACTTCTTCTTTTAATTAATACCTACCATATATATTCACTGACTGTTTGGCATAGATCTCTTGGTGGTTGCCTACTGGGATTTAGTCTCACACCCTGTTTGGGTCATGATTTTGGGCCCAAAATGATTATATTGTTGTAGGTATAGATAAGGGAAAGCACCCTTATACTTCAAGTACTTGAATTCTTTGAATCTAGAGATCTTGGGACCCTGACGAGGCTTACAATGATGAGGAGTTGTTTACTGTTTTCTTTAGTACTTTAGTTTAGTATTGTGTTTCAGCATCATGACGTGTTTGGATGCTTTCCTAGACATATGTATCATCCATAAATATATATATGCCCCAGCTACTTATTATTTTCAGTTTTCTGCTGTTTATTGTTGTATTCCATTATTACAATTTCTGTTATTGTTACTTGTCTTTCTTCTGCTGTGATACTATGCCAATGAGTGCATATTCTTTCCCACTATCACAGCCAAGTCCCTCACTGCTAGTCGATAGCCTCTGGCGTTAGGGGAAATGTTCTTGAGGCCATGTGACCAACCAGGTATGGGGGGCCTCTAGGTGGCTTCAGGAACTGTGACGTTACAGGTATCAAAGGATAGGTTGAGTCAATATTTAAAGATTAATTTTGTAGGACTTTGGTGAAAGGCATGGGGATAATTCTTATAACAATCCTACTCTTTATTACATACATAAACATGATTTAATACATAAAATATCACTTAAGATAACTCTAAGGATCAATAGGTCTAGTGTCTTCAAATATTAGGAACATTACATAATAAATTATAATGTAAAACAGATCACCATTTTTGAAAACATCTTTTACATGACCACTACATTCCTTCATACTTAGCATTTCATGGGATAACATGAGTACATACATATGAAATGGGTGAGCTATAAATACCAATAAGGGAGTAAAAAGGAAAAACATAAAGAATATAGAACATATAATAAAATAGTAATATCAATTTATAACAATAGAAACATGAACATAAAGGCATGATATAACATGATTATCATAACATGGAAACCTGGCGACATAATTTAACATGTTATAAGCATGAGCCAAGGCTCATTGCACCTGATGCATGAGTAAACCCTAATTGATCTTGAATTATCATGAGTAAATCCTCAATTCACTTTAATTAGAAGGACTAAACCCTCATTTCACTTAACGTATCATAATATTAATATTTACCCAATGCATTGAAGTGTTATTAGGGCGCACCATTCTTAATCATTTTATGTCTTGAAAATGTGTGCCACATGGATCATACAACCTGGAATAATTCAACATAATCATTTATTTCATGATAAAGGAATGTGTAATAAATACATAAAAATATATAATCTATATGTATATTTTCATAAAGGTCAATACCCTTGATAGAGAAATGGGCATGGTATTCACTACACAATGACTTTTCTATGGAAAATCGCAGTGCAAATTCGGCAGCATAACGACATGACATAAGAATTTACAAAAATGGTTGATGAGAGAAAAAGGAGTATATAATAATATTTACATAAAATGGAAAGTATGGGGTCATATAGATATATTTCACAACATATTTAATGATATTTAGATGCATTATATAAAAGAATTGCTTGAATGTAAATGAAGATAGAGAAATCCCTTACAGAGTTTTCGAATGGTAACAGGTGTAATGGTAGGAAATAATGAGTGAGAAAGGGGTCTTTCATAATTCAAAAATAAGTATGGAAGTATAGGTGAGGTGAGATATCATACCCCAACATTTTTAATTTAAAATAAAATGTCATAACAACATAATGAAATTTGGACAAAAATAAAAAAGGAATAAATCCTTTACTTGAAAGTGTGATCTCCAATGCTTGGGAGAGGATTGACAGAGGATTATTGGGAGCTTGGAAAGCCTTGGGAAGATTCTAGAGAGATGAGGGTAGGGTTTCATCTAGAAACAAATTGTTTTAGTGAATACTAATGGGATATTTAGGGGGTTTATATAGGAAATGAGAGGAATTTCATTATTATTTAGGTTTTGGACACCACACATTAAACCCATCAAAAACAAAAACCATACCATGTTTTTTGTCCGTGGTTTTATCAAATATGGAGTGTATATAATTATTTTATTATATAAATGTCCAAACTTATTGAAATATTAGGCATTTTTACGTGGAGGTGTGTCACACTCTCAGGGAAATAATTTTAAAATGTTAAAATGTATTATATGTCTTGGAGGTGCCACTAAAGATTTGTTAAAAAAATAAAACAAAAATAAAATCAAATAATTAAAGGTAAAAAATTAATTGGCCAAACATACCATTTATTTTATTTTATTAGATCACTATTTGGTCTTTATGATGTCATAAAACACATTATATATTTAAACGGTATTAAATTTTTACCCAAAAATTTGACTGTCTCAGAATATTATGAAGAATTCACCATTGATTAATATCAACTTCTTGAGCCAAAAAATAATATTCATTTTCCTTAAATAATTTTTAAATATTTGAATTTTTTCATTTAAAACAAAAATTGGCATTTATCAAAAATTCATGAGTTTTGACTAAAAAAGCTTTCAATCCTTAATAAGAATTACAATTGTATTCATAAAATTTATATGATAATTTATATTTAAAAAATTTAATTTAGTAATAACATTTTACTAAAATATTATTTAAAATCTATTAATTTATCAAAATATATTTCTTAATTTAATATTGACTAAAAATACTATTTGTGCTTTAAAAACTGTTTACAAAGTAACAACAATAAAATGAATGTAAATTGTTTATTCTATACAAAAATAATACACATAATAATAGTGTTAGGGTCTTGTTAAATAACCCCTTATAACACCAATATATTACATAAGGGTAAGGTGTGTGATGATGACAAACTCATGTGGTGGATCAGATAAAATCGCTCAGGTGATAATCTCTATCAACTTCCACTTCACCCTTAGGTTTTTCTGTTTAAGCTTAACGTGTTGAAGTTCATCTAGGGATAGGTCAGGATAAAATACCAGTGATGCCACCGCCTTTCCAAGCTCTGAAAATGGGCTTTGTGTGGAGAAATTCTTCTAGATCAGGTCATTGTTTACTTTGTCTGAGTAAATTAGATTTGCTAAATCCCTATATTTATACTAATCATGTTATCCCTGTTCAAAGTCTATGCTAGAAACTGTAAATATTCTTAATTTTATTTTATAATCCAAAAACATAAAACCAAAGAAGTTAATATGTTTTATATAACCATTTTACATAATAATACATTTAATCAGATCAAGAGGAATTTTCATTAGTAATAGTTTGGGTCATTACAATCTTCCCCCCATAAGAAATTTCTCCCATGAAATTTCCTTCTTCACACACAAAAAAATGAGGGTAACTCTACTTCATCACTTCCTATGATTCCCACGTTGCTTCTTCAAAATTTTGTTTTCGCCACAACACCTTGATGAGGGGAATTTCCTTATTTTTTATTACATTTTCACAACGATCTAAGATCTCCACCAGCTTCTATTAATAATAGAGTTAATTATCTAATGGTACCACCTTTCGATTGAGAAACATGTCATGGTTCTGGTATGTACTTTTCAAGAGTGATACATAGAATACATCATGTAATTGAGATAGGTTTGGTGGGATTGCTAGTCAATATTCCCCTTCCCTAATCCGATCGTGGATCTCAAAAAGGTCCAATGTACCTTGGACTAACTGTTCCCTTCTTCCCAAATCTTAAAAATATCTTCCATGGTGATACGTAGAGGAATACCATGTCTCCAACAACAAACTCCAGGTCTTATCGAAAATTATCATAATATCTCTTTGGTTGACTCTGACATGCTTTAATGTGATGCTGGAAGGTCTTAACCATCTTCACCATTTGATTGAATTTTCCTAGACATAAGATTTTTCTCCCCCTAACATCATCCCAACACATCGGTGTTCTGCATCTCATTTAATAAAGGGATTTATAAGGATCCATTTGGATTCTCGAGTGGAAACTATTATTGTAATAGAACTGAAGTAGAGTAAGATGTCGATCTGATCCTCTTTTGAATTCCATTGAATATGTTCTTAACATGTCCTCAAGTGTTTGGATAGTCTGGTCAGATTTTCCATTAGTTTGAGAATGATAATCCATACTAAATTCCATTTTAGTATTTAGAGCTTGTTGGAGAATATTCCAGAACATAGAGGTGAATCATGGATCTCGATCTGATACAATTGATATTGGTACTCCATGCATCCTTACCACTTCTCTGATGTATATCAGTTCCAGTTGATCCAATGAAAAATTCGCCTGAATTACAATGAAGTGTTCATTCTTTGTAAGATGATCCACAACAACCTAGATAGAATTTTTTGTTTTGTATTTATTAGGAAGTCTGGGGACAATTTCCATGGTAAGGTTATCCCATTCCCAAGTTGGTATAGGTAATGGTTACATCATCCCCTTAGATTTATTCCTTAAGCCTTCACCTATAGACATACCAATCACTTTTATGTATACTCAAGGATCTCCTTATTCATGTTATACCACCAATATTGTTCTCAGAGATATCGATACATCACTGTGTTTCATGGGTGAGTGGAGAAAATCAAACTATGTGCATCATCCAAATGTTCGTTCTTTAAATTTACGTTTGATGGAATGCATACTTGTGACCCAAATCTCAGAATTCCTTCTTCATTATCATTAAAGATCTAGGATTTCCCTTTTCTAATAGTTTCCACTTTTTTCTAAATTCCGACATCATGATATTGAGCATCCTTTAACATTTCTAAAAGAGACGGTTGAGTAATCATTTTGGAAAGGATTGATTATGTTCCAATATTTCTGATTCCCATTTCCATATTAATCAAATCTAAGAAGATTGAATCCTTTTAAATTATCATCAGTGATAGAATTGTTGGGTCCTTTATTCTTAGATCATTCTCCACCTTGTTCTCTTACCCAAGGTGGTAATGGATTGACCGGTCACAGTCTTTGATCAGCTCTAACAATCTTCGTTGGCACATGTTCAACTCTTTCTGTGTGAATATATACTTGAGGATTTTTTGATCCGTGTATATTTCATACTTCTAACCAAATAGGTAATGTCGCCAAATTTTCAAAGAAAAGATTATTGAATCGAGCTCTAGATCATGTGTTGGATTTTTTTTCCCATGAAATTTTAATTTGCTGGATTCATAGGCAATTACATTGTCTTTTTGTCTCAAATTCCATCAAAGGTAGACCGATAAAATTTTCAAAAATAACATTCCCACAAACTTCAACATGTCATAAAACACATATTAATGTTTTTTCCCATAATGATTTAATATCATTTTTGTTGGGGACTCAATTTTCCTAGAAAACATAAATGATATACTAATAGGACATGCATTGAAATACATTCTGACATACTCTACTTTGAAGTAGTGGTTTCATGTAATTAATTCATCATTATCCATCTTATCATAGTACATCCCATGATCCCTTAATCATGGAGATTGTTGATGCTCATTATTCTTCTCATCCATTGCAATAGACTATTGTCTTGGGTAATGTTCGACTTCTCCACATTTATGGCATAGAACAATGTAAGATTCCTTATATGGATCTTTGTTTCTATCCATCACATTATCCATTCTTTCATAGAAATTGGATACTTTGTGCCCTTAATTTTTTCACAAAAAACATATCCTAGTCCCTTTGTGAAATCTCCCTTAGTGCCTCTCTCCACACTTGTTTCATGAAAGAAATTGGGTCTTCTTACCCTTATGAACATTATCATATGGACTTTCATGAGATGTCATCTTCCTCTTCCTTGATTTCCTTGGGAATTCAACAAAGTTCCAATTTTTAATCGTGATTTCTAATATCTAGTTTTTCATAATAACAATATTTCCTACTTGAGCACCCATTTTATTGGGAATATCATTGGGGTATTCCTCATTTTTCCCATCACATTGGTTGTTACCCATATTCCTCATATTATAGGACATTGGCTATCATAAAAGAAAAATTATGGATGTGTATCTTAAACATTTTAACATATAAAGGAGAATCCAATGACATTAAAGGGATAACTTATAAATTAAATTTATCTCCCCAACTTATAAATTTATAGGCTTCAATCCATGTTATCTATAATCTAATTCCCAACATATATTCTTCATGGTTTTTTTATTCCCTTAATAATGGTTTATACTAAGATTATCAATTTACCAAATCATATCCCCTAGGAGTGTCATAAACAAGAGTGAATCAAGGTCCATCGTTGTGTACCATTTCTCATTTTAGTCTAGCTCAAAGTGGTGATTTCGGATTTTACACCTAGATACATTTGTTCCGGAGCCACTTCTACCTGCTCGTATCTAGATAGGGATGTATCTTCTTGATAAAACACTTACTAAATACCCAAAAAAATATAGGGATGTTTTGATTATACTTAGTCTTATCCATATGTATTTCAATAGGTTTTTATAATCCTAATCCCAAAAATAACTAAACATATCCTCTCATACCAACTATAACAACCATACTCTTTATTACACACATAAACATTATTTATTACAAAAAATTACACTTACGACAAATCTGATGATCAAGAGGTACAGTGTCATGGGAAATTAAGAATATTAAATAATAACATAGAATGTAAAACACAACATCTTTATTGAAAATTTCTTTTACATGACCACACCATTCCTTCATACATAGCATTGCATGGGATAACCTGAGGACATCCACCAGAAAAGGGTGACATATAAAGCCTATTTAGGGAGTAAACAATGCATAACATGATGAATATAGTACATGTTAGGAAAATTAAATATCAATGGAGCACAAAATAAACATGAACATAAAGGTATTATATAGCATGATTATAAGAAAATGGAAATGTGGCAACAACATTTAACATGATATTTTCTTGAGCCAAGGCTCATTTCACATTGAGCTTGAGTAAACCCTCATTGCACTTTAAATAGCATGATTAGCCCTCATTTCACTAGAATTGTCTTGATTAAACACTAATTAAACTTGTAGTATCATGATACTAATCATTACCCAATGCATTGGAGTGCTATTAGGTCACACCATTCATAATCATTTCATTTCATGAAAAAGTGTGCCACATGGATCATACAACATTGAATCATTCAACATCATCATGTATTTCATGATAAAGGAATGTGGAATCCATACCTGAAACTATATAATAGATAAGTAAATGTGTGTAAAGGGGAATACTCTTGATAGAGAAATGGGCATGATATTCACTACACAATGACTTTGGCTTGGAAAATCGCGGTACAAATTCATCAACATAACATCGTGACATAAGAATTCATAAAAATGGTTTATGAGAGATAAAGGAGTATCTAATCATATATATATGAAATGGACACTAGGGGGGTCATATGGATACATTTACCAACATATGTAATGGAATTTAGATTCATAATATAAAATAATTTCTTCAATGTAACTTAGGAGAGAGAAATCCCTTATGGAATTTCATCTTGGAAACGGGTGTACAAGGGAGGAATTAATGAGAGAGAAAGGCTTATATCATCACTAAAACATATGGAGGGTATCGTAGGGGAGGTTATAAATCATACCCCAATATTTTTAAATGAAAATAGAAGTGAATAAAAACATAAATAAATTTAGGCAAAATTGAGAATGGAAGAAATCCCTTACTTGGAAGTGTTATCCCAAAGGATTTGGCGAGGCTTGAGTGAGGCTTCTTGGAAGCTCGGGTCACATTTGGCAGATTCTAAAGAGTGGTGGTCATGAATTGGTCTAGTTACAAATGGATTGAGTGAATTGTAATAGGATATTGAGTGGGTTTATTTAGGAAAGGAGAGGGGAATCTTTATTATTTAGGTTTTGGACTCCACACATTAAACTAACAAAACCACATACCATACCATGGTTTTTTCCATGGATTTTGCCAAGGTGGACTAGAAAATATTATTTTATAAGTAAAATGTCCAAAATTATTAAAATATTTTTCTTTATTATGTGGAGGTGAGTCACACTCTCAAGGAAATCATTTTAAAATGGAAAAATGTTATATATGTCTTGGAGGGACCACTGAGGCTTTGTATAATAAATCAAATGAACCTAAAATCACATTATTTTAAATGTAAGACATATATTGGTAGAATAACCCATTTATAGTATTTTATTTCATCACTATTGTTTCATTATGATGTCATAAAACAAATTATATATTTAAACGGTTTCTAATTTTTACCCAAAAATTTGACTGTCAGAAAATTATGAAAGATTCACTATTAGATAATTTTGAAATCCATATTCCAAAAATAATATACATTTTATTTAAATAATTTTCTAAATATGTGATTATTACATTTAAAATAAAAACCATATTTTATCCAAAATTCATGGGTTTTGACAAACCGATCTTTCAAATCTTAATAAAAATTACAATTGTATTAAAAAAATATATGATAATTTATATTTAATAAAAATAATTTCAAAATAATATTTAATTAAATTTTATTTAAAAATCCATTAATTCGTCAAAATATATTTCTTAATTGAATATTAACTAAAAATACTATTTTTTCTTTAAAAATTATTTACAAGGTAACAATAATAAAATGAATGTATATTAATTATTCTATAGAAAAATAATGCATATAATCATAGTGCTAGGGTCTTGTTACACAACCCCTTATAACACCCGCATATGACCTAAGGGTAACGTGTGTGATGATGATAGACTCTTAGGGTGGCTCGGATAACATCGCTTGGGTGGAAATCTCTATCAATTTCCACTTCTCCCATAGGAGGTTTTGTTCAAGATTAACATATTGAATATTGGGTTGGGATTGGTTAAGAGAAAACCCATGTGATTCCACCTCCTTTCTAAGCTCCGAAAAATGGTCTTCGTATAAAGCAATTCTACTAGATGAGGTTATCGCTTCCTTGGTCTGAGTAAATTGGATTTCTTAAAGTGCTATATTTATTCTAATAATATGATCACTATTAAATAGATATAATATAAATGGAAACAATTATAAATGGTTTTTTAAAATACAAAAAAATAAAACTAGAGAAGTTCATATGTTTTATATAACCATTTTAGAAAATAATACATTTAATCATATCATAAGGACTTCTAATTATTAAAATTTTGTGTTGTTACAATATACCCCTCTTAAGAAATTTTTCCCTTGAATTTTCCTTTTCCCACACTAAAATAGATGAGCGTAACTCTTCTTCATCACTTCCTCTGATTCCCAAAATTCTTCTTTAAACTTGTGTTTTCACCACAACACCTTGATGAGGGGAATTTTCTTATTTTATAGAACTTTTTCTCTATGCTATAAGACCTTTAACGACTTCTCTTCATAGGATAGGTCATTCTACAATGGTACCACCCTGGGATTGAGTACATGTGATGGGTCGGGTATGTACTTCCTCAAGAGTGATACATAAAAAACATTGTGTCCTTGAGACAAGTTTGGTGGGAGTTCTAGTCAATTGGTCACTGCCCTAATGGGATCAAGGATCTCAAAAGGGCTGATGTACCTTGGACTACGCTTTACCTTCTTCCCAAATATCATATCTCTCTTCCATGAGGATATGTAGAGGAATACAATGTCTCCAACATCAAACTCAAGGTCTCATCTCTGATTATCAGCATATAACCTTTTTTAACTCTGATCAGCTTTAATGTGCTACCGGATGGTCTTAACCTTCTCCAACATTTATTTGACCATTATGGGAACTAAAATTTTTCACACCCCAACATTTTGATGTTTTATACCTATTCCCATAATGGGATTCATAAGAATCCATTAGGATGCTTGAGGGGAAACTTTTATTTTAATAGAACACAACCAGAGGAATATGTTGATCCCATCCTTCTTTTAAGTCCATTGAGCATGATCTAAAGATGTCCTCAAGTGTTTGGATAGTTCACTAAAATTGTCCCTTAGTTTGAGGATGATAATCTGTATTGAAGTTCATCTCAGTATTCAGATCATGTTGGAGAATCTTCAAGAACATAGAGGTGAATCTTTGATCTCAATCAGATATAATCGATAGTAGTACTCCATGCATCCTTACCACTTCTCTAATGTATATTCATTCCAGTTGATCCAATGAGAAATCCTCTTTGATTTTAATGAAGTGTTCATTCTTTGTAAGATGATCCACAACAACCTAGATAGCATTTTTTCCTCTTGATGTCTTCAAAAGTCCATTGATAAACTCTATGGTGATGTTATCCCACTTCCATGTTGGTATGAGTAATGGTTGAATCATCCCCTTAGACTTCTTCCTCTCACCCTTCACTTTCTGACATGCCAATAACATTGATGTCTACTCAACGATCTCCATCTTCTTGTTATACCACCATTAATGCTCTTGGAGATCTCGATACATCATTGTGTTTCCTGGGTGAATGGAGAAATTCAAACTATGTGCATCATCAAAATGTTCTTTATTTAACTCCAAATTTGATGGAACGCATTGTCTTGACCCAAATCTCAAAATTACTTCTTCATTAACATTTAACTCAAGGGATTTCCGTTTTCTAAAAGTTTCCAATTTTTTTTGAATTCACACATCCTACTTTTGAGCATCCTTTAACCTTTCCAAAAGAGATGGTTGAGTAGTCATTTGTGAAAGGATTGATGATGATCCCTTATTTATGACTCTCATGTCCGCATTCATCAAATCTAAGAATATTGGATTCTTTTCGATTATTAACCATGATAGAATCACTTGCTTGTTTCTACTTAGAGCATCTTCCACCTTGTTCACTTTCCCCGGGTTGTAATGGATTGAGTAGCCAAAGTCTTTGATCTGCTCTAACCATAATTGTTAGTGCAAGTTCAACTCTTTATATGGGAATATATACTTGAGGATTTTGTGATCCATGTATATTTCACACTTCTCCCTAAATAGTTAATATCACAAAATTTTCAAATAAAAGATTACTATAACCAAATCTAGATCATGTGTTGGATAGTTTTTCTCATGAACATTCAATTTCCTTGAAGCATAGGCAATGAATTATACTTTTTGCCTCAAATTCCAAAAAAGGGAGACATATATAATTTTCAAAAATAATATTCCCACAAACATCAACATGTGATACAACACATATAAAATATTGTTTCCCTAATTATTTAAGATATTTTCTTCTAGGGACTCAATGTTCATAGAAAACATAAAAGATATACTAATATGACATGAATTGAATTACATTCTGACATACACTACTTTGAATTAGTGGTTACATGTAATTCATTCATAATTATCCATATTAGCACAGTACTTCCCATGCTCCCTTGATCATGGAGACTATTGATGCTCGTTATGTTTCTCAACCATTGCAATAAAACATTGTCTTGGGTAATGTCCAACTTCCCCACATTTATGGAATAGAACTATATATGATTCTATATATGGAAATTTGTTTCCATTAATCACATAATTTGTTTGTTCATGGAAATAGGATTTTTTTTCTTATCCTTTACATTTTTAAATCATATCATAGTCCCTTTGTGAAATTTCTCTTGGTGCCACTTTCCACAGTTGTTACACAATGGAAATTGGTTCTTCTTACACTTATCAACATTGTCAAATGGACTTTCATGAGATGTAATCTTAATATTCCATGATTTCTTTGGGAATTCAAAAAATTTCCAATTTTTAATCGTGATTTTTGATAGCTAGTTTGGAATAATGAAAATATGTCCCACTTGAGATCTCATTTGATTGGGAATCTCATAGGGACATTCAACACGTTTCCCTTCGCATCAATTGTTATCCAAATTTTCTGTATTATCAGACATTTTCTAGAATAAAAGAACAATTAGGGATGAGTATCTTAAACATTTTAAAACATAAAGGAGAATGCAATGACAATAAAAGGATAACTTATAAATTACATTTCTCTCCTTAACTTATAAATTTATAGGCTTCAATCTATGTTATCCATGATAAACCTTCCAAAATTCTTTTATTGGTATTTTCTATACCTTTAATAATGGTTCATAATAAGATTATGAATTTAAAAAAGCATATCCCCTGAGAGTTTCATAACCAAGAGTGTAGTGAGGCCCATTTTTTTTCATAAATTCTTGTTCGATTCTAGCTTAAAGAGGTGTTTTCGGGTTTACCCCTAGATACATCTAAGCTAGAGCCACCTCTACCTGCTCGAATCTAGACTAAGATGTATTTTATTGATAAACCACTTACTCAATAATCACTAAAAAATAGGGATGTTATTATTATACATATTTTTATCCCTATGGATTTCTTGAGGTTTTTCTAATCCGAATCCCAAAAATAACTAACCTATCCTCTAATACTAACTTTGACAACTCTACTCTTTGTTACACACATAGACAAGTTTTATTACATAAACTTGCACTTCTGAAACTCCGAGGATCAAGAGGTATAGTGTCTTGGGAAATTAGGAACATTACATAATAACTTATAATTTAAAACACAACATCTTTATTGAAAACTTCTTTTGCATGACCACAACATTCCTTCTTACTTAGCATTGCATGGGATAACCTGAGGACATGAAAAAGAAAAGGGTGAGCTATAAAGTCCACTAAGGGAGTAAACAAGGCATAAAATGAAGAATATAGTAAATTTTAGTAAATTTTAATATCAATGGAGCACAATAGAAATATGAAAATAAATAATGATATAGAATGATTATCGTAAAACAGAAATTTGGCAACAACATTTAACATGATATTAGCATGAGCCAAATCTCATTGCACATGGAGCATGAGTAAACCCTCATTGCACTTTAATTAGCATGATTAAACCCTCTCTGGACATTAATTAACATTAGTAAACCCTAATTTCACTTGACGTATCATGATACTAATCTTTACCCAATTCATTGGAGCGCTATCAAGGTGCACCATTCTTAATCATTTCATTTAATGCAAAAGTGTGCCACATGGATCATACAATAAGGAATCATTAAAAATAATAATTTATTCCATGACAAAGGAATGTGTAATACATACATGGAAATATATAATAGATAAGTAAATGTGTGTAAAGGTGAATACCCTTGATAGATAAATTGGCATGGTATTCACTACATAATGAATTTGGCTTGTAAAATCACGGTGCAAATTCTATAGAATAACGGCGTGACAACAATTCATAAAAATTGTTAATGAGAGAGAAAGGGGTATCTTGTAATATGTACCAGAAATTTATAGTATGGGGGTCATATATATACATGTTCCAACCTATGTAATTGAATTTTGATGAATAATATAAAATAATTTCTCTAATGTAATGGAGGAGAGATAAATCCCTTACAGAATTTTGGCATGGTAACGAGTGTACATTGGAGGAATTAACGAGAGAGAAAGGGGTATATAATCATTAAAAAATATATAGGACAATATAGGGGAGGTTCTAAATCATACCCCAACATTTTTAATTGGAAATAAAAGGGAACAACAACATAAAGAATTTGGAAAAAAATGAGAAAGGAAGAAATATTCTACATGAAAGTGTGATCCCAAAGTCTTGGGAGAGGCTTGAGAGAGGATTATTGAGAGCTTAGGGAACTTTGGGAGGATTATAGAGAGAGGGGAAAAGGGTTTGGTCGAGATCCCAATGGTTTGAGTGAATAGTAAGGGGAGATTGAGTGGGTTTATATTGGAAATGAGAGGGAATTTTTTATTATTTAGGTTTTGGATACCAAAAAATAAACTAATAAAAACTACAAACCAACCCATGGTTTTTGCCCATGATTTTTTACAAAGTGAAGTGGAAAAAAATATTTTATAAGAGAAATGGAAGAACTTATTAAAAAATCAGGCTTTTTATGTAAAGTTCAGTCACACTCTCTAGGAAATTATTTGAAAATGTTAAAATGTTTTATAAGTTTTGGAGGGTCCACTATGGATTTTTAAAATAAATCAAATAGATATAAAATCATATTATTTTAAATTTAAAACATATATTGGCCTGAAATCGCATTTATTTTATTTTATTACAACACTATCGGGTCATTATGATGTCATAAAACATATTATACATTTAAACAGTATTTAGTTTTTACCCAAAAATTCGATTGTCTTAGAAAATTTTAAAAAATTCACCATTGGATTATTTCTACTTCCTTCTTCCAAAAACATATTGATTTTATCTAATTGATTTTCCAAATATGTCAACTTTTTACTTTTAAAATAAAATACAATATTTATTGAAAATTCAAGGGGTTTGAATAAAATAGCTATTAAACCTTAATAAAAATTAAAATTGTTTTCATAAAAATTATACAATCATTTAAATTTAATAAAAAGTAATTTAGTAATAATATTTTATTAAAATTTTATTTAGAAATAAATTAATTCATAAAAATATATTTGTTAATTGAATTTTAACTAAAAATACTATTTGTGCTTTAAAAAATATTTACAAAGTGAGAATATTAAAATGAATGTATATTCATTATTCTATAAAAAAATAATGAACCTATTCATAGTGCTTGGGTATTGTTAAATAACCCCTTATAACACCTGCATATGACCTAAGGGTAAGGTGGGCGATGGAGACAGACTCTTGGGGTGGCTCGGATAATGTCTCTCAGGTGGTAATCTTTATCAAATTCCACTTCTCCCATAGGCAGTTCCATTTGTAAGAACCCAAACCTATTTTACAGGTACATTTTTCCTTCTAGAGTTTTTTAGAAAAGAGGGGTTTCTGGAAAATTTTGAAGTACACGCCGTGTACTTCATTGCCGCTCGAGGCCATGTTCTGGTCGTGTCATGGGCACACACATGGCCATGTAGGGGTGATGCGGAGGCCGCCTGAAGCGGAGTATGGAAATGGCTATTACACGTCGTGTACTCAAGAAGTACACGCCGTGTACTTTCTTTTTTTTCATTAAATGGACCGAGGTCAAGTCTTAAACCCAGAACCATCTTCTTCTCCATATTCTTTGACCGAGAGCATTTTGTACGGCCACGGATCTTCTCCAAGCCCCCGAGCCTCTGTTTGTTCTCTGAATCGACCATTGTTGATTGTGTTGGAACTGTAGTGGTATGCTCTTCCTTATCCTAGAGCTTCATTTTCCAATTCCTACTCTTTCTCAAGTTATCATAGGTTGAACTTTTTATGTTTTTTCTTAGATCTAAAGCATTCCAAGGAGATTAAAGCCTCGTCGCTCCAGTATATCAATATCCTAGCATCAAGGTAGGTGGTTTGTGCCTTTCTGTAAAAAGTTTTTGAGTATTTTGTGCAAATTTCACTAATACCCTTGAAAGGGGTATTGTGTGTTTCATGTTTTGCCCTTGTTGTTTTCCTGCTTTGCATATATGCCTGAGTAGAGGATATTTCTTGTGAATAGGGTAATTTATTGTGCTTTGGATGTTTTTCCCATGCGTGTTTACCTGTTATGACTGTCTGGTCTACTTTTTCCTGTTATGCTATTGCCAATTCCATGCCTAGTTTGTAGGATGGTGTGACTATTCTTCAATGTTGTGATTATTTAAAATGCTATTCAAGTAGTTCTTGAGTATACGGTGGCCGTTACGCGATGCGATACTTGCTGACTTTACACAGGGATGTGGGAACCTAGTGTAGTAGACCATAGGGAGAATGGTTGTAAGGGCCTCTCTAGAGTGTCTTTAATTTACGATGTGAGGCAAAATGGGGAATTGATTTTGAGTGCTTCCTCAGAGTTTCTATAGTTCCTCAACGTGGGCCAAAGGGGGAATGAGATGTTGAGTGCTTCCCTAGAGCGCCTTTAGTATGATTCATGACTATAGGGGGAATTGACGGTGAGTGTTTCCCCAGAGAGTCTATTCTTTTTGTAGCTGAACCAGAAGGGGTGAGACTGTGTGTGCCTCCCAAAGGGCTTCTGGTACTTTTTGGTTGAACCATAGGGGTTAGGCTGTGAGACAAACCTAGAGGGTTACATGTTTTTTCTTCTTTCTTGAGTGGTTGCTTAAATGTTTGTAAATTAAATGCTAGAAACTGTGGATTTTTACTGTTGTGTATTATCATGTTTACTGCTTACTCTTTACTGCTTACTGTACTTTACCTACCATATATTCACTGACTATTAAGAATAGATATTTGGGTGGTTTCCTACTGTGACTTTGTCTCACATCCTGTTTGGGTCATGCTTTTGGGCCCAAACAAATTATATTGTTGCGGGTATAGATAAGGTAAAGTGTCCTACTTCAGGTTCTTGATTGCACTGGAGCAGGAGAGCATGGGACCAAGCTGAGGCTTGCAATGCTGAGGTGTTTCTCATCTATTTTTCTTTTCTAATTTGGTTCAGTACTTTATTCCGTATTGTGACTTGTTTGGATGTTTTCCTAGATATATATGTATCATGCATCATTTACATATATTTCTACTCCAGTTGTTTTTCATATTTAGTCTTCTATTTTTCACTTGTGTATGAATTGTTTACATATTCCATTATTGTTTATTATTTCTTTTCTCTACTGTGTACTCTTCCAATGAGGTCATATTTTCCCCACTATCACACCCAAGGCCCTCGCTGCTAGTTGGCGGCCTCTAGCGTTCAGGGAAATGCGCTTGAGGGAATGTGATCAATCGAGTACGGGGTGCCTCTGGGTGGCTTCCGGAACCGAGACATTACAAAGTGGTATCATAGGGTTTATTTTCTCTTGACATACAATTTGGAGCCTTTATCCAGGGATAGGATGGAATAGGTACTTGGTAATAAGGTGTGCTCAAGAGTAGCTAACCTGTGTACAGGGAACAACCATACTACCTCATTTATTTTAATTTTATTGGTTTGCAATTTTACAGTTGATTTGATTTCACCATTGCGTGATTCACATGCTTTGTGCTATTACCATTGTTGTTATTGCGGTTCTATTTTTTTCACAACCCGATGAGATGAGGGTATGCAATCTCATGCGTCATATATGCACATGTTAGAAATTACATGCCATGCATTCTTGTCATGCCATCTAGGATGCATTATCAATTGCATGTTGTTTTGATATATGTTGTGTATATTACACATGCTATTGTGATAGATGCTTTGATAGAATCCCTTTTGTTTGATAAGGAATTTATTTCTATAGTGCTTTGCTTAAATGGAAGCAAAAAAAATTGGTTCTTGAGGTGTTATGGGCCCTCATGAACCATAATTTGGTGGATCATTACTTGTTTGCTTCTCTATAACTTGTTTAAGATGCCATGCCTTGATTCACAGGGAATATAGGCCCTCACGGATCGGAATTTGGTACCCTAACACTTGTTTTTTCGTGTTTTATGGGCTCCAATGCAGTTCTCAAGCTATTGTCTAGAAAAACCCAGAATTCACTGCGTGTACTTTATGAATACACGTCGTGTAGTTTTTAGCCATGTCACTGACTGTGTGGGTAGGGACATGGGGGTCATGAAAGTTATTGTAGGAACACGCAGCATACTATTTTTGCACACCGTGTAGTATGAAATAGGTACCCTGGTCGTGTCACGAACAACATGGGTCGTGTAATATTTTCACATACAGGCCGTGTCTGAATCTTACACGCAGTGTAGTCTGATCTTGGTACCTGGAAGTGTCATGAACAACATGGGTCGGTGTTACCCTTTCTCATACACACCGTGTCCATATTGAACGCGCCGTGTAGTGTCAGTTGTGTGTCAGGCCGTGTCACTAACAACACAGGCTAGGTAAGGCATGTCTAGTACATGTTGTGTCTGTCTTGAACACACCGTGTAGTTTTGTCTTAGGGGAGCCATGTGGCTTAACCGTGTTGAAGGACTCGGCCAGGGAAGAGGATTCAAGTACACGCCATGTGTTAGGACAACATTACATGTATTTGGGTTGTTACATGACCATTTTAGGTAGAAGTACATACCCATGTGAATAACCTAAGGGAACAAGCCGTGTAGGGATAGAACATGTCATGTAGTCACGTTATGCAAAACTTGAATGTTTTATTTTCCCTTTTACTTCTTGTACCTTCTGTTTTTTAGTCCTTTTTAATCCTGAATCTAAGGCGTGCTTTAGAACTTTCATAGATCTAGCACCAAGACTTCCTCTAGTTGTCCGTCAATTGCAAGGTAGTGATTAGATGCCAGATATGGCTAATCAGGGACATCCTGCAGATCCTCCTGCTGTTCCAGCCTTGGCACCAGCAGTTATACCAGTTGCATGCATTGTAGAGCAGTTTAGTGAAGGATTTCTGAGGATGATGTAGACCTTCTAGGGATCTCCGCCTCCTACCTCGACTATGGCAGACTTGACCTGGGTTTTCTAGCAGCATCATCTTCCCACCTTCTCAAGGGAAGGAGGACCTCAGGCTGCAGAGTCATGGCTAGAAGCCATGATGATGATCTTTGAGCATCTGGATACACCTCCAGAAAGGCGGTTCAAGCTCCCTACCAATATGCTACGAGACTCCACCAAGAGGTGGTGGGATGTGATATCACAGGCGGGACATCAATAGGTTATGGCGTGGGAGGAGTTCCATCACATCTTTTATGACTACTTCTATCCAGATACCTTGAGGGCCGACCGGGCCCAGGAGTTCATGAGTGTGGAGTAGGGTACTCTTTTTTTCATTGATTATTCCTCTCGTTTCACCGAGATTCTGCATCTCACACCCCTTGAGAGCGCAGATGGGTTGTTCTAGACAAGGAATTTTGAGGATGGTCTAAGAAGGGAGATTCGCTCATTGGTGAATATCTTCAGGTTGACTTCCATCACTTCCATTGTCAACTAGGCACTGATTGTGGAGCGCAATATTAGAGATTCCGAAGCTGAGAGCTAGGTCGGTTCCTCTTCCAGAGTTAGTACTTCACCAGCTGACAGCAGGAAGCGTCGTAGGGAGTCTACGTGTGGTGATTCAAGGCAGCGAGACACATCTTCAGGTAGCCAGGTGGTATGCTACCAGTGTGGAAGGGCTGGATATACGAGGTCGTAGTGCTAGAGGGACCCATATGAGTTCCTATCTTGCAGCAATATGGGTCACCTTCAGCGTTTCTACCAGGTTTTCTCACCAGTAGCTGGTGACAGGGGTTCCTCTATGACTCCTCGTTCCGGAGCATCACCACCATCTTCTCACCAGTCTGGGAACTGGAGTTCTTCCGGCCATTCTGTCCAAGGTGGAGGTTGAGGCCGTTGTGGTCAGTCGCTTGTCTATCAGCAACAGCAGGGTGGATCATCCCAAAGCGGTCAGGCAGGGTCACAGGGCCAAAGGCAGGCCCGACTTTTGTGATGGAGCAGACCCTTCAGGAGCAGGATCTCGGCCCCTCTATAGTACAAGGTATGATCTTAGTAGCCTCAGTTTTATCATCATCTCTTTTCGATATTGGTGTTATGCATAGTGTTATCTCTATTGTTGTTGTGGATAGACTTGGGATATATATCTTTTCTTCTACCAACATGTTGACTCTTGACACACCTTTGGGGACGAGGACAGCTAGTGTATGTTAGTGCAGATTTTTCCCTCTTGAGGTTGCAGGGTGTCACTTTCTAGGGGATCTCTATTTCCTAGAGATGACATGATATGATTTCATTCTCGGAATGGACTAGATAGTTCCATTCTAGGTAGTAGTTGATTGTTATCGTCGCATGGTGAGTTTCATATCACTAGAGGGTGGATCTTTTCTCCATCAAAGAGAGTTGAATGTCCATGTGAGTATAGAAGGACCCAAGTGTCATGGGCTAGGTGGAGTTACATCTTATATTGATAGTCTATATCTAGATGACCAGGGGACTTCACAATTATACTTTCTTCCTGTGGTGGATCGTTTCAGGGATGTCGTTCCAGATGACTTTTCAGTTTTGCCTCCAGATCATGAGGTAGACTTTTCTATTGAGCTCGTGCCAGGAGTGGCACCAGTGTCAATTAGTCCTTATAATATGGCGACACCTGAGATACAGGAGCTCAAGAAGTAGTTAGAGGAGTTGCAGGTGAAGGGTTTCATCTGACCCAGTACTTCTCCTTGGGGTTCGCCTGTCCTTTTTGTGAAGAAGGTAGACGGTACTCTTAGGATGTGCGTGGATTATCGGATGTTGAACCAATTGATGGCCAAGAACCGATATCTATTGTTGAGGATCGATGATCTCTTTGATCAGCTTTGAGGAGACCGAGTGTTCTCAAAGATTGACTTGAGGTCTAGTTATCATCAGTTGCGCGTTATACCATTTGATATACCTCTTACAGCTTTCTAGAGTAGGTATGGTATATATGAGTATATGGTTATGCCGTTTGGTCTCATGAGTGAACCTGCAGTTTTCATGGCACTGATAAACCCAGTGTTCCATCCATACTTGAACTCTTTTGTGGTGGTCTTCATGGACGATATCTTGGTGTACTCTCACACTCGACATGACCATTCTACCCATCCTGAGATCATTCTAAGTACATTGAGAGAGAATCTGTTATATGCTAAGCTCTCTAAACTCCACTTTTGGATGGATCAGATTCACTCTTTGGATCATTTTATCTCAGAGACAAGAGTATGAGTAGACCCAAAGAAAGTGAGAATAGAAGTTTCCTGGGAGCAGCTGAAGAACATTTTTTAGGTGCGAAGTTTTCTAGGGAATGCTGGATAATATAGACGCTTCATACAGGACATTTCACACTTATCAGCACCACTGAATGGTCTGACCAAGATGGGTGCAATGTTCTTATGGTTATATTCTTGTGAGTTATCCATTAAAGAGCTTAAAGGGAGGTTGACTTCAGCACTGATACTAGTGTTGCTAGAGCCAGGCAAGAGCTACACTCTCTACTGTGATGCCTCAAGTATCGGGCTGGGAGTTATACTTATGTAGGGATATGGATTCATTGTGTATGGGTCTCGGCAGCTAAAGCCACATGAGAGGAACTACCTGACGCATGATCTAGATTTGTCAGCTATTGTTCATGTCTTACGTTGTTGGAGAAATTTTCTTCTAGGAGAGCACTTTTTGGTTTTAACTGACCACAAGAGTCTTAGGTACATATTCACTCAATGTGATCTGACTCTAAGACAACGCAGGTGGGTCGATTATCTTCAGTATTTTGACTGAGAGCTTGCCTATACACATGGGAAAGGCAACGCAGTGGCTGATGCATTGAGCTGGAGGACTCAGATTCAGGTAGTTCAGGAGGCCAGTAGTGAGTGGAATCTTATGGCTCTTTTCTCTGAGATGCATCTGGAGGTGCAGGACAGACAGGGGAAGACTTTCCTATCTTCTTTAGATGTTACCTCTGCACTGCTTGATCGGGTACGAATGAGGCAGCTATTAGATTATGAAGGCCTTGTCCTACTAGAAATCATGTCAGGAGAGGACCCTTTTCCAGGATGGACAGTGGGCAAGGATGATATCTTGTGTTTCCAATGATGCGCATGGGTGCTAGAAGACATACATGAGGAGCTGATATAGGACTTTCATTCCTCAATTGGGGCAGTTAATCCTGGCATCACCAAGATGAATTGTGATCTACACCATCTGTATTGGTGGATAGGTATGAAGGGGGATGTTTCTGGTTTTTTCATGAAGTGTTCCACTTGACAGTAGGTGAAGGAAGAACACAAACAACCAGCAGGTCTTTTACAGCAGTTAACCATTCCCGAGTGGAAGTGGAATGACACCGTGATGGACTTCGTGACCACTTTTCTGAGGTCCTCTCGTGGGAATGATTTTGTTTGGGTTTTCATCGACAGGCTTACGAAGGTTACTCACTTCTTTCCGATCAAGGATACCTTCAGTGTTGATGTGCAAGGATGGTTGTACATCTGAGAGATTGTATGTCTATATGGAGTTCCACACTTCGTTGTTTCAGATAGAGATGCACTCTTTACTTATCGGTTCAGGAAGGGGCTTCAGAGGGCTTTGGGTACACAATTACTTTTGAGTACAACATACGATCCCCAGATATATGGCCAGTCCAAGCGTACGATTCAGGTGCTAGAGGATATGCTCTGAGATTGCATTCTGGATTTTGGAGGTTCTTGGGAGAATCACATACCTCTTGTGGAGTTTTCCTTCAACAATAGTTTTCAAGAAACTATTTAGATGGAACCTTATAAGGCTTTGTACGGTAGGTCATGCCGATCACCCTTATGTTGGCTGGAGGCAGGACATGTAGCTTTGTCGGGGCCTCGTCTTGGTCAGGAGACCTTAGAGAAGATAGAGTTGATTCGGAATAGGATGACTATGGCACAGTATTGGTAGAAGTCTTATGCTGATCAGCGGAGACAACGTCTAGATTTTAAGGTCGCGAATCAGGTTTTCATGCGTGTCACATAGAGTTTGAGACACAAGATAACTAGGAGACATGTTAAGCTTTCACTAAGGTACGTCGGGCCATTTGAGGTGTTGGAGAGAGTTAGACCGGTTGCCTATCGGTAGTAGTTACTTCAGAGGTACCGAGCTATTCATGAAGTCTTCCACGTTTCTCAGCTCCGACGTTACTTTTCAGAGCTGTCTCATGTCTTTCAGCCTGAGGAGGATGAGCTCGAAGTCGATGCATCGTTTGTAGAGCATCCTATCCGGATTTTTGATCGCAATAGAAAGGTTCTATGTGGCCGGTCTGTTCCTATGGTACGGGTGTTGTGGCAGCATGAGTGATTACAGGATGAGACTTTGGAGAGGGAGGCCGATATATGATCACAGTGGACGGAGTTGTACGGGGATTCTTCTTCTACACCACGGTAGGAAATTTGGGGACAAATTTCATTAAGGGAGGACGTTTTTGAGAACCCGGACCTTTTTAGGTATATTTTTCCTTTTTCTAGAGTTTTTGAGAAAATATGGTTTGTTGGAAAATTTTGAAAGTACATGTCATGTACTTTATGAGTACACGTCATGTACTTTATTGCTGCTCGAGGTCGTGTGATGGCCATGTCATGGCCACACACATGGCCATGTAGGGGTGATGTGAAGGCTGCCTAAAGCAGAGTATGGAAAAGTCAAGTACACATCATGTACTCAAGAAGTACAATTAGTGTACTTTATTTGTTTCATTAAATGGATCGGAGTCACATCTTAACCCAAGAACCATGTTCTTCTCTAGCTTCTTTGACCGAGATAGTTCCCTACGGCTGTGGATCTTCTCCAATCCCTCAAGACTCCGCCTGTTCTCCGAATCGACCGTTGTCGATTGCGTTGGAACCATAGCGGCAGGCTCTTCCTTCTCCTAGACCTTCGTTTTCCAATTCCTCCCCCTTTTAAAGTTATCGTAGGTTGAACGTTTTAGGCATTTTTATAGATCTACAACATTCCAAGGAGATTAAATCCCCATGGATTCAGTATATCGATCTCCTAGCATCAAGGTAGGTGGTTTGTTCCATTCTGTAGAATGTCTTTGAGTATTTTGTGAAAATTCTCCCAATACCCTTGAACAGGGTATTGTGTGTTTCCATTTTTTCCCTTGTTGTTTTACTGCTTTGTGTATATTCCTGAGTAGAGGATATTTCTTGTGAATAGTGTAATTTACTGTGCTTTGTATGTTTTTCCCATGCATTTTTACCTACTATGACTGTCTGGTATAGTTTTTTCTATTAGGCTATTGCCATTTCCATAACTAGTTTGTAGGATGGTGTGACTGTTCTTCAATGTTGTGATACTGTAGAATTCTATCCAAGCAGTTTTTTAGGATACTTTGGTCGTTACATGATGCGATACATGCTGACTTTACATAGGGCTATGGGAACCTAGTTTAGTAGACCATAGGGAGAATGGACGTAAGGTCTTCTCCATAGTGTCTTTAATTTACATTGTGGGACCACAGGGGGAATTGGCGTTGAGTGCTTCCTCAGAGTATATGTAGTTCCTCAACTTGGGCCACATGGGGAATGAGATGTTGTGTGCTTCCCCAGAGTGTCTTTAGTACGATACGAGACTATAGGGGGGAATTGAAGGTGAGTGTTTCCCGAGAGAGTCTATTATTTCCATAGCTGAACCAGAGGGGTGAGGCTATGTGTTCCTCCCAGAGGGTTTCTAGTACTTATTGGATGAAACATATGGGTTACATTGTGATAACTACCCAGAGGGTTACCTGTTTGTTCTTCTTTCTTGAGTGGCTGCTTACATGTTAGTAAATTAAATGCTAGAAACTGTGGATTTTTACTACTGTGTATTATCCTGTTTACTGCTTACTGTTTACTACTTACTGTACTTTACCTGCCATATATTCACTGACTATTGAGCACAGATATTTGGGTGGTTTCCTACTGGGAATTTCTCTCACACCGTGTTTGGGTCATGCTTTTGGGCCCAAAAAGATTATATTGTTGTAGGTATATATAAGGGCAAGTTCCCTTCTACATCAGGTTCTTGATTGAACTGGAACTGGAGAGCATGGGACCAAGTCAAGGCTTGTGATGCTGAGGAGTTACTCATCTGGTTTTCTTGTGTACTTTGGTTTAGTACTCTATTCATCATTGTGACTTGTTTGGCTATTTTCCTAGACATATATGTATCATTCATCATTTACATATATTTATGCTCCAGTTGTTTATCATATTTAGTCTTCCACTGTTCACTTGTGTTTGTATTGTTTACTACTTCCATTATTGTTTATTATTTCTCTTCTCTATTGTGTACTCTACCAATATGGGAATCGTTTCCCCACTATCACACCCAAGTCCCTCGATGTTATTCAGCAGCCCCTGGCATTCGGGGAAATGTACTTGAGGCCATGTGACCAACCGGGTACAGGGCGCCTCTGGGTGGCTTCCGAAACTGGGACGTTACACCGTTCAATATTAATGCATTGAAGCTCGTCTTGGGCTTAGTCAATAGAGAATACATGGGCTTCGTAAAGAAAAATTCTACTAGAACAGGCCATCACTTCCTTTTTAGGAAAAAATTGGATTTCTTAAATCCCAATATATATATACAAATCATGTGATCACTGTTGAACGACTATATTAACAATGGTAACAATTCTTAATGGTATTTTAAAACCCAAAAACATAAAACCATTTAACATCATATGTTTTATATAACCATTTTACCTAATAATACATTTAATCAGATCAAGATTAATTTTCATTAGTAAATGTTTGGGTCTTTAAAATTATAATAATAGGTTAACATCCTATAGTTTTGGTAAGGAGGAGATTACATGGTTTTTTAAGTGATACTATCGTGTCTAGATACTAAAAATGTATAGGGTTTTGGAACATATGTTTCGGGGGATAATAAATTTTAAAAGAGTTGATTGATTGTATCTTGACCATCATTCTACTGAAATGTGAGTGTTCCCTTATTGTGCATCTGGTTTGACACTCCTTTAGTATATGAAAGGGTTAATTAAAATTTTCTTTACAAACCATTATGAATGATCTAAATAGATGATGACCACAAATGCCCTAGGTGAAATAATTGGGGTATCATGGGATTTATTTTCATGAATATGTGATTTCTAAATCTAATTTTGAAAACATGATGACTATAAAAAGTTTATGGCTTCAGTTAATGGTTGTAACCTAAAGGAATCGTGTGAAAAAAATGTGACGGTGAATGAAAAAACCATCCTCATGAGAAAAAAATGTCTTAAAAGTCTGGATGAAATATTTTGTTACTATTCAAACACAATTATCTGAAGATATAAGTTGTAAGATGGTTCTTTCTATTATTTAAAATTTACCAATTAGGGAGTAACATTCAATTGAATATTTTATGTGATAACTACCACCCACCATTTATGGGACTTATGATCCACTAGTTACTGAGAAATGGATCAATGGGATGGAAAATATATTTTTTCTTCTATTCTTGGACCATGAAAATGTTTTCCTAGATTTTTATATTTTTGAAGGTGATACATCTCACTGGTGTAATCTTATTAAGAATACAAGACAAGAGGGTGAAATTTAATCTATGTAATGGATTGAGTTTAAGAGGATATATTTCAATAATTAATTCCCTCATACTTTACATACAAAAAATAGAGAGGTAATTTCTTCATCTTAAGGAGAAGGATGATGAATTAGTTGTTACCTATGAGGAATATTTTTCAATACTTGTAAGGTATAGTTATGTTTTAATCATGATCCTTGAAATAAAAATTGATCAATTATTTATTTGGTGGAAACCAATTATTCAAAATGAATTATGTACAAGGTAGTTTGGAGAGAATGAATAAATCGATTGATGTTTAGTAATAGTGGAAATTGGAGGTGGAAATCCTATTGAATTATGTGATAAAAAATGATGATGGATTATCATGGAATCTCTAGTGGCATATCACATGGATAGAAGAAAAAGTTTGAACCTCATACTTCCAAAAACATAAGTAAGGAACACTCAAGTGAAGGTATAAAAGGAAAAAATAAAATGATTCATGTTTGGGAAATATTTCAATAGAGAAAAGGAATATTAACGTAATGTGTAGATTTTATTCAATTGAAGGAAATGAAGGGAGGGTTAAACATAATACCCCACTCACACTTCATTGCTATAAGTTCATGGAGTTTAAGAACAATATGAATCAATGTCTTAATCAAAGCACCAATGGTTATAATAAACCATAAAAACATCTGAAGTAAAAGGGAAATGTAAAACCTTATGAAATCACAATAGTTGATGTGAATCATTATATTTTGGCACACTTGTCCCAAACATTAGAATTAGGGATTTCATTTAAATTTTTTTATGAACAGAATCTATGAAAAACTTATCCTTTAGTAAAATTTAATGAGATTATAAGAATTGATAAGATTTCCCTGCATAGATTCAATATAAATTATGGAATAAGAAGATCATAATTTTTTATTATGAATCAATATATGATTTTATATCGGTGCAAGAATGAACCTGAACCTCCACTAAAATGATTTTGGCTATCATAAGATTTCATTTAAAGAATAAAGGGTGAATTGTCTTTTTGAAGCATATATGATTTTATTTTGAATTTATTTTGAGAAATGAACGGTGTATATTAGAGAATATATGATAAATGTATATAATTTTTTGTATAAAACTTTATGAGTGATTAAAATTATTGTTAAGTTTATTATGGAAGAATATGAGATTAAATCATTTTAATCATTGGTTTTCCATTTTATTTAGACATTGCTTGAAGGATCCTCAATTTTAACTATTATAGAACTTATTATGTTGATATATGGACGTAATTGGATAAAATATTCTAAATATTTTGGTTTTGTTAAGTATTTACAGGATAAAAAAGTGATTTAGGGATATTATGATTTTTTAAAAGTTAATTTTAGTTCTTCACGCATGAAAAATTAATCTTGAATATTCATTTATTGGTGCAAGAGATGAAGTGGAAATCGATCAAAGCACAATAAAATGATGATATTGTTCTTATAAAATGGAATGAAATCTAGTAAGTATATTTTATCAAGTAAAAATCCATCGACTTTAGGAAAGGGGTGTTGAGACAAAAAAAAGTCATATTAGAGTCATTTTAGATGAATAGATTGTCTTTTTCTCATAACTTTAGTCTATATATTTTTTATCACAACATTTCTCATAATAATTAACTTTTTTTTGAATAATGATATATGGAAATTACATTCCTTCAATGTATATATTTTAATTTCCCACTATTTTTTCTTATTTGGAAACCTATTTATGTGTTTTTCATAAATATATTCATATTTTCCTTTCCCTCTTTTTAAGAAGATGTTTTGTTAACCCTTTTTATGATGAAGGATTTCTACAAATCAATTTTCAAATATAAAACCTTTGATTAATGAGAACATGTTTAAATTGTAAGGCTGAAATTTATTAAAAGAGGGTAATGTAACACCGGGATATTTTATAAAGTATATTCAAAATTAAATTTAATTTCTTTTGTAGCTTGTGTTACACACTATGCCTAAAAAACCACGAAATATTATTATATGATCGTTATAACATAGCCAATAAATTTTTGGGTACGAATAATATTAACTACATTATGAACTATATGTACATATATAATGGTCCTACTCTATATAAATATATTGATAAATTCTATTAAAAATCACTAATTTTTTTGAAAGTTGTTTTATTCATCAAAAATATATTTTTTCAAATATGATTTTTATTTATTTTTGTGAGGAAATATTATAATTTATTTTTAGAATATTTAAAAAATTTATTATAAAAATGATATTATTTTTGAAATTATCATAACAAAATTTTAATATGGTAAACTTTTTAGATTTTTCTAAAAAATAAAATTTTCACTTTTTAGTGAAAATTACTATTTTTATTGGAAACTATAATTTATTTTAAACTATTTAAAAATTTAATTTAAATTTTGGATTAGTTTTAGAATTTTATTAGTTCCTCTTAATTAAAAATAATCCAGTTATAGTCTTTGAAAATAAAATTATGCTTGAATTTGGTATAAACCCATTTTTATACATAAAAAGACATTTAAAAAAACAGTTGTTCATTGAATTTTACAATTTAATCATAAATTAATTTCTTACACTTATAGAAATTTATTCTTGAAAAATTGATTCATTATTTACAATCATGAGTTACAATTTGGTTAAATAGTTCCTTTTTAGTTTTGGTCAATATGAATAGTAATTGTGGAAAAATTGACCACCTTGGTAAAGGAAAAATAGTATTAATTTATTTCAAAACTAAGTGATGAGACCAGAATTTTTCATCCTAAATAAAATTGGATAAATTTAATTCAACCATTATTATCTTATGTTTGAAATTTATTTTTTTAATGAACACTTTTCCATGAAAATTTCCTATATAATATTTAACGAAAATAAAGTTACGAAGTGTAACTCTCTTTGTTTTAAATTTCTCTTATGTGTCCACATAGGAAAAAATATGGTTATGAATAAATATAAATTTATATTTTTGAGATTAATTAAATAATTTGAAATATTTAAATTTATTTATAATTTATTTATAATTTTTTTATTATACAATTACCATAAATTCATATACAATGATGATGCAATATTTCATCAATTAATAGAAATAAAAAAAATGATTTTAAATTAAACTAAATTAATATAATTTGAGTGAGTTATAGTGTTCCATGAATTTTATAGATATTTATTAGATATAAAATTTTAGTTAAATTTTTTTATTTTAATTAGAACGTTTTCTTTATGTATGTTACATCAAATTAAATTAATAGTGTCAAAATTGACAGTAATCATATTTTATAAAATTATATTACATTATATTATTTAAAAATTATCAAAATACTGAAATAGTATAAGGGTGATAATATATGTTTGAAAATTTCTTGAATTTCCAATTTATGAACCAATTTTCACTTGATAAGTGATGTTATAACCCCTTAAGAGTGAAAAAGATGTCATTGTGGGTTGTTTCGAATGCTTTTGCTGGGGCGCACGCATCTGTCTGTGGGGATGCACAGCTGTTTTCCCGCATTCCCAGTTTCCAAAAGTGGGTGACATCTGTTCCTTATTCAGGGATGTTTTCTCCTTGATTGAAACATGATGATGGGATGTCGGTTCTTTCTTCCATGGATTCCTCCTCGGAACTCATCACCTAGTCCTGGTCTCCATTAAAGATTAAGACTTTTTTTGTGAATCTCATTCCTGGTGCCATATCTTTGTGGACACCGGTTAACTACACTACTTCTATCAGGACATTCCATGGGGTCTTGACATGGTAGTAATTTTTGGTAGGAGTAGATGACAACATCAGGCATGTCGGGGCTTATCTAGATGCATGGACATTGGGGAACCTTTATTCTTCCTCATAAGAGGGAATCTCAAGGGTTCATAACCCGAGGTATCCCACGTCAAATGTGGGGAATCATATTCCATTGGCATGTATCTTAGGTTTTCCTCAGCTTCCCATGTTTAACACAAGGTATGACGCTAGTTTAAAATCTAGTAGAGATAGAATGAGGGTGATCAGAACGTCCCATAGAGATGGATCAGATTGGTACATCCCAAGGAGGGAACACCTGGAAGATGGATGGATTAGAATGCCCAATGTGGACGGAGCTGAGTTGGTGCACCCCATAGAGGGGAGATGTCACACCGTAATTGCTGATCTGAACACCACGGAGGGCGTATCAGGGAGAGTGCACCCCAGAATGGGGGACACCATGGTTTACCATTGGCTGGGATTGAACCTCAAGAATGATTCCGACGTACCATGTGTAGATAATAGGGATCTAAATCCACGAAGTTCAAAGGGGTGATGAGTCAGGTTGTACACAAAAGAGAACGACCCAGTTATATGTTAGGGCTTACGTATGAATTGTGTCCAGGATACTTCTAGGAGCAGCGAGGAGGTGGATGAAATGATCCCACTGAGATGTGGCGGCCCAGGTGAGAATCAGAATGGATGATGGAGAGTTGAATGGAGTGAAGGTGGAATGAGACGGGACTGTCGTGATGGTGACGGTAGTATTGGGATTGAGCCTCAAAGAGAATTCCTATGTATCCTCGTGGTAGGGAATCAAAGTCTGCGTAGTTTGGTGAGACGATGGGACACCTGAGGAGGCGGACCGTGAGAATGGGCGCATGGATGGGACCCAGAAGAAGTGGAACCTTCGAGTTGGGGCATGACCTTCCCAAGACACATAGACTCAAGGGAGAGATCAGGATGAGACATGTGTGAAGGGATCAAACCTCTGGGAGGCTTCCTACATATCCCTGTGGAAGGGAATAAATGTCTACATAGTTCATCTGAAGTAGTGGGAACCGACGTGACGGGGGATTGGAACCAATGAATGGTGGACTTGAACCTAAGGGAGGCTTCCTACATACCTCTCCTTGGCAACGATCAAAGACCACATAGTTCAGGGGGTGTGTGGGGCTTATGCTCTAGGTTGCCCAAGTGTGGTGAACCGACATGAAGGGGGTCAGATCGACCAATATATGGTAGGCTTGAACCACAGGGATGTTTCCTACGTACCTTGTCTTGGTAAGGATCAAAGACCTCGTAGTTCGTGTATAGGGAAGGAGTCAGTGCATCGACATGAATAAGGACTTGGGGTCTAGGTGGATGGTGGGATTGAACCTCATGGAGGCTTCCTACGTACCTTTCCATTGGTAAAGATCAAAGACCTCTTAGTTCAGGTGGTGGCATGGGGCTTACACTCTAGACTGCCCTGGGTGTTGGTGAACTATCACAAAGGCAGTCGGAGAAACCAATGGGTGGTGGGAATGAACCTCATGGAGGCTTCCTACGTACCATGCCTTGGCAAAGATCAAAGAACACATAATTCAAGGTGGTGAGGGCTTGGTTCACCGATATGAAGATGGTCGGGACCAATGGATGGTGGTGGGATTGAACATCATGAAGGCTTCCTACGTACCCTACATTGGCAAGGATCAAAGACCTCATTTTTTAGATGGTGTGGGGCTTATACTCTAGGTTGCACAAAGTGTTGGTGAACCGACGTGAAGGGGGTCGGAGCAACCAATTTGTGGTGGGATCGAACGTCACGGAGGATTCCTACAGACCATGCCTTAGCAAGGATCAAAGACCGCATTGTTAAGGATGGGTTTGGGGCTTGCACTATAGGCTGCCCAGGGTGTTGGTGAACTGACGTGAATGGGGTCGGAGTGACCAATGGGTAGTGGGATTGAACCTCTTGGAGGCTTCCTACGTACCATGCCTTAGTAGGGATCAATGACCTCATAGTTTATGTTGGGTGTTGGGATTACACTATAGGCTGCCTAGGAGGATGTCATGGTCGATGCTTGCTCTAAGCCGATGGGAGTCGTACTCAGTGTGAGAAACAATAGGCAGCAAGGAAATGACGATCACAGAGTAATGGGGCATCCATGAAGGGTTTAGAATGGGGCTTACGCAAGGAAGATGCCCGGGATCCACTATGGAGTGGCAATGGGGGATGGGTCTTACACAAGGATATTTCCCAGGAGCCGCTATGGAGTGGCAATGGTGGATTGGGCTTACGCAAGGATGTTGCCTGTGTGCCACTATGGAGTGGAAATGGTGGATGGGTCTTACGTAAGAAAGTTTCTTGTGTGCCGCTATGGAGTAATAATGGTGAATGGAGATTACGCGAGAAGGTTGCCCAGGTACCTCTATAGAGCGGCAATGGTGGATGGGGCTTATGCAAGGAAGCTTCTCGTGTGCCTCTAAGGGGTGGTAATAGTGGATGGGGCATACGCATTGAGATGACCGTGTACCGCTAAGGAGCGGCAATAGTGGATGGGGCTTATGCATTGAGCTGCCCGTGTGCTGCTAAGGAGCGGCAATAGTGGATGGGGATTATGAATTGAGATGATCCTGTGTCGCTATGAAGCGGAAATAGTGGATGGAGATTACGCATTGAGATGCCCATGTGCCACTAATGAGCGGAAAGAGTGGATGGGGCTTACACATTGATTTGCCCATGTGCCGCTAAGGAGCAGAAATAGTGGATGGGGCTTACGCATTGAGCTGCCAGTAATGTTTTCCTCATGTCTCGCCATGAGGGCATCCCAACTCACTATTGGGATAAGGAATATCAATGGGTATAACACCTTTTCTCAAGTGAACAAGTGGTATAACACCAAGGGGAATTGGAATCAGTCTTAATAAAGGGATATGAAAATTGTGAATTACATGCACGACATTCAGAATGCAATGAGGGTGGCATGGTGATGGAGGATAACTGTTGAACGTGTTCAAAACACAGCATCTATATCACGTGAGCCTAAAATGGGGAAAAACAAATGAGGGTCGATTTTTGACCATGTTCAAAACATAGGACCTAACTCAAAGTGTCGTCTAATGTCTCATAGGGTGTTGGCCTAGGACGGTAGGTGAGCCGAGGCAGCCTGGGAATAGGCCGTTAGGGGGTCCCTTGAAACATGAAAGAGGATGAATATCTGAATGAAGGACACACAAAGCGTGGGATGGAGTGATGGAATGTTTGAATGGATTCCAACGCTCTTGAAATTACACCACTGTAATCATGGAATTAGAAATCTTATGATTGGAGCATAAGGCATATCTTGTTTGGAGCAGGAGGCATCCTATGTTTGGAAAATAAGAATTACTACAGTTTAATGTCATGTAGATAGGATTGTTGGCATCTTATACTGGGAACATAAGGAATCTCTTCTTTGGAGCAAGAGGCATCCTATGTTTTCAACATAATGATTACCAAAATTTAAAGTCATGTCGATAGGACTGTTAGGCATCTTATGCTTGACACATAAGGCATCTATTATTTGGAGTAAGAGGCATCCTATGTTTGGAACATAAGGATTACTACAGTTTAAAGTCATGTATATAGGACTATTAGGCATAAGGCACCTAGAAATGGTTTGTGTTGGGACTAATGCAAGGAAGACCTATTCTGTTTCAACCTGGCATATGAGCCAAGTGATGGGGTTTGGATGAGTTACATGAGGAATGGTTTGACTCAAGGTACCCAGGGAATTGGATATGAGAATCTCAACTAACGACATGGGAAAATAACCAAGAGGAATATTTCGACTCAAGGTGTTTCATTGTGTGCGGAGGAGTATCTCAAATCATGGTATCCCATAGGTGGAAGGCAGCTACGTATAAGGGAGAAATGGAAAATTCCAACGTCCAGGCTCAAAAGGTTCATGGTGATACTATGCAATTTTCAGAGGGTTCACGGACGGTAGTGAAGGGACCAGCCCGGAGGGCCGGGACAGTAGCCCTTCAATGACCCTGAGTAGGGGTGCGGGAAGCCCTGCGGTACGGACCGACAGGTGAAGGCCTGAATATTTTTTCACGTAATAGGAGCGACACGCAGGACGGGTTGCGCAAAAGAAGGAGGGTTTGCATGCAATAAGTAATCCCTACACCCAATAGGGTAGGCGTGCGTGCAATAGGGAAGTTGGGCATGCAATACAGGATGCGTGCGTGTAATAGTGGATTCGGGCACTCAAACGTGTAGGTGGGTGCACAATACGGGACGCGTGCACGCAATTGTGGAGCTGGGCAGGCAAAAGCATAGACGGGCATGCAATAAGGGACGCGTGAACGCAATAGGAAAGCTGGGTGCGCAAAATGGGAGATGTGCACGCAATAGGTGGTCATGCACGCAATAAAGAGGATGCATTCACAATAATGTTTTTCCCACATAAATAACTTTTTACGTGAAAAATTGGGAGGGATTCCCCCCTTTATGTGAAAAAGTGATGGTTTTCATGCAATAGAGGGGATTTCCCATGTGGGTGTGGAAAATTAAGACTTGCGTGCATCAGAGTGGCGGCCGACCTCTAAGGCCCCTTAGGAAGAATGGGGTACACTTGTATTTATAGGTAAAAACTAGGGCAGCGGTGTGCGTAAAATTCTCTGCACACAAATGGTTTTCCACGTGAAACAGTTCACGTAAAATTCCACACTCTCAAGGTTCCTGGGTAAAAATTCCACACACACAAGTAGTTTGCGGTGCGAGGTGGTACACATAAAATTCGGCGCACGCACGACGGTGCGCGTAAAATTTCACGTGCGCAAAGATTCCCTTTTTTTACGCACAAATCCATACTTTTCCCCAAATTTTCCTGGATGGCCATTTTCTGCAGCCCGACTTCGAAGAACCATAACATCTGATCTGTACCTTTGTTTGGGCTCTACGACTAGTCAAATTGAAGCTTGCGGAACGTGCTACGCTCTACAGTCATTTATGAGAGCATTTGGAAAATTTTGGGGATGCTTTTTTCATTTTCAACATGGGTAAGGTTAAAATAGGTTAACAAAATAGGTAAACCAAAATATACATTTTAGAATACCCCTTAAACCTATCCAAATTTTTTTGTTTGATGATATTTCTACCATATATGACCTTATATTTGAATCTAATTCTATTTGGATTCATTCTTCTTGAGAATTACTTACATTAATATTTATCCTTTTTAATAATTCTTACTGTTTCATTTCCCTCCCTTATAAATGGAAACCTCTTCCTTGACTTATTTACACAACATTGAGGAAACTAGATTAAAAAAACTACCATTTCACTTATAAACATCCTTATCCAAGTTCTAGAAGTGATTTTCTCTAAAAAAATACCAACCCTAGGGTCCTTAAGATGAGATCCATGTAATTTCTTTCAATGTATAGGTAATCAACTTAACAAAAACACATTATCTTTAATTATTCTTTTACCACCTCTACATCAATGGAATATAAAAAAAATTATTAAAATCAGTATCCTATATATACCTAAATGTTATAATTTTTTTATCGAACCACTGGTATTCATCCTCTTTCTCATCAAATGGAATGTGAAAGTATTGCTCAGGCATGCGTATAACTTACCGTCCCCATGTAGCGATACAAATCATTATTCTTCCCCATATTTTATGGATGGGTATTATGATGGTATTAATGTTTATATATAATATTTATGAAATTATTATTATTATTCACTGATAATATCATATATATAATCTTACATTCAAATCTATTATAAAATGATAACATCGCTCGGGTTTACACGTGGACTACCACCTTCACAAAGTGATGTCGTTCATTTCCATTTTACGTGGACTATAATAAGGATGCATTTAATTAATAAATATGAAATATAAGATAAAATAATGATTCTAAAAATGTGAATTATTATTATCTTTTAAGTAATCAAACTTAAAAATTACATTATCTAGTTTCTTTAGACTAGAATTCATTTATTTCATTCCTAATGACATTTTAGGTTAAGAGTTTTAGAGAGTTAGGTCATAACTCTTACATAAAAAAACATATATTAAAAAGTAGAATATTCTATTTAGTCTCCAATTTTACCACCTAAAATGTTTTAAAAAGAAACATGTTTGCTTTTCCTAAAAAAATCTTCCAGACGTTTAACATGACCTCTTCTTTTCTTTGACCCATCCATAAACCATGTGATTTTTCTCAAACCATTGGATAAGCATTAAAAAATATATAAGGTTCATTAAAAAGAAAATAATATATCTTTATAGTTAAAACCCTGAAAATCCATTAAATAATTACCTTTAAATTATTTTTATTTTATCTTACAAAATTAATCAATTCCACATGGAAAACACACACTGTTTTCTCAAAGGAAACTTTTAAAACTCAAAAACTCATAGATAAAACATGTAGGAAACTTGGAAATAATTTTAATTTAACTATTATATATGAAGTAACACTCATGGTTTCACAAGGAATAACCATAATGGTTATACTTGGATAATCCATCATAGTTACATTTGAAATGGCAATCATTGTTATACTTGGAATAACCATCATAGTATATTCCCATAATCTCTTAGGATAAACCAAATAATTTAAATCTATACCATATTTGGAATACCCATAATAGAATATTAACACATTATATTCGGTTAAACATAATTGGTTAAATCCATCCAATATTTGGAATAACCATCACAATATATTCCCATATTCTCTTAAGAAAAATCTTATCGATAAAATCTATCCCAAATTTGGAATAAGCATCACAGTATTCCAATATTCTATTTGAAGAAAAATAATCGGTTAAATATGCCATATATTTTGAATACCATCATTTTATATTCAAATATTATCTTTTTAGAACTATAATCAGCTCTATACCCTATTTGGAATAATCATCATAGAACAGTCACATATTCTATTAGGAGAAACCTAATTGGTTAACTCTATCCCTTTTCCCAATGCATTAGGATTCTATAACAAGATCACTTATACATGGTTTATAATGGAACCACACATCCACATACAAAATTCCAAATTACCATAACATAATCATAATATATGAAAGATTACACTCCTAAAAATTGTCTTTTTACCTATAAGAAAATATTTTTTGATATTGATGTATCAATTTCCTTTAAAATCCATTTTCAAACTAAATTTACTATAAATAAGTTAAGGAAGGTTTTTATTTGAATAATACAAGGAATTTTTTATAGGAATAATAATTTAAAATAATGGTTATCATGGTGAGAAAATTCATTATCACTATATACATTAAAATAGAACATTCTTTTTGTCTTTTAAAAAGAAGGTTACGACAATTCAACAAAACTATTCCCCTTCAAAACCATTGAAATAAAGTAAACTAGATATATAAAATTCCCTTTATAATTATTTTATGTACATATAAATAAATTTATAATATTATTATAGAAAATGGCAGGGAAGAAAAATATTGTTTTAAGGGAAACATTAAAATAGGATTTTTAAAATGAAAGTCTTTAACATTGTGTCTGACTCATCATGTACATTATTTATGTTCCAAAATAATAAAATTATGTTAATTATTTACTTACATGAGAACCTTTTTCATGTTTAATATTCCTTTTTTATTGATTATAATAATATTATATCAATAACTTAATCATTTAAATTCATGTTGGATGTTATGAAAATATTTGATTCATAAGAAAAAAATGAAATTTGTGGGTTGACAATGGTCAAAGTGGACATTATTCCATCATATCCAAAAAAATAATAATGACATAATGATTTTATATATATGTATATATATTATATTTTTAAAACCAATCATGAAATATGGTTATGAAAAATGAAAAACATTACAATTATGGATATGCTATGTCATACGTATGTGTGAGTAACATTTCCATTTTCAATAATCATTATGGAAATAAGGTAAGTATCATTTTATCTTTATGGAATAATAATAATTTCATAAATATAGTACTATTACTTTGTACACATGAATGATGAATTCATTTTCTAATTGATTTATTTTGTAACTCCTTGTTACCTTCCTTCATGTATTCCTTGCCTTTCTTTGTTTCCCATTTTGTATAAGTGGATTAGGGGTATCTAAGGAATAGAGAGCCATCACTGGGGGAAATTACCTAACGTTTGGGTATGTATGTTTATTTTAATTATTTAATATAGGGTATAAATGTGTATGTGTCTTAGAGGATTCTCTTTGGGACAAAAGAACCATGAGTTTTGGTTTGGAGTCTTTCTGTTGAAAACTATGTTGCGTACTTCTTCCAAAACAAATTAATGTCGTGAATGGGTTAAATTATATCTATATGTTGTTGGGAATATTTCATGAATCTCGGTCATGGTGTGAAGAGTTTACCAACCATGAAAATTTATCATGCTGTAAAAGTATTGATTGAGATTTAATATAATCTAAGGTGATGAGTTTTTTTACATCACTCTATTACATGGTTTTTCACTCCATAAAATGGATTATTGATGTAAAATCCTCATATATAGTAGTTTTAAACACACATAATGCATAATTATCTTATCAGTCAGTCCGTGGGATTCCCTATCTAACACTATGGTTATTTTGGATGATGTTGGGTGATCTATCTATTTTGGATTGCTTCATTCAGAATTTATTTTCTATGGTGGTTGCAATGCATATCCCTAGTAAGCAGTATTTCAGCTTCTTTATTTATTTTGGTCACAATTATGATTTTGGTTTCATTTTTGTAATATATTTTTGATTTATTTGTGTTTTTATCAATCCATTTAAATTTATTATCATTCCTTGTATTTTGAAGGTTGATTCATGTTTTTTTATCTCTTATGTCAAAGGAAGATTGGTTTCCATTGTTCTTGAGGTAGGTTCATCTAGATAAAAGTTATTAATTATTGGATTCTTTTATGTTCTTGTTAATACATTAGGTTTATTATTTGAAATGGATTTTATTTGGTGAAAATGGGTTGTAATAAAATTTAATCATTGTTTTTTGAAATGTATTTGAACAAACATGGAACATTGGGAACCTTGGGTGTGTCAGGCATATGCATAAGTTAATGTAATGTGTGTGGAACCACTAGCAGTTTCTTTTTTATATAGACGAACTATGGTAGGAATCGGTATCTTTTTTAACTAACTTATTATTGGTTTATGATTATTTTATATCTAGTATGTATTCTCATAGGCTAGAGGCCAAATGGTGCACTTTGTCTTTTATACTTGGTTTATCACATGATGGTTTATTTCGTGGATATTTGTTCACATGTTTAATTTACCTTCTTAATTTTATAGATTATATAAGTTATAAATTTATAGAAAAAAAGTTGATTCCTACAAATGTTTTTATTTATAAAAATTCTTTATAAAGTATATATATTTTTTTAAATATAGAACATGTGCATTCTTGAAAGTCTAATTTTTATAGATTATTTGCTGGTATCATAGTAGGATCTGTTCTCACAACATAATTTTTTCATTGGGTTTTTTATACCTTGTAATTTAGGACATAGGAAATGGGAAGAGAAAAATGTATCATGCTAGGTTCTCTTGTCATCTTTGACCTTTATAGTTGGGTGGTTTGGAGGTGATGGTTGGTCACATAGAGACTTGTTAGACTTGGGTGTTCATACTTTTTTAGTTAAAATTTTTTATATTATGGATATTATTGTATCTATTCATTCCACATTTTATAATTTTATTTTAATAATAAAGACTTGTTTCTGTTATCTTTTTCATATATCGTCGTGTGGAAGACCACTTATGGTGACATGTCTGGTCAACCCGGGTTGGTTCATTAAAAATTGGAATCAAAGGAATCCAATACCTAATGTGTCATAACACTACATTTTCTGGTTATATATAATGGGTAAAAAAGAGTTTAGATCATCAAAATTTGGTTAGTAAGTTTGGGAGGGTTCCTGGATAGCTCACTTCTGTGTCTGAACTCAAGTCACCATGGGTAGTTGAGAAATTTTTACCAGGTAGAGACATGGTGTTCAGGGTAATTTTAATGAAATAAATTGGATTTTTATTAAAATGAACTTGATTTTATTTATTTGAAATTTTCATTTTTCAGTTTTAGAATACATATTACTTTAAATTTGTTACATTTTAAAGATTTGATATTAATACTTGATGTCAGTCCTATTTTTTCGAATATTCTTGTGGCTAATTGGTTATTTTGTATTCATTATTAGACAATGCCTCTCATAATACCTCTTCAAAATAATATAGAGGACGCTATAATATAGGTTATATAGGAAACCCCTCTTTTGAAATCTTTTTTGGTGTAAGCTATATACTACAACATTTAGAATCTGGTCCAATCATGTGTTGGGAACATGGGATGAGCTGTGGGTCAAGGATCAAAATTTATAATGCAGTATCCACCTACCTTCCATAGTGACAAAGAAACACAAGAATGTGAATAATTTGTTATGTATAAAAAGAGTTTATTCAACCTTATAATGAATTATGAGGACACTAATGTGGGGTTTTTCACGTATATACTTGAATGAGAGGGAATTTTATGGTGGGTCTTTATTTTGAAATATAAGTTACATGAGGATATTAATTATAATTCATAAAAGAAAATATTCAACCAATAGCTTTATCTTGAGAAATTATATGTAGAAAATACTTGAGATATTCTATAATTGGATCAAGGGTATCATACAATTCTATAGTATTCCACATATTTTGTTGAGATAGTGCATCTTGAACTAGAGCATGTTACTAATGAGTACATAAAGGCTTAGTGGTTCAATTTGGGACTGAGGCCTGATATTTGGTTGATGTTGATCCACAAGTTCCTTATGAACTTTTTAAAGGAAGTTGATAAGAAAAGTTTGTAAGAGGATGAAATAGCTAGAAAAATAGGGTGGGGGAGCTTCAGTTGGTACCATCGTTGTCTAGGTGGTATCTTATGTCTATAAAATGAAGAAAAAAATGTTGTTAGATTTATTTAGGACCAGTATCAGGTGATTCATCTAGACATCTAAAAAAATTCTATCATTCTTGGAATCATAGTCAAACCAACGCTAATTGTGTGTAGTCCCACAATACAAATCATCATTTTCAAAAATATGCCAATCTAAATCATTTTTTTGATAATGTGTCCTGAGATAGTAAGGTTGGATCCACATTCACTATGGGCTCAAAGGTTTGTACCAATTCATCCAAGGTAAGTGGGTATTTTCCTCATGATAAGTGGTATGTTCATGTTGCTAAGACATATTTTGGATGAGTTGTGTTTAGATGTCTTTATTAAGTGGAGTATCCACCAGAGGATTCTTAAACAGTTTTAGTAACAATTAGAGGAATGGTGTTTATTTTTTTACTACAGTGTTACGTTATTTTTGATATATGTGCTACTCATTATTTTATATCATAAAATATAGTTGATTTGTTGGGATTTAATTTTTATATTATGTTGCACTTGATGGATATTTCCACACATTTAGGAAAGAGGGATGAATATGGTTTTATGTTTCCCATGTGTTTGAGGTAGAGTAGGACTTATTAGTTCTCAATATTGACATATTAAACTTGATTATTGAAATGGATTATATTTTTAGTGTTAAGGCTCAAATAGACTATTTTCACTATTGGGTATATTTTTTATCTTCCGATGGGGTCACTCATGTTTTTTAATGTCAGTGGTACTGAAAATTATGAAGTAAAAGTTATGTTGTTCATTATGGTAGGGTGATTTATACCAATATTAGATATGTTTCTTTTTATTGTTGACCCTTGTTTTGGAATTCACCTTCCTTTAGTGGTGTGTGTATACCCTAAGGTATTTTAGGAATATTTTTCTAGTTTACCACCATTGAGAGAGGTTAAGATTACTATTGACCTACTCCCAAACATGATTCCCATTTCTATTTCATCTTTTTGTATGGTGCCTACTAAGTTATAGGAACTGTTGATCAAGCTAGAATAACTCATGAGAATGGTATTTCTTCATCCTAGTGGGTCACCAGGGGCTTCTCTTATCCTCTTTTCTAAGAATAAATATATGGGCCTCTGACTTTTTATTGACTATCAAAAATTTAAATAAGGTGAATGTCGAGAACAAATATAACTTTCCCAAGATTGATGATCTCTTTGATTAGATTATAGGGGCTTGTTAGTTTTCAAAGATTGGCCTGCAGTCATGGTACCACCAGTGACGAGTCTGAGAAAGATAATATACCTAATACATTATCTAGGTGTTGGTATACGAATTTTGAGTTTTAGGTTGTGACATTCAGACTAACTAACACTCCTACAATGTTTATGGAATTGATAAAATGGATATTTTATTGGTCCTTTCACTATTTTTGTAGTGTTCATGGATGATGTTTTTGTTTACTCCAAGTTAGACAAGGATCATACGAACCATTTGGATAACATTTTTAGAACATTGATGGAACATCTTATGTATATTAATCATTCCAAATTTGAGTTTTTTATTCAATAATTAATGTTTATATGTAATTTTATATCAGATATGTTCATATTAATAGATCCAGATACGGTAAATGATATTATTTTCTAGGAGCGGCTAAGGTATCTATTTGAGAACTTAAGCCTCTTTTGGTTGGCTGGTTATTACATGTATCTTATTCTGGACTTCTCTAATCTTGAATATCTAATGAAATATTTAACTTTTAATGGTGTAAATATCGAGTTTAATGAAAATTATTATAAATATTTTGAGGAGTTGAATGTGAGACTGACTTCAACTATATTTTTGATTCTTCCTAAACCATGCTTGGGTTATGATGCTTTTTGTGATTCTTCTAACATAAGTTTTGGGTGTGTCTTGATGTAGGTGAGATAGGTGGTAGCTAATGGCTCTCGATAGTTACACCCTCATGGGATGAACTAACGAACCCATGATCTTGAGTTGGAAGAAATTATGTATGTACTCATAACATGGAATCACTCCATATTTTATGAATTGATTATGATATATTATAATCATAAAATAATGATGTATATTTTCACTCAGAGGGATACGAACTTGTGACAGAGATTCTAGGAGTAGTATCTCTAGATTTTTTGTTTTGATATTTTTTATACTTTTGGAAAATGGAATGTTTTATTTCATGTGATGATCAGGAAATGACCAAAACAATCCATGGAGGATTTAATGGAAGAGTGGTCTTTGATGAGTTTCTTTGCTGAGATGGGCTTGGGAATGAAAGAAACTAGTGGGAAGGTTAGTCTAGCTTCGATGAGATATGACTCATAATTTGATTAGTGGTATTGTATTGAGCCGTTTTATAACCTTTAATAATATATATTTAGTAAAAAAAATTATAGTGGGGAGACCTCTTGTTAGTGGTCCCGGTCTCCCAGTGGACTTTTCTAATTCTATGGCAGGTTGGTTGTTCTAATTTCCCTGATGCAGGAGTTGATGAACATTGGACACCATTACAGTTGGTCCACAAACCTAGTTACTGCTAATATGTATCATGATTTGATATTTTTATATTGTGGTTCAGGGATGAGATAGATGATTGTGTATTTTTTTCACGGTTTCTTTCTTGTCGGAGAATTCAAGAGGGACACCAGAGGCATCCTGGTTTGTTACATCCCTTGACCATTCCGGTATGAAAATTGGGTGATATTTCCATGTACTTCATCATTGGTTTACCATAAAATCCTAGTGTAAATGATAGAATTTGTGTTATCACTGATCAAGTCAAGGAATGAATTCATTTTCTACCTATCAAGGAGACAAAAAGGTGGGAAAACTTAAGGAATTATATGTCGAAGAGATAGTGAGACTTCATGGTGTTCCCATGGTGGTTGTTTCTGATAGGGACTCGAGATTCCCATCCATGATTTAGAATGGGTTTTAAGAGGTGAGGGGTTCACAGTTGAAATTTAGCACACCATATCATCCTCAGACTAATTGATAAATAGGGAGAGCTATCCTAGTTCATAAGGATATTATTCAGTCATGTGTGCTTGTTTATGATGGTTCTACGAAAAAACATATCCCTGTAGTAAATTTTTATTATAAAAATATTTATCATGCCATTATTAAAATTATTCCGTTAATGTATTTTTATTGGATTACATATAGATCTCCCTTGTATTAAGAAGAATTAATAGAATTTTCCTTGGTTGAGAAGAGTCTTATTCAGAAGATGACTGAGAGGATGTAGTTGATCTAAAAGAGATTGATCAGGGAAGAATGTCCTTAAAAATTTTACATTGACTTTTTTCACTAGGTTTTGGAGTTTGAAGTTTGTGATTTGGTGTTTCTTAGAGTTTCACCTCATATGGGACATTTTTGGTTGGGTATTGGGGGTATGTTGGTAGCAAGGTTTGTGAGTCCCTTTGAGACTATTGGATGATTGAAAATGTGAAATATTGGTTGGACATAACATCTCATTTGACTTCCATATAATAATTGTTTTATGTTTCCCTGCTGAGGAGGTATCAAATGGATCCTTCCCATTTTATATAATGGGAAGATATCAATCCTGATCCCAACATGATTGTGGTTAAGAAACCAGTTCATATTATTGATCACCCATAGAATGTGTTTCATGGTAAAATGATGCTTCTTGTATGCGTACTATAGTAGTGCATACAGGATAGCCATGATATGTGGGAGTAAGAATTTTTGATGAGGTAGCGATGACCATTACTTTTTGTTATTCCAATATATTAAGGAATTTTTGGGGATAAAAATTGTTTATAGTTTTTAGATTTTAAAACATCATTACCTCCCTTTAGGTATTACTTGTATATTGTTTTTAGTTTCCTTTTTTAGTGCATTGCACAATTATTGGGAATGGAGAGCCTTTGCTAGAAAAATGACCTAATTTTGGGGATGTATGTTTGTTTGACTTAGTTGAGACTGGGTATAAATTTATAGATGACTTAGAGGGTTCTCATTAGGAGTAGATAACACTAATTTTTGGTTTGCAGACTTTCTATAGAAAATTTGGATACCTACTTCCAACAAGAAAAATTCATTTAGTGAATAGGTCATATGACATAAATATGTTTTGGGGAATATGTTATAAATCTCATGAAGGGTATGAAAATGATATTGGATATGAAAAAATTTCCGGACAAGAAAATGTTGATTGAGATTTTATATAATTTGATGCAATTTTCTTTTTCAGTATCAATTTCATGCATGTGATTTCACACTATGAAATGGATTCACAGTGTGAAATCTTCATGTAAAATGGTTTTAAATATGAAACATGCCAAATTATTTTATAACTTGGTGTACATAATTCCATCTCCAACCCTATGTTGATTTTAGGATATTTTGGGTTATCTCTCTCCTTACAAATCACTTCGTTTGACATTTGTTTCCAATATTAGTTGCTCCAAATATCTATGGAATGTGGTCTTTCTACATCATTATTATTTTTGGTTAAAACAATGGTGTTTTCTAGATTTGTGCTTTTATTTGTGATTGGTTGGTGTTTTTATTGATCTATTTTATTTCCCTTTTTCCCATAGTCTTTCAAAGGTTGATTTGTGGTTTTTTATCTTCATTGTCAAAGGCTGATATGAGTCCATCTTTTATGAGGTTGGTGGATCTATAAAAGTGTTTCTAATTATTGTATTTCTCTGTTTTCTTATTGATCCCATTGGTTTGTTCATTTAAATATATTTTATTTGGTGAAAAAAGGTTTTAAATTAAATGTGGTAATGGTTTTGAACATACATGTAATATTAGGAACCTCTGGTGTGTCAAGAAATAGATATAGGTGACACTATTTTTTTTAGCACAACTAGGGGTTTATTTTTTTATATCAAAAGAATGTGGTAGGAATACATATCAGTTAGGACTAACTTATTCCTATTTTAGATATCTTTTATATTTAGTAATTATTTTTTTACGCTAGATCCCAAATGGCGTGTTTTTCTTTTATACCTGGTTTATCACATTATGGTTATTTAATTGATAGTTTTCACATTTTTAATTTACTTATTTTTCATTTATTCCTGATATAAGGTTTTCATTTATGTAAAATAAATGAAAATTTAAAAAATGTATTTATTTATGAAAATGATTTCCAAAAATCATTTTTTATGTTCGAATTTGTGCATTCTTGATATTAGAATTTGAATATATTATTTAATGGATTCCTGCTAGGATGTATCCTCATATCATACTTCTTAATTTGGGTGGTTGTATACCATTTTTTGTAAGACATAAGAAATATTATGGGTATCATATAGCATGTAGGGTTCTCTTTTCATCTATTTCCTTCATACCATAATGGTTTGGAGTTGATGGTTGGTTACATGATGACTTTTTAGTCTTATCAATTCCAAATTTTATGGTTTATCCTATTTGGGTTGGGTTGTATGGATCATGTTTTATCTATTTCTTCCACATTTTACTCTATTTGTATTTCTTTTTTTGGTTATATTCAAGACTCTTTGTTGTTATCAAATTTATACCTCACCATGTGGTGGACCACCGTGGGTAACCTTTCTATTTTACTTGGGTTCGTTTGTTAAAGATGTTGTAGATGGATAAAGGTTATTTAGTAACCATAATAAAATATCATTAGATACAAAAAAGATGTTATTATTTTATCACGGTTTAATAATATTTTAAGGATGTGTAAGAAAAAATAAAACTAAAACATACTATTAAAAACTATACCTATTTTTAAAAAGTCTCATTTTTAACACCTTAAGACCTATAAGATTTGTATAATATCAAAATTAATACCTCTAAAACATGTAGAGGGATTATAGGAAGATATTTGGGTTTATATTGGACCAATTAAAAGAATTTTTTTAAGTGTGAAGAATATAAATAATTGGTTCCCTTTAATAAGAGAGAGGAGGGGAAAACTTCATATTTATTAAAATATTAATTTAATAAAGAATAATTTTGATATCCAAATGGATATAGATTGATGATATTAGAATCCAAAATAATTATGATTTTAAATTCTCTCATAAAATAATTTCTTGAATGTTTATCTTAAATTTGTGCCCTTATCTTTTTATTTTATCCCTTTGTTGATCCTTTTGACAATTACTATAAATTTAAGGTTTTTTACCCTTTAAGGATGAATAATATTATCATAAAATGAAAAATGAAACATAAATGGATTTTTTTATGAAATTAATCATATACCATTCATTGTTTAAATATAATATTTTTAATAATTTTAAATCATTTAAAAAATAATAATTTATTATAAAATATATTTAATACAAATTTTAGAACTATTCTGAAACATTGACTTTAATAAAAAAATATAACGAAGGAATTAGAATAAAAAGAATCTAAGAATCTATAATATGTCATTTTTATAAATTAAATTCGTGGATAATATTAATTATTTTAAATTATACTACTCTTAATATTTTTAATATCATTTATTTTATTCATCCTTTAATTGATTAATTTATGCACCATCATTTTATAAGAATTTATTTCTTTACAAAAAGTTACTAATAAATTACTATAATGGAAATAATTTTTTTTTCAAATTGAGTATTTATAAATGAAAATATCCTCTATTTTATCAATGTTAAAAATATCATAGTTATTAAAAACAAGGGTATGACATTTTTTAATATTATATACATAAAATGATATAATGGTTATAATAACATCAAAATAGGAAAAATGAAATATATTTTAACTTTTTATGATTATAGATGATGCATAATAATTGATTAATGTTATGGAAAGTTTTAGTAACATTCAATAGTCCTTATCTTTTTCTTTTTAACCTTAGTTACCTAATTTACACTTTATAATGGTAACAAAATTATTAAGGTTTCTATTCATATGAACCAAAAATAAAAGGGACATATTTACCAAATTTAGAAAAAATTATTACAAATATGGAACCCATTTTTTAATATTGAAAAGACATACGTGTTATATTTTTATTTAAAATTAAATTTTAAAACGAAATAGAAAATAGTTTTTCTGAATAATTCCCATGTAATTAAAATATGATTATATACTAAATTCAATAATAACATTAATTTAGAAAACAAAAATTGGAATGTTTTAAATAAAAAATAACTATTTAAATTTTGAAAATAATCCAAAATTTAATTTTACTTTAAAATTACTTTAAAACAAAATATTGTTTTCAATAAAAATCATTATTGTTCAATATTCGTTGAAAATCAGCTTTTCCTAAAAATATCAAAATTTGACCCTTGGATATTTTTGAAAATATAATTAAAAATTATAATCATTTTATAAAAATTAAATTTCTAAAAGATTCAAAAATTAATTAAATTATTATCTTCCAAAAAATTAATCAAAAACCATCTTGATAAAAACATATCTTTGAAGAATAAAATGGGTTCATTAAAACATGCGTTCTTATTCCATGGCCATTAATAAATAAATTTGTATTGATTAAAATATATATTTTAAGAAGTAATCAATCATATTGAAACCCCCTAATTTAACAACTAGTTTATAAATCTCATATTTAAATAGTAATATTATATGGTGTGATTACACTGAGTGTTGTATATTTTATATGCTATCAAACATGTTTTTTCTTTTAAAATATTGGGATATTATATTCCCCTGCCTTTAAGAAACTACATCCTCAAAATTTTTAAATCAATATTAGTAATAAAAGATTGAAATTTTATAATACCTTTATTGAAATCAAAATCATTAATAGGGTTAATAAAACATCCCCTTGAAAATTCGGAAATAGAAAAAAAAAGGTCATATTTAATAACACATAACTAGGATTCCAAATAGGAAAATGTTGGTGGTAAGTAAAAATATAGATACGGTAGAAAAAACTAATTCACAATGACTAATAGAGAGTGATAAACAATGTGTTCATGAAAAAGTTAACCATCACAAATCTATAAATATTATATGGATTAATAGGCCATTGGTTTCTTAGTAAAAAATTAAACAGATAACTTTTTTATTTGAAGACCATTTCCTAGAGTTGATGAATTCCTTTATTATCTATAGCAAAATAATAAGGAAATATAATTACTTTAAAATTTTAATTTCATCCTCTAATCAATTTCTACCATAATCTCACCTCTCTATCCAAATAAAGTGTATTAAAAATGATTTCTTTGTACCTGATCCACTAAAATATACTTCATACATATCACAAAATTATATTAAATGATAAAACACAATTCCACTTGTCTTTGTACATTAATCAAGACCAAAGTTCTTAGCACATTATAAGATAATTACCCCAAATAATAAATCTTTATATTAAAAATTCAACATTAATCTTCAAAATATTACAAGAATTTCTATAAATAATCTTAATCACAATAAATCCACATTAAAATCACATATTCTTCCAAAAAGGTAATTCAATAAAATACCATAATATTATTTTTACCTTAATCAAATAAGTTTCCCAAAATAGTGACTTTCATCAAAAATAATATTAATCACCTAATAAAAAATCACTTTTAAATCCCATGTTTATCACATGACGTTACATAGGCCAGTGGTATGTGATGTTCCCTAATTTCGCATCGATTGGGGGTTCAAGATCTACAACCATACTGGATGTGTTAGATCATCTATAATCTTTTGGGTTGTAATTTTTTTAATACTATATTTAAATGAGTACTATAAAATTCCCAAAAATATGACGAATGTAAGAACCTAGAATTTCTTATCAGGTATGTTTTCCTTTTTTGGCCGTTTTTAGAAAACAAAGGAGAATCTGGAAATTTTTGAAGTACACGTCGTGTACTTTACAAGTACACGTCCTTTAATTTTCTTCTGCTCGAGGATGTGTGATGGCCATGTCTGAATCAGTCACACGGGGTGAAGTGATGAGGTGGACCCCTATTAATACGGCGTACAGAAAAGGGGACTACACGCTGTGTACTGAAGAATTACACGCCATGTACTTTTCTTTTTATTTCATTAATCAGACCGGGGTCGCACCTAATCCTCGTTTTCATCTTCTTCTCCACCTAATTACGTCCAGAGAGACATAGAGAGCAGATACTTCTCCCAGCCACTGATTCTTCACCGCTTGTCCGAATTGAACGTCATTGGGTGCAATAGAATCGCAGCGGTGAGTTCTCGGTTCTTCTTTGGCCATGTTTCCTGATTCCTCCTCTTGTGCTAGTTATCTGAGGTTGAACGTTTTAGACCTTTTTGCAGATTTAGTCCATTATAGGCCGATTCACAGGCCAAGGTTCAAGAATATCAATCTCCAAGGATTGAGGTAGGTGGTTTGTTTCCCTATGTTTAATTTCTTTGAGTTTTTGGGGAAAAAGTGTCGGATACCCATGTATCGGGTATCTTGGGTTAGGGTTTTGATCCTGTTTTGTTATCTACATTATATTTCTTGTATTATTGAAGTTATTAGATGGTTAATAAATTTCTTGTTAGCATGTTTGAGGATCACCCATGGGTGTTCCCCTTGTTTTGGCTGTTGATTGTTGTTTGGCACGGTTTGCCTGCGAGGCAACCCTTTTTGCACATTGCTAGTATGCATGTTGACTTGATTGCATGTATTTCCTGCTGCTTATATGCTTTTGGATTATTTTTTAGCTATTATTCAAGTAGTTTCTGAACTTACTTAGGCTCCTAACAGTCAATTACGCACGACTAAACTGCTCAGGGCTGAGTGAACCTCATGTGGTAGACTAAAGGGGGAATTGACGATTAGGGATTCCCTAGAGAGTCTGTGATAATTTGTATCAATTGCAGGACCAATGGGAATGGTACATTGTTTTTCCTCAGAGTGTCCTTAGTTACGTAGCGATTCTATTGGGGGAATTAGACGTAAGTTCTTCCTTAGAGAGTCTATATCTTTCATTGCAAGACCACCGGAGAATTGACAGTGAGAGCATCCCAGAGTGTCTGTGCCTTTCTATGTTTACTTGACTAGAGGGTTTTTCTAGTACGAGCCACCCAGAGAGTCAGTACATTATTTATTGGTTGGTTGTGACGATACCACCAATCCAAATAACAAGAATGGGTTGTAGTGCTTGTTGTTTTGGTAGACTGCTAAGTTACCTGTTGTGATTACTCACTTGCCTTGAGAGTATAGAGTTGTTTCTAGGTTCCTTGGTTGATAGCTAAATGATTGTAATGAATTAATAAATAAATGTGAATGAAGATTTGTAGGATTGTTTCATTAGTGTACTTCTGCTTCTCTGCTGCATTTATTTCCTTTACTTTTGCTATATTACTCACTGACAGTAGTGCATGGATCTCATGGTGATTGCCTAGTGGGATTAGTCTCACACCTTGTTTGGGTCCTGCTTTTTGTTCCAAACAGGTTATATGGTTGCAGGTGTGGATAGGGATTGTGTCCCTTCTACTTCAGGTACGTGATTGATGTTTGGAGCTGGAGAGCATAGGACCAAGCTTAGGCATGCGATGCTACTGGAGTTGCTGTTACTTTCGTACTTTTTTTCTGTTGTATTTCATCACATTGTTGTGTTTGCTGCTTTCCTTAGATACTTGTACCTACTGCATCATTATCATTATCATTATGTGTTAATTTCTTCCACTGTTTAGTTTCAGTGTTTGCATGCTGTTTACTGCTTCCGCCATTGACTGTTTTTTTCTTTCCTTGTATACCTTACCAAATGAGGGCATAGTTTCCCCAATAACTTACCAAGGCCCTCGTTTCTAGTTAGTAGCCTCTGGCGTTTGGGGAAATGTGCATGAGGTCATGTGGAGAACCGGGTACGGGGCACCAGTGGAAGGGCTCCAGATTCGGGTCGTTAGAAAGTGGTATCAAAGGAGTTCTTTTATTTTTCTATTGACTTAATGTTTAGCAACATTAGACAGGGATAGGACGAAACAGGTGAATGGTAAATAGTTGTGCCCGAGCATTCTAGAACGCGTGTAAAGGGAAAAAGCCAGATTACCTCGATTATTGCAAGTTTAGAGTTTTGCGAATGTTACAGTTTAATTGATTTCACCGTTGGGTGATGCACTTGTTTTGTGTTGTTACTGTTTATATGATTGTAGTTATCTTTTGTTGCAACCCAATGAGATGAGGGTATGCCATCTCATGCATCATATAACCACATGTTAGAAGATCACATGTCATGCATCTTGTCATGCCATCTTGGTTGCATTAGAGATTGTATGCTGTTGTGATAGGATTTGTGATAGACAATGCATGTTGTTTGTGATAGCTGCTGTGATAAAATAACTACTATGTTTATAGGGTATCGTTGTTTGGAGCTTTCTTATCACGGACACCAAACATTGATCATAGTGGTATTATGGGCCCTCGAGGATCAGAATTTGGTGGGTCATGAGTTCTTGTACTATTTTCTTTTTATATTAATTGTTAGGATGCCAGGATTTGATTTGCGGGGAGTATGGGCCCCCACGGATCGGAATTTGGAACCTTAACCCTTGTTTTTCTGTGTTTTTTGGGCTCCGGTGCAGTTCTGAGGCTACTGTCCTAAAAAACCAATAATACACGACGTGTACTTTATATATACATGCCATGTAGTTTTTGGTCATGTCAATGACCGTGTGGACAGGGACACAGAGCTGTAAATGGTTTTCAGGAACACGCTGTGTACTCTAGGTACACGCCGTGTAGAGGTTAACTAGGAGCCCGACCATGTAACTAACAACACGAGCTAGTTAATGCATGTTTATTACACACCATGTTCGTTATTCACATGCTATGTTTCCTTTGCAAGGTACCCAGCTGTGTCTTGAAAAACACAGGTCGGTGTTATCCTCTCCTATACACACTGTGTTTTTTCGGAACACGTCGTGTAAGGATCAGCCGAGTACCAGGCCATGTCACAAACAACACGGGCCGAGGTTTCCCATCAATTTCATGTTTTGTCTCTTAGGAACATGACATGTAGTGTCGAACATGTGTCAGGTTGTGTCTCTAATAACACGGGCCAGGTAAGGCATGTCTCATACACGTCGTGTCTTCCTTAAACACGCCGTGTGGTCTTCAGCTGGGACAGTCCGTGTGACTTAGTCATGTAGGAGTAACCCAGTAGGGAGAAAAGGGTCAGTACATGCCATGTAGTTTAAGAACACGTTGTGTAGTCGGGTTGTTTACACAGCTATGTAAGGACAAGGTACACTCTCTTGGTAAACTTTTAAGAAACACGCCGTGTAATGGTACTACACGCCGTGTAGTCATGTTATTCCCAAATTTAAAGGTTTGTACCTCCTGGTCCATTTTAACTCTACTGTGTTTCAACTGTGTTCATCTTTAGTGAAGGTGTGTTTTGTTCTTTCAGAGCTATGGCACCTAGACGTCCTCCCATTGCGCACCAGGAACCAGGCAGTGATCGTACGCCTGATACGACTGATCAGGGACTCCCAGTAGTCTCGCCCATCATTCCGAACATGGAGATTGCAGTGATTCCAGACCATAGTGTCGACGCTCAGTTCAGAGAGGGTTTCATGAGATTCATCCAGACCTTTTAGGGATTTCAACATCCTTCCCAGACTATGGCAGAGCTAATGCGGGTCCTCCAGTAGTAGTATCCTCCCACTTTCATAGGGGCAAGAGGACCTCGGGCTGCAGAGTCATGGTTGGAAGCCATGCTGTCCATCTTTGAGAATTTGGAGGCACCTCCATAGAGTAGGGTGAAGCTCGTGACGTATATGTTGCGAGATTCCGCCATGAGATGGTGGGACGTAGTCTCTCAGACGGGGTGCCAGCAGACTATGGCTTGGGGTGAGTTTCAGCGTACGTTTTACGACTACTTCTACCCAGCGATGCTGAGGTCTGACAGAGCTAGGGAGTTCATGAGCCTACAGCAGTGTACTCTCTCAATTATGGAGTATTCCACCCACTTCACTGAGTTACAGCGATTCACTCCTGTCCTGGGGAATGACGAGCTATTTCTAGCGAGGACGTTTGAGGAAGGACTCAGACCAGAGATTAGATTGCAGGTGAATGTCTTTCAGTTAACTTCTATTACTCTGATATTCAACCAGGCACTCATCTTGGAGTTGAACCTGAGGGATACTGGAGCTGTGTACCAGGTTGGTTCAGCATCCAAGGTTGATTCCCTCCAAACAGACAGTAGGAAGCGCCACCGAGTGTCTCCCCGAGGCGACCTGAGGAAGCTAGGTATTCCTTCTGGTAGACGAGATGCCCCTTCTGGCACCCAAGTGGTATGTTATCAGTGTGGGAGGAGCTGGAATAAGAATCCCCAGTGCCTGAGGGACCCAGTAGAGTGCCGATCCTACAGAAAGATGGGTCATTTGTTGCGTTTCTGCAAGGTTTCCCTTCCAGCGGCTAGTGAAGGAGGATCAGTTTCTACCCCGCGTACAGAAGTAGGATTACCGGCTCCGTATCAGACTGAGGGCTAGAGTTCTGCAGGGCGTTCCGGTCAAGGTAGAGGGTGTGGACGCAGTGTTCAGGCTCAGGGGAGAGAAGCTTTGGGTTTTTAGGCTGCTACACAGGGCTGCGGTATAGGCCAGACTTTTGTTGTAGAGCAGATTCATCAGGAGCAGGATCCCATACCCTCTACAGTTTGAGGTACGATCTTAGTAGCCTCATTTTTATCTTCAGCCCTTTTTAATACTGGTGATTTGCATAGCTTTATCTCTATTTCTTTCATGGAAAGTCTTGAGCTCTGTGTCTTTTCGTCTACTGACATTTTGACTCTCGATATGCCCTTGGGAATGAGGATATCAAGCGTATGTCAGTGCAAGGAGTTCCCTCTCAATGTTGCAGGGTATCCTTTCTTATGGGACCTTTATGCCCTTGAGATGATAGGTTATGACATCATTCTCGGTATGGACTAGTTGGTTCCCTTCTAGGCAGTCGTCGATTTCTATCACCACAGGGTGAGTTTCGTATCACCATAGGGTGAATCATTTCTTCATAAAGGCGAGTGGGATGTTCAGGCGTGTTGAGCTGTAATCGAGAAACATTGGCTAGGAGGAGTTACAGCCCGTATTTCTAGTCTTTATCTAGATAAACAGGGGACTTCTTAGTCAGATTTTCCTCCGGTGGTTGATCGCTTTCCAGATGTCTTTCCAGAATACTTTTCAGGGTTGCCTCTGGAGCGTGAGGTAGACTTCTCTATTGAACTCATGCCAGGAGCAGCACTGGTGTCCATTCCTCCCTATAGGATGGCTACACCTGAGTTGCAGGAGCTCAAGAAGCAGTTGGAGGAGTTCCAGGCAAAGGGTTTCATCCGACCCAGTACTTCTACTTGTGGTTCGCCTGTCCTATTCGCGAAGAAGGTTGGCAGTACCCTTAGGCTTTGCATGGATTATCAGAAGTTGATCCAGTTGATGGTCAAGAACTGATATCCCTTGCTGAGGATTGATGATATCTTCCATCAACTTCGAGGATCTCAGGTTTCCTCGAAGAATGATTTGAGGTCTGGTTATCATCATCTATGCGTTAGACCCTCAGATATACCTCTGACAGCCTTCAGGAGCAGGTATGGCCTCTACGAGTATAAGGTTATGCCGTTTGGTCTTACAAATGCACCAGCAATTTTCATGGAACTGATGAACCAAGTGTTCCATCCTTACATGGATTCCTTCATCGTGGTCTTGGTGGACGATATCTTGGTGTACTCTCACACTCGACACGTCCATGCAACCCATCTTGAGATCGTTTTGAGTACACTGAGGGAGCATCGGCTTTATGCTAAACTCTCAAAGTGCCACTTTTGGATGGATGATATTCACTTCTTGGGTCATGTCATCTCAGAGACAGGAGTATCAGTATACCCAGAGAAGGTGAGAGTAGTAGTTACCTGGGAGATGTCGATGAATGTCTTCAAGGTGTGGAGCTTCATGGGGATAGCTGGTTACTAAATGCGCTTTATACAGGACTTCTCACGCCTAGAAACACTATTGACGGGCTTGAATAAGAAGGGGGTGATGTTTGTTTTGTTAGAAGCCTATAACTCAGCCTTCCAGGAGCTGAAGAGGAGATTGAATTCAGCACCGATCCTAGTTTTGTCGGAGCCGGGCAAGAGCTACATTGTTTTCTGTGATGCATCTGGCATCGGACATGGAGCAGTGCTTATGCAGGAGGATTTAGTGGTTGCATATGGATCTCGGCAGTTGAGGCCTCATGAGAAGAATTATCCTTCACACGACCTGGAGTTGGCTGCAGTTGTTAATGCTTTACGTTGCTAGAGACATTAACTTCTGGGAGAGCATTTTTTTGGTATTCACTGACCACAAAAGTCTCAAGTACATATTCACGCCGTGTGACCTGAATCTGAGACCGTGGAGGTGGTTTGAGTATCTCCAGTCCTTCGATTTCGAGCTTGCCTATACACCTGGGGAAGGAAACACAGTGGCTGATGCACTGAGCAGGATAACTCAGATACAAACAGTTCAGGAGGCCCGTAGTGAGTGTAAACTGATGGATCTATTCTTGGAGATGCATTTGGAGGTGCACGACAGGCAGGGTCATAAATTCCTATCTTCTATGGTTGTTACCTATGCACTTCAGACATGAGTTCGAATGAGGCAGCTGGCAAATTCAAAAGGGCTAGTCCTACAGTAAAGCGTGTTAGGAGAGGACGGTCTTCCTGGGTATACCATTGGCGAGGATGAGATCTTGTGTTTTTAGGGACGCATATGGGTTCTAGAAGATATACGTGAGGAGCTGATGCAAGACTTCTATTCCTATGTTTGGGCAGTTCATCCTGGCGTCACCAAGATGTATTAGGATCTTCATCACCAGTACTGGTGGGCAGCTATAAAGAAGTATGTTGCTAGTTTCATCATGAGATGTTCTACTTGTCAGCAGGTGAAAGCAGAGCATCAGCAACCAGTGGGGATTTTGCAGCAGTTACCCATTCCAGAGTGGAAGTGGAATGACGTCGTGATGGACTTCGTGACTGGTTTTCTGAGATCATCGAGAGGAAATGATGCAGTGTGGGTCACCGTCAACAGGCTTACAAAGGTTTCTCACTTCTTGCCGAAAAAGGAGACCTTCAGTGTCGATGAGCTTGGACGGTTGTACGTCTGTGATATTGTGCGCTTACATGGGGTTCCAAGCACTATTGTTTTAGATAGGTATTCCCTCTTTACTTTGCATTTCTATTAGGGGTTACAGAAAGATTTGGGTACGCAGGTACTTTTGAGTACAACTTATCACCATCAAACAGATGGCCATTCAGAGCGCACGATCCAGGTGCTTGACGATATCCTCCGAGCTTTCATTCTAGACTTTGGTGGTTCTTGGAAAAATCATATACCTCTCGTATAGTTTGCCTATAACAACAGTTTACAGGTGTAACGCCCCGACCCCAGCTACCCAGAGTCGGTGCATTACTTCGTAACATTGGCATGATCACAAAATATCAAGTCTCGAAAGACCGATTAGTTTAGTAGCCTTGGAAACACTAGATACATTTGTAAACGTTACATTACATCATAATGTGAAAAACTACAATAACAAAGTCTCCATAGTCCACACTCATATCCTCTTCTGACAATCCCTGCAGGTCATTCATAAAATACTTCTTCACATCCCGGAAATTATTAAAACATTGAAAGGGGTGAGCTCAGATGCTCAGTAAGGATAACAATATTGCGGAAGCTTTCATAAATAAACATTAACATTTAAGGCAATGTATAACTAAAACAAAAGCCTTTTTAAACTTGAACTTCAGAATAATATGGAAAAAATAAACTTAAATAATTCAATTTACTTTCTCACATGGATATTCTACTAGTCTAATAATCACATGCAATATTAATAACCACTTTTATAATGATGGATGTATAATGCCTGACATTCTGAAACATTTTGTCAAGGCCTCGGCCAAGACGTATAAAATGATTAAGGCCTCGGCCAAAACCATAAATCAAATTGGGAAAGGGCCTCGGCCAATTCCACGTGTAGTTGTCTCATGAGACCTACCGATGCATTGAGGAGCTATAGCAGGCTCCACCCGTCACTTATTAAGTCCAATACATTCCTCATATGAATAGGTTTAAACATATCATAAACCATAACATAATCGTATCACATAAAACATGCATAAAGGAAACATAACATTTCCACATTTCAATCACAAGATCTCAATACAACACATTGATATAATAAAAACTCTTTCAAAACCATTTTCAATACCAAAATAAAATAAAGTTAAAACTTTGTATTTATTTTTCATTAAAAAAAGATGGCTTGTAGAGGAAGCCGAAACTCAAATAATGGTCATGGCGGTGGAGAAGTAATTGTCGCCGCATAAGTACGGAAAGAAAAACATTCCCTTTTGTCGTTTATCAAAACGCTTCATATAAAAAGATTCCTTTTGAATAACCATAAAAGTCAAAGGGGGTTATACACCGTATAAAAGAAAGTTGTGTATAAAACCAAATATGCCTCAATGAAAGGGGATTGAGACGAAGTCCTTAAAAAGATCATTTTTTTATAAAGTAGGTCTATTATGTGATTCACTATAATTACACATAAATAATGTAAAAATACAAGATAGGACATAATAATATCATGACATAATTTGAAAGTAGGAGATTAACCCAAAGAATAGAAATTGGGTTAAGAAGTTCCCTTACCTCGTGTCTGACTTGACTCAACCGTTCTTTAACCTCCTTAATAATAAACTAGAGTTAATATATACCTTATTAAGAACCATTTTTAATTTCATTATCCTTTTTATATAACTTATTACAATGTTATGAACATTATGTAATTATTTAAGTTAATAACGGTCGTTTTGTCGATCTTTGGTACTTGAGTCAACAATAAACTTATTATAATTACAAGTTGTTTATGTGGTAGAATATCCATTATCTCCAGAATTATATTCATGATTTAGATGTCATATATATCATATATAACCAGTATATACATTCATTTATAATATTACGTAACATTTAGAGGTAAGAAATGAAATGCACCGTTCATGGAGATGGTAAGTCGTACATACGCATGAACGCTACTTTCATTTCTATTTCATATTTAATGGAATGAAATCATAATTATATAAATGTATAATATAATTCCAGTATAATATAGTGTATAATACCATTTACTCCATCCTTTATAAATCCCACATATGGCATTAACGATTCAAATCACTTTGAGGGGGCGGTAGTCCGCACTTCCTAAAATGAAATTATCGCGTTTATCCATAATGGAAATCATAAAGTATTCCATAAATGAGAAATACAGAAGCATAAGTAAAACATAAACATATTATATATCATATATAAATATAGTGACATCTTAATGGCCACCTTTGAAGGTGTTATGTGAGTGTTGAACAATCATCGTTTCGTGAGGCAGAAATTCGCCATCCACAGAAACCGTATGTTCTTTTACCATTAGATGTAGGTGTGTGTAAGGGTAGCTCGAATCCTTCTTATAATAGCATCCTAGTATATTGAAGATACTGTTTTGGTTACAAAAGAAATGAATAAAAAGAGTTTATGGGGTTGGAGAAGAAAAATAAAACAAAACAACATTAGAGAAGACATTACCTCAAAATCGGGTAACTCTTTTTGATTTGATCCAAAGGCTTACTTGGGAAGAGTTCTGCCCAAAGGGAGGCTTCTAGGAGTAACAGGGGGAAGTTGGGAGAGTATTGGGGCAGAGTTTGTCCGAGCCAAATGGCTTGAATGTGTGAATGAGGTGGTAGAGGTGGGGGCCTTTTATAAGAGGAGAGGAGGGGCTCTTTTGGAAAGATTGAAATGTTACATTATTATACAATGATTTTAGGATTCTAAAGGTCCCAAACTTATATAATTCGTGGCTAAGGTGATAAGGGTTCGAAATCTACCCATCCAATAGTCTTTGGACAAGTGTAAGCCTTGTAGTTTACATTATCTTTTCATTTTATTAAAATCGTTAAATAATGAGGTCATCGCTGCATCATAATGATGTCATAAATAATTTAATTTATTTAATGTCTAAAAATTATAAAAAAATACTATGATGTAGGAAATCTTTTTATATTTCTAATTAATATTTATAGTCAAAATTTGGACTTGTGTAACCCCACTTAAAAACTGTTTTAGTAAAACAACTCATGTTTGTGTCAATTTAACTTTAACATTAAATAAATATATATTAATGTCATTTTCCAACCGAAGTGGCTCCATGGGGTACCCAAGTTGACCCATGGGTTTTCTTGGTCGGACATGACTCATCCAATAGGATTAGGACAAGTTTAATGCTCATCTCATATTATTAAAACATTATTTTTACCTTAAACTACACTAATTACCTCTAATCGCGATTAAGAACTTAAAAGTTACTATTCACCAACAAATTATTTTAATCTCATCGAACCACAATTTACTTCTTAATGACAACCATGTATGTTGGGTTTTTGAAAATCAAATCACAGAAGTGGTAATATTTCATTTAAATGAAAAATCAGTTATTTAACTACCACTTAGTGGTTTCACTATTCATCAAAAATTGAAGTTTTTCAGAACAATGCCAAAATTTCACCCTAAGCTATAATTGATATTCTGAATTAAAAAATGATGTCTATATTAAAAAATTCCACACATATAAGTTTCATTAATTAATTTTATAATTAATTCCCACTTTCACAACAAATAGCGTGTTTTTAAGAAACAATTTATATCAAAAGATTGATAATTGTTTATGTCCAATTTCAATGTTAAATTAATTCTAATGACCACCATTGGATAAAATGGTAAAAATATATTCTAATTATACTTTAAACCCACTCATTAGTATAACTTATCACTATAAATTATTTTGATTAAAAAAGTTTTTTTTAAGTATTTTTCATTATTCATAAAAAATTCGAAGTTCTCAGAAAAATACCAAAAAATCAACATAGGATAATTTCAATATTAAGAATCCAAAAATGAAGTCTATTTTGAAATATAAAATTTCTATAATTTTAAAAAGTGGTTATTTCTATTCATAACGGCTACTTTGATTAGTCACGGTGTTTTAGAACTCAAAGTTGCGTACAATGCAAGCTATTGCATTATTGAATGAGAAGCGTATCGTGGAAGCTCGGGGTGTTACAACATGAAACTATTCAGATGGAACCTTATGAGGCTTTGTACGGTAGGCCATTTCGATCACCTTTGTGTTGGCTGGAAGTAGGAGAGGCAGCTTTTCTAGGACCTCATCTTGTTCAGGAGACCTCAGAGAAGATAGAGTTGATTCAGAAGAGGATAACTACTGCAAAGTCTATTCATAAATCTTATGCTGATCAGCGGAGGCGGCCTCTACAGTTTGGGGTCAGAGACTAGGTTTTCCTATATGTTACCCCGAGGATGGGACATAAGAGGATCAGGAGAAAGGGTAAGCTTTCACCGAGATATATTGGGCCGTTCTAGGTTATGGAGAGAGTCGGGCTGGTTGCTTATAAGTTGCAGTTACCTGAGAGATATCAGGGTATGCATGACATCTTACATGTTTCTCATCTTCGATGCTGTTTCTCAGACTCGTCTCATGTTTTTCGACCCGAGGAGGTAGAGCTAGATCAGGATGCATCGTTTGAGGAGCATCTTATCAGGATTGTTGATCGTAGCACAAAGGTACTCAGTGGCCAGTCTGTTCCTTTGGTATGGGTTCTATAGCAGCACGGCTGTTTGCAGGACAAGACTTGGGATAGGGTGGACGATATATGATCACAGTGGCAGAGTTTTTCGAGGTTTCTTCTTCTCCACCTTTCTATGGAAATTCAGGGATGAATTTCTTTAAGGAGGGAAGTTTCTAAGAACTCGGACCTTCTTGTAAGGTATGTTTTCCTTTTCTGGCTATTTTTGAGAAAAAGAGGAGAATATGGAAATTTTGTAAGTACACTCCATTTACATTACAAGTACATGCTGTGTACTTTTCTTCCACTCGAGGTCGTGTGCCAGCCATTTCCAGATCAGTCACATGGGTGTAGCGATGAGGTGGAGCCCGATTAATATGGCGTACAGAAAAGGGGACTACATGCCGTGTACTCAAGAAGTACACGCCATGTACTTTTCTTTTTATTTCATTAATCGGACCGGGGTCGCGCCTAATCCCCATTTTCATCTTCTTCTCTGCCTAATTACATACAGAGCGACCTAGAGAGCCAATTCTTCTCCAATCCACTGATTCTTCACTGGTAGTCCGAATCAAACGCCATCGGGTGCAATATAATCGCAACGGTGAGTTCTCGGTTCTTATTTGTCCATGTTTCCTGATTCCTCCCCTTGTGAGAGCTATCTGAGGTTGAATGTTTTATAAGTTTTTGAAGATGTACTCTGTTCTAGGCCGATTCACAGGCCAAGGTTCAATAATATCAATATCCAAGGATTGAGGTAGGTGTTTTGTTGCCCTACGTTGAATGTCTTTGAGTTTTTGGTGCAAAAGTGTCAGATACCCATGTATCGGGTATCTCGTTTTAGGGTTTTGATCCTGTTTTGTTAACTTCCATAGATTTCATGTATGCTTGATGTTATTAGATGGTTAATAAATTGCTTGTTATCATGTTTGAGGATCACCAATGGGTGTTCCCCTTGTTTTGGCTGTTGATTGCCGTTTGGCATGGTTTTCTTACGAGGCAACCCTTTTTGCACATTGCTAGTATGCATGTTGACTTGATTGCATGTATTGCCTGCTATTTATAAGCTTGTGGATGCATTTGTAGCTATTATCCAAGTAGTTTCTGAACTTACTTAGGCTGCTAACAGTTGATTACGCATGACTAAACTGCTCAGGGCTGAGTGAACCTGGTGTGGTAGACTAAAGGGGGAATTGATGATTAGGGCTTCCCTAGAGAGTCTGTTATAATTAGTATCGATCGCATGACCTATGGGAATGGTACCTTGTTATTCCTCAGAGTGTCCTTATTTACGTAGTGAGACTATAGGGGGAATTAGACTTTAGTGCTTCTTTAGAGAGTCTCTATCTTTCATTGAAAGACCATAGGGGAATTGACGGTGAGAGCTTCCCAGAGTGTCTATGCCTTTCTATGTTTACTTTACTAGAAGGGTTTGCTAGTAGGATTCACCCAGAGAGTCAGTGCTTTATTTATTGTTTGGTTGTGATGATTCCACCAAGCCAAAGACCACACTTGGGTTGTACTGCTGGTTTTTTAGGTAGTCTGTTGAGTTACCTATTGTGATTACTCGCTTGCCTTGGGAGTATAGAGATGTTTCTAGATTCCTTGGTTGATAGCTAAATGATTGTACTGAACTAATAAATAAATCTGAATGAAGATTTGTAGGATTGTTGCTTTAGTGTACTTATGATTCTATACTGCATTTATTTCCTTTACTTTTACAATATTACTCACTGAAAGTAGGGAACAGATCTCGTGGTGATTGCCTACTGGGATTAGTCTCACACCCTGTTTGGGTCCTACTTTTCGGCCCAAACAGGTTTTATGGTTGTAGGTGTGGATAGGGATTTTGTCCCTTCTAATTCGGTTACGTGATTGCTGGTTGGAGTTGTAGACCATAGGACCGAGCTTAGGCTTTCGATTCTACTGGAGTTACTATTACTTTCGTACTTTTTGTTCAGTTGTATTTCAGCATGTTGTTGTGTTTGCTTCTTTCCTTAGATACTTTTACCTACTGCATCATTATCATTATCATTATGTGTTCATTGCTTCTATTGTTTAGTTTCTGTGTTTTCATGCTATTTACTACTTCCGCCATTGACTGTTGTTTTCTTGCCTTGTATACCTTACCAAATGAGGGCATAGTTTCCCCAATAACCTACCAAGGCCCTCGCTTCTAGTTGGCATCCTATGGCGTTTCGGTAAATGCGCATGAGGTCATGTGGCGAACCAGGTACGGGGCACCAGTGGAAGGGCTCCGGATTCAAGTTGTTACAACAAACATCATCAAAAATATCATTTCTCATAGAATATCATATATAAACTAATGGTTATCAATACCAGTAAACTTATTTCCACAAAATTAAAAGAGAATTATTCCTTAAATAACTATTTCATATTTAAAATTAAATGGCTACATATACCTAAAAAATCTATAAAAACTCTCTAAATGTCTCCCAAAATTTCCCCAATACATAAAACCTCAACTGGGGTGTCTATGAATTTGAACTTATGATCAACCTTCAATATACCACTATATCACGAATCTTGAATCCCTATATCTAGAAACTGTAATCATTAAACATTCTTCATTAACTATTATTTTACATCTTATTTTTTAATAATTATTTACTACAATTAATATGAACAATGTCCTAAGATTAAACTATATCAAAACCTAATCAAAGGTATAATTTATACCTTTCATATGTCATTTTTAGTTTCTTAATCTTTAAAAATAATGGAACTAATCATTAATAAACATTCATATGTATGGTCTTACTGATCTTGTTCTTAAGCTTTCTCCATAGTACATCAACTTTCATAATACCCATACTCTTCATATTTGGAACATTCACATGATTCATTGGGAAGAAATATATTCCTCTTCATGGTGTTAACTAAATTCTTCCTTTTTCCTCAGAAGGTTATTGTTTTATTCCCTCCTTTTCTATAAACAAAACAACTTCCCATTTACTAAATACATTTTCCTAGGTCTTCTTTCCACATTCCTAACACTTTGGTCATTGACTATTTTTAACTTAATGACCCTTATCACCAAGACTTACACATAGTTTCATTTCTATATTATTTAATGTGTTAAGAAACTCACCTATTTTCATATTATTAATAATAACTTGTGATACATTGTTATGAATAACCACAATATTTTTCACTACAAATCCATTTTCGTTTGGAAGCCCATTCAAACAAAAACCATGTTTTCCTCCACAGTCATTGTTACATTAGTTCCTTCTAGATCCATCCATTTACTAAACCAAACATTTTAGTGTGATCTTATTAAAAAAATCACAATAAAAAATCTTATATGGATGATGAATAGTAAGATATTCTTAACCATGGTATCTTCAACAATATTCTTTTTATAAAAAATAACCATAATTATCTATATCATACTATACTAAATGGTTATAAAGTCCTTTTAGATTATGTTCAAATAACATCTTAACCTCTAAAGTTATATAAATCATTCTATGATACCAACTACAAGGATCAGGACATAAACATTACATTTACTAGTTCATTATAAAAGAATTCATTACAGTCATTCCCAAAGATATTTTAGGATTGGAGTTTTAGAGACTTAGTTCAAAACTCTAACACAAAAAACTCAGATATTACAATGTTCACACTTCTATTCAATATCCTTTTTCCCATCAAACAAAACATAAAAAAACATATTTGATTTCATGAAAAATATTCATGTTTTTCGGCTTGACTTTTTCTTTGACCTTACCCATCCTTAAACCCTATCAAAATCATTTTAAAATGTGTTATGAGCAGAAAATCTCATTAAGGGACATAGAACGAAAGAAATTGGTTAATCTAGCAAAAAACATGAAAAACCCATAAAATACATAACTTTATCACATTATCCCTTGATCTTCTGAAATAAATCATTTACACATGAAAAACACACACTTTTTTCCTAAATGGAACATTTAAAACCAAAAGAAAGAATAGATAAAACATATAGGATGCTTGGGAATGATATTTATATCACTCTTATATATGGATTAACCCTCACAATTACAGATGGAATAACCATCATGAATATAAATAGAGTAATCATTATAGTTACACTTGAAATAACAATCACGATTATACATTTAATAACCATTATATTATATTTCCATAATCTCTCAGGAGAAACATAATATGATAAATCTATCACATATTTTGAATAACTATCATAGTATATTATCGTATTTTATTTATAGAAACCTAATCAGTTAACTATGTCCCATATTTTTAATAACTATCACAGTATATTCCCATATTCACTAAGGAGAAACCTAATCAGTTGACTCTATCCCAAAGTTAGAATAACCATTTCATTATATTCTGGGTTAACTATATCCAATATTTAGAATAAACATCACATTATATTACCATATACTCTAAGGAGAATAAAAAAATTTAACTTCTTTCCATATTTTGAATAACCATCTAAGTATATTCTCATATTTTCATAGGATAAACTTAATGGATTAACTTTTTCCCTTTACCCAATGTATTTGAGATCTATAACGGGCACACCCATTCTAATTTTATAAAATAAATACCCATACTATCACAAACCAGCCCGGGTCGACCCTGAACCGGTCACCCGAGCCGGCCCGCGGCATGGCCCGAGGGACGTTCTTGATCCCCATGGGCTGGCAACTAGTGTCGGGCATCCAAATTCTAACCATTGGGAACAATTTGTCCCATGAATAAAAATATAACCAAAAAAATAAATACTGACAAAAGGATAAATTACTAGAGGCGGAAAGAAAATAAAAGTACGTACCTCCTTGTGACCCTTCAGGTCACCACCCAACTCAGAACAAAGTCTGCTCCGACATTGAGCAGCTGAACCAGGAACCTCAACAAGAAACTAAACCAGCAACTGGAAAGATGTAATAGGCGTGAGCACCGAGATGCTCAGTATGGATTCCAAGAATAAACCACTGAATCCAACCCTTATCTTTTCCAAAATAGACCAATGACACAAGTTTAAAATACAAACATAAAATTAAGGTTTTTACATTTTAATATATGCAACATGTTGTTCTTATTTAAAAACCCAACACATGTTACCCACCATTTCCAAAATCATTTTCCATTTTATAAATGAAATCCAAACAGAAAATACCAAAGTTGGGCTAGAGTAAAGAAAGTGAAAGTGCAACTGAAAATAAACCAGTGCAACGAAAATTAAACAAGCAATGCAAGTAATTCAGTAACCATGGGTGATCCTAAACATCCCTAGAAGACCCCTGGATGCACTCGGTTTCGGAACCACCTACCGGAATATGTTGAAGCTCCTAAGTCTATAACCTACTGGCCTCTCTAACTGACCAATCTAGTGGAAAATCCCACCTGGCCTAACAACAAATCTATGGGGTACCAACCCGTATAATCAGGGTTGGTCAGCAACCATCACTCAATCATCTAAAAGATGCCCAGGAACCCATGGTGGTTATAATAATAATACTGTGTAAGTAGGAAGTCCCTCGCACGCGTGACTCATCTCACCGCACTTGCCTACCCCAAACACAGACGCTTCCTATGCATTCGCCCATAAAGGGTTACCCTTGATAGGAGTGCCCCATATATCTATATATAAGAATACATGTCCAACATAAAAAGTTCCAACAGGGTCATCACATCATTCGGTTATCAAAACCACTTTATTAAACACTTGGAGTTGTAAATCGGGCCTCTAGTTTTACATAATCAATGGCTTTATGAAAACATTGCAAAATATCTTCCAAAACAACCCTAAACACCACTTTTGTATTTAAAAAAATCCAAACGGGCATATATGCATTGATTTCTTTTCAAACCAATTTAAAGAACCACACAAAGAGACCCACATCATTTAGAAAAAAAGAACCTATTATAAACCAAGGATTCGAAAAAAATACCAATTCAAATAGACACAAAATCATTTCATCAAAAGCATTAAGTTCCATGAAATCAACCAACGCAGGACAAACAAGTTTCATAAAATGTTTCTACCAGCAAACACCACTCAAAACGTCCAACAGTACCATTTGCAGATAAAGGCAGTTAGTTCCAACCAAGTTGGTTAGGTATAAACATGTGCGTAAATAGAGGATCGTCCAAAAATCCATTTTTAATCAAATATTTCAATAGTAAAACACTACCATAAGTTAACTATACAGATTTTAGAGGTGCGAAACATAATCTAAAATTTAATTAAGAAGGGAAAGCATCAAATTGATTAAAATTGGGAGAAAAGGCCTGGAAACACCTACACATAACCAATGGACTATTTCAAAGTTGTTTTCGACACTTTTAACCATCAAAGAAACACTGAAATAAACAAACTATATGGATTATAAGGGTGCAAATAAAATTTATAAACTAAACGAAAGCATGCAAGTGCCTATGGAAAACTTCAGAAAGATAGAAGGGATGGAAACGCCTACCTCGAACAATGGTCACACCAAGAATCCTAACTCATGCAGCAGCTCGCACACACGCACACACTTCCATATTTATATATATACATATCATTAAAATGATGCACATGTTCTCCATGCCATGAGGGAACACACACAGAAGATACATATACCTATACATTTCCATACCTAGGAAAATGTGTGCGCATGTCCGAAACCGACCGCAACACCCTACGATAAATCCCTGGGACTAAAAAACACTACAAATCCCTAAAATAAAATTAATCCAAACAAAGGAATCAAGATACGATTCAAAAACCAACTCTACAGAAATCACCATGTTCACAAGTAAAACTCAAATCACATCTTCACTATTTTTATAAAACAAAACAAAAGGAAATACCCCCAAAATCGCATCAAATTACTTTAACATATACATAATTAAACAATCGCAACAAAGACCAATTTTAACCAATTCCACCAATGCCAAATCATCCAAAAATATGTAAAAGGATACCATAGGGATGCGAATCACATTTTAAAAATTATCAAAGAAATATTTGGCACTTAAACAAGCATAACACTGTAGATGCATGCTGACATATACCAGGAACCGAATGAAAACATATTTTTAACCAATTCTAAAAATATCAGAACTCTATAGCAAGATAATTAAGTGCATAACAAAGCTGTGAAACAAGTTTTAAAACAAAAAGGAAGAGTAAAAATATTTCCGGAGTGATCCAGAGATAAAATACACAAAATCACCTACCCCGGAGGTGCGTGAATCCAACAGTGCTTCAACAGACGTGGGAAATGAACTTTTTAGACCAAATGCATACCCTAGATACCAAGAAAAATGTGCAAAAAATAACCACGGTATTAGGGTGATGATAGATTTGAAAAGAACACAAAAAATAATAAAAATAAAAATAGATAGAAATATACCAGAAGAGGAGAACACCATAAAATGAGGTTGCGCAAGCAGAGGCCACACAAGGGAGGGCCACTGGACGGGCCAAGGCGTTAGACAACAACGGTGTGAGGCGAGGGTGACGGGGACCCGTTGGTGTGTGAGGTCGGTTGTGCGGAGGTTGCAGGAGGCAGTAGGGGAGAATGGATGAGGCCTAGCGGAGGGCCTGAGGAGGACCGGGTGGCAGGCGTAGCTGGCGGACATGGTGTGCGGCACGGTCGGCCGGCAAGAGTGGAGGGGGAGCCGGAAAGGTCCGGGAGCGGTGTCGAGGGGGGAGCGGCACGGTCGGCCGGCGAGAGCGGAGGGGGAGCCGGCGGGGACGACGTGGCAGGGGGAGAGGAAGTTCCGGCCGAGGGGGGGTTTTGTGATGGACAGAAGGAAGGGGGCGCCGAACAGAAGAGGGGGGGAATTAGGGTTAGGCTATTTTTTCTTTTTTTTTCTTTATAATAATAATGATAATAATAATAATAATAATAATAATTAGTTAATTATAATAAAAAATATTATTATAATCAAAACATTTATAATAATAAAACCACTTAAAAATATAAACGCACACACATATATATACATATATATATATATATATACTTATATAGACATACCTACCTATATATAAACATATATAAATATATACATATTTACTTATTTATCTGCTCAACTAAATAATTTAATAACATTAAAACCTTATGATCGTGCGGTATTCGCACACCGTACGGTACCCAAGCGGACTGCAAGCGGGCTACACGTACCCAAGCGGAAAGCGCATGACCAAGTGGAATGTGCGTCTTAAACGTACGGTGTTCGTGCTCAATCCTAAACCATAAACTCATCCCAGTATTAAAATTTTAAACTGGGACTCACCCGCACTTACGCAAAATCACCAGACTCCCAGAGAAATGAAATAAATAAAATGACTAAAAAAATGGGTGTGACAATTCTCCCCACCACAAACACTTTCTACCCCCAGAAAGTCACCCAGCCAACAGTTAGCATAACTCGAGTCCATTCCCAGGCAAAACTAGAAGAAACTGAGAGGCTCGGGGTGACCATTACCAACACAAGTCACACCTGACAAACTCGAGTACAATCATTGTCCGAGGATGAGGGGAGAACACGGGAGGGTTCTCCCCACCACAGAAATTCACTAACACGAAGACCTTGAAACTCAAACACACCACCCCAGGGGGGAAACGCGGGAACTCCCCAAACTGAACTCATCCCAACTTCTCAATGATAACAGAACAACTCCACCACTAGGATTTAAACTATTCTGGAAAAAACTGGCAGATGGAGACACCGGGAAGGAGGAATTCCCTACAAAACTAAAACACAATAAATGAAAACCCACGGAGAGGCGTCTGGCCTAATAAAGAGCCCAGAAACGACACCCATTAATTTTTCAGAACTAAATATCCCCCTAACGTACGCAGCTGAGACCATCCCCATGACCAAAACGGGTTTGTTTAGTCACGGACCGGATGCCCTTCAAAGAATCTGAATGATTTAGAAACTACACCAAGAGAAAATGAGGCCAGTTGGATTGCAGCAGAACATTCTCATCGCGCAACCACAACAAGAATGAGCTTACAATGATGACAAGATTCGAACAAGAAAACATTTGATATTTCCCTTAAGAAGGCTGAAAACATAGACCGGAAAAAGGTTCCACACACTCTCGAGAATTCCTGACTGTGCGCGAGCTTCACCCCCAGACCTGTGGTTGGGGCTCTGATGGCTGAAGCATCTCCTACCTCATAGTCATTCATTTGCATCCTCCAGTCCCCAACTTCTTCTCCTCAATGATTCAAATGCCCATGACGGTGGCACATTTTCAAAGGGATGCGACATGATGGCTTAGAATTCCCAAAGAGGCTACACTAGTGGCACATAAGAGAATAGTTAGACAACCTGGAAGTCGGCACTGATGAAGATTCTGTCTCGGCAACAGTTTCCTTCGGCATTCACTCCTTGCCAGATGGGGAACCCTCACTAGAGACAATTACAATAAAACACACACCAAACTTCAACGATGGCGTGACATTTCACCTTCACTAGTCCAAAACTGGACCCTCAAATAAACCTAAGATGGTACAAAACCTAACAACCTTTGGAGTTCCCAACAACCTGAAGACCCACTCTAATTCCACAACCACAGAACTGCCCCTTATGGACTTTGATTACTTTGATCGATAGGCAACATGAAAAAAGAACTAAAAACCGGGCATGACTCATTAGCAACCTTAGCGCCCTTTCTGGGCGACATACTCAGAACAACATGAAAAACACAACTGAAATTGGCATCTAGCCAAAACACAATCAAAGAAATAGCCCGATCCAAGGGCAACAAACTCATAATCTAAACATATACAAACATAATTTAAAATTTCTTTTCCAAAACCGTCATTTCTTTTAAATTTTAAAACTCTCCTATGACACCTTATGGACTATCACATGAGCGTTCACCCAATCCCGGCTACATCGCTCGTGGAAAATTGCTCCCATGCACTCTCTGCACATATGGATGCACATGTGATCCTCCATAAATAATACCAATGTTCAAACACTTCTTTCCCTCATCAAATCCAAACAAGCAATAAAACATTCCAAATCGAAACACTACCACTTTAAAAACCCAATTCACCAATTTCAAATAAATTTTAAAAGAAACACTTTTCTATTTTAAAACCACGTCCATTTTTAACACATGCTCAAATCGACCAAGATCAAAACGAAACACAGTCAACAAAAAACCACCAGAACGAGGAACTAGTGCATATGCCTAACTCGACGACATGGTTGTGATCCATATCCCAAGTAAGGTATATCACTAAAAGAACCTTCAACTGGACACTTGGACTCCACATGGGTCACCACCACATGTGAGGCCACAATATTAACCTATTTTCCTTCATTATCATCCCTCAAACCATAAAAATCAAAGGCAAAAGACTCAAAACCTAAACTACCCCTGGTACTCAGGTCTCGTCATGGGCGGTGGTGATCAAGGACCAACCCGTAACCTACCTCCTGAGTCCCAAAAATCCTAATATCCTTCTACCAGACATCCCAAATATCAAGGGCCTCCTATGATGCCATTTTGTCACAAACCAGCCCGGGTCGACCCTGAACCAGTCACCCGAGCCGGCCCGCGGCATGGCCTGAGGGGCGTTCCTGATCCAGACGGGCTGGGAACTAGTGTCGGGCATCAAAAATCTAACTGTTGTGAATGATTTGTCCCATGAACAAAAGATAACCAAAAAAATAAATACTGACAAAAGGATAAAATACAAGCTGCGGAAAGAAAATAAAAGTACATACCTCTTTGTGACCCTTCAGGTCACCACCCAACTCAGAACAAAGTCTCCTCCAACATTGAGCAGTTGAACAAGGAAACTCAACAAGTAATTGAACCTGCAATTGGAAAGATATAATAGGCTTGAGCACCGAGATGCTCAGTAGGCATGCCAAGAATAAACAACTGAATCCAACCCTTATCTTTTCCAAAATAGACCAATGACACAAGTTTGAAATACAAACATAAAAGTAGGGTTTTTACATTTTAAAATATGCAACATGTTTTTCTTATTTAAAAACCCAACACACGCTACAAACCATTTCCAAAATCATTTTCCATTTTATAAATGAAATCCAAACAGAAAATACCAAAGCTGGGCTATATTAAATCTAGTGACAGTGAAACTAAAAATAAACCAGTGAAATAAAAAGTAAACAAGAAATGTAAGTAATTCAGTAACCATGGGTAATCCTAAACATCCCTAGAAGACCCATAGACGTACTCAATTTCAGAACCACCTGCCGGTATATGGTGAAGCACCTAAGTTTATAACCAACTGGACTCCCTAACTGACCAATCCAGTGGCAAAGCCAACCTGTCCTAACAATAAATCCAGGGGGTACCAACCCGTCTAATCGGGGTTGGTTAGCAATCGTCACTCGATTATCCAAAAGTCTCCCAGGAACCCATGGCGTTTATAATAATAATACTGTGTAAGTATGAAGGCCCTCGCACGTGTGACTCATCTCACCGCACTTGGCTAACCCAAACACAGACGATTATTATGAGTTCGCCCATAAAGGGTTACCCTAGATAGGAGTGCCCCATATATATATATATAAGAATACATGTCCAACATACAAAGATCCAACAGGGCCGTCACATCATTCGGTTATCAAAACCACTTTATTAAACACTTGGAGTTGTAAATCGGGCCTATAGTTTTACATAACAAATGTCTTTATGAAAACATTGCCAAAGATCTTCCAAAACAACGCTAAACACCACTTTTGTATTTTTAAAAAAATACAAACGGGCATATACGCATTTATTTCTTTTCAAACCAATTTAAAGAACCACACCAAGATACCCACGTCATTTAGAAAACCAGAACCGCTTATAAACCAAGGATTCGAGAAAAATACCAATTCAAAGAGACACAAAATCATTTCATCAAAATCATTAAGTTCCATGAAATCAACCAACACAGGAAAAAAATGTTTCAAAAAATGTTTCTACCAGCAAATACCACTCAAAACGTCCAACGGTACCATTTTTAGATAAAGGCAGTTAGTTCCAACAAAGTTGGCAAGGCATAAACATGTGCGTAAATAGAGGATCATCCAAAAATCCATTTTTAATTAAATATTTCAATAGTAAAACACTCTCATAAGTTAACTATAAACATTCTGGAGGTGTGAAACATAATCTAAAATTTAATTAAGGAAGAGCAAGCATCAAATTGATTAAACATGGGAGCAAAGGCATGGAAACACCTACACATAACCAATGGACTATTTCAAAGCTGTTTTCAACACTTTTAACCATCAAAGAAACACTTAAATAAACAAACTATATGGATTATAAGGGTGAAAATAAAATTTATAAACTAAAAGAAACCATGAAAGTTCCTATGGAAAACTTCGGAAAGAGAGAAGGGATGGAAATGCCTACCTCGAACAATGGTCACACCAAGATTTCTAACTCAAGAACCATCTCGCACGCACGTAGCACTTCCATATATATATATATATATATACATATCCTTAAACTGATGCACGTGTTCCCCGCACCATGAGGGAACATGCACACAGAAGATACATATACCTATACATTTCCATACCAGGGAAAATGTGTGCGGGCCTTCGAAACCGACCGCAACCCCCTACAATAAATCCCCAGGACTCATAAACACCCCAAATCCTTAAAATAAAATTAATCCAAACAATGGAATCAAGATATGATTCAAAAACCAACTCTATAGAAATCACCAAGTTCACAAGTAAAACTCAAATCACATCTTCACCATTTTTATAAAACAAAACTATAGGAAATACCCCCAAAATCACATCAATTTACTTTAACATATACATAATTAAACAATCGCAATAAAGACCAATTGTAACCAATTCCACCAATTCCAAATCATCACAAAAGATGTAAAAGGATACTATAGGGATGCGAATCACATTTTAAAAATTATCAAAGAAATATTTGGCACTTAAACAAGCATAACACCGTAGATGCATGATGACATAAACCAGGAACCGACTCAAAACATATTTTTAACCAATTATAAAAATTTCAGAACTCTATAGCAAGATAATTAAGTGCATAAAAAAGCTGCGAAACTAGTTTTAAAACAAAAAAAAATTGTAAAAATATTAGCGGAGTGATCCTGAGATAAAATACGCAAACTCACCAACCCTAGAGGTGCACGAATCCAATAGTGCTTCAATGGAAGGGGGAAATGAACTTCGCGAACTAAATGCATACCCAAGATACCGAGAAAAATGCGCAAAAAAGAACCGCGGTATTAGGGTGATGATAGATTTGATAAGAACACCTAAAATAATAATTAAAATGAAAATAAAAATATACTGGAAGAGGAGAACACCAGAAAATGAGGTTGCGCAAGGAGAGACCACACAAGGGGGGGTCGCTGGACGGGCTAAGGTGTCGGAGAGCAGCGGTGTGAGGCGAGGGTGATGGGGACCCACTAGTGTGTGAGGCCGGTTATGCGGAGGGCACGGGAGGCAGTAGGGGAGAACATCGAAGCCCTAGCGGAGGGCCTACAGATGATCGGGATGCAGGCGCGGCTGGCGGACATGGCATGCGGCGCGGTCGGCCGGCGAGAGTGGAGGGGGAGCCTATGGGGTCTGGGGGCAGCGTCGAGGGGGGTGCAGTGTGGTTGGCTGGCAAGAGCAGAGGAGGAGCTAGCGGGGACAACGTGGTAGTGGGAGAGGAAGTTCCGGCTGAGGGGGGGGGGGGGTTCGTGGCGGACAGAAAGAAGGGGGGTGCCGAACAGAAGTGGGGGGGGAATTAGGGTTAGGCTATTTTTTTCTTTTTTTTCTTTATAATAATAATGACAGTAACAATTATAATAATTAGTTAATTATAATAAAAATAATTATTATAATCAAAACATTTATAATAATAAATCCATTTAAAAATATAAACACACACACATATATATATACATACATATATATATATACTTATATAGACATATATACCTATATATAAACATATATAAACACATATAAATTTATATATTTATCTGCTCAACCAACTAATTTAATAACATTAAAACTGGATGACCGTGCGGTATTCGCGCACTGTACGGTACCTAAGAGGACTACAAGCAGGCTGCACGTACCCAAGAGGAAAGCACGTGCCCAAGCGGAATGTGCATCTTAAACGTACGGTGTTCGCGCACTATCACAAACCATAAATTCATCCCATCATTAAAATTTTAAACTGGGACTCACCCGCACTTACGCAAAATCACCCGACACCAAGAGAAATGAAATAAATAAAATGACTAAAAAAATGGGTGTGACACATACACATAAAAAATTCTCAGGGACTAATCATAATATATAAAATCTTTCACTCTTAATTTTTTTCGTATAACCATAGGAAAATATTTCTTAATATTGATACATATTTTTTCCATTAAATCCCATTTTAAAACAAAAATTCCCTAAACAAAGGGAAGGAGGTTTTTTATGTGAAGAAAAATAGAATATTATAAAATAATCCAAAATTCAAACAATTTTTATGATGGAAGGTAAATCCATTATAATCATATACATTAAAATAGAATATTGTGTTTTCCTTTTGTAAATAATGTCAAAACAATTCAGTAAAAACAATACTCATATAAAAATTGAATGAAATTAAACAAATAGAAAACAATAATAATTTATAATTATTTTATTTCCATATATATACATCCATAAAATAATTTTAAAAATATTTACATGAAAAAAAAGATAGTTTTAAAGGAAACATTAAAAGATACTTTTTAAAAAGAGTCACTAACATTGTGTCTGACTCATCTCACATGTAATTTTTATTCCTGATTAATAAAAATATATTAATTATTTAATTTTTGGGGATAATTTTTCAAGTTTATTATTCCTTTTCTCTCACTAATTTCCATGTTATAACAATTATGTAAAAATTTATGTTCACATTAGATATTTTGACGATATTCGATTCATATGTCCAAAATGACTTTGGTGGGTATAGTATTGTCAAATAGATAAATATTTTATCATATATAGAATAATAATCATGAACTAATTATCATTTTTATATATCAATTATAATTTCAGAACCAATAATTAAATATTTTTATGAAAAATGGAATGTGTTACCATCATCGATATAGTGGGTCGTACATACGCATGAGTAACCTTTTAATTTTTCAACAATCATTATTGAAAGAAGGTATGTAGAATTTTATATTTCCATAATTTTCATAATATAATAGATATAATATTACTTTCATAATTATTCTAATATATTTCATACATGTTATGGGGTGATAAAAAAAGAATCACATAACTAGGTTTAATAAAACATCCCCTTGAAAATTGGGAAATAGAAATAGGAAGGTCATATTTAATAACACATAACTAGGATTCCAAATAGGAAAATGTTGCTGGTAAGTAAAAATATAGATACGGTAGAGAAAACTAATTCCCAAGGACTAATAGAGAGTGATAAACAATGTGTTCATGACATAGTTAACCATTAAAAATCTATAAATATTATATGGATTAATAGGCCATTGGTTTCTTAGTTAAAAATTACACAGATAACTTTTTTATTTGAAGACCATTTTCTAGAGTTGATGAATTCTTTTATTATCTATACCAAAATAATAAGGAAATATAAATACTTGAAAATTTTAATTTCATACTCTAATCAATTTCTACCATAATCTCACCTCTTTCTCCCAATAAAGTGTATTAAATATGATTTCATCATACCTGAACCAGTAAAATGTACTTCAAACATATCACAAAACTTAATAAAATGTTAAAAACTTATTCCACTTGTCTTTGTACATTAATAAATACCAAAGTTCTTAGCACATTATAAGATAATTTCCCCAAATAATAAATCTTTATATTAAAAATTCAACATAAATCTTCATAATATTACAAGAATTTCCATAAATAATCTTAATCACAATAAATCCACATAAAAATCATATATTCTTCCAAAAAGGTAATTCAATAAAATACCATAACATTATTTTTACCTTAATCAAATAAATTTCGCAAAATAGTGAATTTCATCCAAAATAATATTAATCACCTAATAAAAAATCACTTTTAAATCCCATGTTTATGCCATGAAATTACATAGGCCAATGGTATGTGATGTTCTCTAATTTCCCATTGATTGTGGGTTGAAGATCTACGACCTTACTAGATGTGTTAGATCATCTATAATATTTTGGGTTGTAATTCTGTGAATACTATATTTCTATGAGTACTATAAAATTCCAAAAAATATGATGAACATCGTCAAAAATATCATTACTCATAGAATATCATATATAAACTAATGGTTATCAATACCATTAAACTTATTTCCACAAAATGAAAAGAGAATTATTCCTTAAATAACCATTTCATCTGTAAAATTAAATGGCTACATATACCTAAAACATCTATCAAAACTCTGTAAATGTCTCCCAAAATTTCCCCAACACATAAAACCTCAACTGGGGTGTCTAAGACTTTGAACTTATGAACAACCTTAAATATACCACTATATCATGAATCTTGAATCCCTATATCTAGAAACTGTAATCATTAATCATTCTTTATTAACCATGATTTTACATATTATTTTTTAATACTTCTTTACTACAAAAAATATGATCCATATCCTAAGATTAAACTATATCAAAACCTAATCCAAGGTTTAATTTATACCTTTCATATGTCATTTTTAGTTCCATAATAATAAAAAATAATGGAACTAGTCATTAATAAACATTTATATGCATGGCCTTACTGATCTTATTATTAAGATTTTCCCATAGTACATCGACTTTTATAATACCCACACTCCTCATATTTGAAACATTCACAGGATTCCTTGGGACGAAATTCATTCCTCTTCATGGTTTTAACTAAATTCTTCTTTTTTCCTCAGAAGGTTATTGTTTTATTCCCTCCTTTTCCACAAACAAAACAACTTCCCATTTACTTAATACATTTTCCTAGGTTCTTCTTTCCACATTCCTAACACTTTGGTCATTGACTATTTTTAACTTAATGACCCTTATCACCAAGACTTCCACATAGTTTCATTTCTATATTATTGAATGTGTTAAGAAACTCACCTATTTTCATATTGTTAATAATAAATTGTGATAGATTTCTATGAATAACCACAATATTTTTCACTACAAATACAATTTAGTTTGGAAGCCCATTCAAACAAAAACTATGTTTTCCTTCACATTCATTGTTACATTGGTTTTTTCTAGATCCATTCATTTACTAAACCAAACATTTTAGTGTGATCATATTAAAAAAATCACAAAAAAATTATTTGGATGATGAATAGTAAGATATTCTTAACCATGGTATCTTCAACACTATTCTATTTATAAAAAATAACAATAATTATCTATATCATACTATACTAAATGGTTATAAAGTCCTTTTAAATTATGTTCAAATAACACCTTAACCTATAAAGTTATATAAATCATGCTATGATACCAACTATAAGGATCTAGACATAAACATTACATTATCTAGTTCATTATACAAGAATTAATTACAGACATTCCCAATGATATTTTAGGATTGGAGTTTTAGAGACTTAGTTCGAAACTCTAACAAAAGAAACTCATATATTACAATTTTCACACTTCAATTTAGTATACTTTTTTCCATCAAACAAAACATAAGAAAACAAATTTGATTTCATGAAAAATATTCATGGTTTTCGGCTTGACTTATTATTTGACCTTACCCATCCTTAAACCCTCTGAAAGTCGTTTTAAAATGTGGTATGAGAAGAAAATCTCTGTAAGGGACAAAGAAGGAATGAAATTGGTTAATCTAGTGAAAAAGAAGAAAACCCTATAAAATACTTACCTTTATCACATTATCGCTTGATATTCTAAAATAAATCATTTACACATGAAAAACACACACTTTTTTCCTAAAGAAAACATTTAAAATAAAAAGAAAGAATAGATAAAACATATAGGATGATTGGGAATGATATTTATATCACTCTTATATATGGATTTACCCTCACAATTACACATGGAATAACCATCATGATTATACATAGAGTAATCATTATAGTTACACTTGAAATAACTATCATGATTATACATTTAATAACCATTATAGTATATTTCCATAATCTCTCAGGATAAACCTAATATGATTACTCTATCCTATATTTTGAATAACTATCATAGTATATTATCATATTATATTTAGAGAAACATAATCAGTTAACTATGTCCCATATTTTTAATAACTATCACAGTATATTCCCATATTCTCTAAGGAGAAACCTAATCAGTTAACTCTATACCAACGTTAGAATGACCATTTCATTATATTCTTGGTTAACTATATCCAATATTTAGAATAAACATCACATTATATTACCATATACTCTAAAGAGAATAAAGATATTTTAACTTCTTTCCATATTTTGAATAATTATCTTAGTATATTCTCATATTTTCATAGGATAATCTTATTTGATTAACTTTGTTCTTTTACCCAATGTATTAGAGATCTATAATGGGCTCACCCATTATAATTTTATAATAGAAGTACCCATACTGTCACAAACCCGCCTGGGTCGACCTTGAACCAGTCACCCAAGTCAGCCCGCGATATGGCCCGAGGGGCGTTTTCGATACCCACGGGCTTGCAACTGGTGCTGAGCATCAAAAATATAACTGTGGGGAAGGATTTGGCCCATGAAAAAAAGATAAAAAAACAAATAAAGACTGAAAAATGATAAAATACTAGCGGTGGAAAGAAAATAAAAGTACATACCTCCTTGTGACCCTTCAGGTCACCACCCAACTCATAACAAAGTCTTCTCCAACATTGAGCAGCTGAACCAGGAACCTCAGTAAGAAACTGAACCTGCAACTGGAAAGATGTAATAGGCGTGAGCACCGAGATGCTCAGTAGGGATGCCAAGAATAAACCACTGATTCCAACCCTTCTCTTTTCCAAAACAGACCAATGAAACAATTTTGAAATACAAACATAAAAGTAGGTTTTTCACATTTTAAAATATGCAACATGTTGTTCTTATTTAAAAACCCAACACATGCTACACACCATTTCCAAAATCATTTTCCATTTTATAAATGAAATCCAAAGAGAAAATAATAAAGTTGAGCTAGAGTAAAGCAAGTGAAAGTGAAACTAAAAATAAACCAGTGCAACAAAAAGTAAACAAGAAATGTAAGTACTTCAGTAACCAGGGGTGATCCTAAACATCCCTAGAAGAATGCTGGATGTACTCGGTTTCAGAACCACCTGCCATCATATGGTGAAGCTCCTAAGTCTATAACCAACTGGCTGCCCTAGCTGACCAATCCAGGGGAAAAGCCCACATGGCCTAACAAAAAATCCAGGGGGTACCAACACGTCTATTAGGGTTGGTCAGCAACTGTCACTCGATCATCTAAAAGACCCCAAGGAACCCATGGTGGTTATAATAATAATACTATGTAAGTAAGAAGGCCCTCACACGTGTGACTCATCTCACCTAACTTGCCTACCCCAAACACAGACGCTTCCTATGCGTTCGACCATAAATGGTTACCCTATATAGGAGTGCCCCATATATCTATATATAAGAATACATGTCCAACATACAAAGTGCCAACCGGGCCGTCACATCATTCAGTTATCAAAACCACTTTATTAAACACTTGGAGTTTTAAATTGGGCCTCTAGTTTTACATAATCAATGTATTTATGAAAACATTGAAAAAGATCTTCCAAAACAACCCTAAAAACCACTTTTGTATTTAAAAAAAGACAAATTGGAATATATGCATTGATTTCTTTTCAAACCAATTTAAAGAACCACACAAAGAGACCCACATCATTTAGAAAACAAGAACCGCTTATAAACCAAGGATTCGAGAAAAATACCAATTCAAAGAGATGCAAAATCATTTCATCAAAAGCATTTAGTTCCATGAAATCAACCAACACAGGACAAAAATGTTTCATAAAATGTTTCTACCAGCAAACACCACTCAAAACATCCAACAGTACCATTTTCAAATAAAGGCAGTTAGTTCCAAACAAGTTGGAAAGGCATAAACATGTGCGTAAATAGAGGATCATCCAAAAATCCATTTTTAATCAAATATTTAAAAATTAAAACACTAACATAAGTAAACTATAAACATGCTAGAGGTGAGAAACATAATATAAAGTTTAATTAAGGAAGAGCAAGCATCAAATTGATTAAAATTCGGAGCAAAGGCATGGAAACACATTCACATAACCAACGGACTATTTCAAAGCTGTTTTCAACACTTTTAACCATCAAAGAAACACTGAAATAAACAAAATATATTGATTATAAGGGTGCAAATCAAATTTATAAACTAAACGAATCCATGAAAGTGCCTATGGAAAACATCAGAAAGAGAGAAGGGATGGAAACACCTACCTCGATCAATGGTCACACAAAGCTTTCTAACTCAAGAAGCAGCTCGCACTCACGCACACACTTCCATATATATAAATAAATATCCTTAAACTGATGCACTTGTGTCCCATGCCATGAGGGAACATGCACACAGAAGATACATAAACCTATAAATTTACACACCTGGGAAAATGCGTGCATGCCTTTGAAACCGACCCCAACTCCCTACGATAAAACCCCAGGACTCAAAAACACCACAAATCCCTAAAATAAAATTAATACAAACAAAGGAATCAAGATACGATTCAAAAATCAACTCTATAGAAATCACCAATTTCACAAGTAATACTCAAATCACATCTTCACAATTTTTATAAAACAAAATTAAAGGAAATACCCTCAAATTCACATCAATTTACTTTAACATATACATAATTAAACAATTGCAACAAAGACCAATTTTAACCAATACCACCAATGCCAAATCATCAAAAAAATATGTAAAAGGATACCATAGGGATGTGAATCACATTTTAAAAATTTATCTAATAAATATTTGGCACTTAAACAAGCATAACACCGTAGATGCATGCTGACATAAACCAAGAACCGACTCAAAACATATTTTTAACCAATTCTAAAAATTTCCGAACTCTATAGCAAGATAATTAAGTGCATAATAAAGCTGTGAAACAAGTTTTAAAACAAAAAGGAAGAGCGAAAATATTAGCGGAGTGATCCCGAGATAAAATACGCAAACTCACCTACCCCGGAAATGCGTGAATCCAACAGCACTTCAACGGAAGGGTGAAATGAACTTCGCGGACTAAACGCATACCCTAGATACCTATAAAAATGCGCAAAAAAGAACTGGGGTATTAGGGTGATGATAGATTTTATAAGAACACAAAAAATAATAATAATAAAACAAATAGAAATATATTGAAAGAGGAGAACACCGGAAAATGAGGTTGTGCTAGGAGAGGCCACACAAGGGGGGGCCGTTGGATGGGCCAAGGCGTCGGACAGAAGTGGTGTGAGGCGAGGGCGACGGGGACCCGCTGGTGCGTGAGGCCGGTTGTGCAGATGGCATGGGAGGTAGTAGGGGAGAATTACTGAGGCCTAGCGGAGGGCCTGCGGACGACCGGGTTGCAGGCATGGATGGTGGATAGGGGGTGTGGCGCGGTCAGCCAGTGAGAGTGGAGGGGGAGACGGTGGGGTCCGGGAGCGGCGTCGAGGGGGGCGCGGTGTGGTCAGCTGGCGAGAGTAGAGGGGGAGCCAGTAGGGAAGGCGCGGTAGAGGGAGAGGAAGTTCCAGCTGAGGGGGGGGGGGGTTCGTGGAGGACAGAAGGAAGGGGGGTGCAGAACAGAAGGGTGGTGGGGGAATTAGGGTTAGGCTATTTTTTTCTTTTTTTCTTTATAATAATAATGATAATAATAATAATAATTAGTTAATTATAATAAAAATAATTATTATAATCAAAACATTTATAATAATAAAACCATTTAAAACTATAAACACACACATATATATATACATACATATATATATACTTATATAGACATATATACCTATATATAAACATATATAAACATATTTTTATTTATTTGTTTATCCGCTCAACCAACTAATTTAATAACGTTAAAACTGGATGACCGTGCGGTATTTGCGCACCGTACGGTAACCAAGCGGACTGCAAGCGAGCTGCATGTACCCAAGCGGAAAGCACGTGCCCAAGCGGACTACGCGTCTTAAACGTACGGTTTTCATGCACTATCCTAGACCATAAACTCATCCCACCATTAAAATTTTAAACCGGGACTCACCTGCACTTACGCAAAATCACCCAACGCCAAGAGAAATGAAATAAATAAAATGACTAAAAATGGGTGACAATTCTCCCCACCATAAACACATTCTGCCCCCAGAAAGTCACCCAGCCAATAGTTAGCATAACTCGAGTCCGTGCCAAGAAAAAACTAGAAGAAACTGAGAGGCTCGGGGTGACCATTACCAACACAAGTCACACCTGACCAACTCGTTTACAATCATTGTCCGAGGTTGAGGGGAGAACACGGGACGGTTCTACCCACCACAGAAATTCACTAACATGAAGACCTTGAAACTAAAACACACCACCCCATGGGGGGCAACGTGGGAACTCCCCAAACTGAACTCATCCCAACTTCTCAATGCTAACAGAAAAAATCCACCATTAGGAATAATACTATTTTGGGAAAAACTGGCAGACAGAGACACCCAGAAGGAGGAATTCCCTACAATACTCAAACACAATAAATGAAATGCCACGGAGAGGCATCTGCTGAATACAGAGCCCAGAAACGACACCCATTAATTTTTCAGAACCAAATATCCCCCTAAAGTACGCATCTGAGACCATCCCCAAGATCAAAATGGGTTTGTTTAGTCACGGACCCGACGCCCATCAAAGAATCCGAATGATTTAAAAACTACACCAAGAGAAAATGAGGCCACTTGGATTGCAGTAGAACAAGCTCATCGCACAACCAAAACAAGGATGATATCACAACGACGACAAGAATCGAACAAGAAAACTTTGGATATTTCCCTTCATAATGCTGAAAACATAGACCAGACCAAGGTTACACACACTCTTGGCAATTCCTGATAGTGCGCGAGCTTCACCTCAAGACCTATGGTTGGGGATCTGATGGTTGACGCATCTCCTGCCTCACAGTTAGCCATTTTCATCCTCCAGTCCCCAACTTATTCTCCTCAATGATTCAAACGCCCACGACGGTGGCACATTTCAAAGGGATGCAAGATGATGGATTAGAATTCTCAAAGAGGATACTCTAGTGGCACATAAGAAAATATTTAGACAACCTGGAAGTCGGCACCAATGAAGATACTATATCGGTGACAGTTTCATATGGCATGCACTCCTTGCCAGATGGGGAACCCGCACTAGAGACAATTACCATCAAACACACCCCAAACTTCAATGATGGCGAGACATTTCACATTCACTAGTCCAAAATTGGACCATCAAATAAACCTAAGACGGTATGAACCCTAACAACCCTTGGAGTTCCCAACAACCTGAAGACCCACTCTAATTCCAAAACCACACAACTGCCCCTCATAGAATTTGATTACACTGATCGATAGGAAACATGCAAAAAGATCTGAAAACTGGGCATGACTCATTAGCAACCTTAGCAACCTTTATGGGCGGCATACTCAGAACAACACGAAAAAAACAACTGAAATCGGTATCTATCCAAAACTCAATCAAAGCAACAGCCCGATCCAACGGCAACAAACTCATAATCTAAACATATACAAACATAAGTTAAAATTTCTTTTCCAAAAACCGTCATTTCTTTTAAATTTTAATACTCGCCTATGGCCCCTAATGGACTATCACATGTGCGTTCACCCAATCCCGGCTACATCACTCGCGGACAAGTGCTCCCACGCACTCTCGACACATATCGATGCACATGTGATCCTCCATAAGGAATACTAAGGTTCAAACACTTCTTTCCCTCATCAAATCCAAACAAGCAATAAAACATTCCAAATCGAAACACTCCCACTTTAAAAACCCAATTCACCAATTTCAAATCAATTTTAAAAGAAACACTTTTCCATTTTAAAACAACTTCTATTTTTAACATATGCTCACATCGAATGAGATCAAAACGAAACACAGTCAACAAAAAACCACCAAAATGATGAACTAGTGCATATGCCTAACTCGACGACATGGTGGTGAGCCATATACCAAGTAAGGTATATCACTATAAGGACCTTGAACTGGACACTTGGAATCCACATGGTTCACCTCCCCATGTGATGCCACAACTTGAACCAGTTCTCCTTCATTATCATCCCTCAAACCATAACAATCAAAGGCAAAAACTCAAAACCCAGACTACCCCTGGTACTCAGGTCTCGTCACGGGCGGTGGTGATCAAGCAACAACCTGTAACCTACCTCCTAAGTCCCAAAAAATCCTAATCTCCTTCTACTAGACATCCCAAATATCAAGGGCCTCCTCTGATACCATTTTGTCACAAACCAGCCCAGGTCGACCCTGAACCGGTCACCTGAGCCGGTCCGTGGCATGGCCCGAGGGGCATTCCCGATCCCCATAGGCTGGAAATGATTGTTCTTCATCAAAAATCTAACCGTTGGGAACAATTTGGACAATGAAGAAAAGATATCCAAAAAAATAAAGACTGAAAAAGGGATAAAATACTAGCAGTAGAAATAAAATAAATGTACATGCCTCATTGTGACCCTTCAGGTCACCACCCAACTCAGAACAAAGTCTGCTCCAACATTGAGCAGTTGAACCAGGAACCTCAACACGAAACTGAACCTGCAACTGGAAAGATGTAATCGGCATGAGCACCGAGATTCTTAGTAGGGATGCCAAGAATAAACCACTGAATCCAACCCTTCTCTTTTCCAAAACAGACCAATGACACAAGTTTGAAATAAAAACATAAAAGTAGGGTTTTCACATTTTAAAATATGAAACATGTTGTTCTTATTTAAAAACCCAACACACGCTACACACCATTTCCAAAATCATTTTCCATTTTATAAATGAAATCCAAACCAAAAATACCAAGGCTAGGGTAGAGTAAAGAATGTGAAAGTGAAACTGAAAATAAACTAGTGCAATGAAATGTAAACACGAAATGTATGTAATTCTGTAACCATGGGATATCCTAAACATCCCAAGAAGACCCCTAGATGTACTCAGTTTTGGAGCCACCTGCGGGCATATGGTGAAGCTCCTAAGTCTATAACCAACTGGCCACCCTAACTAACCAATCCAGTGGCAAAGCCCACCTGGCCTGACAACAAATCCAGGGGGTACCAACCCGTCTAATCGGGGTTGGTCAGCAACTGTCACTTGATCATATATAAGACTCCCAGGAACCCGTGGTGGTATAATAATAATATTGTGTAAGTATGAAGGCCCTCGCACGTGTGACTCATCTCACGACACTTGCCAACCCCAAACACAGACGCTTCATATGAGTTCTCCCATAAAGGGTTACCCTATATAGGAGTCCCCCATATATCGATATATAAGAATACATGTCCAACATACAAATTTCCAATCGGGCTGTCACATCATTCGGTTTTCAAATCCACTTTATTAAACACTTGGAGTTGTAAATCGGACCTCTAGTTTTAAACAATTAATGTCTTTATGAAAACATTGAAAAAGATCTTCCAAAACAACCCTAAACACCACTTTTGTATTTAAAAAAAAGACAAACGGGTATATACGCATTGGTTTCTTTTCAAACCAATTTAAAGAACCACACAAAGAGGCCCACATCATTTAGAAAACCAGAACCGCTTATAAACCAAGGATTTGAGAAAAATACCAATTAAAAGAGACGCAAAATCATTTCATCAAAAGCATTAAGTTCCATGAAATCAACCAACATTAGACAAAAAAGTTTCATAAAGTGTTTCTACCAGCAAACACCACTCAAAACGTCCAATAGTACCATTTTCAGATACAGTCAGTTAGTTCCAACCAAGTTGTCAAGGCATAAACATGTGCGTAAATAGAGGATCATCCAAATATCCATTTTTAATCAAATATTTCAATATTAAAACACTACCATAAGTTAACTATAAACATTCTAGAGGTGAGAAACATAATATAAAATTTAATTAAGGAAGAGAAAGCATCAAATTTATTAAAATTGGGAGCAAAGGCATGGAAACACCTAGACATAACCAATTGACTATTTCAATGTTATTTTCAACACTTTTAACCATCAACAAAACACTGAAATAAAAAAAATATGGATTATAAGGGTGAAAATAAAATTTATATACTAAACGAAACCATGCAAGAGCCTATGGAAATCTTCGGAAAGAGAGAAGGGATGGAAATGCCTACCTCGAACAATGGTCACACCAAGCTTCCTAACACAAGCAGAAGCTCGCACGCATGCACACACTTCCATATATATATATATATATATATATATATATATCCTTAAACCCATGCAGGTGTTCCCAACACCATTAGGGAACACGGACACAGAAGATACATATACCTATATATTTCCATACCTGGGAAAATGTGTGCGCGCCATCGAAACCGACTGCAACTCCCTACGATAAATCCCTGGGACTCAAAAACACCACAAATCCCTAAAATATAATTAATCCAAACAAAGGAATCAAGATACGATTCAAAAACCAACTCTATAGAATTCACCAAGTTCAGAAGTAAAATGCAAATCACATCTTCACGATTTTTATAAAACAAAACTATAAGAAATACCCCCAAAATCACATCAATTTACTTTAACATATACATAATTAAACAATTGCAATAAAGACCAATTTTATCCAATTCCACAAATGCCAAATCATCACAAAAGATATAAAAGGATACCATAGGGATGCGAATCAAATTTTAAAAATTATCAAAGAAATATTTGTCACTTAAACAAGAATAGCACCGTAGATGCATGCTAACAAAAACCAGGAACCGAATCAAAACATATTTTTAACCAATTATAAGAATTTTTGACCTCTATATCAAGATAATTAAGTGCATAACAAAGCTGAGAAACTAGTTTTAAAACAAAAAAGAAGAGAGAAAATATTAGCGGAGTGATCCAAAGATAAAATATGCAAACTCACCTACCTCGGAGGTGCACGAATCCAAAATCGCTTCAACGGAAGGGAGAAATGAACTTTGCGGACTAAAGACATACCCTAGATACCGAGAAAAACATGCAAAAAAGAACCGCGGTATTATGGTGATGATAGATTTGATAAGAACACCAAAAATAATAATAAAAAACCAATAGAAATATACCAGAAGAGGAGAACACGGTAAAATGAGGTTGTGCAAGGAGAGACCACACAAGGGGGCCGCTAGACGTGCCAAGGCATCATACAGCAGTGGTGTGAGGTGAGGGCGACGGGGACCCGCTGGTGCGTGAGGCCGGTTGTGCTGAGGGAACGGTAGGTAGTAGGGGAGAACAGCGGAGGGCCTGCGGACGACTGGGTTGCATGCGCAACTGGCGAATAGGGGGTGCGGTGCGGTCGGCCGGTGGGAGTGGAGGGGGAGCCAACGGGGTCTGGGAGTGGCGTCGAGGGGGGTGCGGCGTGGTTGGCCGGTGAGAGCAGAGGGGGAGCCGGCGGGGATGGTGTGGCAGGGGGAGAATAAGTTTCGACCGGGGGGGGGGGTTTCGTGACGGACAAAAGGAAGGAGGGGCTTGAACAGAAGAGGGGGGGGGAATTAGGGTTAGGCTATTTTTTTCTTTTTTTCTTTATAATAATAATGATAATAATAATAATAATAAGTTAATTATAATAAAAATAATTATTATAATCAAAACATTTATAATAATAAAACCATTTAAAAATATAAACACACACATATATATACATACATACATATATATATATACTTATATAGACATATATACCTATATATAAACATATATAAACATATATATATATTTTTTTATCTGCTCAACCAGCTAATTTAATAACGTTAAAACTGGATGACCATGCGGTATTCACGCACCGTACGGTACCCAAGCGGACTACAAGCGGGCTGCACGTACCCAAGCGGAAAGAACGTGCCCAAGCGAACTGTGCGTATTAAACGTATGGTGTTTCCTCACTATCCCAAACCATAAACTCATCCAAGCATTAAAATTTTAAACCGGGACCCACCCACACTTACGCAAAATCACCCGATGCCAAGAGAAATGAAATAAATAAAATGACTAAAAATATAGGTGTGACACATACAAATAAAAAATTCTCAGGGACTAAGCATAATATATGAAATATTTCACCCTTAAATTTTTTTCTTATAACCATAGGAAAATATTTCTTTATATTGATGCATCTTTTTTCCATTAAAACCCATTTTCAGACAAAAATTCCATGAACAACAGGAAGGAGGTTTTTTATTTGAAGAAAAATAGAAGATTATAAAACAATCCAAATTTCAAACAATGGTTATGATGGAAGGTAAATTCATTATCGTCATATACATTAAAATGGAATATTGTGTTTTCCTTTTGTAAATAATGTCAAAACAATTCTGTAAAAACAATAATCATATAAAAATTGAAAGAAAGTAAACAAATAGAAAAAAATAATAATCTATAATTATTTTATTTCTATATATATCCATCCATAAAATATTTTTAAAAATTTTTACATGAAAAAAAAGATAGTTTTAAAGGAAACATTAAAAGATACTTTTTAAAAAGAGTCTCTAATTGTTTGTCCGACTCATCTCAAATGTAATTTTTATTCCAAATTAATAAAATTATATTAATTATTTAATTTTTTGAGATAATTTTTAATGTTTATTATTCCTTTTCTCTCACTAATTTACATGTTATATTAATTATGAAAAAATTTAGGTTTACATTATATATTTTGATGATATTCGATTCATATGTCCAAAATGACTTTGGTGTGTATAATATTGTCAAATAGATAAATATTTTATCATATATAGAATAATGATCATGAACTAATTATCATTTTAATATATCAATTATAATTTTAGAACCAATAATTAAATATTTTTATGAAAAATGAAATGTGTTACCATCATCGAGACAGAAGGTCGTACATACACATGAGTAACCTTTTAATTTTTCAGTAATATTTATTGAAAGAAGGTATGTAGAATTTTATATTTCCATAATTTTCATAATATAAAAGATATAATATTACTTCATTAATTATTCTAATATATTTCATACATGTTATGGGGTGATGAAAAAATAATCACATAACTATGTGGTGGTGGTACTCCACACATACGCACAAATGTTATTATAATTTTTTAGTGAATAGAAATGTTAGAAATGAAATGATATATAAAATTTTAATAATTATAAATATTTCATTAATTTCATATATAAAAATTAATACCATCATTATAATTATCTATGAGTGGCGGTGATTGAAAATAAATTACATCAGTCCATGAGTCGGTAGTTTTCTGTACACAAGAAAGATGAATTCCTTTCCCAAATGATGTTTTTCAGAGCTGTATATAGTTTATTCAATTAAAATAGTAATATATCAATTTATAAAGGATAATTTTATTACTATTTTATCATGGTTGATGAATATTTTTAGGATATGGAATAATAAATAAAACTAAAACATGCGGTTAAAAACAATACATCTTCATTTTAAAGTATCATTTTATTAACAACATAAGACTTATAATATTGGTATTCTTTACAAAATAATGTCTAAAAACCTGTGTTTGGATTCTAGTAAGATATTTGAGTATGTATTGGCTGAACTAAAAGGATTCTTTTAATGAATGAGAGGATGTGGTTCCCTTTTATAAGAGAGTGGGAAGGAGCTCCTAGAATTTATTAATATATGAATATAATATAAAATAATTTTAATTTCCAAATGTATCATAATTGAAAATATTAATATTAAATTTTATTATTAGTCTAAATAATCACATTCGATAATTTTTGGACAAGTTTATCTCATATTTTTACCCTTAAATTTTTATTTTAACCATTCCTTGACCATTTTCTCAATAACTGTAATATGAAATTTTTCTACACATTAATGTTTAATAATGAGATATAAAATTAATAAAGACCCATTAGTTGGACACTATTGATTAAATTAACCATGTAAAACTAAATTTTCTAATTATAATATTTCTATGTTTTTCAAATATTTAAATAAAATATTATTTATTATATAATATCATAAATTTCAATTTTAGAACTATTCAATTACATTGACATTAATAACATAAATAAAACGAAATAATTATAATACAAAGAATAAAAATCACTATAATATGTCATTTTTATCTATAATATTAGAATCTCGCATTAATTATTTCAAATTACACTAATTTTAATATTTGTAATATCATTGATTTTATTTTTCCATTAATTTAATAATTACTACTTCAGTATTGTGTAAGAACTTAATATAATTATTTATTCACTATGATTTCTAAATAAAATACCATGATAAATATAAATCATTTAAATTTACAATTAAAATCTATAATAAAAAATATCATCTATTTTTCCACATTTAAAAAATAACAAAAGTTATTAAAAAAATAACTATAACATTGTTTGCTTTTATTTACATAAAATATGATAAATGTTATAAACATAGAAAATTGAAAGAAATTCCATATATTTTACTTTTGGATGATTATAGATGATAAATAATCATCCAATAAAATTAATTCAAGTGTTAGGTTCATTCTCTTTTCCTTACTAATTTATTTTTAACCTTAATTACCTAATTTAACCATTACTTTGGTAACAAAATTACTATGGTTACTATTCATATTGACAAAAAATAAAAGGTAAATATTTCAAAAATATTAAACCACTAATTGAAAATATGTAATCAATTTTTCAAAATTAAAAACAATTTTTTGGGATAATTTAATTTACAATTATAGCGGTAAAATTAAATTAAAAATACATTTTTTTAAAAATCCCTTTTTTTTGTATAAAAAGTTTATATACTAAATTTAAGTATAAAATTGATTTAAAAAAACAATAATTGGATAATTTTGTATAAAAATAAACTAATAATAGTTTAAAATAATCCAAAACATAATTTTACATGAAAATTACATTAAAAGGGAGCATAATTTTCAATAAAAATTGCCATTTTCACTATTCAATGAAAAAATAAAACTTTTCATAAAAATATCAAAATTAAGAAAATTGATAATTTTCAAATTATGATATAAAAAATAATATTTATTTTATCAAATACAATTTCTAAAATTTACAGAAACTAGTTATATTATTCTCTTACAAAAAAATAATCAAAAATCATTTTTATGAAAACATAACTTTGAAGAATAAAATGGTTTTACAAAACAAGAATTCTTATTTTCTAAGAATTAATCCAAAAAATTGTATCGATTAGAATTTATATTTTAAAAATTATTTAATCCTATTTTTACCCATCAATTTTAAAGCTAAGTTATTGTTGGAATATTTAAAATAATAATATTTTTTTGGTGAGTTATGCTCGATGTTGCATATTTTTTACTCCACCCAACATATTATTTATTTTAAAATCATTATATATTACATTAATATTTTTTCCATTCCACCCTTTAAAAAGATAAAACATCATTCATGTGTACGTATGGATAACATTCTCCATGAATGTCGTAATTAATTTTTTTATCTTTACCATTTCTGAATGACTATAAATATTTATATAATAAATATATATGACATTTATATCATAATTAATATCATGGATATTGTTTTTCCATGGTCAATGTAAAGGTATCGAGGCTATCAAACTAAAACATGCATGAAAAATGAATCAGTTATCACACAAAAAAATAAATTCAATAACAAATTGTCAACAAACCAGTGATAAGATGCAATAATAAAATAACACATTTTATGATAGAATTGATTATGGTTATTTAATACATCAATAATAAATCTACATTTATTATATAGGAGGTTGAAATGTGTATAGTGAAATATGGGAGATGATGTAAGGGATTTTTGTCCCTCTTTTATTTCTATGAGACACATCCCATATTGACCAATTCATTATTTTATGTGGTTTATATACTTCCCATGAATATATTTTATGATGATTATTATGAAAATTATGTGGATTTGACTATACATATATTTTTCTTTATTACATGGGTCTTATTATTCAAAAGTTACCAATATGGTAATAGTTTTTTGTTAAAATCTCAATATTTAACGAGATTGTTTAATTTTATGTTTCCGATTATAAAATTTCATGATATAAATATCAAGATATGACATTTTTTTATTTTCTAATGTTTATTTCTAGATAATACATAATTTCATTTCATTTTCCTCCCTTTAATTACTTAATATAATTAAATAATGTTTTTTTAATGAAAATTGACTTTATTTTACTCTTCAATTAAAAATCCTTTTTCTTTTATGTATATATTTTCAATAGATAATTTCAAGAATTTTCTACTATTATTTTATGATTGTTTAAAGTCATTTTTATCCATGTTATAATTATACATAATGGTTTAAATGGAATATTTTTATAATTTCTTAAACAATGTATTTTTCAACATTTTTCTAAAAATTGGAGACGAATCAATGTTTTAACATACATGGCATGAATTAAATTTCCCACTCTTATAAATTTATAGTGATTTTAAGATTACATTAAAATTTTCGAATATTATTTTCAATGAAAATATTTTCCATAATATATTGTAATGTTTTATATTTCAAGGAAATTATTTCAAATTTAAATGTGTATTTTCCTAAATAAATGTTCTATGTGATATTTTAAAATAATTTTTCATCTAATATGACATCCTTTAATTTTTCCTAATATTTATCGGGGATATGATCTAATGATACAATCCTTATTAGTTATCTAGATGAATTAAGATTATGATAAAAATATATTTTTGAAACCTATTTATTTTCCACATGTTATGTCCTAATGAAATTTTTATGAAACCCATTTCTTTTCCCAAGGTTATGCCATGATTAATTTTTTATGAAACCCATTTCCTTTTCATGGATTATGATTAAATTAATGTTTTATAATCTTGTGGAAAACATAAATATTATTTTCATTATGTGATCTTTGGATTAGTTAAATCCCTCTAACGTATTGTGTAAATATGCATAACTCATAAGGTAAATATGATGTGATTAAACCTGATTGCATTTTCACAATTTTATGCATGGAATTGGATCTCAAGTTCATATGACTATGTGTGGACTTGGCTTTCATGTTTATAAGTTTATTCTTGGACATAGATTTCAAGTCCATAAGATTTTGTCACGACTTATTTTTCATGTTCATAAGTTTATGCATTTACATGGATTTCATGTCTATAAGATTATATATGGACCTATTTTTATGTTTATAAGTTTATAATAGGCTTAATTTCTTATCCTTAACTTTATGAGTAAACCTGTTTCTTTTTATTCATTTCAAAAAATTTATAATCTAATATGTATTCCAAAAATCAATGTATTATGTTAATTTTATAATCTCATGGATCATGTTATTTGATTCTTGTATGTTTCATGTATTATGAACTACCAAGATTTATTCCATGACTCAGTATTATGATATACGATATATAAGGCATGGTTTCAAAATTTTATGGTCATGTTATCATTCGTTATTGTAATTTTATATTTATTTTATCATTTTTATCTCTATTTTTTACCCTTACTTAGCATCTAATCTCTCCCTTATGTTTCCTTTCCTCATGTTATGAAGAAACGTTTTAAGTAGTCTGTGTCTGAGAAGATTACTATGTGGAAATATCTTTCTATAAGATGTCAAAAATCTTTATTGAAATAAAAAGATCACATATCTTGTATCCAAATACACAGAACCTTTATTGAACTTAAATGGTTATTTTAGAAATATATTTAATATTCATTTATTATGATGTAATATCTATATATGGAAAGTATGGGTCTCTATAGTTTACCTCCATCATAAATGAACAACATCACTATGTACCTAAAGCATTCCTCCTCATATTCCATAGGAATCCTACTTGCAATGAGGGTCAATGGATATCATGGGGACATTATACCCTCTATGGTACTGAAAACCACAAACCACGTTGGACGAAATATCAATATCGATCATCAAAAAATAATAGTAACTTAATAAAATACATCACAACTAAGGGGAGAAAATTATGTAAAAAAATGTTATAATAAAATGGATACTATAATTTTGTACTAGTCACACAAGAAAACCCAGATCTACAATGATAGATCTTATAAAATAGGTGTCAAAATAAATAAAATAATGTGACACCCAAAAAATGGTTCAGGAGTCCTAACCCAATCATATCTCATAATTTTGACGAAACTCTACTAGCTAAAGAATTCCTAAAGTATAGGCATTTCCCTTACCAATATCACAAACCCTGAAGTATGATCAGATACTAGGGTGGATAACTATGGTGTGAGTATAACACAATAGTCCACCCCTAAATGTGACCCTAACAAGTCTAATAAATACATGTTCATGCTCAATATGTAATTTAAATAATGTAAATAAAAAATAACTAAACAACATATCACATCATGGAATTATCAAGTTTCCAAAACTTGTGTGACCATAAAAATATCATCTTGTCATGGAATTAGATGATATTCCCAAATTGTAAACACACCTTGAGGATGAATGATATATTACGCCCCATATAATAATTATTGTGTCTAATGTATCGCCATAAATTATTCTATGTGAACTATGAATAACTATCACGGTCCATCCAAGTGAATAATCCTTCACCAATTAATTATAAATAGATAATCAGACTTCACCTGGTGAATTCAGAATCTCTAATTCAATATAGAGGATATACCACCACTTCACATGCTTAGTTTGATAATTAATCACCAATACCAAGCTCTGAGAAGACGATTCACCACCAAGAAAACACCTTTGGTGGATGTTATACCACCACTATCAGAATCCCTGGTGGATGATATACCACCAAGAAACACTCTCTGGTTAGATGATACACCACCAAGAAAACTCCTTGAGTTGATGATACAATATCATTATCAATATCCACAGCGGATTATATGCCCCCTATTAATTATATCTAGATGGAAAATATGACATCAGTGAAAATAATAATATTGATGATGTACCATCATAACAATATCTAGATGGAAAAGGAACCATGAGTATATCAACCACATGGTAAACTATAGATCACTAACTCAAGTTGGTTGGATGGAATACCATTAATCTAAATTATAGTGGATGATTGACCACATAATAGTTATTAACAGGAATGAGTTCTCACATTTAAGTATCAGATAACATCCACAACATTTAACAGATAAATAGTATGTTATGAAGGAACTTACTCACTCAATTTCTCATACCTTGGAAATAACACCCATAGCCTATCACATTCTCTCACCATTGGTTACCAAGTAATTTACTAATACATCACAAGAGGCTCCTAAGGTAATATCTCAATCACAGTTTACCCATTTTGAGTCAAAAGTCAAGGTTCCATAACAGAACCTATAAAAAATGGTTAATGATGGCCATGTAATTGATGTATGCCACTCAAGGGACCTATCATGGGTTTATAAGATTAACTTTTTACTATATGCATTAAAAATTCAATTTAATTCAATTTAAAGGGAATCCACAATAAGTGTTTCTTTAGTCATTTCATATAATACATGCTATAAGAGTAAATATCAATTGAAAGTAAATAGAAAATCTATATGGACCTAGTAAGGTCATACTTGTTAGAAACAACTATATGATTCAACCTCAATCATAAGAGTCCTAAAATATAATGAAAAATCCTAAATTTTTTGATACCCAATAACAAATAGAAATTTATATTAGAAAAATAGTGATAGGACTAATTTTGAGTGTTAGACATACCCAAGGTGACTCCCTATGGTAGATAGTATGGTTATCAAAGAAAGAATGAGAGATATAGGTTTACATAAGTGAATAATAAGGGGAAGGTATGGGGAGGGGGTGTACACATTACATCTATGAAAAATGAGGGAAACCTCATTTATTAACATTTGAAATCCATTTAAAGTAATTAAATTAATGTATAGAAATATATTAGTATTATAATTAAAACTCTATTGGACCTCACTAGAACTTATATAGCTTACTAATGTTCTAGATTATACCTAGTATACTCTCACTGGTAGAGTAAACCACCATATCCTACACCATTAGAACATATATGGACTCTCAATGGTCTTATAGTGGGAAGTCTATTATAACACCCCAAGATTTTATGAGATATATTATTTTAATTTATTTGATTTTTTGTTTTTACACCACACCAAGATTGTCTTTCACTATACGCATCACTGTATTATCTCGTAGTATATGCAACACTGTTCTTGGCTTGTGTTACACATAATTTCATGTTCTTTTCATAGAATTCATTTCATGAAACACTGAGTATTGACATTGGTCAATGTATAAATGAAATAAGTTTTTATTATGTTATAAGCAACACCAAAGTAATATTTCACTACACGCAACACTGGCTTGACTTGCGTTACACGCAAGAGTGGCCTTCCTCGATATCTTGCGTTGTACGAAATACTGAGTTTCACTAAACAACAATATATTATTAAAATATAATTATTCAATAGGATATAAACTAGACCTTATGAAAATTATTTACCACATTTTTAATTTTATATAACATTATAATTCATATTACATATTTTCTAGAACATTATATAAGTACAAATTCAAATTTTTCTGATAAAATAATAATTTTTCAAAAAAAATCAGTTTTACCGCCTTTTCATGGTGCACCTATTATGTATTGTTTTTTACACTATTATAAATTTAATATTTTAAAATAAACATTTAATTTGTATTTTTAACATAAATATTTATTTATTTTTTGAATTTTGGGTGTTTTTCTGATAAAATTAAAATTTTAATGAATAGTGAAAAATTCTGCATTTTAATTCAAAATTGTCTTTTCATCTAGTTTATTTATCTAGTGATATTACCTTTTTAATAGTTTTTAAACTGTAATTGGATTATTATTTTTTCATTTAATACCATTTTGGTATTTATAATTAATTTCCCTTTTAAATAGAACATAAACACATGACAATCTTTTGATAAGTTTTTATTTCTTAAAAATCCGCTTTTTGGTTTTGACAACAGGAATTAATAGTAAATTAATTTTTTCTAATTATATGTTTTGAATTCTCAAAAATGGATTCCAAATGTGAAATAAGTGGGTCAAAATTATGTTAATATGTTATTTTTATTTTTTGATATTATGAATAGTAACGACGGTAATTTTTATTTATCATGGTTAAAGGTAAATTTGGTAAATTTGGGTAACTAATAATATGATAAGTGTAATAAAATTATCCTAAAACCTACCAAAATACCATTAGATTAAAAGAAGTATAACATTAACATATTTTCTTCAAAAAATTGTCACATAATGTCCACTTGACAATGAAAATGAAATAGATATTAATAAAACCAATGAAAGTGAAAAAATGTCAAACTCACATTTCTTATAATTATAATAATTTTAATATAAAGATAACTAGGTGATATATTCGATCATAAATATTCCATGGAAATATAATATAATTACATACATCATGGTAATTTATTTTTAATTTTTAGGAAATTAATAATCACTTTAAATTCTTATATATTGAAGATGAAAAAATTAATTAATTGATGAGAATTCGATGAATCATTTTTTATTAATATTCTAATAACCATAAAAAGGCATAAAAACATGACCAAATCATATTGTTTGATTTTATCTTGACCATAAGCATCCATGTTCTGATCAAGTTACCATTCAGAGCTTTATAGAGGAGATTATGGTATTTATTATATTTTATTTAAAGTGATGTTAAAGTTGTCACATACAAACTTTAATAAGTATAACATTTTTTATGTTTTATTTCCCAAAAGATAAATTCAACTAAATATATTATTATGAAATATAGTAATTTTATATTAATCATAATATTTTATTTCAAATTTTTTATTCGACAAATAAGTATATTAAATAATTAAACAATATTGATGTTGTGGTTATTTTAATAATGAAGATATCAAATAAATGTTAATAAAAATATTAAAATAAATATAATTTGGGATAATAATTTTTTAAAATGAATTTTATATATTCTCCTGACGTATTAGGGATATAATAAAATATTTCTTTGAGAATAAAACCTTATCTTGATATTCTAAAAATCTATGAAATGAATTGTGTCAAAATTGACATAATTGATATTTTTTGGAAATAATGTTTTATAAAATTATTTTTAATTATAAAAACAATTTTTTAAAATATAGAATAATATTATATTACCTTGTTCTAAATTATTAATTTATGGTATAATTGAAATAAAATAATTAAATATTGTACCTTTTTAACATGAAACATTTTTTATCTTAATTAAAATTTAATAGAATAACTAATTGTCAATTAAAATGATTATGTTTAAATTGAAATCAAAACATCTCTAAATTTTATTTGTTTATGAGATTTAGATATTATCTTATCTTATATTTTAATATATATCATTTTGGAGGTATTTTTATTGATTTTCAAATTATTATAAATTAATATTTTGGGGGTTTCCAAAAGTGACCCTCACCTCAATTATAAAAGGTCACTTCCTCCTTCAAATATTCACTATATTTTGGGCCTTTAAGATTAACAATAATCTTCCCATTTCCATTATCAAATTTCTTATAAACATTCTATAGGACCTTGTCTTCTTCAAATACCAACTCTCGTGCTCTAAAAGGAGATTTAGAGGAGGCACGTCGAAGAAGAGGTAATATCATTTTCTAATTCATTCAAACTTATTTCTTCATCTACTTACACCTCCTGAGAAGTTTCATTATAATTTAATAACTCCAGTAGTACATATATACTGATAAGATATTGTTATTATGAAACAACCATCTTCCACCTTCTACCCATCCTATGAAAAGTGAAATCACCGTGCATGCGTATGTACGACTTACCGTCTCCACGTCGTGGTGTAATCAGTTTTTCACCACCACCATACATGTATGGGTATAATGATGGAATTAAAGAATATATACATGATTAATATAAATTTATATTCATTCTTATATACTATACACCATCAAATTCAATATCATTTGACAATTATGGGAACAATATAGTCGCTTCTACATACGTATGGCTTACCTTGTCTATGGTGCGATGTCATTTGTTCTACATAATCTTCATTAAATCATCATTATATAAATGAATTGAATGAATAAATATGATATATATTATACTAAAAACATGTTTCAAATGATAAAAATATAACCTAAATTGAGAAATAATAACTTATCTGAAAAAACATGCATAAGAACAAAAAGCAGTTAATACCCGAATAATGAGTAAAAATGAAATGTTACTAACAACTGGGTGAAAATATGAACATAAATGTTATCATAAAAATAATTATGATTCTATAATAAATCAGTAACATTATTTAAATCATTATACATGAGTTTTGGATACATATGAAGCATATCGGACCTAAGGTAAGGGATAATTTTACAATCTCATTTTTATCTAAGATTGTTTATACTAGGGGATATATTTATCATTATGTCCATGTTTTCTAAAAACAATTTATTAAAATGTTTGATATTATTATATTATCTTTTAAAGTCACTTTTAACCATTTGGTGATTTTATTACATGTTATGGAAGGAATCATTCTTTTTTTACCATATGATTCACTATTTTACTTTCTTATAAATAGTACGAGGATAATGTTTTTTTAACTTATATTACATGAATGGATATTTATGGTCTCAAGATTATTTATTTCAATGAAGATTACTCTACAATATTTCAAGTTTATTTTCAACTAAATTCTTTTCTTTTTAAATTTCTCAGTATATTGATAAATGAATACCTTTTTGAAGAAGAAATGATATTTTCCTCATGAATTAAGTTCAAGAGTTTTATCAAAATTATTTTTTATCTAATATGATGCTCTTAAATAGGTTTATTTTTATCTCCCTATTATTAATATTATTTGATTTTATTAATGATGGAATGATATTTTATATTTATTATTTTATTCTAGAATGATGTTTAAGAAACCCATTTTATTTCATGAGTTATGTTGTGATGAATGATTTATGTTTTTATAGAACATATAATAATGATTTAATTATGAGATGGGTGGGACCAATATCTCCCTAGAATTCATTGAGTAAATATTTATATCTTATGATATAAACAAGGCTGGAATGGGAATTAAATATAGTTCAGTAATATAGGGTGATAATGAAAAGTAAATCTGGTTCAGTAACACATGGCTGGAATGGAATGTAAACCTAGTTAAGTAAAGGACTTTCTGCACTATGTTGGTCTTGGAACCAATAACTTGGCTAATATGGAAAATTATTTTTATGATATTATTTGTTTTCACAATTCCATGTTTTATTCCAATGCTATTTTATCATAGTTAATGTTTCTTTTTTATCTATGCCTTAAAAACTACCAAGATTTATTTCATGGATCATGATTTTGATATTTAAACTTTATATTCAAGTTTTTACATTCTTATGTTAATGGTTTGGTTTATGTTATCAATGTTTACCCTTACTGAGCATTTGATCTCACCCTTTTTTATGTTTTCTTTTCCCCAGGATACAAAGAAAGGTTTTAGATAGGAAAACCAAAGGGGAAGATCTTTTTGGTAGATGTTGAAGATCCTTCACCAGGTTAGAAGAATATGTTCTATTTTTTCAAAGACACTAAACTAATATGGTCTTGGGGAGTCTATTTGCTTCATGTATTATGTATTCCAAAACATTAATTTAATATCCATGTACATCAATCTTGTTGTCGTTATATCTATTACTTTTCAAATTTCAACCACCAACTATTTTTCTCAAATAGAATTATGAGCCTCCTTTGAATCCTCCAATATCTAAAATAATCCCAAATACATGATGTTTTCCAAAATTTAAATCAAATTCATACATCAGACATATTGGTGTTGTTATAACCACCCCACCACACTGCAACTGATTACCAAGATTCATTAAAGAGAATCATCGAACCTCATAGGTGAAAAGATACATCCTCTATGCCCATATATCTTAGTTATTCTACCATATATCCTTCAATATATAATTTTTATACAACTGCATGCGTACTAGAGTAACTAGATTATCATTCAGTGTCTTATCACTGTGATCTACTATCTAAACCAATCATTCCTCAAATGATGCATTAAGCTCTAACTCAACCACATTGATGTTGATTACATGATATAGTTAAGGATTTCATCTCTAAATTTAATATACACAGAATACCTCATGGACAACAATATACCATTGATAATGTTATAACTAGAACCTAACTATATATAACCTCCCAACAACTGAAAATAATCCTAATATACTAGGAATCAACTTCCCATACCATTTAATATGATGATTCCCTATACACAATGACACCAATAAGAGTTTTGGGTCATCCACCTAAAACTAAATACAATAGTGTATCTGATTAACATAATATGTCTTATTATATTTTATTTTCTCTAACCACAACCTAATCAATTGAATATTCTCTAATTTATCCTACATAATACATGATCTAATAAACATCGACACATATAACTCTAACTAGCACAAATGTAATTGAAACAAACTTTTATTTAAGGCCTCAAAATGTTCCAATTGAAATCAAAATTGAACAAGTATTTTTATATCTATAATTCAGAATCACAAGATGGTTTTCCCATTAACTTCAATGGTCATGGAAAAAATTCCACAATATTTTCTCCATAAATTTAATTATATGCTTATACTTTCCACCAATTAGAGGATTTTCAGTAGTATGCAAGTGAAACTATGTATATAGTGATTTCAAAAACCCTTTCTATTTTAATGGTGTATAATGTTAATTTGATTAAAAAAATTTCTCACATTCACCTTGTGGAGATATACTATCTCTCAAACATATATCTAACACATCACATCAATAGAATAGGTCAATCAAATTGGGAGAAAATATGACACTTTCATCAATCAGTCCATCATAACCCACATTACATCTCCACCAGGATATGAACATAGTAATCCTATCATGAAATGAACCATCACATCACACCACTCCAAATTGATAATAGTTAATGGCTTAAGAACACTTATGGGTCACTAAATCCTAGCTTTTACCTACTGATAGGTAAGGCATCATGATATAAACCACACCATTTATTTATTTATATTGGGACACCAATGATATCAGTGGATGCCATTATACATCTTGGTAATCCCCAAGTCAAATTCCTTTTATAGATGCATGTGAATCCGGTATTATATCCTCATGGATTCTCATTGGGATCAAAACCCAACCACAACAATAAAGTAAATCATCAATATATGGGGACCAATTGAGTGGTGGATCCTCTCCATATATATTATCAATTATCACTATAGAATTTTAGTAATATTATTAACTTATTTTATCTTATTTAAGAGTTAATAGGTAATATCTAAGTATGTAAGTTTTAACCTACCCTAATACATCTGAACCTTGATGTGCATCTCAGTGAAGAGGCTAATCACATGCTACTCACTCAAAGACAACCTAACCAGCTGCGCTTGAGTATTCTTACTCAATGCATAAACTATGACATTCACATTATCAATGGTATATTCCATATCAATATATAAATAAATAAAATACTCATCAAAATTTCTCTTCTAATGGTAATAAATAATTTGTGGTTTTATGGTCTTTATATAACATGAACCTTTTTACTAGGAGATAGTGATGAAAAAATTTCAATGCATACACTATGACTTCCATCTCTAGATCATTTTTGGGTATTTATTCTCATATAGCCTTATCTTGATAAACCCATAAGTTAATACACTTTTTTACTACATAAAAACTTCCCCAAAAAACTCTTAAAGTGACATATTACAATGTGTACTCTTTATCTAGAATAGTCGAGGTCAATATTAGTTCAGACATCAATATCCACATCAGCTTCTAAAAGTATCTCTCACAAGGATCTAACCACATGAACAATAAAACACACTTTTTCTTATCTATCATTTTCACTTCCAAATAATAGAAGTTATGGATTATTCAATAGAAGTAATCATCATAACCTTGGAAACTATAAATATCGAAGAATGTTTTTTTGTTTTTTCTGAAAAACTACATCCTCGAAATTCTCATTTTCTTCTAATATAAAATCCTTAGATATCAAATTCCCAAATAAGATCACATCAATAATACAGAACTAGCACTTTGAGATATTGGTGTACAACCAATTCTCCCTCATTTTACTCAAGATGATCTCTAAACGGTTATTGTGATCATCCCTCTACTAGGAGTACACAAATATATAATCAGTGAATATAACCATAAATGAAATTAAATAAGGATATAAAAATTGATTAATCAGTTGTATAAACACTTAAAAAAAATTTAAACCCAAAAAAAATATTAAATACTACTAAAGGCTATATATACTCATGAAAGTAATACAATGAATATCATAAAGTCTCACTCATAACTAATGATAACCTAAATTCAGTAAATCCTGGGGAACCACTTGGCCTCTGCATCTGATTAAATATATTATTTGTATGGGTAAGAGGATATTGGTTCCTGACCATCACCTAGTTCAATCTTTGGTAATCCACACACAACTGAAACAAAAAATCATCCTTCTTGGATAATAAAACGTGATCACCCTGATGAGACATTCTCGGGTGAATAAATATCTTCACCTCTAAATACATTAGTAGATCCGTAATATCTCTAAATTCTATGTGATCAATCCTAAAAGGTTGAATAAATATGGTCTTTATTGAAGTTATAATCTGAATCGTAAACTTGACCTCATTATCAAGTGGAAATCCTTAGAAATCGTTACGGAAAACATTTAGAACTAGTCAAAAAGAAGAAGAAACATTGGATTGAATGTATCCTCGTCTCCTAAAAAACATTGGAAAGATAGGATAAAAGTTTTCCCAACATCCCATGTGCATATCCTTAATGTCCTACCTATAAATCCCACTCGTCGGAATATTTATCACAGTCACCGTATAGGGACATGTAAGATACCCACTGATGGTGATGGTCAATATCCATTTAAAAACAATTCTGTTAATTCATCTCTAGGATAACATAGAATTTGCGTAACCATACCATAAATAAATCCTAGAGAATATTTCATTCATCAACAATTGTAACACACTTTTAACATATTTGAATGCCCTCAAGTCACTCCCTTAATGGAATATGAATGGACAACACCCCGTATAATTGCTCTGTAATAATCCAAAGATCAACGATCGTATAATAAGATCTGAATCAGTTTGATCTACCTAAATTGTATATAATATGGTGTTAATTTGATGGGGAAAAAAAGAACTATACCTTTCACTATCAATGGATCTCTACCATTCATGGAAATATTATTATCAATGGAATAAATTTGGACTAAACCTTGACTATGTTCTATCTATACATGACTCCCTTAAGAGACATCACCCAGCTATTATAACCTCACCTTCCCTTGGGCACCAATAAACCATCTACAACCTGAAATAATGAAGGATACCAAACTTCCAAACTAATTATGCACTTCTAGCCTTGATCCAAAACCCCATGTTGGAAAAAAAAAATTTCTCACCATCCAAACATGGTGTTTTTTCACATAATATCTCAATGTGACCCATATCCCAATAGTAATGGAACTATTTCAGCTATATGTCTTAATCTTGTCGAATATTCCCAGACTAGCCACATTAATATCATAGAGCTAATCCTCTCCCTCTTCAAATAATTAACAAACCCAAGCCTATATGACTTTTCTATCTTCACCCTATTGAGACTCATCAAAAATTCACTTTATACTATCTAAATACCCACTCTTATCACCCAAAAAATAATCATGGCTCTAATATTTTTTACATAGAATCTAGATCTCCTCTAAAATAAGTTCATGATTTATACCCTTGAGAAGGATTTCAATGGGAAGAAATTCATCCAATACTAAATATAATTCCTAGGATATCCTTAAAAAGCATTACCCTAGTGGTCTCATCACCCACCAATATATGTTAAAACCATAAATATTGGTACAAATAGTGGAAAAATCAATTACCATCATTCCCCCATAACAAGATTTATAAACTCTGTATCCCTATCTTTCACGGTATTTAGGTGTAAATGACCAAGAAAACATCAGTAAATTTTTTGATGACAATCATATATAATGTCATACAAGAACCAATATCTTAAACCAATTCTTAGATGGTACTCCAATCATATAGAAAATAAGATTCTCATACCTATCAAGGTGTGTCTCAAGAAGGATGAACATAATCTATATAAAATCTATCCAAAACATAGTATCCTCCATTCTACTCTCACTCACAAAGAGTGGTGGATTATATAGTTGGAACTCGTGATTTAAGGATAATAAGATCAAACCAACTCTCAGTTTCCTATTTCCTATCATCTATAACACTAATAGAACACTCTTTAAGAGCTCTTGATCGATTAAAAAATAGGCACAAAAAGCATCTTGAACTCCACTACATGTAGGGTAAACTATTCCCCACACTTTCTGAAAATAATGAAAGGTATCTACTTTATAATATTTAAACAATTCTAATTTCATGACTTAGATCCCAATTCTATCATAGATCTAGATATCATAGTTTAGGGTTGGTAATAAAAGGAACACATCAATCTACCCTAAACACATACTCTATTTTACAAGGTTCTAACATATTTTTTCTTGATTTTTTTGAATATAACCACTAATAGGTTAGGTATAACTCCCATATATAATAACACAACATTCATATTGTATCAATAGTATATTTCAGTAAACATGGGTCATTATGTCGAGTGAAAAAAATGATTTTATATAGGAAAACTCTATATAAGATTTGATGACACATTAAGTAATTTATCCCAACATCATAACCAATAACTAATAACATAAAATAATATGGTTGTACTGTGAGATATATATATAGAAACGGATATATGAACACATTCTCTATGTCAACCCTATTCTATGAATAAAAAGTAATAAATAAAAAATAAAAAATCATATCATGAAAATCAATAAACCATAATACTGAAAAGTAAAAAAAATAGATGAGGAACAAGGTCTATACTAATATCTAAAAACACCTTTTTTGTATCTACCATATCCCAATAGTTATAAAAAATTAAAACAAGGCTTTGATAAAACATCATAATGTCCCCCAATCTAATTCACCTCTACCATGATTGAATCAAGGCACTCTAAACCTTATGCATTCCTCCTCTATTCCAAAAGATGCAAACTAGCAATGAGGTTTGATAGATATCATGGGGAGACTATACTATTTATAGTACATAAAACTATAAATCATATCCAAAGAAGTATCTTTAGTGATCATCATAATATAATGTTAATATAATGATATCAATCAAATCTATGTTGAATTTGTGTATAAATAACATCATATATACTAAAATAAAATGTCTTTTTATTTGTTAAATGGGTTACAAAATAATAACATGATATCTCATGGAATATAATATATAATAGGGTCAAAGATAAAAAAAATAAAAATATGAATGAAAAACCAATCCCGAATCCTAGCCTAATCCCATCTCACAACTCTGACCTAGCTCCACTAGTTCAACCATCCATAGAAGCAGGAGCATTAGCCTTACCTACATCCAAAAACATGAATTCTTATTGGCTACCAACGATATTGAGTAATTTTTTCTTACATATCAGTAGAAAACCACAAATGGTATCCCAAAATATTCAATTAAATACAAGTTCATACTCAATATGGAATTATAATAAATTAAAAAAACATAAACAACTTATAACATCAGGAAACTCTTATCTACATAACCCATATTGGACCATAGCTTTTTTTCGAAAATAGAATAATATGATACACTCAACATATGAACACACCATGAGAATGAGTGATGTATCACTACACATATCAAAATCACGGTGAATGAGAAAGCACCATAAAATACACTAGGTGATTAATACTTCATCATCAAGGTCCAACTAGGTGAATGATCCATCACCAATACAATATCAATAATGAATGAGACATTGTCTTGTGAATGAGGCATAAAAAATAATTATTTAATGATACAACACCACTACACGTGATGATGTGGATGATAAACCTCCAATTACAACCCCTGGGTGGATGAAACACCTCCAAGATAACTCCTCGGGTGGATGATGCACAAACTCATTCAATCTCTCGGGTGAACGATATACTACTAACCCAAACACTTTATATGGATGATACACAACTAGTAAAACTAATTATCTAGATAATGAGCCACCAATATTAATCATTTTGATGGATTATATAACATAGATAATGATCTCTAAGTGAATGTTATAAAAACAGTCACAACTTCTAGTTGGATGGAATATTATCACTAACCATGTCCATGTGGATAATGCACCATCAATACGTCAACTACATAGTGAATGATTTATCATTGTATTCACTAAAGTGGAAATGATACCACCATAAAAAATTATGGAGGGTAATGTACCGTAAATCTATTATAAAATAGAATTACTTATCATATTTCAATAACACAAATCATTCACAGTATTTAATGCATTAATGGTCATGATCTCAAAAGCAATAACCCACAAAATGTCTAATACTTAGGCTAGATTACACATATCATATCATGTTCTCTCAGAATTCCATACCAGGTAATGCACGAAGACACTACACAAGGCTCATAATGTTATATATCAATAGTATATCATGTATTCCAGGTCAAAAATCAGTGTTCCATAAGACATCTAATAAAGAAAACAGTCGATGATGACCATAGAATCAATGCACACTACTCAAGAGACCTATCATATGCCAATCAGATTCGATTTATAAAATATAGAGAATTCAATTTAAATCAACTACTAGGTCATGTACTAAAAATTTTGTATCCCTTATTTCATACAACTCATTTCAGATGAGTAAATATCAATATAAAAGCATGGGACCACCTATAAAGACCTAGAATATTACTTCTCATTGGAAACCATACTTGATTTGTCCTTAATTAGTTGTTTATGAAAAATATGTTAAAATCACTAAAATTTGGAATATTTGAAAAAAATAGGATTATTTAGTTATAGAAACAATGATATGACTCAAATGTAGTTTTTTCTGTTCCTATAGAAACTCCTTACGGTAGATGGGATAAAGATTGATATACAAATGACAGAGATCCAAATCGGGGAAGTGAAGAATGAGAGGGAGGGGGGAGGGGAAATATTCCCTTCACCTTTAAAAAATGAGGGAATAACTCATTTATTGAAATTTAAAATCTATCTATATTAATTAAATAATTTAAAAAATGACACAGGCTTCTACTGGAATGATGGTGGAACTCACTGGAACTCTAATGGCCTAACAAGGTACCAAAGCACCACTAGTGTACTCCCTCTGGTAGTAGAAGTACCCACTATATACTCCGCTGGAACTTCAATTGACCCCCACTATATTTCTAATGGTAAATATACTACTTTATAGATTTATTCCCCGTATAATTTTCTTGAAATGTGGGAATAAGCCTCCTTTGACCCCTCCTGCAACTAAAATGTGTCCAAATACACTATGTATTATAGAATTTAGATCAAGATCATACCTCATAAATATGTAGTGTGTTATAATATAAAATATAACATTATTATCATTTCTCCTTCACCCATCAACTATTAACAACTATTTATTTTATATTACACTATAACCAATGATTATGGTTACTTTGGTCTTCATGTTTTACCTTCTACAATGATTGCATATAACTTTAAAAATTTGGATATAATACATTTTTTACTCTTCTAAGACTTCCACTATGATATAAATCACCATACCATTGAACATAGGGATCCATCTAAACTCATCATTATTCCTTAATCTCAAAAAAATATTGAACTATGATGAATTTCCCATTTTTTTGGTCCATGATGTGGTCTACCTATCTACGTGATGCAATCTCTCTTCCCATCAGAAACCATATTCTATATATCTCCCAAAAATTATATATAATATCCTACTTATTTCAATACTATTATATATTCGAATAGATATTTTTTATTCCTTCTAAATTCCTTCCATGATAGATTCATCCTTCATCATACTTCTCATCTTCACTTCTTTAATTCTATTTCTAACCCTTTCTTATTAAGCCACTAAATCCTGGACGTTTTCAAATTATTCATATAGTCATAATAATGACTTTAATACTTACTCTCCAAATTCCAAAATTCATTTCATTATCATATATATACACCAATTCCATATATGAAAGTGATATTCCTTTCATTATCATAACATTATCTATTCACCAACACACAACCTTTAGGTTGCTACCCTTCTTCCCCTTTCAATATTTTCCCAATTATAACCATAATTATATTTATATTGAAACACAAAACCTCTCAGAAATATCCCTTTAATTTAAAATAAATGAAACATTTATTTATAACATAACCAACACATTAATAGTGGTTTAATTAAAAAAATCTATCAAGATTGAATCATAAAATAAATACACCACACTATAAAATAAAATTGATAGGGGTGAGACCCAAAAGGACATTATACCAATAATAAAAAAATACATATTACACCTAAGATAAGGTTTTATTATTATAATGAATAGGGTATTAAAAAATGTATGTTCTTAAATAAAAACTCATTTCCAATATATGAGAAAAGAAGAAAGAAGTGTAGAATTATATAAATTCATTATATTTTTCATGGATATATTTTTTGTAAATGTTACGGGTATAAATATAATAAATTTATTGTCATATAGGAAAAAAATATTCCAAGGGATATGAAAAATGGTCAAACTTTATCATATAGGGAGTCATCTGGCAAGTAGAAAGATGAATAAAAATTCAAAACATTGAAAGATGAGGAATATCCATTATATCTGACATAAGAACATGATTTTCAAAAATAAATGGAATTAAAGTAACCCATATAGATGGAAAATAATATTTTTTACAAGGATTAAAAAGGGAATATTTTTACAAAGTAAAATGATAGAGATGAAGGTTGGATTCTTGATAGTATGTCAACTTTTTAGATAATGGGAAATAATAATATCCTGAGGAATGTGACGTATGAAAATTAAATAGTTCTATGCTTTGGGAATAATTAATACTTGAAGATAATTGGATATATAAAAGAAAAATCTTATAAAATTATAAGAACAAGATGAGTTTATTGGTGGTGGAAGGTTATATACATAATCATTTAAACTTAATTCCATTATGTGACTCAAAACATTTTATTCATGTCACCAAGAGGAAATGTACTTTCAAAGTCAATTTTGGTACAATTATGATGTCAATAATTTAGATAAAAGGGTTTCTCATCCTTGTTAGTAAAGAATAAGGAATATTATTTCTTACAATGTAATATGTAACTAGATCTTAACACAAATGTATGGTTCATTTGATCAAAAATACATGGAACGCTTATAAAATATGAAGACACTGAGGAATTACATCGGATTACATGTGATCATACTCAAATATATGTGATATTTTAAAAATAATAATGATCATTATAAAAATTTAAAATTTAAGGATAAGAATAAATCTAGGTTTCTTAAATTGGTGCATGTGGATGTTTGGGTGATGATAACCTTGAGAGATATAGACATAAAAATGTACTATAGGATGGTATGTATTAGAGTGATTACTTCAAAAACTGAGGCATTAAATTACATAGAACATTGTTACTAGTTTTCTGAAAAATATTTGTGAAGAAAAATATAAAATTCTTAAATTATGTAGTCATGAATTTTACTATTATAAAGGTAGAATATTATCTCAAAAAATATAATATAAGGCACCAAGTTTTAGTGGTGATAACTCATAATAAAATAAATGTTTGTTAGAGGATAAACTGAATAATATAAAACATATATTTAATGATGCTTATTAAAGAGGAATTACTAAAAATGTTTTTTAAGGAATTAGCCTTTAATTCGATGTATATAATTGAAATATATTTTTTTCTTCCCATTGAAGAGAATACCTCATGAGTGTAGGATTGCAATGATGAATATAGATTCTCAATTCCAATAGTAGGGGTGAATTGTATACTTTAAAAAATTACTTTGGAACCTTGAAAGATGATAATTTTTACAAAGATAAACTAGGTAAATTCACAAGACCTCTTATTTCTACAAACATTCTTGATTCTAGAAATGTGGTTTGGGAAATAAAACATAAGACAAGTTTTCAAAGATAAATATTATAAATTAGAGTATATAGAATATTACTAATTAGATTACAATTATAAGATAGTTATACTTTCCTTATCAATCAAAATGCAGCGAAAAACAAACATGAAACAATACAAGTAACAAGTAAGAAATCGTTTAACCAAAAGAGAAGGGTATCCAAAAACCTTGGATAATGGTCCCTTGATTTATACTTTCATGAAAGTCTGTCTTACCCACACAAGGTAAGCCCTCGATATGAATATCAGATTCTGTCTTGCTATCCTCACAAGCCCTCAAACTTCAAGGTAGTCGGAACCTCTTTCTTCCTATCCCTGGAAGCCCTCTAATGTACTCAGCAACATTCAGAGTCGCATGAAGCAATTCTAAACAAGATGTTCAGTACGCACAAATCATGAAATTATCTCTCTAGAAATCACTTCATCATGTAATCTCTATAGTTCTAGAACAACTAGTTGTTGTGATCTCGTTGAAATGATATCCTATTTATAGGCACATCTTCAACGGTCAGCTCCCTCCTCCAATGGTCATATTTTTCATTTATTTGGTAGGGACATGTAAATGTGTCACTCAAACAATGGTTAGTTAGTAACAGAATACATGACATCATTTTATAACTCAAATAAGAGTAAGAAAAAAATTGTTGCTTAACCAAACTTATTTTTCAGAGTCTTAGAAAAAATAAAAGTACATATTCTAACTAAAAAACCATTCGGTGTCTATAAAACTTGTATATTCAGATTATGTCTTCAAAAAAATTAGAAACCTGAATTCTATAAAATTCCATAGTCTAAATTTCATTGAAATTCAGTGTCTGAATTCATAGAATTAGGAGTACGAATTTACAAGAATTCAGAGTCTGAATTCATAGAATTCGGGGTCTGAACTCAGAAAGTTCGGAGTCTGAATTTAGATAATTAGGAACTGGAATTCGGATCCTGAAAATAGAAAACTCTATATCTAATTATATATAAGATTATGAGGTGTTAGATACAAAACCTAATTTTATAATTAGAAATAAAATTAGTTAGGTTTAGTGAAATTATGATATGAACAATGAAAACATGGTAAGGATAAATTTTCCTTGGGTAAAGAAAATCTTCCTCTTGAATTATTAAGGAAAATAAAAATTTCCTTAAGATAGAGTGTTTGTGATTTTAAAAACATGAAGGAATGGAAAAGTCATAATGAAACCTTATTGACTCAACAATGAGAAATGTGGAAAAGGTAGAAATCAAACACTGGAATATTTTTTAATTTTTTGAATCAAAAATTTCATTATAAATAAATAATGGATCCACCATAATTTTAAAACATGATGGAGTGAAGGTGTTTTTATAGGTTATTCTTCAAAATAGAAAGTCCAATTGATTTTTTGAAAAAGTCTAAAAATATAAATGGATATTAGAATGTCACTATAGTAGAAAATTAAAAAATCATTGCAACAAAATAGTGAAGAGTTTCCTAAATAATTGTATAGAAACCCAATATTTTCATAAAATAATATTACGTCATATTTTATAAATATTCATTTCAAAAAAACTTATTCCTAAGGACCATAATAGTTTATTTCCTTTGGAAACTTGGAAACATAATTTTTTGACTTGGTGAAATATCTTCAATGTATCCCATAAAGATCTTCCCCTTCAATACTCATACATTGTAACACCCTGAAATTTTTATGAGATAGATTATTTTTAATTTCTTTGATTTATTTTAATGTACACTACACCAAGATAATATTTCTCAACATGCAACATCGGATTATATTTCTGTATACACAACACTATTTTTGGAATATATTACAGACAATATTAAGTTATTTTGATAAAATTCATTTCACCCAAGATTGTGTTTAAGAAAATATCTTAATATTATTATGTTACCATATAAACAGGAAATTATATGGAGGGTAAGAAAAGTATTAACTGAATTATGAAAATATGTTTTACACGTATATATATATATAATAATTTTTTAGTGGTAAATTATTTATAAATGAAAATAAAACCCTTTTAAATAAAAAGAAATGATTTTTGAAAAACTATTTAAATGAAAATAACAGAGTTTATAAAATAATAAATTCACTCCAGGTGAATTTTATTAATGAAATATATATATGTAATATATTCAATATAATTTTTAAAATTATTCTTATTGGTTTTATAAACATGGTATATGAAAAAATTCTATTTTTTAGATTAAAGAATCATTTTTCAAAAAAATATTGTTTTTCCACCTTTTTATGGTACACCCATTTAAAATCTAGTTTTCGACACTTTTTATATTCTATTTGAAAAAATGAACTTCTTCTTTGGAATCTAGATATAAAAATTTACATTCTATCAATTTATTATATTTTTATGATAAGTTTCAAGCTTTAATAAATAGTAAAAATATAATAAATTTTAATTAAAAATAGATTTTTTCATCAAATTAATTTATATGGATCAGTTATAATATTTAATGGTTTAAGATATAAAGATATTATATTTTAATTATTTAATATAATTTAGGTCATTGGTATTAATTTTACCTTGAGTTTATATGTAAAATAATTTCAATCCTTTGCAAGTTTTAACTTTTAAAACTTTTTTCCCATTCAGAAAATGGGATTAATTATAAATTAATTAATGTAGCTTATAGGTTTTGAATTATTAAAAATGGATTCCATATTTTTAATTAGTATTTCCAAATTATGTAAATATTTTTCTTTTATTTTTGGGTATTACGAATAGTAACTTCAGAAATTTTTTAATAAAACGGTAAAAAGGTAAATTAGGTAATTAAATGTAAGAATAATATTATAAAATTATACTAAAACTTGTAGTAATATCATTGAATGAGTTTTTTCTGACCAAAATCATCCTTGGGTTAAAATGATATCCCTTTCTTTCCACTTGGATGAGATTAGAACATTTAATATATTTTATTTAATGAAAAGTTAAATATGTCTTACTCAAATTTTAATTACTATATAATTTTTAATATAAGGTAATACAGAAGATATGTTAAACTATAAATACTCATTTTAAAGATTCTCTTTTTTATCATGGTAATTTATTTTTAATTTTTAGGATATAAATAATTATCTTAAAGGATTATACAATAATGATGGAGAAATTATTAAATTGATGAAAAATAAATTAAATAATATTACTTAAAATGATAATAACCGTTAAAAGACGAAAATCCTTGAGAAAATATTGTTTGTTGAGTATATATCGACCATAATCATTCAAGGGTCTAACTACTTACCATTCAGTGCTATATGGAAAATATTATGACACTTATAATATTTTATTTAAAGTGATTTAATAGTTCTCACAATCATGTTGTAATAAATATAACATTTTTACTATAGGATTTTCCAGAAGATATATTTAAATATAAATATTCATATTAAATCTATAAGAGTTATCTTCATCCTTTTATTTTATTTTTAATTTTTACCCAACAAATAATTGTATGAAATAATTACACAAAACCAATGTAGGAATTATTTTATTAATGGGAATATAAAATTAATGTTATTAAAAATATTAAAATAAATATAATTTAGGATAATTAATATATGCATAAAATTATCTAGATGACCTTGACCCATTAGATATATAATAAAAAAATTTTTTAGGATAACATCTTATCTTGATATTTTTTAAAAAATAAATAAATTTGATAGTGCCAAAATTGACACTATTGATTGTTAATCAAAATGATGTTTTATTAAATTATTTAAAAATTATAATAAATTTTTTTAAAGAAAAAATAATTATTATATTGTTTTAAATGTTAAAAATTTTCATTTTATGTTCTAATTGACCTTAAAGAAGTAAATATTTCTCTCTTTTAATATTTATTAATTTGTTACTTTAGTTAAAATAAAATAAAACAAGTAATGCTTATTTAAAACGATAAAATTTACATTGATAGAAAAAGTTTTCTACAATTTATTGTTTGATGAAACTACAAAATTATCTCATCTCATCTTTTAAAATATGAAATATTGGAGGTTTTTTGATGTGGTTTGATTTTATTATAAATTAATATTTTTGGAGATTACAAAAGTTCCCATCACCTCAATTATAAAAGGGAACCCCCTCCCTCACTTATTCACTTTAATTTTATTCTTAAATCTCTGTCATACCCTACTGATTTACCTTATCAACTTCCCTAGTCACATTCTAGAGGTTTTTTATTCTCAAAATACCAACTCTAGTGCCTTTAAGAAGATATCTAGATGCAGCTCATCGAAGAATATGTTATTTCCTCAACCAATTCATTCAAAAAAATTCATCATATACTTACTATTTCTTGAGTTGTTTAAATTATAATGTAACAAATATAGTATAATTTATATACTAAAATTTTATTTTGATTATGGAAAACCCACATTCCACCTTCTAGCCATTCTACAAAAAAGGAAATCACCATGCATGCGTACGTACGACTAATCATCTCCACACCATGGTGTAATCTATTTTTCACCACCACATTACATGGATGGGTATAATGATGGAAATAATAACTATATATCATTAATATAACATGATATGTATTTTGGAAAAAAATATATACCATCCACTTCCATACAATTTTAACAATTATGGGAATGATATTGTCGCTTACGATCTACTATCTCCACAATTCGATGAGATTAATTCTACATGATTTGCATTAAATAATAATTATATTAAAGTATTGAATGAATATATATGTTTTATATTATGTTAATATCATTTTTTGATGTTATAACTATGGCATAAGAATGATAACATTGACTTATTCAACAAAACATGCATAAGAAAATGAAATAGTTAATACCAAAATAATAAGTAATAATGAAATGTTATTAATAAAGATATAATACTATGATCATATATGATCATATATGATATCATAAAAATTACTATGATTTTTGAAAAACTCAATGAAATTATTAAAATCATTATACAGGAAGTTCATATATATGAAATGGATATCATACCTAAGGTAATGGATAATTTTTCAATATCATTATTATCAAAGATTGTTTATATATAAGTATTTAATGGACTTTACCATTTTTTCAAAAAATTCTTGAATAAAATATTTTACTATTTTCCTATGGATATTTAAAGTCATTTTTACCCATTTTAGACTTTTTTACTACACAGTCTAAAAATAATCCTTCTTTCTTTTAACAAACGAGGCACTTTTTGACTTTTCCACCAACAGTACGAGAAGAATATTTTTTTAACTTTTATTGAATGAAAGGGTATTTATGAATTCGTAACTTCTTTTTTCCATGATTATTTATTTTTAAACTTTCAAAGTTGTTTTCTGAAGAATTATTTTCATTTAATTTTTTTTTTTGGAATTTTGATAAATGAAAATATTTTTGAAGAATAAGGAATATTTTCAAATTTAATAAATTTCAAAATTTCTATCAAAAATATTTTCTATCTAGGATAGAATTATTTAATAGGGTTATATTTCAATTATAATACCTCTATTATTCCTATTATTTTATTACATTTATGATGGAATGTTATTTAAGAAATACATTTTTTTTATATGGATTATGTTATGATGGATTGATTTTTAAGAAACCCTTTTTATTCTTTGGATTATGATAAGATGAATGATTTATGTTTTTGTGTCACATGTAATAATGATTTCGTTATGATATGGTTGGGACATTTATCTACATCTAATACATTGTGTAAAGATTTTTATCACATGAGATAGACAGTAATGTAATGGGTAATGATATTGGATCAGTAAGACTGGGCGGGAATGGGAAATGATCTAGGATTAATTATACAAGAATGAAAAGGGAAATGATCTATGTTCAGTAATACTGGGCTGGAATGGGAAGAAAAACTAGTTCTGTAATACAAGGTTAGAACTAGGAGTGATATATGTTCAGTAAAATAATTGTTTCACTGTTATTGTCTTGGTAATGAGCCTTAAATAATATGGAAATGTTTTTCTTTGATTATGTGTTTTCAACAAATCCATGTTTTATTCCGATACTATTTTTTCGTGAATCATATTCCTGTATGATTTATGCCTTCTGAACATCCAAGATTTATTTCATGATACCATATTTAGATACATGTTTTTATAAAGTTATGTTCATGTTTTTGCATTCATATGTTCATGTTCTGTTTTATATTTTCCTTGTTTAACCTTACTAAGAATCTGAGCTCACAATTTTCATATGATATATTTTCCCTAAGATATAAAGAATGGTTTTAGGTAGGAAAACTAAAGGAGAATATCATTATGGTATATTTTGAATATCTTTCACTAAATTAGAATAATGTATTCCGTGTTTCCAAAGACACTAAACTAATACTATCTTTGGGAGTGTGTTTGTGTAATTTATTAATTATTTTGAAAAATTAATATAATGTTCATGTACGTCAATCATGGAAATTAGAGTTGGTATTAGAGTAAATTTTTAGTTAACATTTTGAAACTAGGTTAAGAAAAAATCAGTGATATCCATAGAGATATTTCTCTGTTTTTTTCTAGGGGTGTCCCTAAGGATTAGTTTATGTAAAGGTTACAATCCTAGAATTTGGATAACCATCATTAATAACCTATGATTAAATATATAGTGTCATAGATTCAAATATTATAAATAATTTACCATGGTTATGTGATATTCATCTACGATAATGGTTTATTACACATTTCTTTCTAGTCAAAGTACATAGTCGAAAATAGATATAACATGGTTAACATTAAATGTTTCAGATGTGGAATGTTTGGGAATTATGAAAATCAATTTCCTAAGTGGAAATCTAATGAATAGATTCATGAAGGTTGTATGATAATTGGATATACTACTGAGGATAAAGATATTATAAGTGACATGTGAAAGGTATGGGATGTTCTAGCATTATTGTTTACATTAAAGCTAATAATCTTGGTTACATTAAGGTTGAGGAACCTTAAGACAAGATTCATATTTTTGGAAACACTAAGATAATGGATCCTGAGTAATGGTTTAAGAATAAATTTTGATGATTAAGGTGTATATGTTTCAGAATTAAATGATTATGTTATACGAATCATGAAATATATAAGTGTTTTTATTAAAAAAATTCATTAAGGATTGAAAATAATATGTTTAATTGTTCTAAAGACCTAGAAAAGTGATTTAAGGGTTTGGTGATATATTTGGAGAACACATGATTAATGGAAATGTAAACATTAATATTTCCCTTATATTAAGCTAATGATTTTTGGATAAAGATATTTTGGATATGAATAATTAAATTGGATGATACTAGTTTATTGGGAACTAAGTATGGATTTTTTTTCAAGAGGGTTATGCTATCATGGATGAAGTATACCACTTTTTGGGACCTATGAAATATATCCAATAAACATTAGAATAAGGAAACATGCATATTTTTAATAAGGATTTATGGTAAATTATTTTATTACCATGTTTCAAGAGAATATGTGATTTTGGTATTTACATGTATAGAATGTAACAACCAAGACCTGCCTTATGAGACATAGAATATAAATGTTAGGAGGAGTTAGAGAACCTATTTATAAAGTTTTGTATTTTTAGATTTCATAACGATTGTAAGGTTATCAATTTATGGAAATTTTAAGGTAATCTTTGGATGAAATTTTTTAGAATAAAGTATTATCACACCATAGGTGGACTTATATATATTTTATAGCGTATTCAAACATTTTTATTGTGATAATGACAAATGGAATGAACTATGAGTATATTTATGGATTGCATGATCTGGTAATGCTTTAGGAATGAAAAACTCTAATTCATTTTATTGAAGATGATATAGAGTGGAAATTGTTCAATTTATGACCAATGGTGAGATTTTACTGAATCAAGTATGTATATATTCTCATGAAAACTCTCCAAAATTATTAAAAGATATAGTGATGTAAAACAGCATCCTATTATCATAATTTATTATGATATTAATGACCTCATTAGTGATTATTTAGTTTATGGTTCTTTTATTGTTAACTTTCTATAGATCACCCACTTCCTTGTGATCAGCGATCTTTATCAATCTCTATGATTATTTACTCTTTTCCTCTATTCCAAAATCTACACCTGCGTTCTCCTGTGTAGAGACCTAGTTATAATTTACTTTGGGTAAATATTATTTTCCAACAATTCCATTCTAAAAGGAAGTTTTTGAATCCATTTTTATGATATGGGGTTCTATGAAATAAACATTAAAGTATTAATAATTTTAATACCAAGATGAATTTTGTGGGTGAAATTCATTTTTAGTAGGGTAGAATGTAACACCCTAATAATTTTTTGAGATATATTCCTTTTAATTTCTTTTTGGTCTTTTGATTTACTATATACCAAGATAAGATTGCACTACATAAAATGTCATTTTATCTCATGATATATGAAATATTATGATTAGCTTGTGTTACACACAATTTCAATATATTTTAATAGAATACATTTCAAAGAAGACAGTGTTTAAGCGAACAACTAAATTTTATTATTTTACATTATAATAAAGCCATTATAATGAAGTGTATGAAAATTATTAATTGGATTATTAAAATATGTTTTAAACATATATATATATATAATTAATTCTTTGTTGAGTAATTAATTATTAATTAAGACAAACCCTTTTTTAAAAAAGGAAAATGTTTTCTGAATAAACTATCTAAATGAAAATAAGTGAGTTTATAAAATAATAAAATCACACATTATGGATTTTATTAATGAAATATATATATAATATATTAAATATAAAGTTTAAAATTCATCCCATAGGTTTTCTAGATATATAATATTTGAACAAATTAAATTTTTTAAATAAAATAAATATTTTTCAGCAAATGTGGTTTTCATCCTTTTGATGGTAAACCAATTTAAAATAAAGTTTTTAAGACATTTTTTTATAATATTTAAAAAATTAAACTTCTTATGTGGAGTTAATATATAAAAATTTAATTTGGATGAATTTTTTATGTTTTTACGATAAGTTTTAGGTTTTGATGAATAGTAAAAATATACTAAATTTTAATTGAAATAACTTTTTTCATCAAAATAATTTATAACATTAAGTTGTATTATTTAAAGTTTTTTAAATATAAATAGATTATATTTTTATCATTTAATATATTTTATGTCATTGGCATTAATTTTGCATTGATATTAGATGTAAAAACATTTCAATCATTTTCATGTTTAACTTTTAAAACTTATTTTCAAATTCCAACAAGAGGATTAATTTTAAATTAATTTCTGCAAATTTTGTGTATTTAATTTTGAAAAATTGATTATATATTTTGAATTAGTGGGACCAAAATATTTAAATAAATTTCTTTTATTTTTTTCATTATGAATAGAAATTTTCATATTTTTTTATTAATACGGTAAAAATGTAAATTGGGTAATTAAGTGTAAAATTGATATTATAAACTTACCCTAAAACTTGTCCTAATATAATTAAATGAGTTTTATTAATCATAAATCATCCTTGGGACAAAATGGTATCCTTTTGAATCCAATTTTATGAGATCAAGACATTTAATATATTTTATTTAAAGAAAAACTAAATATGAATTACTTTAATTTGAATAACTATGTCATTTTTGATGTATGGTAATATAGAAGATATGTTATAATATAAATAATATTTTGAAATATAAATTTTTTTATACATCATTGGAATTTATTTTTAATTTTTAGGGTATATATAATTAGTTTAAATTATTATACAATAATGATGTTGAAATTACTATACTGGTGAAAAGGTAATAAAATAATATTAATTAAACTGATTATAACCATTCCAAGACAAAAACACGTGAAAAGATCTTATTTTTTGAGTATATGTCCACCATAATCATCCAAGGTCAACATATTGACCATTTTGATTCATATGATAGAAAAATTGTGGCACTTATAATATTTTATTTAAAGTGAGGTCAATGTTGTCACATTCATGTTTTAATAAATATAAAATTTTGAATATGGAATTTTCCAGAATATATATTCAACTATAAATATTAATCTGTAATATAGAATAGTTATCTTCGTCCAAGTACTTTTTTTTGTTTTTTCCCAAAAAATAGTGTTTAAATAATTACACAAAACTAAGGTAGTAATTATTTTATTAATGGAAATATCTAATTAATGTTATTAAAAATATTAAAATAAATGTAATTTTGTATAATTAATATATACAAAGAATTATATAGATGACCATGATGAATTAGGGATGTAATAAAATATTTTTTTAAGGATAAATTCTTATCATGATATTTTTTTGGAAAAATAAATAAATTGAATAGTGTCAAAATTAAAACTATTGATTATTTTAAAAAATAATTTTTTGTTAAATTATTTAAAAATAAAATTACATTTTAAAAAATTTATATAAAATAATCATTATATTGTTTAAAATATTCTAAATTTCCTATTTACATCTAATTGACATAAAATAAGAATATATTTGTATCTTTTAATATTCATTAATTTGTTACCATAGTTAAAATTAAATAGAATAACAAAGGGTTAATTAATGTGATAAGGATTGCATTGAGAGAAACATTGTCTAAAATTTATTGGTTTATGATATTATAACCCTATCTGATTTAATATTAAAATATATGACATTTTATAGTTTTTTGTATATAGATTGAGTTTATTATAAAATAATATTTTTGGAGATTCTAAAAGTGTTCCTCACCACAATTCTAAAAGGGCACCCATCCCTCACTTCTTCACTTTACATTTTTCCTTAAAACTCATCAATTCTCTACCCATTTCCCTTATCAAATTCACTAGTAACATTATAGATGTTATTGTCTTCTGAAAAGTCCTTCTCTAGTTCCTTTAAGGGGATATCTAGAGGGAGTTCCTTGAATAAGAGATAATTTCATCATCCAATTCTTCCAAACTTATTTCTTCTTCTAGATACTCTTGATGAGTTGTTTCCATTATAAAGTAAGAAATATAGAATTATTTTAATATTTATATGTTATTATGATTATGGAAGAACCATATTCTACCTTCTATCCATCTTATGAAATATGAAATCATTGTGCATTCCTACATACGTCTTACCATCTCCACGCCATGGTGTAATTTGTTTATCACTGCCACCGTACATGGATGGGTATAATGATGGAAATAATTACTATGAATGATTATTATAAAATTATATGGATTATTTAGAAAAATATATATCATCCAATTCAATACCATTTCAAAATTATAGTAATGATATCGTCACTTGTGCGTACGTACGACCTACCGTCTCCACGATGCAATGAGATTAATTCTACATGATATCCACTAAATCATGTTTATTTAAATATTGAAAATGAATAAATATGATATATATTTTATTAATATCATTTTCAAATGATATAACAATGACCTTATAATGATAACTATGACTTATTCAACAAAACATGTATAATAAAATGAAACGGTTAATACCAGAATAATGAGTAATAAAGAAATGTTATTAACAAATGGATTATAATATGATCATATATGATATCATACAAATAATTATGATTATGGAATAAGTAAACTTAATTATTTAATTCATTACACATGAGTTTTGGATAAATACAAAGGATATCAGACCTAAGGTAAGGGATAATTTTTTAATCTCATTATTTTCTGATATTGTTTATATATTGGTATTTACTGGGGTTTATTTTTCATATATGTCCATGTTTTATAAAATTTATTGCATAAAATGCTTTAATAATTTCCTATGTTTTTTATGTCATCATTACCAATTTTTAAATTTTTACAACACGGTTTTAATAGAATCATTCTTTTGTTTTCCAAACAAGGCATTTTAAGACATTTCCAGAAAAAGTACACGAATAATTTTTTAAAAAATATATAGCATGAATAAATTTTTACACCTTCATAATTCCTTATTTTTTAGGAAGATTCCTTTAAAATATTTCATATTTTTTTCTAAGAAAAAAATTTCTTTTAAAAATTGTGTGGAATGTTCAGAAAAGAAAATAATTTTTGAAGAAGAAAGGATATTTTCTCAAAAATTAATTTCAAATGATCTGTCAAAATTATTTTCTATATAATATAGAATTATTTAATAAGTTTATGTTTCAATTATAATATCCCTATTATTCATATTATTTTATTATTTTTTCAATGGAATGCTATTTGTGAAATTCATTTGTTTTCCAGGGATTATGATATGATGGAGTGTTATTTAAGAAACCAATTTTAATCATTGGGTTATGCTATGATGAATGATTTATGTTTTTTTGGAACATGTAAAATGATTTAATTATATGATGTGTGGGAACTATATCTCCATTCAATTCATTGGTCAAAGATTTATATCTCGTGAGGTAGACAGGAATGGAATGGGAAATGATCTCAGTTCAATAAGACAGAGCTGGAACATGAAATGATATTGTTTTAGAAATACCGGATTGGAATAGTAAATAGATGTTTGTTCAATAATACAGGGCTAGAATGATAATTAAAACTAGTTTAGAAATATAGGGTTGTAATTATGAGTGAAATCGGTTAATTAAAGGACTCTATCCACTATTATGGTAATAGTAATGAGACATGGATAACATGGAAATGTTTTTATATGATTATTTTGTAAAGACTAGGAAATTCCATGGAAATTTTTTTGTTTAATACATGGAAATTTTACAAGTCTGCGAAAACTGACGGTGCTTGATTCCAAGGCCCGGTGTGCCCGGAATCAATTTCTTATGTTTTGTTCAGGTACATTCACTTAACGTGTGAGCGGGATTTTATAACTTTTGAACCGATGCATGGAATTGAAATCTGCGGGCACCGTTGAACTCGTAGCGTCGGTGATTGCTTAGTGAGATCTTTACCGCAGTTGCGTTCTATCAAGAATGGAAGATTGTTTTGGGGTTTTAAAATAAAATTAAATAAAAATAAGGTGTGCTTATTTTATTTCTTGGTGGTTAAAACCTCCAAGTGGAGGTTGGAGGTGGGGCCCACCCGCACATAACATCCCTTGGGAGGATATCATTAGGTGGGTCCCACACAAGCTTTAACCCCCTTTTTATGCTCCATAAAGTGGGGGAACCCTTGAACTTCCCCCACTAATTAAATGTGCCAACCAACTTAATGAATTAATTGAACTCACTCTCATTTAATATATCATTTTGAATTCTTTTGAATTCTTTTAGCCAACAATTAAATGATGGGTTAGCTTAACCCATTATTTTTTGTTGGAACATTCTTTTTGTGTGGAGCTTTGGGGAACCCTTGTAGAACTTCATCCTCTCCAACGAAGAACGCGAAGAACACCATCTTCGACTTCTTCACGTCTAAACACTTTACAACACACGAGCTTGAGTATTGGGAGTACGTGATGAACGTGGTGAACGACGAATAATCAACCGCCTTTTCCATCTCCTTCATCAATGTACATCAAAACGAGGTAGGGGATTTGAGTTGATTTTATTCCCAATCATCGTCGTTCATTTTATGGTTTCAGAACCAATTGATAACACCATAACGAGGAGGGATCGGACACACGAACAAGGCCTGACCCTCCCCCTTTGATTATCCTTTTTTGATGACGATGAAGGCAGAGCAATGCGATCGGTGTCGGACTGGCCAGGAAGAGATCAACGGAGCAAGGTCGTCAGATCACCAAAAGGGTGTGGTGCCATCACGCAGCACAATCACGCCACGTGGAGGGCAGTAGGGGGCTTCGGTCATGCTGGACCGTGGCGGAGGGGACATGGTGCTATCGCGCCGCGCGAAGGAGATGGAGGCCATGCCACAGCAGAGGATGTGTGGCACTTTCACGCTGCATGGTGGAGCAAGACTGCAGTGCCGTCGCGCCGTGGCGGACGAGCCGAGGCGGTCGGCCTGGCCAGCTGTCGAAGGAGACGAACGGCCGGCCACAAGGCCATCCAAGAAGAGCGGGACTCTCAGGGTCCTGCATGACCTGGACCGGCACCCCCTGGCACCAGGTAGGGTTTCCCCCGAACGGCGAAGCGGTTCAGGTGCCAGGGGGTGTGCACCTCCCTCACTGGGTGCGGCTAGGGCGTGTCGTCGGGCCGCCCTGGCCCAGGCCCCCCTCGAGCGGGGCCGCCCTCACCCGGGCCGCCCTCGTGCCAGGCCACCCATCTGGTCGGGCGACCCTCGGCTGGGCCGACCTAGGGCTGGGCTACCTCCCTGGATCAGGTCGGGCCCTCGGACTAGGTCGGCCAGGTCGCACCGACTGGGTCGGACCGAACCGAGACCCGCTATGAACAGTTTACACTTCTGTCCGTATCTTGAGTTATGGGTGTCTGTTCAACGAACCATCTATAGAGATGGAAATCATAGAGCGATACGGTTCTTTTGGTATATAATACTTGAGGTTTGGTCACAATTGGGGTATGTTCATGTTGGATTGAACCTAAAAACCAACCGGGCCCCTGGAACGGAAATTCCAATAACTCACAGAACAGGAGTCTGATTGACGCAAAGTCTGTCATGTTGGGTTTCTTATGATGAGACGGAACTACATGATACATCAAATCAAGACTTCGTGGTATTTGATTTATCGACACTTCGCTCAAGGAGTGGACCCTCCAGGAATCGAGTGTGCTGTGTGCGGAAACCCTATGGTTGGCTGCGACTGAGATGATAGGATCCTACGTTGACCTACTACCGTACCAGGATCCTTCGTTGGTTCGATAGTGATGATACTGTACCAGGATCCTCCGTGGGTTCGACAACAATGAATTCTGTACCAAGATCCTCCGTAGGTTCGACAACGATGAATTTTGTACCGGGATCCTCCGTGGGTTCGACAGCGCTGATACTATTCCAGGATCCTATGTGGGTTCGACAGAGGATATGATTTAGTGGCCACATTTAATCATCTCTACCCCTCTACATGAGTTATATACCTGTGTGAGCTGAGTCTTGACCTTTAGTTTTTATCATAGAGATGATTGTCTATACTTCCTTTGTTTAATGAGTTGTGTTTGGGTCATGTGTTGGAGTTGGACTGTGATTGGTAACTTAGGTATATGTATGGGCATATACCTATGTAGGAATTGTTGATACTTCATGATTGTATCTTACTAATGTGGTTTATACATAGTGAATTCTAGGAGACCTTAGGGGGTCTCAGGGTCCTTTACTGAGTTTTTTTATACTCAACCCTGCATGGGCTTCACCCGCACCTTGTTGTGTTCTGTGCAGACAACGGTTAGCAGTGATCGAGACTGAGGGTGACGGACAGGAGGCTGCTCAGAGTTGGACTAGACGGGACGTACCTAAAAACGATTTATTTGAGATCTGTACCTACCCATTAGGTAGGATTAAAATGTTTTTAATATTTTAATGTCTTATTATATACTCCCTTTACTGATTTTATATGAAATGTGCATAATTTTTATGAAATATTAATTTTTTAATATTAAGTATAATTTTTAAGCATTTTTTGAAGTAGTCCAATTGAGTCAGTTTACAATTTTAATAATAACTATCACTATAATAATCTAAAATGTGTGGTTCTTATTATATAGGATTCTCCTTTAAATATACAACATTTCATTAGAAGGGATCATGAGACAATTCTTCCATTTGAAAGGTCATATAGACCACATAAGAAGGCCCAATGAATCTATGAACAAACTGGACCAGCCTAGAATATTGATTTACTGGGTTCAATCCAGAAGTCCAAAAACCTTAATTCTCCACCATAATTCTGGGGACACTACATTCCATCTTGGATAAAACTTTCCAGGCCCAAATCCAAGTATAACGGGCCCAAATGAAGCTTTGAAGTCCAACCCACCATTATGGCCGAGAAATAAAATCAGTATAGTATTCATGACATATCTCATGATGTAAGCATCAAATCAAGATGATATTTTGCAGTGTGAAGTAAAAGATATAGTTGGACGAATTGGTTGAATAAGTCAATCGTATTTGAAGGCATCTTCCTATTCCCAAATCCATTCACATTTTGGCCATCGAAAAAGCATGGATAAAAATGGACAATTTACCTTTGTTTACTAAAACCAAAATAACATTGGCTCCACTTGTCCAAATGCCACCAAATTTTGACAGTAGTCAGAAAAAATTATTATATAAAACTTTTAAGAAGGTGATATTAGGAGATTCTGATTTCTGTATAGCCAAAATGGTGATTCAAGTGGAGGGACAGATTGGAGATGAAAACAGTTCACTCCTTGGGCTATAAATACTCTCCCCTTCTCTCCTTGAGAGGGGTTGGAATTTTAGAAGAGAGGAGATCATATTGGCACGACCAAAGCCTTTAAATGGATTGGGAGGAACTTCCATACTCATGTTTTTACTTTAGAGACCTTTCCTCTTCTCTTTGTTTTCACTTACTTTCGTGTTCTTTGTTTTTGTAATCTTGTAATTCTCTTTCTTTGTAATTCTGTTTTAATGAAAGTTTCTTCTTAAATATCTCTTATTCTCATCCACCTTATGTAGTTTAATATTTAGGTTATTAAAATAGTTTAAATTCAGTTGAATCCCCTTCCCTTTTTTTCTTCCTCATTCAATTGAAAATCCGTTTTTAATTATCATCATCGTTCGTGTGTGTGTGTGTTCGACGCAAAAATCTTTTCTTATCCCTTTATTTATCTTATCTTCATAATTTATCATCATAATCATTATAACCCAATTTTGTAATCATTTTAATGTCTGGGTAAATCATTATTTGGAGTGATTTATAATTTAGGTATGTTAAGTGATTGAGAGCTTTTTCACAACGAATGTTCTTTAAATTAATATTGTGTATGTTGAACTTTATATGTCATGGATTAATGACATGTTTTGTTTAATATGTGGATTCAATGGATTATTGGAACCAAAAATACACTACCATAAACAAGTAATGGTAATTATTAGAAACATAAGTTAATTTACGGCTTGGATAAAATCTTTTACACTTCGTAATTCCGATCAAAATCATCTTGTGACATTGGTGTTAATTTAATGAAATATAAAGCAAAGCTCAAGGATATCAAAATATTAAATAAATAATGATGAACTCACCCCAATATTTATTAATTTGTTAAATAAAACATCATCCATAAATTATTTCATAAGCTCTGCAAACAAACCCCCCAATCAGAATACAATTAACTAAAAACAAAAGACTATTGCAAAGTATCATCGCCGAGGATTCGACCCGAGTGCTGCTATACACATTAACAGAGCATCGGAACCTTGACTAGTCGATAGGAGACAATCGGACGTGCGTTTCAAATTGTGTTGTTTCTAGGGATGGTGCTTTAAGTAGTCATTAGTTTCTAGTTATTGTAAAAAAACAAAAAAAAAGAAAAATTTAAAAAAATTGAAAAAACACACAAAGAAAAACTCGTCTTCCTATTTCTTCAAAAATCTATCTGAATTCCCCGCAGACTTCCAAACAATCTGTCAGATTTTTTTGACCCTGAAATTGAGTGAACACTTTGCCAACTTAGGAGGAACATAAGATATAATCAAATAATTCAAGAACCAGTCCTTGTGCAACCAATTGAAGTAGATATGGCCAATCCTAGGGAACAAACACTTAAAGAACTCATTGCCCCTGATATTATTACCAACCTTTTGGTATTCAATTTCCAAACATAGAGGATGACTTCAAACTCAAATCGGGTTTGATTCATCTTCTTCCTCATTTCCATGGGCTAGCCGGTGAGGATCCACATATCCACCTTAAATAGTTTCAAGTAGTGTGCTCTACCATGAATCCTCATGGGGCTTCTGAAGAACAAATCAAGCTTCGAGCATTACCTTTATACCTAGCTGACACTGATAAGTCTAGCTTAACTACTTACCTCCTGGTTCCATAACCTAATGGAATGACATGAAGTGACTATTATTAAAGAAATTCTTTCCTGATTCTCGTACTGCTTCTATCTGAAAGGAAATAAGTGGTATCCGTCAGTTCCCAAGTGAATCACTCCATGAGTACTGGGAGAGGTTAAAAAAGCTTGTTGCAACTTTCCCACACCATCAAATCCCTGACCAACTCTTGATCAAATACTTCTATGATGGGTTATTGGATATGGAGAGAACTCTCATTGATGCCGCAAGTGGTGGTGCTCTGGTTGATAAAACTCTTGCAGCAGCAAGATATCTCATAAGTAACATGGTTGGAAACACATAACAATTCCATACTCGAGCACATGCTCAAGTCAAGAAATCCCAAGATAATCAAACAATTGAGCCGAACAAGATGACCGAGTGGATGAGTGAACTTACAGGTCTTGTGCGACAACTAGCCATGGCTACCAAATCCCCAGCCTCGTCTTCTCCACAATCAATGTTTCCTGGACCTGTCAAAAACTGTGGAATCTGCAACTCTCCATCTCATCCAACTGACACATGTCCACAACTTCAATAGGATTAATCCAATTCATCTGGACCAATGGATCTCAATGCATCATATGCTCAGCGGAACACCAACCCTCAACTATCAGGTCAGTTTGTTAGAAACTTCAACCAACCTCACTCTGAGGCCTTCTCTTCTTCCTATAACCAAGGCCTTTGGTATGGTAATCCCATATATTATCCCCCTCAATTCCCTCCTCAAAACCCAAACTAATTCCAATATGGTCAAGGTGTTGGTAACTTCCCACAACCTTATCCTTTTCTTCCTCAACCTCAATGGAACAATCCTCCTCATGGGTTCCATTATCCTAGTGAGCCTTCCCCATTCCAAAATCAATACAATCGCTTTCCCAAGAACCAAAATCAAGGTAATCCCAATCCGGGACAAGCCTCTTCTTCCAGGCAACCATGGGAAAGTGCAGTGGAAGATCTTTCCTCCTTCACTCGTTCAAGTATTAAGAACATTGAAACCCAAATCGGTCAACTTGCATCCCACCTTAGTCAGCAGCAACCATCCAATTCTTCCCAACTTCCAGCTCAACCATTACCCAACCCCAAGGGTAATGTAAGTTCAATTTCACTTATATCGGGAAATCAAATTGTTATGCCTCAAAAGAATTCCTCCAACCCTCCTTTGAATATTGACCTAGAAAATGAAAAGAAAAAGAAACTTGAAAAGGAACCTAAAACCATTCCCTCACCTCCTTCTATTCCACTTAAGAACCCAATTCCTTTTCCTCAAGCTGTTTTTAAGCCAAAGAAGTCTTTTGAACCCGATCCTGAAATGATCAACATGTTTAGATGTGTTGAATTCAACATTCCTCTCTTAGATTCCATCAAACAAATTCCTAAGTATTCCAATTTTCTCAAGGAGTTGGGTACCCACAAGAGGCAACTAAGGAGCTTCAAAAACGTTTCCACCCAGCAGTCTATTCCCATAAAGTTCAAAGATCTAAGGACCTTTACAGTTCCATGACAAATTGGAAGTTCCAACATTGATGATGCACTCATAGACCTAGGATCCTCAATTAATGTCATGCACAAACCCATATTCTCCAAACTTGGTATGGGTCCCTTACATCCAATAGGTGTTGTCATTCAGTTAGCCAATCGAAGCACAACCAGTCCTGGGTGAATAATTGAGGATGCCCTTGTCCGAGTCAATGATCTTATCTTCACTGCTGATTTCTATGTCCTTGACATGGAAGGTGAGACGAACTCTTCTCGATCTCCCCTAATTCTAGGAAGACCATTCCTCATGACAGTGAGATCCAAAATTGATGTCCATTCATGCATATTATCAATGGAATTTGGTGACCAGCTGTTCAAGTTCATAATTTTCCAAGCCATGCGATAACCATCTGATGATCACTATTCATTCTCAATCCATGCTTCTGAGTACACTTCTAAGAGTCAATCGAACCCCAATACACCATGTTCTTCATGTTCTAATGACAAAGGATCTTGTGAAATATGCACCATGATTAACCAAGTCATAAATGGTGAAGTTTATGTGGACCTCTCATTCATAAACTCCATCAATCTAGAGGAACATGAAAAATCTCTTGAATCCCACATCAAATCTAATCTCTACTGTTCCACCTTCGATAGTATTAAGGAAAATGAATCTGAAGCAACTGAAGTCCCTCTATCCATTACTAAGATGTCTAACCAACAAATGAGATATGAGACTGATATGAATACTCTTCCTAAAATCCTGAAATATGCATTCCTTTTCCATGATCACTCTTATCCTGTCATTATCTCTTCGTCACTTATCGAAACCGAGGAGTCCAAACTTGTTCAAGTGTTAGAGAAAAACAAAAAAGCCTTAGGGTGGACCCTATATGACATACCAAGAATCAACCCTGCCCTTTTCCTGCATCACATCCATATTGATGAGTCATCCAAACCAATTAGACAACCACAAAGAAGACTCAATCCACTCATACTTGAGGTAGTTAGGGAAGAGATCACCAAGCTTCTTCAAGCTGGTATTATCTACCCAATTTCTGATAGTGAATTGGTTAGTCCAATTCATGTTTTACCTAAGAAGGGTGGGATAACTGTTGTCACAAATGAACATGGGGAGGTAGTCACGACTCGAGTAAAGAACAAATGGCATGTGTGCATCGACTATAGGAAGTTGAATGCTGAAACAAGAAAAGATCACTACCCTCTTCCATTCCTTGATCAAATTCTGGAATTATTAGCTAGAATGTCACACTATTTCTTTCTTGATGGATACACCAGCTACTTCCAAATCCCAATCGCACCACAAGACCAAGAAAAGACTACTTTCACATTCCCCTTTGGAACATATGCATATAGAAGAATGAATTTTGGCCTTTGTAATTCTTCTTCAACATTTCAGAGGTGTGTGATGAGTATCTTTTCAGAATTCATTGAACACTGCATGGAAGTCTTCATGGATGACTTCACCATTTATGGTGAGTCATTTGAGTCGTGCATGCATTCACTCTCTCTAGTCCTTCAAAAGTGTGTCAAGTGTAACCTTGTGTTAAATTTTTAAAAATGTAAATTCATGGTTGCAAATGGGATTGTTCTAGGGAACATAGTTTCAAAATATGGTATTGAAGTTGATCTAGCCAAAATGGAAGTGATCCAATCACTTCCTCCCCCCAATTCTGTTCGAGACATCCATTCATTTCTTGGTCATACTGGTTTCTATCGACGATTCATCCATAACATTAGTAAAATTTCCATCCCACTCACTTGTTTACTCTAAAATGATGTCACTTTCCATTTTGATGAGGTTTGCAAGAGAGCCTTCATTGAACTCAAAACTGCTCTTACATCTGCCCCAATAATCCAACCCCTAGATTGGTCCTTACCCTTTGAATTGATGTGTGATGCTTCTGATAGAGTTGTTGGGGCTGTTCTTGGTCAAAGAAGAGAAATAATTCCTCATGTCATCTATTATGCCTCAAAAACATTGGATGAAACTCAATCTCACTACACTGTGACTGAAAAGGAACTTTTATGAGTGGTTTTTGCCTTAGATAAATTTTGGCCCTATCTCTTAGGTGCCAAAATCATAATCTTCAAAGACTATTCTGCTATAAAGTTCTTACTCAAGAAAAGTGATTCCAAACCGAGGCTAATAAGATGGATCCTAATGCTACAATAGTTTGACCTTGAAATCAAAGATAGACCAGGAAAAGAAAACCCTGTTGCTGATCACTTGAGTAGAATTTATAATTCTTCCCAATCTAAAATCATCGATCCTGAATTCCCCACTGAGCACATTTCATCTCTCACTCCAAAAATACCATGGTATGCCCCAATTGTAAATTACATGGTTTCTGGTGTTTTTCCTGAAAAGTTTTCAAAAGAACCAAAAATGAAGTTGAAAATTGATTCAAAATACTTTTTTGGGAAGAATATAACCTTTGGAAAACTGGGGCTGACATGGTAATAAGGATATGTGTCGATGAAAATGAACATTCTTCCATATTATAATTCTGTCACTCACTTCTCGGAGGTGGCCACTTTGGACCACAAAGGACATCCCGAAAGGTCCTAGAATCTAGATTCTTTTGGCCTTCACTCTTCAAGGACTCACATGAGTTCTGTCAATCATGTCCCACTTTCCAAAAGTTTGGCACAATTTCCAAGAGAAATGAAATGCCCCAAAATCCTTTAATTTTCTACGAGATCTTCGATTTTTGGGGTATCGATTTCATGGGACCATTTCCCCCTTCCAATGGATTCTCATACATCCTTATTGTAGTTGATTATGTTTCTAGGTGGGTCGAGGCCAAACCCACTAGAAAGGATGAATCACATACTATTTATGAGTTCCTAAAGACACACATCTTTCAAAGATTTGGCACTCCTCATGCCTTGATCAGTGACTTAAGAACCCATTTTTGTAATAAAACCATGGAATCTATTTTGAAAAAGAATGGGGTTGTACATAAAACTTCAACTGCATATCACCACCAAACAAATCGCATGGCTGACCTTTCTAATATAGAAGTGAAAAGAGATCATGAGAGAATTGTAAAACCCACTAGAAAAGACTGGCCTGAAAGACTTGGTGAAGCACTTTGGGCTTATCGAACTGCCTATAAAACACCCATTGGGATGTCTCCTTTTAGGCTAGTTTTTGGTAAATCATTTCATTTTCCAGTTGAAATCCAACATAATCCATTTTGGACAGTGAAAACATGTAATTTTGATCTTGAAAAATCTGGTGAAGAAAGATTGTTGCAATTGGCTGAACTGGAGGAGCTTCGACTTGAATCCTATGGGAATTCTAATCTGTACAAAGAGAATGCTAATGTACTCCATGAAAAACACATCCTAAGAAAGGTATTTCATGAAGGTGAAAAGGTAATTCTCTTCAATTCTCAATTTCGGCTCCACCCAGGTAAGCTTAATTCTCGTTGGGAAGGTCCTCTTGTTATTACTAATGTTTAACCATTTGGTGCAATGCAAGTCAAAGACCCCACTTCCAAAAGGACATTCACGATTAATGGACATCGGTTAAAGCATCGCCATGAGGGGATTCACAATCCTAGATCAACCTTGACTTCCACTGGATCCCCAAATTCTCTATCCGACCGACCACTTGATGGAGATAGCGACCCGCCAAATCCAAACCAGGGGGCACCTCTTTCCCTTTAACTCTCTCTCTATCTATTCCTCTCTCTACCTCTTTCTTTTTTTCCTCTGTCTTTCATTTTTTTACCAGTTTCTTCATCAAACCCCTTATTTTTTTCTATCTTATGTGGGTTTGTATTTTAAAAAAACCATAAAAACAAAAAAAAACCAAAAAACAATTACTTAAAGAAATAAAAAAAGATTCATGCTTAATCACCATCGAGTTTTGTAATTTTGTCTAACCATTTTGGGGATTTAACATACATGGTTTTATCTCAAAAATTTTGTGTTTTCATCATGACTTTGGATAAAGAATTTTGTGTCAAAACCAACAAATTTTGAATGCTCAATTTTTGATTTGGAAAATTCTTTTCCCAAACTGTGAGGAACAACATTTGCTTTCATGACAAGGCCTCCTATGGACATATTTTCAAAATGTGTGTTTTGATCCCCATTTGTGAGTCATTAGTTTGTGGACCTTTGAGCTGAATTTCCTACTTTAGTGTGGATTAATATGATAGAGGCATTTTATGAACCACATGAGAATCACAATAGCCAAATAGCCTCCCATTAAACACACATTAATCCTCCTTTTGAAAGCCCCTTAGAGCCTATGAAAACCTTTTCATTGATAGCCACATTACAAGACCAATACCTTTTCACACCCAATATCAACATGGATTTTCATTGCATATGATTTTGATGTTTAAGTGTGTGGGAATGGATTACATTGTTTGGGTACTCTTTTATTGATTTTCAACGAGTTATCATCTGCTTGAGGGAAAGCATCTATGTCAGTGTGGGGGAGAGGTTGTCATTCATTTTGTTTTGGGAAATGTAATGTACTTTCATTTATGTAATTTTTTAAATTTTATTGACAAGTGTTCTGAAAAAAAATCAAAAAAATCAAAAACAAAATCAAAACAAAAATAAAAAAATTGGATTGTGTCTTGGGTAGGTCAAAAATAACTATTTCTCAGCCTTTGATCTTATTATAACTAATACAATTAGTGTCTTGATGAGATCAAACATGGGTTTTAAGATGAGTGTGAGATCTGTTTAAAGTTCAACTTTCGAAAAAAGAAAAAAAGAAAAAAAAGAACACTTGTATTTTATTCCTATGTCATTGGGAGAAGTTTTTTGGTTTGTATATATTTCATCTTCTCATCCCCTTCATATTTTCTTCCGTCATTGTGTATTTCTTCACACAATCATTCCCTTGTAAATATGTGTTTTCATTTCCTTACATGTTTTATTTCAGAAAAAAATGTGTGCATTGCTTTTTCTATGTTAGTGTTTTACCCCTCTTCTTCTCTCTAGGACATTATATTCCTACCATCCCATAACCATAGAAAAACCCCTTAAAAAGACCTCATGATTATTTTGCACTTTGGATAGGTATTGGAAGCTGAGAGCTCTTTCAAACTCTAAGATTTTCACTTTTGGTTGGTGAAAGAGTGAACCTCCACAAATAAATTTTATCATCTTGAGAGGTGTGAGTTTTGAGTGTCCACATTTTCCATATCTAAATTTGAGCATGAAAAAATGAATTAGTTTTGGAACATTTTTTATGTAACAAATTGTGGTGGATTTCAAAATGGATGAGTGAAATAGTCTAAACCTCCCCTGATTGGAGAAAACAAAATTTTAATATTTGATGGTGAGTGAAAAAGATTTTGTCATGTTTTTATATTTTTTTCACATGAGGACATGCAAAAAACTATGTTTGTGGGAGTTGATATTGTTAATATTTTAATGTCTTATTATATACTCCCTTTACTGATTTTATATGAAATGTGCATAATTTGTGTGAAATATTAATGTTTTAATATGAAGTATAATTTTTAAGCATTTTTTGAAGTAGTCCAATTGAGTCAGTTTATTGTTTTAATAATAACTATCACTATACTAATCACAGTTGTATGTTTCTTGTTTTTTAGGATTCTCCTTTAAATATAAAACATTTCATTAGAAGGGATCATGAGACAATTCTGCCATTTGAAGGGTCATATAGACCACAAAAGAAGGCCCAATGAATCTGTGAACAAACTAGACCATCCATGAAGATTGATTTACTGGGCTTAATCTAGAAGTCCAAAAACATTAATTCTCCACTATAACTCGGGGGACACTACATGTCATCTTGGATAAATATTTCCAGGCCCAAATACAAGTACAAGGGGCCCAAATGAAGCTTTGAAGTCCAGCCCACCATTCTGGACGAGAAATAAAATTAGTATAGTATTGATGACATATCTAATGATGTAGGCATCAAATAGAGCTGAGATTTTTCAGTGTGAAGGAGTAAATATTGGTGGCCAAATTTCTTTAATAAGTAATTCGGATTTTAAGGCATATTCCTGTTCCCAAATCCATTCACATTTTGGCTATCAAAAAAGCATGGATAGAAATGGATAGTTTACCTTTGTTTACTAAAACCACCATAACTTTGGCTCCACTTGTCCAAATGCCTCCAAATTTTGACAGTAATCGTCCAACTATATTATATACAACTTTTAAGAAGGAGATATTTGGAGATTCTAATGTCTGAATATCCAACATGGTGATGCAATTGGAGGGAAAAATTGGGAATGAAAACAGTTCACTCCTTAGGCTATAAATACTCTCCCATTCTCTCCTTGAGAGGGGTTGGCATTTCAGAAGATAGGAGATCATATTGGCACGACCAAAGCCTTGAAAAAGGCTTGGGAGGACCTTCAAAACACATGTTTTCACTTGATATACCTTTTCTCCTATCTTTATTTTCACTTACTTTCGTGTTCTTCATTTTTGTAATCTTGTAATTCTCTTTCCTTGTAATTCTATTTTAATGAAAGTTACTTCTTCAATATATCTTATTCCCATCCAAATTCTATAGTTTAATATTTATGTTCTTAAAATAGTTTAAATTCAGTTGAATCCCCATCCCTTCTTTTTCTTCCTCATTCAATCGAAAATCCATTTTTAATTATCATCATTGTTTGTGTGTGTGTGTGTTCGACGCAAAAATATTTACTTATCCCTTTCTTTATCTTATCTTCCTAATTTATCATAATAATCATTATAACCAGATTTTTAATCATTTTAATGGTTGGGTAAATCTTTAATTGGGGTGAGTTATAATTTAGGTAGGTTAAGTGATTGAGAGCTTTTGCTCGACAAATGTTCTTTAAATTAATATTGTGTATGTTGAACTTTATATGTCATGGATTAATGAAATTTTTTGTTTAATATGTGGATTCAATGGATTATTGGAACCAAAAATATACTACTATAAACATGTAATGGTAATGATTAGAAACCTAAGTTATGTTACGGCTTGGATTAAAGCTTTAACACTTGGGAATTCTGATCAAAATCATCTTGTTACATGGGTGTTAATTTAATGAAATATAAAGCAAAGCTCAAGGATATCAAAAGCTTAACTACCTAATGATGAACTCACCCCAATCATTATCAATTTGTTAAATCAAACATCATCCATAAATTATTTCATAAGATATGTAAACAAACCCCCCAATCAGAATACAATTAACTAAAAACAAATGTCTATTCCAAAGTATCATCGCAGAGGATTCGACCCGAGTGCTTCTATACACATTACCAGAGGACCAGAACCTTGACTGGTCGATAAGCGACAATCGGCCGTGCGTTTCAGATTCCCCAGTGGATGATCTAGGAGTTGTTTTCCCTTTTTACTTGTACTTTTACTTGTTGTTCTGTTGGGTTTGTATACTGGATCACTTACTTTCATCACACCTTACTTTTCTATTTTAGTACTTGCTGCTTCTACTACCTGTTTTCAGAATGTGTGAGTTACGGGTTCAAAGGAAATGATTTCCCTTTTATCTGGTATTCGCCTTTGGTTCTAGTCGCCAGCCCCTGGCCTATGGAAGGCAGGCTTGGGGTAGTCACGGCACGAGCCCCGAGGACGGGTCGTGACAAATTGGTATCATAGGAGTCGGTTCTACCGAAGAACTAGGACTTTGATTATTTTAATGGAAACAGTGTTAGGTGTTTTGGGTGTGGTTATCAGTTTAGGGAAACCGGTGTTGGTGTGGTGGTCGACGTATCTATACACAAGGACTCTTACTTCTAATTTCCGACTCAGTGCATGAAAAAACTGATTGCGTATGTGTTTACTTTGAAAAGTTTTCTTCGTGATTACATTTTTTCACCTCACCAGGTATTTTTTTTGACCGTGGAATAGTTGTTTATTTCCATGATGGCCCCACGTCAGCAGCCATCCAACGTTCTGAGTTTTGAATGAGCTGGTATCCCACTGAGCGACGAGGCCATTGTGTAGGGCCCCATCACAGCAGAGGTACCAGCGGTACCCCTACCCGCTGGGCCACAGATGCCACCAGCTCCAGTAGTAGAGAGTGCATGCCTCCTGAGTGCGTTGTATGAGTTCCAACACCAGAGGCTTCCTAGGTTCAGGGGAGAGATGGACCCACATGTAACTGAGGATTTACTGGAGGCTATTGTGAGAGTTTTCAGATTGGAAGGGACACCAGTCGACCTCATGGTGATCCTATCCGCGAGTCTCCTACAGGCGGCAGCAGGCAGATGGTGGAGCTTGATGCTCCAGGTGCATGATGAGGCATCACTACACTGGACAGACTTCGAGACCCTATTCTGGGTGGATTTTGTTCCAGCCACCCTTCATGCGGTGCAAATTCAGGAGCTGGTTCATCTTCAATAGGGAAGCATGACAGTAGCTCAGTACTCAGCGAGGTTCACAGATCTCTCGTGCTACTCCACGGATATGGTACGAGACCCATTCATCAGCGCTCGGACCTTCGAGAAGGGACCCAGCCATGATATCAGGGCTTTGATGATCTCCCTAAGCATTCCGATATAGGCGGGGGTGCTGGGGAGATCCCTTCTTGTGGAGATTTTTCTTACTGAGCAGTCACCAGCAGTGAGACCCACCACAGGGTGACACGCAGTGGAGTCTTCTACAGCAGGTAGTAGACAGATGTCGCAGAGGTCCAAGAGGACCAGGCCATCAGGTGGGAGACCCCAGCATACATGTTCGGTTGTGTAGGGCACACTAGACAGAGTTGGCCATACAAGGAGAATATAGTGCTATGCATATGGTGGGTAGGGTCACATGGCTCGTGACTGCCCGACCCGCCATGTAGATGAGCAGCAGAAATTAGAAGGACCTCCCAGGAAGAGGTAGAGGTTTGAGTGTGGTGGTCCGTTGGGAGAAGGTAGACGTGGCAGAAGAGCTGGCCAATTTTCAGGTGGTGGACGGTGTTTCTAGGTCCTACCACCACCACCACCAGGAGGTCCACCCCGACCACAGGGAGCTGTCAGACAGGGGTGGGCTCATCTCCAGGCAGTCAAGGCCTACGACCATGGTGCACCTGATATGATTCAAGGTACTACCTATGTCATCTCCACCCTTGCTGTAGTACTTATAGACATAGGTGTGAGTCATTCTTTTATTGTCGTTGCCCTCATTCGGAGCTCAGAGATTCCGACGGAGTCGTTGGCTCGATCCTTACGGCTATATACTCTTACGGGAGTAGCCTCAATGATTACACATTGGTGCCGGCAGTGTGAGCTTACTCTAGGAGGCGAGAGCTTCGGCTAGGATCTCCTCATAGTGGCGTCGAGGCCTTACAACATCATCATGGGCATGGACTGATTATCCACCGTTCATGCTCAGATTGACTGCATTAGGATGAATGTGTGTTGTGTCCGTGAGGATGGGATGAGGTTTACCTTTACCGGTGAGAAAGAGCCTTTGCAGCGCAGAATGGACTTACCCTTTATGAACTGGGATCTTCTTTTCAGGTGTGTTTTTCCTTTTCTGGTAGATTTTTAGAAAAGGGGGAAAATTTGAAATTTTTCAGAGCACACGTCATGTACTTTATGAGTACACACTTTGTACTTATACGGTTGTACATCCGTGAGATTGTACAATTTCATGGGGTTCCGAGTACTATGATTTCATATAGGGACACCAACTTTACGTCGCATTTCTGGAAAGGGAAACAGAGGGATTTGGGTACACAGGTACTTCTGAGTACAGCTTACCATCCCTAGACAGATGGCCAGTCAGAGCGCACGATTCAGGTGCTAGAGGACATTCTACGAGCATGTGTCCATGATTTTGGAGGTTCTTGGGAGAGACATATAACTATAGTAGAGTTTTCCTATAATAATAGTTTTCAAGCAATTATTATGATGGAACCTTATGAGGCTTTGTACGGTAGGTCGTGCCGATCACCTTTGTGTTGGTTGGAGGCAGGAAAGGCAGCTATGCTGGGACCTCGTCTTGTTCAGGAGACCATAGAACAGGTGGAGTTCATTTGGAAAAGGATGGCTACTACACAGTCTCATTTTAAGTCTTATGCTGATTATAAGAGACGACCCTTGGAGTTCATGGTTGGAGATCAGGTTTTCCTACATGTTATCCCGAGGTTGGGACACAAGAGGATCAGGAGATAGGGTAATAATTCACCGTTATAATTCGATCCGTTTGAGGTTGTAGAGAGAGTCGGGCTGGTTGCTTATAGGTTGCAGTTACCTCATATGTACCAGGATATTCATGACGTCTTCCATGTTTCTCATCTTCGACACAATTTCTCAGACCCGTCTCATGTTTTTCAACATGAGGAGCTTGAGGTGGAGCAGGATGCATCATTTGAGGATAATCTTATCAGGATTGTTGATCTTAGTGCAAAGGTACTCTAGGGCCGGTATGTTCCTCTGGTACGAGTGATGTGGTAGCACAACCATGTACAAGACGAGACATGGGAGAGGGAGGCCGATATGTGATCACTGCGATTGTAGTGTAAAGGTACTCCAGGTCCGGTCTGTTCCTCTGGTACGGGTGCCACTACGATCGTACATCAACCCCCCTCTCCCAAGTCTCATCGTGTACTCGCTCATGCTACCATATCACCCATACCAGAGTGACAGACCATCCATAGAGAACCTTCGTACTGTGATTGAAAATCCGGATAGGATGCTCCACGAAAGATACATCCACATCTAACTCAAATTCCTCGATTTGGAAAGAATGAGATGGGTCTGAAAAGTAATGTCGGATATGAGAAATGTGGAATACGTCGTGCATATCCCGGTACCTCTGAGGTAACTACAACCGATAGGAAACCATCCCAACTCTCTCCAATACCTCAAATGGCCAAACGTAACTCGGCGAAATGTTACCCTATCTTCTGATCCTCTTGTGTCCCAACCTTAGTGTCACACGTAAAAAAACCTGATCCCTGTACTCGAACTCCAGAGGTTGTCTCCACTAATCAGCATTAGACTTCTGACGAGACTATACAGAATCTATCCTCTTTTGAATAAACTATATCTACTTTGTGGTGTCCTGAACAAGACAAGGTCCAAGAAAAGCTGCATCTCCTGCCTCCAGCCAACATAAGGGTGATCCGCATGGCCTACCATACAAATCCCCATAAGGTTCCATCTTAATAGTTTCTTGAAAAATATTATTGTAGGAAAAATCTAATAGAGGTATATGCTTCTCCCAAGAACCTCCAAAATCTAGAATGCATGCTCAGAGCATATCCTCAAGAACCTGAATCGTATGCTCGGACTGGCCATCTGTTTGGGGATGGTAAGTTGTACTCAAAAGTACCTGTGTGCCCAAAGCCTTATGAAGTCTCTGCTAGACCTGAGAAGTAAAACATGCATCCTTGTCTGAAACAGTGGAGTGTGAAACTCGATGAAGATGTATAATCTCAAGGATTTACAACTGTCCCATCTCATCAACACTGATGGTCTCCTTGATCGGCAAGAAGTGAGCAACCTTTGTGAGACTATCAATGACAACCCAAACTGTGTCGTTCCCTCCGGGAGACCTCATAAACCCTATCACGAAATCCCCCGTGACATCGTTCTACTTCCACTCGAGAATGGGTAACTACTGCAAAAGCCCTGCTGGTCGCTGATGTTCCTCCTTCACCAGCTGATAAGTGGAACACCTCATGATGAAACCAGAAACGCCCCTCTTCATACCTGGACACCAATACTAACAGTGTAGATCACAATACATCTTGGTGATTCCAGGACCAACTACCCAAACTGATGAATGAAAGTCCCGCATTAGCTCCTCGCAAATATTTGATGGCACCCAAATGCATCCCTGTAAATTAAAGATCTCATCCTCACCTGTGGTCTATCTAGGAATAGGGTCCTCTCATAACATGCTTTCCCATAGGACTAGGCCTTCAGAATCTGATATCTGCCTCATTCGTACTCGATCAAGAAGGGTAGAGGTAACAACTACATAAGAAAGAAACGTCTTCCCATGTATGTCATGCACCTCTAGATGTATCTCCGAGAATAGTGCCATAAGTTTCCACTCACTACTGGCCTCTTGAACTGCCTACATCTGAGTCATCCTGCTCAACGCATCAACCACTGTGTTGCCCTTTTCCAGCGTAAAGGCAAGCTCAAAGTCAAATGACTGAAGGTACTCAACCCACCATCACTGTCTCAAATTCAGATCACGCTGAGTGAAGATGTACTTGAGACTTTTGTGGTCGGTGAAAACCACAAAATTATCTCCCAGAAGTTAATGTCTCCAACAGAGCTAGGCATGAACAAAAGCTTCCAAATCGAGATCGTGCGTCGGGTAATTCCTCTCATGTGGCCTCTACTGCCAAGACTCATACACAAAGACTCCATATCCCTGCATAAGCACAGCCCCTAGCTCGATACCTGAAGCATCACAATAAATAGTATATCTCTTTCCCATATCTGGAAATACTAGTATCGATTCTGAATTCAACTTTATTTTTAGCTCCTGAAAGGCTAACTCACATGAATCTAACCATAACAACTTTTCACCCTTCTTGGTCAGACCTGTCAGCGGTGCTGATAAGCGTGAAAAGTATTGTATGAAGCGTCTGTAATATCCAGACAGCCCTAGAAATCACCTCACCTAGAATAAGTTCTTCTCGTGCTCCCAGGAAACTACTGCTCTCACTTTCTCTGGGTCTACTGATACTCTTGTCTCTGAGATAACATGACCCAAGAAGTGAATCTGATCCATCCAAAAGTGGAATTTTGAGAGCTTAGAATATAACTAATTCTCTCTCAATGTACTCAGAACAATATCAAGATGCGTTGTATAGTCGTTTCGAGTGTGAGAGTACACTACGATATCGTCCTTGAAAACAACCAGGAAGAAATCCAAGTATGGATGGAACACTCGGTTCATTAGTTCCATAAAAACTGCTGGCACGTTCGTGAGGCCGAACGATATAACCATATACTCGTATAGACCATACCTACTCCGGAAGGATGTGAGAGGTATATAAGATGGTCTAACGCACAACTGATGGTCACCAGACCTCAAGTCAATCTTCAAGAACACCCGGGCTCCTTGAAGTAGATCAAAGAGATCATCAATCATGGGAAAGGGATATAGGTTCTTGACTATCAACTAGTTCAACTTCCGATAATCCACACAAACACTGAGGTTTCTGTTTGCCTTCTTCACATACAAGACAGAAGAACCCCAAAGAGAAGTACTGGGTCAGTTGAAACCATTTTCCTGCAACTCCTCCAACTTCTTCTTGAGCTCCTGCAACTCAGGTGTAGCCATCCTATAAGGAGGAATGTACACTAGTGCCGCTACTGGCACAAGATCAATCAAAAAGTCAACCTCTCGCTCTAGAGGAAAACTTGAAAAGTCCTTTTTAAAGACATCCCTGAAATGATATACAACTAGAAGAAATTCTAACTGTGAAGTCCCCTAGTCATCCAAATATAGACTAGCAATCTGGGTTGTAACTCCTCCTAACCCATGATGCTCTATACCTGCTCTACTCACCTGGACATCCCACTCTCCCTTATAATAAGAAAATACACCCTCTAGTGATATGAAACTCACCCTGTGATGATAACAGTCGATGACTTCCTAGAAGAGAACTAGCCAGTCCATTCCAAGAATAAAATCATATCCTATCATCTATAGGGCATAAAGATCCTATAAGAAGTTGCACCCACCAAACTCCAGAGGGCACTCCTTTCATTAACGTACACTACCTATTCTAGTCCCCAATGGAGTGTTTAGAGTTAAGATATCAGCAGAAGAGATGATACAGAGCCCAAGGCTCTCCATGATAGAAATAGATATAAAGCAATCGGAATCCCCTGTATCAAAAAGATATGAAGAAAATACTAAGGCAACTAGGAGCGTACCATGAACTGTAGACGGTTTGGGAACCTGCTCTGGTTGGGGATGCTCCACTACAATGGTCTGGCCAGCTCCACTACCCTGTGACCCTTCCTAACCACTCTCAGCTGATCTGCTCTGCTTTCACTGAAAGAATTGTGACTGACTACCACGGCCACGACCTCCACCTCAGCCTGAATGGCCGGAAGAACTCCAGTTCCTAGACTGGTGAGAAACTGGCGGCACTGGTCCCAAATGCGAAGTCATAGAAGATCCCCTGTCACCAACTTCCGGTGAAGAGATCTAACGGAAGCACTGAAGGTGACCCATCTTCCCACATGATTGGCACTCCACTGGGTCTCTCTAGCACTATGGCCTCATATGCCCACTCTTCCCGCACTGGTAGCATACCACCTGGCTACCATAAGATGTGTCTCGCCTCCTCGAATCACCATGCGAGGACTCCCTACATCACATCCTGCTATCATTAGGAGGGATGCTAACTCTAGATGTTGAGCCGCCCTGGCTCACAACTCCAGAATCCTTCAGGTTGTGCTTCGTGATCAGCGCCTGGTTGACGATAGATGTGATAAAAGTCAACCAGAAGATGTTCACCTGGGAATGGATGTTGTGCCTGAGACCATCCTCGAACTTCCTTGCCAAGAATAACCCATCTCCTCCCAAGAAGGGAGTAAAGTGCCAAATCTCGGTGAAGCATGAGGAATACTCCATAAAAAATGAGTACCCTACTCCAGACTCATAAACTCCTGGGATGGGTCGGCCCTCAGGGTCTCTGGATAGAAGTAGTCATAGAAGATTCACTGGAACTCCTCCCAATCCATAACCTGCTAATGACCCACCTGTGAGATCACGTCCCACCACCTCTTGGCGGAGTCCCGTAGCATATAGGTAGCGAGCTTGACCCTCCTCTCTAGAGGCGTCTCCAGATGCTCGAATATTATCAGCATGGATTCTAGCCATGACTCTATAGACTATGGTCCTCCTTCCCTTGAGAAGGTGGGAGGATGCTGCTGCTGGAAAACACGTGTCAAGTCTACCATAGACGTGGCAGGAAGAGGAGCTCCTTGGAAGGTCTGAATCATCCTCATAAAGTCCTCTCTAAACTGAGCATCATCTTCTGTTCCATGTATAACGGCTGGTTCCAATAATGGCATGATAGGAGGAACTACTGGAAATCCCTGATCAGCCATATTTGGCATCTTATCACCGCCGGGAAAATGGCGTACAACTGGAGGACGCCTCAGTGCCATGACTCTGCAAGGTCAAATGCGCACCTCAGATCAACATTATCAAGGAAAGAAAACTTGGATTGTAAGAAGGGAATATGAGAGAGAAGGCATTTAATATTACAAAACATGACTACACAGTGTGTATAAAGACTACACGATGTGTTCCCTTAAGTCATTTACATGGGCTTGTACTTCTGCCAAAACTAGTCATGTAACACCCCAAACACACGACATGTTATCCTAACACACGGTGTGTACCTAAATCCCCTTCCCCTACCCAGGTCCTTCTACAAGGTTACTCCACACGGCTCTCCTAAGACAAAACTACATGGCATGTTCAAGGTAGACATGACATGTACTAAACATGCTTCACCTGGCCCGTGTTGTTAGTGACATAGCCTGTGTACCCAAATCACACTACACAACATGTTCCAGATAGACACGACGTGTACTAAGAAGTCCCAACAGACTGTGTGGTGAGCTACACGGCTGACTACATGGCTAACACTACACGGGGTGTTCCAGGAGGACATGGCATGTATGAGAAAGGATGACACAAACCCGTGTTGTTCATGAAATGGCCGGGTACCTGGGTCAAACTAAAAATAATTCCCAACGTGGGCACAACCTATATAAGAAAAGACTCCACCGGCCGTGTGGTTAACTACACGTCTGGAATCCTAGGATTACACTACAAGGTGTGAACAACTGGTACATGGCGTGTTCCTACCTGCCATTCTCCATCCCGTGTCTCTGGCCACATGGTCGGTGACATGGTTAGAGACTACACGACGTGTACATAAATTACACAGCGTGTACTTAAGAAAAATAGTTTCTTCCCGAACAGAAGAATACATGGCGTGTACATAACATTACACGATGTGTATTCTGGGTTTTTCTGGACAGTAAGCCTCATAAAAGACTCCGGATCCCAGAAAACACTGAAAAGAACTCTGAAAGTTCCAAATTCCGACCCGTGAGGTCCCATACTCCTTGCGAATCGAAGTTTTGCATCTTTAAAAATTTACAAGAAAGGTAAACAAGTCAATTATCTACCAAATTCATGTCCATGAGGGCCCATAACACCACACGAACCAAAGCTTGGGGTTCATTCAAATAAAAACTTACATAAAAAATTCTCTAACCAGAAGCAGATATTTTTATCAAGGCATCTATCACAACAGCATGCATATTCTACACAACATCTATCACAACAACATGCAATTTATAATGCATCCTAGATGACGTGGGAATAATGCATGACATGTGATTTCTAGTAAGTGCCTAGATGATGCATGAGATGGAATACCCTCATCTCATCAGGTTGCAATAGAAATAGAACCTCAATAACATCAACGGTAACCATACAAAACATGTGAATCACTGAACGGTTAAATCAAATCAACTGTAAAATTGAAAAACCAGAAAAATTTCTATAAACGAGGTAGGTTGGATTTTACTTGTACATGGGTTAGCTACTCCCAGGAACAGCTTATTACCAAGTACCCATTCTGTCCTATCCTTGGATAACGGATCCAAACTGTAAGTCAAGAGAAAAGAATACCTCTGATTCCACATTGTAACATCCCTATTTCGGAAGCCACCCAGAGTCGCCCCGTACCTGGTTGGTCACATGGCCTCAAGTGCATTTACTCGAACAACAGAGGCTACCGACTAACAGAGAGGGCCTTGGCTATGATAGCGGGGAAACTATGCCCTCATAGGCAGAGTAACACAACAGAAGATAAGCCATTATACAATAGTAGAAGCAGTAAAGACCAACAACAGTAACAGTTGAAGACTAATAAAGGAAACAACTGGAGTAGATATATATATATTTATATATATATATTTATATATATATATATAATGCATGATACATATATGTCTAGGAAAGCATCCAAACAAGTCACAATGTTGGAATACAATAGTGCTAAACCAAAGTGCAAAAGAAAGCCGATAAACTCTTCACCATTACAAGACATAGATTGATCCCATGCTCTCTAGCTCCACAGAAATCAAGAACCTGAAGAAGAAGGGCACTTTCCCTTTTCTATACTTCAAACAATATAATCTGTTTGGGCCCAAAAGCATGTCCCAAATAGGGTGTGAGGCAAAATCTTAGTAAGAAACCACTCGAAGATCTATGCCTAACAGTCAGTGAATATATGGCAGGTAAAAGTAGTAAACATGGAAGTACTCAGTAGTAAAAAATCCATAGTACAAAAATCAAGCAACATCTAATCAAAGAAGATAACACAAATAGGTAACCCTCTGGGAAGTACTCATAGCATATCCCATCTGGACCTACCTAACAGAAGAAAGCAACCCTCTGGGAAGCATACACAGTCTCACCCCTCTGGTTCAGCTAAATTATAGACTCTCTGAGGAAGCACTCACCGTCAATTACCCCTATAGTCTCGTAACGGTACTAAAGGTGCTCTAGTGAAGCACTTACATCGCATTCCATCTATGTCCCATGTCGAGGAACTATAGACTCTCTGAAGAAGCACTCAACATAAATTCCCCCCTATGGTCTCGCATCGTAAATTATAAAGACACTCTGGAGAATCCCTTACGTCCATTCTCCCTATGGTCTATTACACTAGGTTCTCACAGTCCTGTGTAAAATCAGCAAGAATAGCATCGTGTAACGGCCAATGTAAACCTCAAGAACCACTTGGCTTCCATTCTAGAGCATAACAGCATTTCAGAAAAAGAAAACTCCATCCTACAACACTAACCATGGGACTGGCAATACCCAAACAGGAAAACTAGACCAAACAGTCATAAATAGGAAAAACATGCACGGGAAATACATCCAAGCACAACAAAATTACCCTATTCACAAACAAAAATCTCTACTGAGGCATACAAGCAAAGCAGACAAACAATAAGGCAAAAACAGTAAACACGCAACACCTTGTTCACGGGTGTTGTTGGAATTTGCACATAATAATCAAAGAGTTTCTACAGGAAGGCGCAAACCACCTACCTTGGGGTTAAAAAATCAATATACTTGAACAATGATCCTTGAATCTCCTTAGAACGTTGTAGATCTACAAAAACGAATAAAATTTTCAACCCATGATAACTTAGAAAAGAAGAGGAATTGGAAAATGATGCTCTACAAGAAGAAAGAGCTTACCGAAGAGATTCCAATGCAACTGAAGGAGTTCGATTCGGAGGACGGACAGCATATCAGGGGCACATCAAAGATTCGCGGATGCTCGACGCTCTCAGACGAACGAAACCTAAAAGAAGTGGTTTTTGTCCGTCAGACGTGACCCTGGTGCATTTAATGAAAAAACAAAATACACGGTGTGTACTTGCCTTTTTCATACTCTTCTTTAGGTAGCCTTCATGTCCCCCCACACGGCCGTGTGTGTGGCCTGGACACAGCCAACACACGGTCTCATGCGGCCAGGAAGTACACGGCATGTACTCATAAAGTACACGACGGATACATTGAAAATTTTCAGAAACTCCACTTTTCTCAAAAACTCCAGAAAAAAGAAATCATTCCTGAAAAGAACTTCCGGGTTCTTATAAAATCCATATTTAAGAAAATTTGTTTTTTTATATTTCATTAAATATATATGTATTTTATCAATATTTTATTTTGAGTGTAATTTTATTATTGATATAATGGATTTTTAATTCTATTTATGTCGATTATAACTTTGAATACTCCATTAGAGTTAGATTTTGTATGGAATAATATTCTTACATCATATTACTTTTTATAATTGTTTACTTATTATAATCCAACACCCTTAGGCATAATCATAGAAGATAATTATTTTTTTTCAAAAATCAATATCATCCATGTATTTGAAAACATTTATTTTTATCTAATAATTATTCATGAATATTAAATTATTCATTTATTAATTTAATTTCAAAATCATATGCTGCATCTATAAAAATAATAAACGGGTAAATTATGTGATTTTGAAACAATCTAAGAAAATTTATTTGGCTATTACAAATATTGAATTGGATTTAAAGGGAAAGAAAAATCATTCTCTTACTAATGATCCCACTAAAACTCTTAAGAATCATCATTAAAAGTGGTAATTAATTAATAGGTGGAGATTAATGGTGATGAAATATGTCATGGATAATTTTATGAGATAGTTCATTCTAGAGAGTAATGTTGTAAAATAAATTTTAAAATCTATTGCTGAAAATTTTAAAACTTTTTACAAGGTCATAAAATATCAATTCCACTTTTTAATTAAAAATACTAAGTATGATATTATCAATGTGGTGAGAGAACCATAATAGGAATAATACCTTATTTTTTAAAGTTAAAATCTATTATGGATATTCTAGGGAATAATTATTTTATCTATAAATTTTTTGAGTCTCTTCCTACGTGATTTGATATTATTAGAACCTCATAAAATATCAGAATGAAAAGTGGAGTATTGATGAAATGATTACAGTAGTCATATAGGGATGGAAACCTATAAATAATGGAAATTCATGCCAATGTCAATCTAAAACATCAACTTCTAGTTTCATGGATTAAAAAAAGAGTCAAAAATTCATTTCATATTACAGGAAACAAAAATTTTGAAAAATACTAATCTAAAATTTGGATTAAAAACAAATATCTTTCAAGAGAAATTGGAAGTACTAAAAGAACTATTGTTATGATTTTAATAATTTTAATATACATAAAATTGAAATTGATATTTAATATATACTCTTAGTTTTAAATATTTTTGAATCAAATTTGTTTGATATCCATCCCAACACTTGGTAGATAAACTATATAGAAACTATTCATATTATAAATTCTCTAGATAGATTCATAAGAATGAGTAAACCAAGTAATATTGAGTCAAGAATAATTATAGGTGACATAGATATAGATTAACCAGTATCATTTAATTTACCTTGAGGGAATATTTATTTGTTAAAAGGTATTTTTATATACTTTCCATGAGAAGAAATTTGATCGTAGTTTTGATTTTCGCCCATTGTGTCTATGATTTCATGTTTTGTGATGATAAACCTTAAATCACTTTCAATTCCATTATTTTTTTGAATTTGGTAGATTTCATAATGATTTATATATGTTGAATTAGGTTAATATGTTTATAACTTTTGTTATTGAAAAAATAATCATTGAATAATTGATGAAACTTAATCAATACAATACCATATATGGTTGGGGAATATTGTTATAACACATATTGAAAGGTTAATCAAAGATAGACTTATTTTAGGATTAAATTTTTTAGAGTATAATACTTTTTTTAACTGCATTTTTTGAATCATAACTTCTGATTTTAGAAATAAAAGAGTGGAAATATGTGTTGAAATTTTATACTTAATTCCTATTTATATGTATAGACCCATCACTCCTTCTTACATATATAAATATAAATATATGAATTATTTTACAAATTATTTTTTTTACATTTGTTTGATTAGATATTGTTTATAAAATATATAGTACTGTGTATGATTCTAATAATAGAGATATGTTTTAAATATAATGTAAATCATGTTGTTTTTTCTATATATTAGTATGTGATATGAGGTATTCCATAATATATGAAAATCATGAAACCACTGTATATCATATGCCTTATAAGGGATATCATCTAGAGAAATATAAGAGATATCCCAACACTACCTTTCTTATTTCATAAAGTGTGATATAGGAATATCATAAATGTTATGATGTGAGTTAATCATACTGTATAGTTAATAGTAAGAAGTTAAATGTCAATTGTAGACATTCAATTATCTTTCATGTATAACTATTATTATTATTAAAATTTCATATGGTGAAACATTTGATTAATCAAAATAGAATTTATATGTTAAATTCTTTTCCAATGGAAAAAAAATTGTATGTAACTAAATTTGTTACTCAGATATTATAAGCAATTTGAGTAAAGGCATGGTGCCTCATAGAGAATCACTAAGGCCTATATAAAGAGGGAAATTCCATGAGAATGTTACTAGTGAATCCTATTAATTCTATAAGATGAGTCACTCCTATATTTTTCTATTTATTTGATAGGTACAATCATACCGTGTCCAAAAATAGGATCATTCCCAAGAGTTGGGTGATTTGTTAACCCATGGATACAAAAGCAGTAAGGATTATTCTATCTACTTATTAGTTATCACTATCAAGATTTTATGGTTTAATAGGAAGCTTATACATAATCGATGAGAGATATTACAATGAAAAAATCTGAGATATCTATTTTTGATACCCGAGATAACCCTCCTCATGGCTTGATGCATATTCTTGATCACTACATATGGAAACAAGTTACAAGGAATTAAAAAAACATAACTGGGAATGATTTATCTCAATAAAATAAACTTAATGGATAATTTTTACTAGTATGTTTAGTTTAACCTTTCCATAATTCAGAGTATCAAATAAAAAATAAGTATTAACAAATATATAACTCAACCAAAGAAATCCTAGAAACATTATAAAACAACACCAACATTGACAGGTAAATAAATACTATAAAAATATTAAAATATAAATAATAAATATTTTATGAAATATTAATATTTATCCAAAGGAGTGATGAAAGAAATGGAGGGTTGAGATGGAATGATAATTAAGAGGAACCAAGATACATAATTAATGTAAATGACATAAAGGGTAGCCAAAATTTCATCTCCAAGTGAAAAGAAAACAAGATTCACTTTCCACCTCCATAACACCATAAAAATATCATGATGATCATTATAGGGTCTTGAAAACATTAAAAATGGAATGTGAATTCTCCCATAAATTTGGAAAAGGAAATAAGAAAAAATGGATGAATAATTTAGAGATTTTTTTTGAATAATCTAAATTTTATAAATGAAAAATATCTCATTTGCGTATTGATTCTTGGGAATGATATGTGGAAGGAATCACCTACGAACTGATCAGTCCATGGAATGAAGAGAATGAAGAAAACTGTCATGAACCATGTCTTTAGTGAAAGTGAGGAAGGGAATTCTACCTCTATATACCATCACTGCGAACTGAGTTGTTGGTTCAATGGAGGAGGAGAAACTCTAACCTATATACCAACCTTTTGAACTCAATAGATCATGGGTGGGTCTAAACCAGTAGCACCCTGTGAACAAGATGAAGTCATTCATGGGATTGAGGCATTGATTTTCACCACTACAAATTGCAACCCCACAGGACTCTTTTTACTAAGTCATCTGTGGGATAGATGATCTCTTCATGGGATTCCAAAAAAAGGTTCCTTGAGATCTATAGATCCATCTATCTCGAAACTCTATAAAAGGACCTCGAGGGGAGAAAAGAAATGGACTGAATTTTAGAGGATTGGATGGACTTTTTGAGATGAATTTCTAAAGAGATCCATCGGTGAGGTGAAGAATTCTTCTAACATATTCCCACAAGTATAAATTAGCTACATAGAGGAAAAATAAAGAATAAAACATAATAACCAGAACAACAGAAACCACATCTCCTTCACAGATGAAATTCCTACAAGGTCCTGAACCAATGCCCCTTCTTCACTCTGGTTCCCCACATAACACCATGCTACATGGATGGAACTTAGCGCTACATAGCAATATGTTATGCAGTCGAAACCTAGTCCCACATAGAAAAACACTATGCATACTGCATACAGGTCCATGTAAAATTATGGTACGTGGAAGGTCCCTTCTTGTGCATAGAAACATGCTATGTGGGGAGGCCCCCATCCTGAATGAAGAAACAGTATGTGGAATGGGTTACTCTCGAATGTTTCACTCTCCTAATTTTATCATCTCCTTCTATATTTTTCGCCTTATTCATAGTCCCTCCATGAACCAGTCCCACGATATTAGGCTAAATCCTCTTCCAAAGGCATTGGACATATATGATAAAACCATCGGGCACTTCAGCATGCCCTCTTGATTTTACATACCCAAGGTAAGAAGAGTCGCATAGGTAATTTCCACATTGGTGTGGACCCCCAGATTGTCCATAAGTTTATATTCCCCTGGTAACCCATGGTCCAATATTGGTAAACTTATTTAAACATCAAAATTCTAGGTATCAAGGGTAATTAATGAACTTTCCCTTCAATGAGAGTCAATGATATACAAGGTAAATCACTCTTGATTTTCCCTTTAACAAGAAGCAAGACCCCCCACCCTTCCCAGAACCAATTTCATGGAAGTCCCTCTGAGGTGAGCCCCTATCTTTTCATTCAGGAGGTCACAATAGTTCTCCTCTCTACCTCTTCCGAGGTAATACTTGGATATGTTAATATTACTTTCATGGGTATGAAAAGATAATGGAGAAAATGGACACATTCAGGAATCCTCTCCCTCTCTCTTTGGGCTCCAGTGCTATCTATCAATAAATGATGTGGGACATGCGATATTCAGATCCATTGCCTTCTCTTTTTTCTCACATCGATCATGAATCACATGGGCTTAGAGGTTGGTACTGATCATGACATCTATATAACCCCAAAGCATGGTCCTTATATTAGGTGTATGCCCTAATAAAGGAACTATGAGAACTCTTATTTCTACTCTGATCAGGATATGTCGGACACCTGCCTAAGGCCTGAGCTCAAGGTACATCCTCCTTAGATTTGATTCCCAAAATAATTGCCTCAAAATTGATAGGGTATCCTCTTCAAGAGTAATCCTTGACTTGTTTCTCTTAAATGTGAAGCTCCCATGTGTATGTCACAATCATTATCCCACAAACGGGCTGCCTTTATAGTATAAGACCCAAATCAAACCGAATTAAGATTTTATTACCAGCCAATTTGGATACATAAGAAGCCACCCATAGGTCCAAAATAGAAACCCAAAACTCCATAGTTTTCTTAATGACATGTCACTAGAAGGGCGATCTTCACCCAGGGTATTATGACTCTTATGAGCATCTTGGGCCACCTTGGCATAAGACCCACACGAAACCTTCACTAGTCAATTGATTCCTAGATGTTCTCGACATATGATGTTGAATATCATGGATGTGTCCTTGTCAAAAATCCATAAAAGGTGATTTGTCTAATAAAGAAACAACAAACTACATGGAATCTGATTCCTCTCACGAGATACGTTGGTTTCCCATCTTGTGGGGTCGATCCCGATATTGAAACGATCTCTATCCCCATGGATTACGGTAAACACCAGAGTTCCTTGTCACATCGATTAAATCATCATTGTACTTGTAAAAGACCTATGAATCATTAATGTTTCCATAAAAGGGTAACATTGATGAAGAACCTTGGATACACCCATATGTCTTCATCAGTAATGAACCTGAGATACATATAGATGATTATGAACCCATGCATATTTCTGATTGATCTTGTGACTTAGGGTTAATCTGCGGACACCTGCTTGGGAATGAACCAATGATGCAAAAACATATAAACATTAATTAAATCTACAATAGAGCCCCATTATGGTCAATAATTACCCCCAAAAGGGTGTGATGAGCACGACCTCCCATCCACTCGACCAATGGAGTCCTTAACTATCATTGGAAAAATCATGAAACGAGTTCCTCCATTTGGAAATAAAGTCCATGAATAATGTTTAAAATGGTCATTGGGTGTTTCTAGATCTGTGAATAAACCTTCTGGAGACCATCCGAGGACATCATATCTAATGTGATCTGATTGTACAAACATTGAAAAACTTTTAATCGCCTACTAGAACCATTCAACTGTGTCAACTCCTTTGAAATATAAAAAATGACACACAAACCAGTCCCAGTGGGACCATATCTCCCACAAAACAGGGACACAACGCACCTCATTCCGAAACAAAAAAGGTGAACCTGACATGAATCCTTAACCAAGGTGGTGGGTTACCTCACATCAAGCCCCTTTTACATTAAAAAGGAAGAGTTCCAAGCAAGATCATCAAAAATAAATGTGATCATGAGATGCTACTTTGATGGGTTTCATTGTCTTTATATGTAGTATCAATTGCAGGTATTACATATAGATTCCTTCACTACAATTGAATCCCAATAGTTTTCTCAAATATGCATATCAGTGACCACATAGGCAACTGGGTCCCTGATGAAGAACATGACTAACTCACCAACCTAGTGTCTTCAACACTGGGTTTCAAATGCGCTGATCAAAGAGTACCACCAAAACTGAAATCTCCCCATGGTGGAGACTCTACGGTATGCCCTCTAATTGGTGAAATCTCACCAGCCACCTCTTCATCTGTGTCTGAAAATATAGCACATGATGGCCCCACTGGTCATCCCAAATCATTTCCCGATCCTATCCCTAGAAAACAACAAAGAGTAACTCCCTTACCTTAGGGATGAAGATAAATTTGAAACTAATGAATTCATACAGCTGCAAAGGAACCTCGATCGAGGGATCCTTCCTTATAATTTCACCACTAGTGGCATACAACCCAATATCCTCACTCTGAAGAGGATCACATGCTAAGGGAACCTACTGACGTCCAATGAACACGGGCCCTTCGGGCTACCCGGCAAGGGTGGCGAATGCATAATCAAGAGCAGGTCATTACCCTCATTCCTGATGATGATTTCTTATATACAAACATGGTTGCATACCATAGGAATACATAAAAAGCTACCTCTTCTTTTGAAGCCCTCTACAGATATATAGTGGCACAATACGAGCCAGTGAAAATTCATGCCAATGCTGTCTGATCCCGCCGCGCAGATATGGCAGCAAATTATAGGTGGATGAAAATCCCTGCTAATGTTCAAGAATCCTCCATCTAAATAGGGAGACAAATAGATACAAGCAAGAACAAATCCATGCTGATATACAAAAAACCCACCATCCAAATAGGGCAGAGAACTATGGGAAGTCCTACGATACTACCATGCATATGATTCCCACTAGTGCAATACGGTTCTAATCAATAGGCAACTGCAAATTTCTACCTACCAATATCAAGCCCACCAGTCAAATATGGAGGCAAGACAATATTAGAATTGTAAAGTTCTTGTGGATGCACATCAAGCATTTTATAAAAGTACAGTGATAAATGAGCAGACAAAAATTCATGCTCCCAAATATAAATCCAATAAGTAAAATATATTGGAAACCAATGAAAGTATTCAGTGTATCCCAAATACATGTCAGGGGTAGAATCATTTCTCTGCCCTGCCGTAGTAGAACTACCAGTACCTACTTGAAAAAAATGGAGGACAGGAGTAGGTAAAAACTCTTTCTATAACATTAGATTGAGCATTCATACCCATTCCAGCCAAAGATTTATATCAGCACATCCTGTAATTGAAGGAGGATCAAACATCAATTCCAGACCATATCCTTCAAACTAGTCAAGAAGTAATCACATCTATGGAAAAATCATGGAGTTGGTACCATGATCCCATTTCCCCGGGTAGGTGATTCATCTACAAAATAAGATGGTTACTCTAGAGTATAATGGCATCCCTTCTATAGTCTAGGAGGTTCCACATCTATATTCTGTGATACAAGGTAAACTTGATCAAGAAAATAACACCCATTCCAACTTGGGGACACTAGTCCTATATGGTTTCCACTCTAAGGCAGGCATGTATCCCTACCAGAACTCAAGATTCTCATCTGCATATCATAGAGACCTCGCAGAAACCAACCAAACAGGGAATCATATTTGAAAGTTGTTACCAATATTAGGAGAACCCAGTTTCCCACAAGAGAGAACCCAAAAATGAAGGGTTCCAAAGATTGGTGAAAAATGAAGATCACGTTCATGATTTTTCTCTGATGGAAGCTAAAGTTCTTGATGCCATAAAACATCTGTCAATAGAGACTCAAGATCCTTTCAATTCATTACCAAATTATGCAAGTGGAAGTAGTAGTTTACAAGGTCCACCCTGAGATATTTCTTCCAGCAACTCTGAAGGTCCTCCTTAGAGAACCCATGGGGACTTAATCTGTGGTATAGAAATGATAGGTCATGAGAGATTATCAGCCAATGTGTGTTAGGGTATCCCTCCCCTTGACCAGAAGATCAAATAGAAAGAAGTTAATCCCCTTGATATCGTCACCCCATATGGTCCTCCCCGGGGTATATGCTGCAGATATTATTCTCCAAATAGTTATATTTCAAGCTATGATCGTATTCCTATCCATGATGGCAGTCACTGCAAAGACTCTCCCTATAGTGACATCAAGCAACAAGAAGGTCATCCCCTCATTATTGTACATCCTAAAGGTCCTAACCAAGATGCAAACTAAAAATATTTTCCCTACAGCCAGACATCAATCCATAATGGTAGTCCTCTCCAGGATGGAAGTTCTTGAAAAGGTTTAACACCCCGAGATTCCATGATACGCTTCTCTTTCAATAATGCAATAGCTTGCATTGTACGCAAGTTCGAGATTCTAACACACCGCGACCAATCAAAATAGCGATTATGAATAGTAATACACAATTTTTGAAATTATATATATTTTTTATTTCAAAATGGACTTCATTTTTGGAATTGTAATATCGAAATTAGCCTATGTTGAATTTTTGGTATTTTTCTGAGAACTTCCAATTTTTTATGAATAGTGAAAAATACTTAAAAATGACTTTTTTAATAAAAATAATTTATTGTGATAAATTATAATATTGAGTGGTTTTAAAGTATAATTAGAATATATTCTTACCATTTTATGCAATGGTGGACATTATAATTAATTCCACTTTGAAATTGGACATAAACAATTGTCAATCTCGTGATATATATTGTTTCTTAAAAACACGCTATTTGTTGTGACAGCGGGAATTAATTATAAAATTAATTAATGAAACTTATATGTTTGGAATTTTGTAAAATAGGAATCATTTTTGAATTCAGAATATCAATTATAGCTTAGGGTGATATTTTGGCATTGTTCTGAAAAACTTCAATTTTTGATGAATAGTGAAACCACTAAGTGGTAGTTAAAAAACTAATTTTTCGTTTAAATGAAACATTACCACTTCTGTGATTTGATTTTCAAAAATCCGACATACATGGTTTTCATTAGGAAGTAAAATGTGGTTCAATGGGATTATAATAATTTTTTGGTGAATAGTAACTTTTATGTTTAATTAATCGCGATTAAAGGTAATTAGTGAAATTTAAGGTAAAAATGTTATTATAAAAATATTAAAATACCTTTACACTTGTACTAAACTTATTTGATGAGTCATGGCCGACCAATACAATCCATGGGTGAACTTGGGGACCCCATGGATTCACTTGGGTAATAAAATTATAATAATAACTTTTTATTTAAAGTAAAAATAAAATTGTCACAAACATGAGTGGTTTTAATAAAACAATTATTACATGGGGTTATATAGGGTAACCTTTCGACTATAAATATTCATTGGAAATAAAAAAATATTTCCTACATCATGATATTTTTTTTATAATTTTTAGACATTAAATAAATTAAATATTGTATGACACCATGATGATGTAGCGATTACCTCATTAATTAACGATTTAAATAAATTAAAATGATAATGTAAAATCTAAGACATAAACTTGTAAAAAACCTATTGGATGAGTATATTTCAAACCCTTATCATCTTATCCTAGAAATATACAAGTTTCAGACCTTTAAAATTCGAAACTCGTTATATAATAACGTAACATTTCATGACTTTCCAAGAGTGCCCCTCCTCTCCTCTTATAAAAGGCCCCCACCACTACCACCTTATTCACACCATAAAAGCCTTTTGGCTAGGCCAAATTCTGCCCAAATACTCTCTAAAATTACCTCTATTACTCCTAGAATCCTAAATTTGGGCATAATTCCTCCCAACTAATCCTTTGAGCTCAAATCAAAAAGAGTTACCCGTTTCAAAGGTAGTGCTTTCTCTTGTGTTCTTATGTTTTATTTTGCTTCTCCAACCCCCTAAACTCTTTTTATTAATTTATTTTGTAACAACACCGGTATCCTAAATATAATATAATGTTTTTATAAGAAAGATTAGAGTTAAACTTACACACACCTACATCTAATGGTTAAAGAACATACTGTTTCTATGGATGGAGAATTTCTGCCTCACGAAACGATGATTGTTCGACACTCATATAACACATTCAAAGGTGTCCATTAAGATTTAAATATATTTATATATGATATATAATATGTTTATGTTTTACTTAAGATTCTGTATTTTTCATTTATGGTATACCTTTACGATTTCCATTATGAGTAAACGCGATAATTTCATTTTAGGAAGTGCGGACTACCTCCCCCTGAAAGTGATTTGAATCGTTAATGTCATATGTGGGATGTATAAAGGATGGAGTAAATGGTATTATACATTATATTATACTGGAATTATATTATACCTTTATATAATTATAACTTCATTCCATTAAATATGAAATAGAAATAAAAGTAGCGTTCATGCGTACGTACGGCTTACCGTCTCCATGAATGGTGCATTTCATTTCTTACCTATAAACATTATGTAATATTATAAATGCATGTATATAATGGATATATATTATATATATGATATCTAAATAATGAATATGATTCTGGATATAATGGATATTTCACCACATGAACAACTTGTAATTATAAGAATTTTATTTTTTACTCAAGTACCAAAGATCGACAAAACGACCGTTATTAACTTAAATAATTACATAATGTTCATAATATGGAAATAAGTGATATAAAAGGAATAATGAACATGAAAAGGTTCTTAGGAAAGTATAAATTAACTCTATTTTATTATTCAGGAGGTTAAATAATGGTCAAGTCAAGTCAGACACGAGGTAAGGGAACTTCTTAACCCAATTTCCATTCTTTGGGTTAATCTCCTACTTTCAAATTATGTCATGATATTATTATGTCCTATCTTTTATTTGTACTCTATTTATGTGTACTTATAGTGAATACACATAATAGATCTATTTTATTTCAAAAAATGATCTTTGTAAAGGACTTTTCTCAATCTCCTTTCATTGAGGAATATTTTGTTTTATACACAACTTTCTTTTATATGGTGTATAAACCACTTTGACTTTTACGTTTATTCAAAAGGAATATTTTTATATGAAGCGTTTTACTAAATGACAAAAATGAATGTTTTTTTTCGTACGTATGCGGCGACAATGACTTCTCTTCTGTCGTGACCATTGTCTGAGTTTCGGCTTCCTCTACAAGCCATAACTTTTTTTTAAATGAAAAATAATTACAATGTTTTAATTTTATTTTATTTTGGTATTGAAAATGGTTTTGATAATGTTTTTATTATATCAATGTGTTGTATTGATATCTTGTGATTGAAATATGGAAATACTATGTTTCCTTTATGCATTTTTTATGTGATACGATTATGTTATGGTTTATGATATGTTTAAACCTGTTCATATAAGGAATGCATTGGACTTATTAAGTGACGGGTGGAGCCCGCTATAGCTCCTCGATGTATCGGTTGGTCTCATGAGACAAACTAGTGTCTTGGTATGAGGCCTTGACAAAATCATATTTGTAGTCTTGGCACGAGGCCTTGGCTATGTGGTTATGATAGTCTGGCATTATGCATTCCATCATTATGAAAGTGGTTATTGATATTGCATGTGATTATTTGACCAGTAGAATATCCATATAAATAATTAAATGGCATTATTTCATTTTAATTTTCCCATATTATGTTGACGTTCATGTTTAAAAGGCTTTGGTTTAGTTATACATTGCATTAAATGTTTATGTTTATTTATGAAAGCTTCCGCTATATTGTTATCCTTACTGAGCATGTGATCTCACGCCATTCAATGTTTTAATTTTTCCAGGATGTGAATAAGTATTTTAGGAATGACCTACAGGGATAGTCTGAAGGGGATATGAGTGTGGAAAATGGAGACTATGTTATTGTAGTTTTTCACTTTATGATGTAATGTAACATTTATGAATGTATCTAGTGTTTCCAAGGCTACTAAACTAATCGGTCTTTCGAGACTTGATCTTTTGCGATCATGCCAATGTTATGCATTAATGCACCGACTCTGGGTAACTGGGTTCAGGGCGTTACAGTTGGTATCAGAGGCAGTTTAGTACTAACCTTGGAGGATAGATTAAGATAAACTCTGATTAAAGCACATACACCTAAGATAAAACTTGAGGATTAGTATAGAAGAACTTCCTAGAATTTTGGTATTATAGAGATTTTATGAGTTTTCCGAGAAATACATCCATGTCTGGATACGAGCTGGTAGAGGCGACTCTGGCATAGATGTACCTAGGGGTAAATCCCGAAAACACCGCTTTGAGCTAGACTCGAACGGTAACTGGTGCACGAAAACGGGACTTGCTGCACTCTTGGTTACGACACTCCCGGGGGATATGCTTAGCATAATTATAATTTTCATTACAAACCATTATGAAGGGTTTATGAGTATATACATCCACAAATAAAACATTTATTGTGATTATGGATTATATCCATAAATAGGTCAACTTATGTTAAGTGTTTTGCAAGTTTGTAATTATGTATTTTGATTCATAAACTAATCTAGTTTATGTCATTATTTTGAAATGGCGACTAGTGGGAGGAATGGAAACCGTATCAATGCACGCACTCCATGTAGGGATTGACCTCCTGCTCAAGATAATTATAGGGGAGATGGTTATACAACTGGTGCTGATCACATTATCACCATAGTGGGACAACTCACTCAGGTTATGAATAATAACCTTACTCGTATGGAGCACCCTGATCCGCAACGTGGAGGATCAATTTTAGACTGCTTCATGAGGCAAAAAACACCAACATTTAATGGGGGTACAAATCCATTACTATCTGAGCAATTGATAAACTCCTTAGAGAAAATATTCCATGCCTTGGAGAGTAGCTAAAGGGAGAAGGTCATCATGGCAGTTCACCACCTCACTGGAGATGTCGATCAATGGTGGTCACTGATTCAAAAGACAAAGGAATATGATGAAGTATCAAATATGGAATGGAGGGAGTTCAAAGAGATTTTCTTAGAAAAATACTTCCCTCGTGACCATCGATCAGATATGGAAAGGCAATTTCTGAGTCTGAGACAAAAGGAGGATGAGAATGTGGCAAAGTATGAGGCTAACTTCACAAGGTTAGCAAGGCATGCAGCAGATTATATACGTAACCCAAGAAATAAGATTGATCGTTTCTTTGATGGGTTAAAACCATTTCTCCATCGAGCCTTAGTATCACCATCTTTCTCATCGTACAAAGATATAGCCGCGTGTGCTATCAAGACAGAAAATTAATTATCTAAATCTTATGACAATAAAGTAAATCAAGAGAAGAAGAGAATGGTGGAATAAGAGATAGATAAAGGGAAAAATGGAAAGAAGGATTTTCCATTATGTGATAATTGTGGGAAGAATCACCCTAGTACTTGCCTAAAAGGAATGGGAGTTTGTTATAAATGTGGAGAAAAAGGTTACCAGGCTCGTGATTTCAAGGGAAAGAAAGAGGCTATCAATGTTGAATGTTACAATTGTAGGTAAGTGGGGAATTATGCAAATGAATATCCAAAGCGTCAGGAAACCTTACCTCAGAAAAGGCCAAGGGATCAAGGACAATCTTATTCTGTTACTACAGTTGAAGTGGAATAATTAATTTTTTGGTACTTTTGGAAACAAGGATTATATTCTGGTTATAAGAATTATGTGATATATATAAGGATTGTACTGCAGTACTTGTTTTTTTCATTAAGGTTTTAATATGATGAAGGTAATAATATTTTTAGTATGTGACAGTAAGAGAAACTTTACATTGTTTGGAGAATCTGATGTTACAGTTGATTTTTGAATTTAGAGACCTTTTAGAGAAAGTCTGGGTAAAGGTATTTTGGATAACTATAAAGGTTAGAATGGATTAAGTTGAAATTTGGATAATATTTTTTAAGGTTAAAACATTTCTGAAGATTACTTTTGGAATATTATCAAACTATATTTTTAGGAAAAGGACAACCTGCAGGTCGGGGGATAACCTATCACGTCGGACAAAGATGCAGGAATCAAACCCACAACCATAGTGTGACAGGCCTTTATTGCCTACCACTAGCCTACGAGAAGTCCCTAGTTATTACAAAAAGTTTTCCTAATCTAAATGGTATGTGTTAATATTTGGAACCTTATAGAATTATGATAAATAGAATATTTTTGAGTTCTATTAACTTTTAGAGTGAAAGATGGATTTGTGGTAAGAATTTATTAAAGAATGAAAGTCTACATGACAAGTATGTATATTCCCTTACATTCTTAGTAAATATCCTAAATAAATTCCTCAACTTTATAAAAGGTAACTTAAAACAAAAACGTTGCCGGTTAACTTTTCCAACGGGGGATTCAATGACCGTTTAACTAATCACATGTTTGTGATTTTCTTGTGGTTAAATTTCTCCTAATTCTGTTTTCTACAACTCTCCATCAGACCTTAATGGTTTGTTTTTCTTCCATATCCATATTTTCATATAATCCTCGTATGGGCTATCTCGGGTGACCTTTGTACTTATCTTTCTATCTTTTAAAGTTATATTTTTATTAACCTTAATTCCGATGTGGGTTTTCCACAAAGGTATTTCCTATATTCAACCTTTTATTTTCAAATAAAAATTTCAAATTGCGAGGGTGCAATTTATTGAAGGAGGGGAGAATGTAACGCCTCGATCTTCCATGATACACTTCTCTTTCAATAATGCAATAGCTTTCATTGTACGCAAGTTCGAGATTCTAACACACCGTGACCAATCAAAATAGCCACTATGAATAGTAATACCCACTTTTTGAAATTATATATATTTTATATTTCCAAATGGACTTCATTTTTGAAATAGGAATATCAAAATTAGCCTATGTTGAATTTTTGGTATTTTTCTAAGAACTTCCAATTCTTTATGAATAGTGAAAAATACTTAAAAACAACCTTTTTAATCAAAATACATTATAGTGATAAATTATACTATTGAGTGGTTTTAAAGTATAATTAGAATATATTTTTACCATTTTATCCAATGGTGGTCATTAGAATTAATTTCACTTTGAAATTGGACATAAACAATTTTAAATCTTTTGATATATATTGTTTCTTAAAAACACGCTATTTGTTGTCATAGCAGGAATTAATTATAAAATCAATTAATGCAACTTATATGTTTGGAATTTTTTAAAATAGACATAATTTTTGAATTTGGAATATCAATTATAGCTTAGGGTAAAATTTTGGCATTCTTCTGAAAAACTTCAATTTTTGATGAATAGTGAAACCACTAAGTGGTAGCTAAAAACTGATTTTTCGTTTAAATGAAACATTACCACTTCTGTTATTTGATTTTAAAAAATCCGACATACATGGTTTCCATTAGAAATTAAAATGCGGTTCAATGGGATTAAAATAATTTTTTGGTGAATAGTAACTTTTATGTTTAATTAAACTCGATTAAAGGTAATTAGTGAAATTTAAGGTAAAAATGATATTATAAAAATATTAAAATACCTTTACACTTGTCATAAACTCATTGGATGAGTCATGGACGACAAATAAAATCCATGGTTCAACTTGGGGACCCCATGGAGCCACTTGGGTAAGAAAATGACAATAATACCTTTTTATATAAAGTAAAAATAAAATTGTCACAAACATGAGTTGTTTTACTAAAACAATTATTACATGGTGTTATATAAGGTAACTTTTTGACTTTAAATATTCATTGGAAAGAAAAAAATATTTCCTACATCATGATATCTTTTTTATAATTTTTATACATTAAATAAATTAAATATTTTATGACACCATGATGATGCAGTGATTACCTCATTAATTAACGATTTAAATAAAAAACGATAATGTAAAATCTAAGACTTACACTTGTCAAAAACCTATTAGATGAGTATATTTCAAACCCTTATCACCTTATAATCGAAATATATAAGTGTGGGACCTTTAAAATCTGAAACTCATTATATAATAAAGTAACATTTCATGACTTTCCAAGAGTGCCCCTCCTCTCCTCTTATAAACGGTCCCCACCACTACCACCTTATTCACACCATAAAATCCTTTTGGCTCGGCCAAAATCTGCCAAAATACTCTCTCAACTTCCCTCTATTACTCTTAGAAGCCTCAATTTGGGCATAATTCTTCCCAAGGAAGCCTTTGAGCTCAAATCAAAAAGAGTTACCCGTTTTAAAGGTAGTGTTTTCTCTTGTGTTCTTATGTTTTATTTTTCTTCTACAACCCCCTAAACTATTTTTATTCATTTCATTTATAACAACACCAGTATCCTCAATATAATAGGATGTTTTTATAAGAAGTATTCGAGATAAACTTACACACACCTACATCTAATGGTTCAAGAACATATTGTTTCTGTGGATGGTGAATTTCTACCTCACGAAACGATGATTGTTCAACACTCATATAACACCTTAAAAGGTGGCCATTAAGATGTCAATATATTTATATATGATATATGATATGTTCATGTTTTACTTAATCTTCTGTATTTTTCATTTATGGCATACCTTTACGATTTCCATTATGGGTAAACGCGATAATTTCATTTTAGGAATTGCAGACTACCGCCCCCTCAAAGTGATTTGAATCGTTAATGCCATATGTGGGATGTATAAAGGATGGAGTAAATGGTATTATACATTATATTATAATGGAATTATATTATACGTTTATATAATTATAACTTCATTCCATTAACTATGAAATATAAATGAAAGTAGCGTTCGTGCGTACGTACGGCTTACTATCTCCATGAACGGTGCATTTCATTTCTTACCTCTAAAAGTTATGTAATATTATAAATGCATGTATATACTGGATATATATGATATATATGATATCTAAATAATGAATATAATTCTGGATATAATGGATATTTTACCACATTAACAACTTGTAATTATAAGAATTTTATTTTTGACTCAAGTACCAAAGATCGACAAAACGACCATTATTTACTTAAATAATTACATAATGTTCATAACATGGTAATAAGTGATATAAAAGGAATAATGAACATGAAAAGGATCTTAAGAAAGTATAAATTAACTCTATATTATTATCCAGTATGTTAAAGAATGGTCGAGTCAAGTCAGACACGAGGTAAGGGAACCTCTTAACCCAATTTCCATTATTTGGGTTAATCTCCTACTTTCAAATTATGTCATGATATTATTATGTCCTATCTTGTATCTGTACTGTATTTATGTGTACTTATAGTTAATACACATAATAGATCTATTTTATTTAAAAAAATGATCTTTGTAAAGGACTTTGTCTCAATCTCCTTTTATTGAGGTATATTTTGTTTTATACACAACTTTCTTTTATACGGTGTATAAACCCCTTTGACGTTTATGTTTATTCAAAAGAAATCTTTTTATATGAATCGTTTTACTAAACGACAAAAAGGAATGTTTTTTTTGTCGTATGTACGCGGCGACAACGACTTCTCTGCCGCCGTGACCATTATTTGAGTTTTGGATTCCTCTACAAGCCATAACTTTTTTTAAATGAAAATTAATTACAAAGTTTTAAATTTATTTTCTTTTGGTATTGAAAATGGTTTTGATAATGTTTTTATTATATCAATGTGTTGTATTTATATCTTGTGATTGAAATGTAGAAATAATTTTTTTCCTTTATGCATGTTTTATGTGATACGATTATGTTATGATTTATGATATGTTTAAACCTGTTCATATGAGGAATGCATTGGACTTATTAAGTGACGGGTGGAGCCCGCTATAGCTCCTCGATGCTTTGGCAGGTCTCATGAGACAAACTAGTGTCTTGGAACGAGGTCTTGAAAAAATCTTATTTGTAGTCTTGGCACGAGGCCTTGTCTACATGGTTATGATAGTCTGACATTATGCATTCCATCATTATGAAAGTGGTTATTGATATTTATTGTGATTATTCGACCAGTAGAATATCCATGTGAATAAGTAAATGGCATTATTTCATTTTACTTTTTCCATATTATGTTGAAGTTCAGGTTTAAAAGGCTTCTGTTTAGTTATACATTGCCTTAAATGTTTATGTTTATTTATGAAAGCTTCCGCTATATTGTTATCCTTACTGAGCATCTGAGCTCACCCCTTTCAATGTTTTAATTTTTCTAGGATGTAAAGAAGTATTTTAGGAATGACCTTCAGGGATAGTCTGAAGGGGATATGAGTGTGGAAAATGGGGACTATGTTATTGTAGTTTTTCACCTTATGATGTAATGTAACATTTAGGAATGTATCTAGTGTTTCCAAGGCTACTAAACAAATTGGTCTTTCGAGACTTGATCTTTTGTGATCATGCCAATGTTACGCATTAATGCACCAACTCTGGGTAACTGGGGTCGGGGCATTACAAAAGGTCCTCCCTACAATGAGAGAAATAGAAAAAATGCCATCCCCTTATTGTAGTCTACCCTAAAGGTCCTCCATAGGGTACAAGCTATGTAAAATCTCCCTGCGGTGAGATGTTAACCTATGATGGTATCCCTCACCACCATAGCCTTAGTTTCTAAGGTCCTCTCCACAGCCCAAATTCAAATTGTCTAGAAGGTACTCCCCATACCGGTTGAAATATGATAAATCCCCCATATTCTAAGGTTCCTAGATGAATATGGTCTGATATGATAAAAACTCTATCAATGAAAAGTGACATCCTTTCTCAGGCGGGGTAAGTCCTTAGGCCATGATCATCCTCTAAGCCACCCCCGTACCATTTATATTTAAATGAAGACCCTACTAGCCTCACTACTCAGGAGGAAATCACCGCAAAGCATCCAAGTTTGGTGCAACAAGTAGAGGAAGCCTTGGAAGAAGAATAATATAATATGTTGCTCATGAGAAGACATCTATCCAAGGATGATATATCATTTTTGTTCTAGACCATATTCAATTATCAGTTCATCATTCTAAAAGAGTTATTGGATAAATGTATTCACAACATTCAATTTAATTTTCAAACAACCCTCAGCTAGTTGAACATTAAATTTCTACCCTATGATGGGTATGCAGACCATGTCAGTCGATAGGGGGTGATTGAATAGAAAATTGACCTAGAACCCCTTCTATATGTATGAAAGCCACAATCAAAAAGGAAAAAAGAAAAACCTTGAGTTATCTTGCCTCCACGCACTACAAAAATTGAGTTTCCTCATCAGTGACACCCCATCTAGTGTTCACATCTGAGGGTGGGGAGAACATGGATCTCTACACCTCACCTGATATATCGTCTATTAGAACCCACTAAAAATGAAATCATGCAATTTCATCAAACAAAGAAGGCATCCAAATGAAGTATATATTTAGGAGAAGTGTCCCACTCAACATGAACCATCCTTATGTAAGTCTCAATAACTGTTAGGCCTGACCAGAGCAAGCCATAGAGAAGCTCCTAAAATGGGACACTGAGAAAATTTGGTATGATTATCACCTAAGGAAATCCATACAATGAAAACTATTCATTTCCTCAAAAGAAAATAATTCATTTTCAGATTCGACACCATATCCATCTAATGCCCACATTTGAATATGCAAGATTGAGAAGGCGTAGATAACAGAAAAAACCCTCCCAGTATAAGAGTAACCCTAGACAACATGGTTGGGGAATTTTCAACACTAAGTGACCCCGTAAGACCAAAAAATCTGTGACGAGACACATTAATGGGAGAATGGGAGAAACCCCAGCCCACAGGGATTGGGGAATTTTTATGTAAACCACCCACCCAACGGCTGTCAGTATTTTCCTACCTAGGGAGGACAACAAATATTAGGGTTACTCATTATATCATATCTCGCGACTCATGTCCCCCGGGATGGAGGTGTGCTGCCAAGCCCTGTTAAGGCTCCCTTAAAGTCACTCTTTTCCAACAAACTCATAGTGGGTCCCATAATATAAGAAGAAGTTTTGATAGGGGATACAGGACGCCCTCCTCCATTCGGCACCCAGTATGCCACCCCTAATTCTATACGAATCGGTGAATTTCATGGATGTAATTCCCACAGAACATACTAAAGATAATCCAAATGAGTGGGATACATAAGAAGATGGTTCCCTTCTACAGGCAGTCCAAACCAAGAATGAAGGTGTGTGTACCCAAAACCAATGGGCTACCTTGAACTTGGACACTCCCTCATCTAACCCTTCATTACCTCCTTTGTGAATCCCCAAAAAGGATAAGAATAAGAACAAGGTTTCCTACAACCCACCTCCTCCTCCCAATGTAAATGCTTCCCTCACCCTTGAGGAGAGATTAATTCAATAGGAAGAATAAATAAAAGAGCTAAGGAGAATCAATTTTTATATACTGATATAATGTTTTTCTAAAATGTATGTTCCCAAGGTGGATTATCAACACACACTTCCATCAGATGTATATCTACCACATGGGCTCATCTAGATGAATGAAGCAAGGATGGAAAGATTGTTCAAGGTGGCGTCAATACCATCAGTCTACCTAAACCCAATCCCAGAAAGATATCAAGATTTACCTCCATTAGAGAAGAAACCAGAACCAACTCATAGAAATTCACAAAGGATTCCCCTAACTGGGTTTATGTTTCATGTTCCAGTAGCATCGACACACCCAATCTTTCCCAATGTTATACCCACCCATGCCCATGTTAACAAGGCATGCACCAAGGACACTTGAATACCGTAAAGTCTTCGATGTATATTCTATAATCCATGGAAGGGTGCATGATCTAATATAGCTAGAACAAAAACCATATGCCCACTGGGTAAGAAACATTCGGCCACCACCGAATTTCAAGAACCTTATGTTCCCAATGTTCAACGGCTCAGGAGTTCTAGGGAAACACCGGATGCACTACTCATTTTATTATGATCCCATGATGGGAAACCCATATTAGCAAGAATATGTGAAACTAAGATGCATTTTTTGAACCCTGCAAGGTTCATCCTTTGTGTGGTTCACATGTTTTATAACTAACTCAATAATAGGATGGGCAGATCTTCGGTGTCAGTTCCTATTCTAGTTTAGCTCGACATTGCCAAAAACAATAGCCAATGACCTCATGAACTATAAAAAGAAAAATAATGAGATAGTTTCATACATAATTTACATATGGAAGGTTATATCTTACTCCTTGAACTAGCCACTCCCCCAAGATGAGATGTCTCCCATGTGCATTGATAACCTCCATGATGAGCTGTGAACACCACTTATTCTGGTGAAGTATACAAGTGGGTTAGAAGATTTATAAGTCATTGATAAAGGGATAGAAGATTCCATATAATTGAATAATCTCAAGTCCTATAAAACACCATTTTCACCAATCAAAATATCGGGAAGAGATGAAGCAGATTCTGTCATGATTAGTCCACCCACTGAACTAGCTCTGGATCCCAAGACTACACCAAATCGCATGGGGGCCCTTGGACATAACCAGCCGCACCCACCATGACAAGATAAAAGAATGGGGGATTTAACAAATAAATTCAAGGAATAGATAAATAAAGATTACTCAATTCCTGATGACTAAGTCCGTGTCTACTTCATATACTCGATGAATGGAAACTTGCTCCGGCTTCTGGAGCTGAAGAGGGCTGATGAAGTCTGTCTTGATGACTATCTAGATTAATGTATCTTCCATAGGAAATTGGTACACGACATATAGGAGTTATCTTTCTTTAAGACCTCCTATAAGGAATGATAGATTCAAGAAAATTCAAGTTTCGGCCACCTCTAGCATAAGTGGAATATGTTTCCACTACTGACACGGACGAAGGATAGGAGTGGAAAAGAGTTATTAATAAAAATGTGCCAAATTTATATAGTTTAATTATTAAAAAAACAATCAAAAAAAGTTCATGGTATCTTCCATGTGTAGTTAAAGAAACCAATTGTGCCTCTAACAACACTTGATGAAACACAACTGACATCATCAGCCCCACAATCCTCCGATGGTCGACCCCTCAAAAATAATTCCAATTAAAAGGGTGGAAAGAAAGTGTAAGAAGATGAAATTTCACCAAAACCAAAATTGGTTTGAAAATATATTATTTCATGCCAGTATATTTGAAGAAACAGTAACTTCCCTACCAAATGGCACAACCGACGCTACCCCACCAAATAGAACCAGTGGAAGAAGTTGATCTAGAAAAGTCATCATCAAAATAGGAGCATATTTTTTACTGCATCAATATTATCCAATTAATGGATCCCTTCTCTGATGATGAATATTGTTGTCAACCAGAATTCACCACACCCAATTGGGGGGCTAGAAAAAAAAGTTGCATAAGCCATGGATATCAAGGGGGATGTAGCCATGGCAGAAATCAAGCTTATGGTTGCACTCCTGCTAAAACCGCCAGTGTTTTCGAAACCCATGGTTGTCCCCTCCATGGGATCTAACAAGGACAAGAAAAGTCTCCTTCCCCCAAAATAACTAACCCTGGTCCAATCATAATGGAATATCTATCAAATAAAGAACAAGTGGTTAACTTCCCTCAGCAAGTGAGCAGACCTGCCCAGCCCAATTCACAAAGGATGGAAGCTCCTCTAACTTCGATCCCAAGGGTTGACCCATCATAATCAAATTGTAAAGCCCATAAAGTCCTTGTGAAAGAGCATCCCCAAGCTAGGAAGATCCGGACTTTAGATCAGAAATATGAAAGTCTGAAATAGTTTTCTTTGGTACCAGTCAACCTGTTAATCTTAGATGCAATGAATCTATCAGTAGATCTCATGGAATCACTAGTAAATGCTTTTCTAAGTCCCAAAGAGTTTGAAGATGAGGTAGCAGCCATTGAAGTATACAATATATAGACCAAACCCTTATAATTACACATTGTTATCTCGTTCATAAATGAAGATGAATACGCCATCAGGCAATGACACATCAAACCCTCATATGTTTTTAGCGGGATAAATGGAATCAATATTCAAAAATTATTCCCCGATAATTGATCCAGAGTTAATCTCCTCCCACTACGAAAACTTCTTCATCTGGGTCATAGTGAGGATCCTCTAACGCCCTGCACCATGACTCCACTGGGTTACAACAAAAGTGACCAGATTCCTTTAGTCTAAATCAAGCTCAAAAACCTATTCAGTGACCTCATAGCTCACATAGAATTTATGGGGGGTCTGAAATAATATAGCCTTAAATTCTCTTCTAGGAAGGCCTTGGCTGCATCAAAAAGTGGAAATCCCCTATTTTTACCATCAGTTCCTTGAATATTCAATTAATGAATAGAGTGGGACATTTCATGCTGATAATTCCCATTTAAAACTCTATGAGTCACACTATATTTATGTGGGGCTCTGTGAGTCGAGGGGTAAGTGACTTTAGATTGATAGGGTTGATTGGATTTCTACCCTAAATAGTTTAGAAATGGTTCATGCCGATCCCATCAATAATCTCATTAAAGATTACATACTACCCATCAATCATATCGAGTGAAAAAGTCCAAATTTGGATGCATATTTTTCAGTCCTCATGATTTCGGTCATAGACTCCGAAATTGATATTGTTAAAAAGCACACTAATTCCCAAAACAACGGTGATAGTTCATATAAAAATTCCCCTAAACCATCATCAAAACCATATAAAATTACTTTCTCACCCACTAAGGTTGGAGGAAGTGTCTCGTCACTCAAAGGAGATTAGTAAACTCTTTTACCCCTCACTGCATTTTCTCCAAATAGTCCCCCACTGATGGCCAAGGAAAAGGAGGTGGTTTCACCTCCCAGACACCAAAAGTTCAACTCTTCCCTCAACTATGGAACAATCATCTCAATAATTGTTCCCCCATCAGAAGATGAAGAGTAAGATTATGAGGATTCAGAAGAGGAAGAAGAAGACCAAAGGGATTCCCCTCCAGTGTTTAAGGAAGGTGTCTCAACCACCATTGATGAACTCAAGGAAATCAAATTGGGTACGGAAAAAGACCCATGTTCCACTCTAATTAGTGTGTACATTACTTTTAAAGAGAAAAATGTATAAAAATATTTCCTAAAGAAAAATATAAATGTTTTCTCCTAGAATTATACAAAAATTACAAGGCTTGATCCAAAGGTGGCCACTCCCCACTTGGGATTTCTAGAGGACCACTATGGTTACATGAAAACTTCCAGGACACACCCGACACATACTGCCAAAATAAAGGTTGAGGTCGGCAACCTCATTAGATACAACATTATTCAAGAAGACCAATACCCTATCGAGATAGTAAATATTGACCTCACTAAAAAGAAAAACAGGCAGATTAGATTCTGCATCAATTTTAGGGATCTCAATCAGCACTTCCTGAAAGACGATTTCCCTATCCCGATCATAGAATTACTAATCGATGAAACTTCCGGATATGAGACTCTATCTTTAATGGATGACTATTTAGGATATAATCAAATTCTAATGACCCATGATGATGAATAATACACTACCTTATGGTCTCCCCAAGAAGTGTTTTTCTATAAAGTAATGATTTTCGGTTTGAAAAATGTTAGCACCATATACCAACTTGCCATACAATGCATCTTCAAACCATTCCAAGGAAGTTTTGTCGAATGATATGTGGATTATTTGTTGGTTAATTCATGATATAATTTAGATCACCTATTAGATCCTGAAATAGTTTTCAACAAACTATGACATCACAGTCATAAAATAAACCCACTAAAGTGGGATTGTAGTGCTACCTCACGAAAATTCATCAGCTTCGTCAAATGCCACGGTGGCATTGAAGCTGACTCTGAGAATAAAAATTCCATCCTTGGCATGTCACCTCCTTGAAAACTCATTTGTATGAGAGGAATCCAAGGAAACATGGCCTACATTTGGAACTCTATATCCAAACTCATAGTAAAATGTTTTCCCTTTACCAGGTTGATGAAGAAAGGGGTAGAATTTCATTAGGCTGATAATTTTCAAAAACCATTCAACAATGTCAAAATTTATCTCTTAATCCCACTGGTAATAATGCCACCTGTCAAAGAAAGACCACTCATTCTATCTCTGACCACCTTGGATCGATCCCTAGGTTCCTTCCTCACACAGAAGAATGATTCCGACAATGAGAATAGTCTCTATTACCTCAACTGAACCATGATCGATGTTGACACTCGTTATTCAAATATTGAGAAAAGCTACCCTGCATTAATATTTATGGTCCAGAAGCTGATGCATTACTTGAATCACCACAAGGTCTATTTGGTCTTATGTAGAATCCTTCTCATGTGTATTAATAGATTTCCAATGTTAAATGGATGCCTTTCACAGTGGATGGTCATTCTTTTGTATTTCTATATACAGTTCATACCATAAGAAGCTATAAAAGGCCAAGCATTGGAAAATTTATTTTAAGAGAAACACTCAATGAAGGTGGCTCCATTAGATACTGAGATACCTAATGAGGACATGATCTCTATTCATGATAACTCCAAGATGTGGTAATTGCACTTTCACGGTGCATCTAGAAGCCCAATCGGAAAAAGAATGGAAGACCCCAAACTCAAAAAAGTGGGGATGGGAGTCATACTCATATATTTAAAAAAGGTAGTCCTTCCTTACATATTTCTACTATTATAAGGGTGAAAAAACAATGAATAATAATACCATGACCTTATCACAGACTTGGAGCTTGTACTCTAAGTGCAAGCTGAACACCTAAAGATAAAAGGAGATTCAGAAATGGTCATCAACAAAGTCAATGGTGGATATGATATCAATAAATAAGAATCTGATCCCTTTGATGAACCATGTAAAAGAACTAATGGTATAATTACCATCAGATCCAAAAATTACTTATGTACCTGGTTGTAAAATGCGCAGGCTGATGCATTGGAAAATGCAACCCCGTCTCTGGTCGAACTATATCGGAATGAAATGGTCGTCAGTATTTCCCATCGATGGATGGTCTTACGATTAATTCAAGATAACACAAAACAAATCAATGAAATTAGTCACATCTCTGACTTGTATGGTCCTACCACCATCTAGATGAATCCCATTGTAGATTACCTTTAAAGGGGAGAGTTCACACTAGATAGGTCTAGAAGGGAACAAATACGGAGATGGGAAACCAACATCCCCTTGTATGATGGTGCAAAAAAAACAAATTATCTCTACAAGAGGGGCCTTTATGGAGCCCTTTTTTAGTCCATTTATGTGGAAGACAACCCTTCCATCATTAAATAAGTGTATTCCAAAGTTTATGGACAGCATTAATCAGTTCCCAAGCTCTCACAAAAGATTAAAAGGGTCATGTACTATTGGCCCACCATGATACAGGATTGCACCACATTCACCAAGAAGTACCATTCCTTCCATTTTCAGGAAAATTTCATCCATCAGCACTCAAAGTTACTTCACACAGCCAAGTACTCCTGGCCATTTTCCATATGAGGAATGGATTTCATCGGACCATACCCTCCCCACATGGCCATCCAATTAAAAAATATTCTCATAGAAACTGGCTTTTTTCCAAATGGGAAGACTTTATACCCCTTAATGAGGTCAGGGAAATAAAAATAGTTAGATATGTGAAAGACAACATCATCAACCGATTTTGTGTCCCTCATACAATATTGAAGGATAATGGCACCAATTTATTCTCTGTGGAATTTGACAAGCTATAACACAAGTATGGAATTAAAGCAACCCATTTATCCTACTACCATGCAGGGTCCAATGGGAATATAGAGGCATTAAATAAGACATTATCCAAAATTCTATTGAAGATGGTAGAAAAAGAAAAAAATCATGGCTATACAAGCTCTGCCATGCTATGTGGGAATACCGGACCACAAATAACACTAAAAATCAAGCGACCCTGTATTCATTAGTATACAGGGAGGAGGTTGTTCTACCCATTTAAGTTAAATTATCATTTCTCTATGTCACCATTTTAGGTCTAATGTATATAGATGAACAATCCCAAAAAAATCGACGAGATGAAGCATCTTGATAAGAAAAGATTGTGTACCTTGCACAATATGGAAGTTCACCATCATCGGATTGCACGATCCTTTAAAAATGGTTCTCCTTTAATATTTCCTTGAAGGGGAGATGGTGTTGGTCCTCATAACTCTAATGATCCTTGGAAAGAAATGTCTGAAATTGGATCCAAAATGCGAAGGACCATATGTTATACACAAGGTCTACTCCAATAGAGCATATACCTTAATTTCAATAGATGGATAGCTCTCTACAACCCCCCATAAATGAGAGGATCCTAAAGAAATACTTTGTGTAATTCAACAATGCTCTTCTTTGCTGTATGACATTAAAATTCAAAGAACCACCTACGTCCATGCTACAAAATGTTAAACTATACAGAAATCATCTTAGTTGTATGATGTTAAACTGCATAGCACCACCTTCATCCTAACAGCATGACATTAAACTATGTGGAAAATTTTATCTAACCACATGGAATTAAACTATGTGGAAAATTTTTTCTAACCACATGAAATTAAATTGCACGAAGATTATTATGTCATGAATAGTGATTCATCACGCATGAGTCACATTCATGAAAGGGAAAGATAAAAAATGTCCCCTTTCTGTGTATGGGTCAGACTGGCATAAGGAGTGTATCTTAGATATATGTTTTTCTTGATAACAATTTGTTAATGGGATATATAATGATTCTTGTATCCTATATCCTGGCCCATACACCAAGATCAGAAGAAAAGAATGACCCCCTACCCTATTCCCAGGCCAGACCGGTACATGGAATTTGTTTTCTAGAACTACATGGGGCTTGATTACTGCCTTAGCAGGATACATAGTGACACCCAAATCCTACATCCTGGTATAGCCACCACAAAAAAGAATTCCCTCTCCTTGCATATGTCCCAATCCTATGTAGAGAGGTAATTTTATAAAACAATGTATGAAATTATTTTCATTCATCAATGAGATATATAGTGGTTCCTGGATCCTACATCCTGGTCCAGCCACCAGCCAATGTAAAAAATGCCTCTTTCCCTACATATAGGTTATACATGTGTAAGGGAATATATCATAAGTCCTAAGAGCATAACATTAAACTGCAAGGTACCTCAAGAAATATGTATGCCTTGATTCCTACCCTCACAGGATACGTAGTGATACCCAAATTCTTCATTGTAGTCCAGTCACCATTCAAAAAAAGTCCCCCTCACTCAACATGGTTCAGATCGGTACATGGATCATGTTATCAAATCTACACAGAGCTTGATTCCCATCTAATTGAGATACGTATGAAACCACCATGAGGTTCAAGCCTGACACTTCACCAACCTCATCCTTTACATGTTGGTTCACTCTCATCCATACCGTATGACATTAAACTACAAGGGATTCCAGAACTACATATGACTTCATTCCTATCATTCTAGGACATGTAGTCACACCTGGATTCTATATCTTGGCCCAGCCACAATTCAAAAATAAATCCCCCCCTCCAATACACAAGTTAGACAAGTATAGGGAATATGTTTTTAGAACTATGTGTGGATTGATTATTACCTTTTCAGGGTATGTAGTAACACCCAAATCCCATATCCTAGTCTAGACACCATGTAAAAATGTCTCCCCTAATGTATAGGTCATATTGTGTAGGGAAATTCATGATTCATATCCACACGATGTTAAAATACATTTCCAAAGAATTATTAACCACATTAAATTAAACTATAAGGTATCTCAAGAACTATATGTGTCTTGATTATCAGTATAAAGACATATGTAGTTACACCTAGGCCTTCCTGGGTCTAGCCATAAGAAAAAATGCCTCCATTTTCTACATGAGAATGTAAATCTATGCAGAAGATTGAAAATATTAACCCCCACAATAAATATTAGTCAAAATATCATACCCACTACATATAAATAAAATCTCTATAGAGGATATTATACCTTATAACTAATCAAGGTCTATATATTTATCGCATACCTTGATATCCCCTTTTCATCCATCAAACTCTATTCCCCAGGAAATCTAGAATCCCTATAATAACCCATGACTATCAGAAATGCGATGCTAGTGTCTTGTGAACACCTTTGTTTGATTTTACAAAAAATTCCCCAACAGCTCTACATATGTTGGCCAAAAAAATGGCATGTCAACCAAAGGAAAATTCATCCTTAGGAGAGGCTTTTCATAATTTTTTATTCCCATTGGATCCTAACCCTCAGATTATCCCTCATGATTCATGTGCTCCCAGAATCATGGTTTATACATTCTTTTGTCACTCACATTCGAGGATTACCAGAGATATCATGGACTAATTAGCACATATTTACACATGATTCATTTGATATTTATCCCTAAAAACATGATGTTAAACTATGGTATCAATGTACTTTCAGAAAAACTAAAAACTACATGGACCCACAACAACTATCTCATTCACGTCGAGTCACCCACATTCTCATCGCATGATGTTAAACTACATGGACTAATAGTTACTTCTTCTTTGGTCATTCCATCCTTAGTTGGAGGAGTAAAACCCTTGACGCCCCATTTTTCTCACACCGATCATATCTCATGTGAGCTTAGGCATTTCGGTAGGGTATTCCCCGTAGAGCCATAGAAAATCAATCCATAATGACTGATCCTACTTGCATGAATTTAAAAAAGAATATTATAGTTTATCTCTCTATATTGGGAAACCTCATGTCCTAACTGTATTAAATTAAACAAGAAGGTACGCGAAATATAGCTAAATTTACCTACTCCATGCGCACAGGAAAAACCTATACAGGGAGCCTTATTTTGGGACACCTAGATCTCCAAAATAGGGTCACATTCTAGCAAGGGAATCAAAATGCCTCACCCTGCGTGCAATCTATATATACATAGAAGAGTTCCCAACACTATGGATGATCATGGCCTAAAAATTTCCAACATATCAAGACATGATTTTCCATATTTCAAAGTCTATACTTCAAGAAATTTCAGATCTTCATAAACCTCCCCTACCAAGGGATATGGGAGGCCAGTGTCCTTTAGAAACCTTTTTTTGACTATGTGTACAATGCCCAGTGGCTCTGCATATGTCACCCACAAAGGGGTCTATCAACCAAAAGAAAGTTTCTCCCTAGGGGATGATTTTCCTGTTTCTGTATGCTCAATGAATTCAAATCCATGTATCGTCTCTCCTAATCTAATATCCCTTAAAACAATGGCTTACACTCTCCTTCATATCCACATCTCTATTATGTTGTATCACCCTTTCCCAACAATATTCTGGTTAATTAGGTCTTATACATCAATTTTCTAATCATGTGACATTAAAACTCCATGATTATCAACAATAAATGTTCATTCATGGGCCCTGAAACACCAAAGAATGTCCTCACTTATGTTCATATGCATGAAAAGAATCGACATTGGAATGTTCAATGTGGGTCCCGCTTCATTGGTAACCCCGTGTGAATAAAAAATGGGTGCCCAATTCATAGGTGTGAACCAGATCCACCTATGGATGAACCTTAAAATAACTACGTTCATATTGATTCATATCACCATTGGATACATAGTTACATCTGAACCTCATATTTCGGGTCTAGCCATGAAACTGAATTGTCCCATCCCGGCCTACGCAAGGGTTAGACCAACTACGGAAACACTCCAAATTGATAGGATTAAAATTCCTCCACTTATTACCAATATTCCCAGAAATGTTCACCAAAAAACGCTCTATTTTCTTGTTCAGGAACCCTTATTCACACACCATACTCTATGTCTAGAAAGGACTGAATCCCCATAATCCCCCCATGGCTTTTGGAAATGGATGGACAGTGTCTTGCAGACACCTTTTCTTAACTATGGGCACAATGGATCAGTGGATCTGTATATGTTACCCACAAATAAGCCTTTAAAACAAGGGAAAATTCATCCACATGAGAGGATTTTCCTACCTATTTGTGCCCCTATGATGTTTACATCTCACCTCATTCCCCAGTTTTGAAAACCCCTTGGATTAAAATTTACATTCTCACCCCTCTCATGCCTGAAGGTGATAGAACATTTCTAGTCAGCCCAACATGAGAAAGGAAGATCATTTATCACCTAGTAAGAGTAAAATAAATCAAATCATAAGTCTCATATGTCTCATTTGTATGACATTAAAATACACCATACACCATCCCTCTTTTACATAATCTGAATTCATGTGGGATCGGTTTATCATCCAAATCCAATATAAATTCCCCTATTACTTCCAAACATCGTTCCCCCAACAATATTCCCACTACGGTCTTACAAACATAAAAAAGTATAAATTTACATAAAACTTCATGGACATTAGATATGGAAGGCTAGTGTTTTGTAGACACCTTTTCCTAACTATGCACATAATGACCCAACAACTCTGCAAAAGTATACAAAAAAAATATCTTTCATGAAAGGAAAAATTTTCCATAGGATAGGTTTTCCCTATCTCTATATTCCCCATGTCATACATGATGCATGTCATATCCCATTCTCTAGAAAAACCATGTCAAGGTCAGCAAAAATCTCTTATCTATGTATGAAAGTTGTCGAGATGTTCTCAGTGAATGAGTCCTAAATTGAGACCCTTGCCCCACGAATCGTGGTCTAAACTGTTCGACCAGAAACATCAGTCTTGGTCCAAGTTGATTGACCTAAAACATCAGTAATGATAGTCCAGTTTGCAAGACTTTAAACTAACCATGAAGGAGACAATACATTCCAGGATGAAACCCCTCAAAAGGTGTCCTAGAAAAAATCGATCACCAGCTTACTAAACCTATGCCACATATAGTTTAGGAAAAATGTTGATAAACAAAAAAAATCAAGAGACACAATGATTATTAGGTTGAAAACCTTCAAATGGAATCCTAAGAAAAATTCAAGTTATTCCCACTATGCCCTCACCATAACAGGTTCATAAAAATTAGGGTAATAATAGAAATGACACAAAAATTTTAGGGTTTTTCGGGAAACCCTAGAAATATTCATACTAATCTCATTGATCCCTTCAACTGAGGAAAATATTAGAACATGACATGATTTAGATTGATATTATATTGTGATAATTGTTTAAAATAGAGTTGATCATGACTGATTGACATTGCAGGAAGAAAACAAAGGAGAATCATTGGAGAGAAAAACATCCTCAGTCCATTATATTATGGTAAGATGAACATCCACAACCCAGAGTCTCTCCTATATGTTAAAGAAAAAGAAAAAAATAGTATAATAAGAGTCAAAGAATTACAATGAATCCTCGTTATCACTTTCTATAAGATCAATACTTGTATGATAGGTGTCATCAATAGCCTATTCTAAAACGCCCCTTTAGACAGCTTCAGCTTCAACTATTGGATGTACTTGTTTCATAAAGGCTTTGAGATCTCATCCCTTTTTATTAATAGCTTCAAAATTGGTAGTTTTTTATTACATTTGTTCCTTCATCTTGACTACATTAGCTTCTCACTCTCGCAGCTATTCTTTTTGGATAATCATGTGGCCACGAACATTTACCTCCTAAGTTGATAGGTGATGCTACTCTTCAGTAAGATCCCTAAAGGTCTTTTTTGGTGGTGTGAAGCATTGAACTAACCAATATTGTATTCATGAGTATCTAGATCCTCTCAAGTGATGAAAATATGGTATGTGAGTTGGTGAAATTGTCAGTAGTTTAATCCACCAAAACCCAAGTTATTAAATAGCCACCTAAGTGTGTCCTCCTTGTCAGCATACTTTGCAAGAGGAGTTTCAGCAATATAGTAAAGATTCAAAGCCACAATAATGTATTCATGGTTCAATTTCTCTTGATAGTATTGGAAACATCACTCTGTTTCATTTCCACAATAGGTATGTAGTCAAAAATGATACCATAGAAAATTAATTTTCTCTAGTATAGGTACCCAAATAGGGAATCCTTCCCACTTTATAGGTGGTTCCATATCTGGAACAAAACTCAGGGGGTTGACCATAACTTCAGGGGTACTCAATGAAATTCCACTCATACCAGCTTCAATAAGACCACAGAATGTATCAAATGAAGGTACGGGGTCTGAATCATTATCTACAAGGAAAGTTTGATCAGACAAAGACCACTCCAAATGAATGCAGCGACGAACATAACACCTTCTAAAAATAGGAATAAGGGGAGATAGAGTAGCTGGAATAGGTAAAATGGGACTAGAAGTAGTCAAGGTACTTTAGAACCATCAGACTGGCATGTATAGTATATCATCATGATAACACATTACCCATGGTTGGTCATATTCCAATGATTAGTAAGCAGAGGCCGCTTTGGAGGAATAAATACATGCATGCCAGAATCCTCCCACATCATCATCTACCATAGATGATGAAGGATTTTTGGGTGATATTTCCTCTTAAATAGGGTAACCAGGAGGAGTGAGACTCGCTACATACATCCAAACATCATATAAAATAAATAGAGTGCATAGGGTTCACAGATGGTCAACCTTTCTATACAAGTGGTTAATATTTTTTCCCAATGTTCCTTCTGGTATGAACGTTCTTCTGAAGAACCCTTCCCATTATCTACTATTTTTCTATAAGGATTTGGGTAAGGTGAAAAAGTAAAATTGAGAAACATCACTCAGTAGTTCAACCTTACTATCTATATTTATAGATCAATGGAGAATGATGGCAATACTATGAAGAGTCTGTTGGAAGACATAATGAGGAACCATTGTGATAAGGTGATACTTATTGAAAGGTAAATTCTATTTATCCAACCATAAAAATTTGAAATGTCCCACTGAGATGATGTGGAGGCATCTCTTCCTATATTTTCCCTAAGAACTCATAAATTTGGGAAAGGGTGTGGAATGATAAATTGATGGGATTCCCCTTTTCCAATGTGGCTTCCATCATTAGGGTACAATCCCGGACACCAGTATAAACATCCCAGGAGGGAAAGAGACACCCACTAAAAAACATGACAAATAAACCTTCTTATATAAGCTCAGGATATATGTCTATTCAGACCTCATAACCCCAGGATTGGTAATGAACCACCTAGAGGGTACCAAAATATGAGCTAGGAATTTTTTGGAACTGTTGAGTTGGATGAGTTAGGTTGCGGTGGACTTTCAGTTTCAGCCCGACCACCCACAAGAACAATCCTATCCAGTCTTTAAATGAACCCAGTGAGCGAGAATGATGAGGATGACTAATAAGTACCTCTTCTGTGAAGATTAAATCTATCACCAATAGAGATACTAGTTCATCACTCTCCCAAGTATTGGCTACAAGAATAAACTCATTGTACATGTCACCAAGGATGGGAATTCCCCTCGAACTGTTAGACATCCCATAAACTAATCTCCACTTTAATATGGGACATGTAAAATGTGTTGGTGCTTGAACACCAGTGGATGAGAAGCTCAGGAAGCATTTCTCCAGGATAATAGATAAAAAATTAAGAAACCCACACCACTTAGTATAGGTTTAAAGCTTCCAACAGTGCATATGCTTCCATGTAGTTATAATGAACCCAAAACACCTAGGGCCACTCATCAGAAAGGAACACTCCAAATAAGATATCTGATTTGGAGAGCCACCCTCCATTGGAATTGATTCCTGAAAAGTTAAAAATACTTGAGTATTCCTAAACAAATGATTTGGAAGATGTAGTGTGGTGACATTGATTTCTATGCATCCACATATATCCATTCATAAAAAATATGTCACCTTGGGTCGAAGTAGACTTGATCTTCCTCATGGAAAGAATATTCATCTTGGCATACTATCAAGACATCTCAAGATGAATATTAAATCCACTCTAATCAACAAATGACAAAGGAACGTTATCTTGGATTCCGAAGATGTGAAGAGGAAAGTAGACAGATATTAGATAAGCCAAAAGCTCTGGTGAGAGGAGATCTCTTAGGATACCCTCTTGAGGAACAATGCAAGAATTGAGGTTTTCTTTGGTGCCTCAACCATATCCTCCCTCATCCTAGTCTCTTCCATTGAGATAAGTGGAAAATACTTCTCTTTTCTATACAAAAAGACCTTGAAAATGGTCAATCCAATGAAATATTTGAGAAAAGGACCAAAAATTGGAAAAGGGAAAAAATAAATCTTCATAACAAAACAGTCCATGAAATAAACCCCGGAAATGGTTCACAGAAGGAATTACCCACAAACTGATAGTTTTTTGATTGAACTGTGAGTCGATGGCCTATGAAGCATTGGCCAGCAAACAAAACAGTTCATGGATTGGGTGAGTCGTGCCCCAATCCTTCCTATGCAGTTATCCAAATATTATAGTGTAAAGACTTAAATATTAGTATAGAAATCCATGTCTTGTTTAAAAATTTAAAACATTAGTTCACGAATGAGGGTGTACATGAAGGGTTTTTTATTTGCGTAAAGAAATGTACAGTTCACGGATGAATGATTTAGTGGAATATCTTCGGTACGCAGAAGCAAGGAGATATGAGTGCAATTTTTGAAGCACTTTTCACCGAGATGTCTGATAAAATAAAAATGAACTTGGCCCCCCTATATATCATCATGTTCCCCCTATGGTTACATCTATCTAACACAAATTAGTTCATTTCAGGATAGCTTTATACATTAGAATATCCTTCTCTTTGTCTTTATTGGAACCCATTCTGACAGGGGATATTTTTAGGGTTCTGAAAACTATGAAAAGGGAAAGTAAATAATCCCATAATATATGAAAATGAGAGAAGAAAATATTGATGAAGAATTTATAGAAAATTGTTAAAGAAGATGAATTTTCTAGAGGACAATAACCAATCCGCATACTGATTCCCAGGAATTGTCTGAAAAAGGCATCACTCGCGAATTGATCAGTACGTGGAACAAAGAAAACAACGCAGACTACCGCGAACCATGTCTTTAGAAAAAGAGAGATGGAGAATTATTCCCCTGCATACTGTCACCATGAACCATGTTGTTATAACAATGGTGGTGGTGTAACTCACCCCCACATACCATCCCCATGATATCATTAGTTTGTGGGAAAGTCATAACCATCAACACCCTGTGAATAAGGAAAATTTGTTCACTGGATTAAGGCATTGATTTTCTCCAACATGAACCGAAACCCCACAAGCCTCTATTGACCGGGTCATCCATGGGTTGTGTGGTATCCAAATGGACTTTCCAAAAAGGTTTCATGAGATCCAAAGATCCATATTCTCCGACACTCTATAAAAGGACCCCAAGGGGAGCCAAGAGAGGGACCGAATTTTAGAGGATTGGATAGGATTTTTGAGAGGAATTTCTAAAGAGATCCATCGAGGAGGTGAAGACCACTTTTGAAGAATTCTGGTAGGTATAAACTAGATTCATAAAGGAAAAATAAAGAAGGAAACATAACAGTTGGTAGACCATGGACAATATCTCCTTCACAGATGAAATTCCCAAAAGGTGTTGAACCAATGCCCATTCTTTATTCTCGCACCCCACATAGCACCATGCTATGCGAGTGGAACCCAGCACCACGTAGAAATATTCTATACAACCCAAACCTGGTTATGCATAGCAAAACACTATGCATACCCCATATCAGTCTATATACCATTATTCTTTGTGGATGGTCCCACCTCCCACATAGCAACATGATATACATTGTGGCCCTCATCCTGTATGATGAAACGGTATACAAAATGGGGTACTCTTGGATGTTTCACTCTTCAGCTTCATTCATCTCATTATATTTCCATCACCTTTTCTGATGTCCATTTGTGAACCAGTCCAACCACATTTGGTCAAAGCATATTCCAAAATCCTCAAACCCATATGATAAAACCACTAGGCGCATTAGCGCTCCCTTTTGAGTTTACATACCGATGGTTGGTGGATTCACGTAGGTAGTCCCCACAATGGTTTGGACCACTAGAATGTCCATAAGTATATATTCCCATGGAAACCTAGGTTCCAACCTTTGGATACTAACAATAAACTCCTTCTTATATAGATCAAGGGTAATCACAAACCATTACCTTCAATTAGGGTTAGTGATATACAAGGAAAATCATTCTTTATTTTCCCTTTAATTAGAATAAACATTCCTCCCCTTTCCTAGAACCAGTTTTAGGGTACTCCCACTGAGGGAATCCCCTATATTTTCTTACAGGAGGTTTCATCAATGCTTCTATCTGCCTTCACCTAGGGTATATAGGGATAGGTTAATCTGACTATCCAAGGAATGAAAATACAAGGGAGAAAATGGAAATATTAAGGACTCCTATCTCTCTTTATTTGATCTCCAGTACCATTTATCAACAGATTATGTGGGACGTGCAATATTTAGATCCATTTCCTCCTCTTGTTTCTCACACTAAGCATGACTCATGGAGGATTAGAGGTTGGAACTAGTCATGATATCTACATAACCCCAATGCATGGTCCTCCTCATAGGTGTAATCCTCAAACAAAATAAACTACAAGAACTCTGATTCCTACTCTGATCAAGATATATAGGATGCATGCCTAAGTCCCAAGCTCAAAAGAAACTCTCCTTAAAAGTCAATCCCAATAAAATTCCATCAAACTCGCTAGGGAATCCTCTTTAGGAGTAATCCTCAATTTTTTTCTCTCAAATGGGTAGCTCCCATGTGTAAGCCCCAATCATGATCCCCAAAATAGGTCGCATTTACATTATAAATTCCATCACAAACTGAATTATGATGGCTTGGATTCCCAACCAATTGGGATACATAGGAAGCCTCCCTAAGGTCCAAACTTGACACCCAAATCACCCTAATTTTCTTTAGGCCATTTCCTCTATAGGTTCATGTCCACTCAGGAGATTATGCCACTTCTGAACATCTTGGGCCGCCTCTTCTTAAGTCCCACATGAAATCTTGACTAAGAATGTTCCACCTAGACGTCCTCACTGGATGATGATAAATTTCATGGATGGGTCCTTGTCACATGACCATAAAAGGTGTTGTGTCTAGTAAAGCGACACCAACTACTTGGAATATGATTCCTCTCATGAGGATGCATAAGAAGCACATATTGTGTGTTCGATCCAGATAACGAAATTATCTTCATCCCCTTGGATGAAGATAAACTTTAGAGCACCTCATCAAATGGATTAAATAATTTTTTTCTCAGTAAAATACCATATAATCATTAATGTGTCTATAAAAGGGTAACATTGATGAAGAACCTTGAACAGAAACAAATGTCTTCATCAGTAAAGAACCTCATATACATATAGAGGATTCTGAACCCATGCATATTTCTGATTGATCTTATGACATAGGGGTAATTCACAAACACATTCTTGTTAATAAATTATGTTATTAATATTTTCATGACATATTATATTCTCCCTTTACTTATTTTATATGAAATGTGCATAATCTGTGTGAAATAATAATGTTTTAATACTAAGTATATTTTTTGAGCAGTTTTATAAGTAGTCCAGTTGAGTCAGTTAACTATTTTATTTTACCTCTCCCCCTAATAATCCAAATTGTGTGTTTATTGTTTTTTAAGAATCCTAATTCCATATACAACATTTAGTTAGAAGGTATAATGGGCCAATTATGCCATTTTAAGGCCCATATGAACCACACAAGAAGGCCTACAGAATCTGTGAAGAAACTGGACCAACCATGAAGATTGAATTATTGGGCACAATATACAAGTGAAAATTCCTTTATTCACCTCAATGGTTTGGGGGAAAATTTAAGGAGTCTTGGATAAAAATTTCAAGTCCCAAATCTAAATAAAAGGGGCCCAACTAGTTCATTTACACTCATCCCACCATTCTGGATGGGAAATAAAATTAGTATAGTAATAATGACATATCTCATGATGTAATCATCCAATCAAGCTATGATTTCGCAGTGTGAAATAGGATCTATATAAAGACTACTTTTTTGGAGAAAGTATTCAGATTTGAAGGCATATTCTTATTGATAAACCCATTCAAATTTCAACCTCTTAAAAAGTATGGAGTGAAATGGATAGATTTACATTGTTTACTAAACTGGCCATAACTTTAACTCCTTATGTCTAATGGCCACCACAGTTTCAAAGTAGATGGAGGATATATTAATATACAACTTGTAAGAAGATCATATCTTGATATTCGACCATCTATTTTATCAAAGTGGCGATGCAAGTGGAGGGGCAATTTTGGAATGCAAACAGCCCACAACATTGGGCTATAAATACATCCCCTCCTCTCCTTTCAAAAGATTTGTAATTTCAGAAGAGAGGAGTACATATTGGCATGAAAAAAGTCTTGAAAAGGGATTTTTAGGACCTTCCATACTCTTGTATTCACTTGAAAGGCCTTTCCTCCTCTTTTAGTTTTCATTTACTTTGGTTTTCTTCATTTTTTTAATCTTGTAAGTATCTTTCTTTGTAATTCTGTTTTAATGAAATTTTCTTCTTCAATATCTCTTATTCTCATTCACCTACTGTAGTTTAATATTAATGCTCTTAAAATTGTTTAAATAAAGTTGAATACCATTCCTTTATTTTGATTTCTCATTCAATATAAAGTCGGTATTTAATTCCCATCATCGTTTGTGTGTGTGTTCGACGCACCACACTTTTCTTATCCCTTTATTTTTCTTATATTCTTAGTTTATAATCATAATAATTATAACCAGATTACTAATCATTTCAATGGCTATGTAAATATCCCATTGGGGAGAGTCATTATTTAGAGATGTTAAGGGATTGAGAGCTTTTTCTTGATGAGTATTCTTCAATTTAACATTGTTCACGTTGGACTTAACGTGTCATGGATTAATGACTTGTTTTGTCTGACGTGTGGTTTCCATGGATTATTATAACCATAAATACACTACCATCAACAAGATCATATTGATATTATAACCCTAAGTTATGTTATGGATTTGATTAAAGCCTTAACACTTAATAATTCCAATCAACGTTATCATTGGAAATGGGTGTTTATTTAAATGAAATATAAAGAAAAGCTCAAGGATATCACAAGATTAACTCCCTAAAAATGAACTCATCCCAATCTTTACCAAATTATTAAATCAAACACCAATCATAAATCACATCATTTAAAGCTCTGTAAACAAACCCCCCCAATCAAAATACAATCAACTAAAAACAATCAACTGTTAAAAAGTTTCTCCACCGAGGATTCAACCTGAGTGCTGCTATACACATTAGTAGAGCACCGAAACCTTGACTGGTCGATAGAAGAAATTCGTCCTCACTTTCAAGTGGTATTGTTTTTGGGGATGGTGCTTTATTGTATTCATTAGTTTCTGGTTATTGTAAAAAAATCCCAAAAAAACAAAATTTAAAAAAATTGAAAAAAAAACACAAAGAAAAACCTTCTTTCTCATAAAAATCATAAAGTTAAAAAAACACAAAGAAAACCCCATATTTTACTCTCATCCAACATCTCTCTGAATTCCCCGTAGCCTCACAAAAAATCCCTCAGATTTTATTTGCCCTAAAATTGAGAAAACATTTCGCCAACTTAGGAGGAACATAAGAGATAATCAACCCATTGAAGAACATTTCCTTGTCCAGCCAGTTGAATTAGAAAAGGCCAATCCAAGGGAACAAACACTTAGAGAACTTGTTTCCCCTAATATTAATTACCAACCTCTTGGTATTCAATATCCAAACATAGATTCTGACTTCAAACTCAAATAAAGTTTGATTCATCTTCTTCCTCATTTTCACAGGCTAGCCGGTGAGGATCTGCATCTCCACCTTAAAGAGTTCCATGTGGTGTGCTCTACCATGAAGCCTCAAGGGGTTTCTGAGGAACAAATAAAACAATGAGAATTCACTTTATCCCTATCTGAATCCTCCATGTCATGGCTCTACTACCTTCCTCCTAGTTCCATAACCACATGGAATGACATGAAGTGACTCTTCATAGAGAAATTCTTTCCTGCTTCTCATACTGCTTCTATCTGAATAGAAATTAGTTGTATCTGTCAATTCCCCTAATGAATCATTAAATGAGTACTGGGAGAGGCTCAAAAAGCTTTTTTCAACCTTCCCACACCACAAAATCCATGATCAACTCTTGATCCAATACTTTTATGAGGGGTTATTAGAAATGGATAGAACTCTCATTGATGTTGCAAGTGGTGGTGCGCTTATTGATAAAACTCCTACAGCTACAAGAGATCTTAATAGAAACATGGCTGAAAACACACAAAAATTATATACCCGAGAACATGTTCATGTAAAAAAAGTCCATGATAATCCATCCATAGAACCGAATAAGATGACTGAGTGGATGAGTGAACTTACAGGTCTTGTGCGACAACTAGTTGTGGCATCCAAAGCCCCAACCTCATCTTCTCCACAATCTATGTTTCCTGGACCTATCAAAAACTGTGGAATCTACAACTCACCATCTCATCCAATATACACATTTCCTAAACTTCAAGATGATCAATCTGATTCATCTAATCCAATGGAGCTTAATAAATCATATGCTCAGCAGAACCCCAACCCTCAACAATCAGTTCAGTTCATTAAAAACTTCAACCAACCTCACTATGAACCCTTATCTTCTTCCGATAACCAAGTCATAAGGTATGGTAATCCCATATCTCATCCCCCTCAATTCCCTCCTCAAAACCCAAACCAGTTTCAATATGGTCAAGGTTTTGGTAACTTCCAACAACCTTATCCTTCTGTTTCTCAAAAACAATGGAAAAATCCTCCTCCTATATTCCATTATCCAAGTGAGCCTTCCCAATTCCCAAACCAATACAATTGCTTTCCCAAGAACCAAAATCAAGGTAATCCCAATTTGGGATAGGCCTCTTCTTCCATGTAACCATGGGAAAGTGTTGTTGAAGATCTTTCCTCCTTCACCCGTTATAATCTCAAGAACATTGAAACCCAAATTTGTAAACTTGCATCCCACCTGAGCTAGCAACAACAATCAAATTATTCCCAACTCCCAGCTCAAACATTACCCAACCCAAGGGTAATGTAAGTTCAATTACACTTAGATCGGGAAAGCAAATTTCTAGGCCTCAGGTTATGTCCTCTAACCCCCCTTTAAATGTTTACATAGAAAATGAAAAGAAAAAAAACATGAAATGGAATTTGAATCCATTATCTCACCTCATTCCATTCCACTTAGGAAACCCATTCCTTTTTCTCAATCTTTTTCTAAGACAAAGAAGTCCTTTGAACCCGATCTTGAAATGATCGACATGTTTAGACATGCTCAAGTCAACATTCCCCTCTTATATGCCATTAAACAAATTCCTAATTATGCCAACTTTCACAAGGAGTTGTGTAACCATAAGAGGCAACTTAGGAACTTTGAAAATGTTTCCACCCAACAGTCTATTCCCATACAGTGAAATGATCTAGGGACCTTTAAGGTTCAATTTCAAATTGGAAGTTCCAACTTTAATGATGCACTGATTAACCTAGGAACCTAAATTAATGTCATGCCCAAATCCATCTTCTCCAAACTTGGTCTAGGTACCTTACATCCAACGGGTGTTGTCATTCAGTTAGCCAATCGAAGAACAGCTAGTCCTGAGGGTATAATAAAGGATGTCTTTGTCCGAGTCAATGATCTTATCTACCCAGCTGACTTATATTTCATTAACATGGAAGGGGAGACAACTTCTTTCCAATCTCCTCTGATTTTAGGAATACCTTCTCTCATGATGTCTAAAACCAAAATTTATGTCCATGCTAGCATCTTATCCATGGAATTTGGTGACCAACTGGTCAAGTTCAATATTTTTCAATCCATGTGATACCCATCAGAGAATCAATCTTCATTCTCTATCCATTCTTCTGAAACTCTCTATGAGAGTGTGTTGAATCCCAATCCATCATGTCCTTCTTGTTCTACTGATAGTGGAGTTTGTGAATATTGCATCCTCATTAACCAAGTCACAAATGGAGAAGTTGATGTTGAAATTGCAAATGCAAACTATATTGATCTAATAGATCTTGAAATATCTTTTGAATATCATATTGCCTCTGACCTCCACTTCTCCAGCTTGGATGAAAATAAGGAAAATGAACTAGAATGATCTTTGTTGATTTAGATCAGTTTATCCAACATTCATCATTTCTTATTCGTGATTCTGAAAGTTCTGTTATATGTGAGGTTAACCCTAAACAAATGTGTTTATCTTCTCCCAATGAGAGTGAAGGATGTGCGATTTTATCCCTAATTAATAAAGTGAACACTGGTGAGGTTCAAATTGACCATTCCTTGGAAAAAAATATTGATATAAAGGATATTGAAAAAATTTATTCAGTCTTATGACTCCACTGATCCTCATTACTCTTCATTGGTAAGTGATGAAATAAATGATTCAAAAACAATTTGGAGTTCATACTGTGGTTTTGTTGTATCTGATCCTTACATAAATGAACCATTAGAATTGAGACATATTCCTGAATTTCCAAGCATAGAAAACCATCACTTTGTGGATAAAATCACTCCACACATTGAAGACCAAAGGGAGGATAGTCATATTCTATTTCCACGTCCATTTAATTGCAATCACACAATCAAGGAAGGGGATAAAGTATCCAATGAATCATCAGGCCTCCCAAAGGAAAAGTTTTTTTTGGAAACACATTGGAATTTAGAAATTATGGTGGCCACCATCGGACTATGGGTAGTCCACTGTAACTATCTAGCTGTAGAAAAATAAATGCAGAGATTCTTGGGAGGCAACCCATGTTTTCTTTTACTTTTATGAAATTTTAATTTCATTTTAGTTTTTCATTAGATGAATAATTATTTTTCTTTTTTTTTAATGTAACATCCCACAATCTTGGAACTACATCGACTTTTATTGGATCCCAAACTTCTACAGTTGAACCACCACTGGATAGAGATGACAACCCTCCAAATCCAAACCAGGGGTCACATCTTTCCCTTTAACTCCTCTTCTCTCTATCTCTCTCTTTATTCTTCTTCCTCCCTCATTCTCATTTTTTACCACCTTCCTCATCACATTTTTATTTAATCTTCCTCTTTTGTGTGGGTGTGTAATTTAAAAACACAAAGAAAAAACCTAAAAATTTAAAAACATGAACAAATAAGGCTCATACTTACTCACCTTACAATTTTCAAATTTTGTACAACCATTTTTGGGGAGTCAAAAGACATTCTTTCATTTCAAAATTTTTTTATATTCATTCTGACTTTGGATAAATAATCTTATGTCAAAACCAACAAATTTGGAATGCTCAATTTTTTGATTTGGAAGATGATTTTCCCCAACTGTGAGGAACAACATTAGATTTCAAGCCAAGGAAACCTACGGATATCTTTTAAAAAAAATTTTACCAACATTTGTGATTCTTGAGTTTGTGGACCTTTGAGCAGAATTTCCTACTTTGTTGTGCATTAATATGACAGATGCATTTTCTGAACCACCTGAGAATAACAATAGCCAAATAGCCTCCCATTTCCCTTACATTAATCCTAATTTTTAAAGCAACTTCAAGCATATGAAAACCTTTTCATTGATAGCCACATTACAATCCCAATACCTTTTCCCACCCAATATCAGCATGGATTTTCATTGCATAATTTTTAGAAATTTAATTGTGGGGGAAATGGATTTCAGTTTGGGTACCCTTTGTTGATTTCACCATGTTATCATATGCTTGAGGGAAATCATCCATTTCAATCTGGGGGAGAGGTTTTCTTTTAGTTGTGTTAGAGAATGTATATATGATTATGACATATTGTTCAAATTTTAATGACAAGTGTTCAAAAAAATTAATTAAAAAATGAAAAAAAATCAAAAAAATGGGTTGTGTCTTGGGTAGGTCAAAAATAACTCTTACTCAACATTTTATCTTGTTCTAACTATTAAAATTAGTGCTGTGAGGAGATAAATCATGGGTTGAGAGATGAATGTGAGATCTATTTCAAGTTAAACATTTGAAAAAGAAAAAAAAGAAAAAAAGAGATCACTTGCATTATATTCTTATGTCATTGGGAGAATTTTTTGTGTTTTGTAAATATTTCATCTTCTCATTCCCTTCATATTTACTTCCACTTTTGTGTCTTATTTAAAATATTTTCATAAATTTTCCACTTCAAAAAATAGCATGAGTCAGCTTTTCTCGATAGGAAAGTGTTGTTCCCATGTTGGATGAAAACCACTAAGAGGGGGGGGGTGAATCAGCGGTTCCTTTTTATTTTATAAGAAATTTCATTAACATATTTAATAAAACTTTTATCACCTATGAAACTTGTTAAGGTTACGATCCACTAAATAATACTTCTCTATATAACCTATCATATAAAAAAATATAAATATATGGTAGAACACAATATTTAACTGTTTTTTTATAAATACCTACTCATTTCCATGTTGGATTATCCCACCAACATGGATTCTTTCATTATCCTCATTTTAGAATACAATGGAATTAGAAGTAAACAATTCTACTATACTAGTAGAAACTTTCCTGCTATAGTTGGTTATACCCCCCAACTATCCTTTTCAGTATCCACTTCTATGTAGCTGGTATACACCCCAAAAAAAATAAATCCTTTTCAGCAAATAGTAAGTATCCACATTTACTACTTCCCATTAATTTTTCTTTTCTTATTAACTTCAAAAAGTTTTCACTTCCTCCATAATTAAGATAAATCAAAATTCATATGTGTACAATCTTCTATAACTTTAAAAACGTTCTACGAAACTTGTTGGTATTGAAACATCTTCCATAAAATCAGTCTAAAAATCATCTCAGCAAAAGTCTATTTGATCTTCCTCAGTCCAGGGACCTTTGTCTAATGGGATACATCTAATTGGTCTCTTTCTAATTCAACTTTTTCTATTCCTTCTTTATTTGAGTTAGAATTTGATCGGTAGCTCGAAATTCCTCTATCTGATGGAACTTGGTTCAATGAACCTTTTTCTGATGGATGTAGCTCTAATGGTCTCACTCTGATGGACTTTATCTGATAAAGAATCATCTATTGGATCTTTTTCTTATTATCGAATTGAACCTCACTATGATGGACTTGTTCTGATGAAACATCCTTAACATAAACCTAAAAAACAAATTCTTATTGGAAACTCAATACCTCACAAAATGTTAGAGCACTCATCACACATTAAAAATTCATGTTTTTTACTCATAAAAATGGCCACATCTCTCCTTTTATAGGCACTCTAAAATGGTAAAGGTGATAAAATAAATTTCACTTCCCACTCAATGAAATTAATAAATCCTAAATTTATCATTCATTTAAGTCATCATGTTTGAATTATTATATTATTCTCAATCCCTCTAGGTGCTTCTCGAGTCTTCTCAAATCTACTCAAAACATTAAACTTCTTCAATTTTACGGACATTTCTTCAGTCTGATTCTTCAATCTGATTCTTCATTATTATTCATCATTATAATGAATACATATTCAAAACTGAAGATGAAACATTATGAATGACCAATTATAAACACTAAAATTCTACTCATAATGATTCTCGGTATCAACTATTAAATGTAAGACATTGAAAACATTCTAAAATATCAATAAATTATTTTTCATTTTAATCTATTCCTTAGACTGATGATCCCACATCTGATGATATTATCAGTGTCAGTATTCATTTGATATATCAGGTTTAGCTTCACTATAGTGAATGTTATCAACACCAATTTGATTAATTTCTCTTTTCAAGAAACAATCAATAATTTTGTTCTTTTTCTCTTAACCCAATTTTTATATAATAAACAATGAATTCTTGTTTTTCTTTACCCAATTGAAAAATAATTCAAACTTTCTCAAACATTATTCCCCTGATAAAACACTGCATATGACATACAAAGGATTCCAATAATATGAATTGTTGTCATAATCCATTATGATGGTCAGTGGCATACTGCGTTCAATGGACCGATTCAAGTAGCTTTGACTTCATAAACTTATTTCCTTCTCTAAGTATGATTCCAATGAACTTCTATAACTTAACATAATTCTCTGAAGATTTAAATCTTTTGGGTTATTTGTATGACTAAAAACCATTATCTCCATAACTTTATGTTCTGACCAACCTTCCTAGACAACAAACATTTCTATGTAAGTTGATCTCACACCGATGGGTTTAGACCAGAAATATTCTACCTCGTGATTTTTTTTCTTTCAAATACTTCTACTTGTATCATTACTTCCTCATGACTTTGAATGAATATAAGATTATATTTAGCATCGTCTGAATTATAATGGAAATTTTTTTAACTTCATATCCTTCCAACAACTTTTTTCTTTCTAACCCTCAATATGATTGGAAGCACTCCCCCTTTCTTTCATTAATCTTGCATTAAACGATACTCAAACATATTTTTATGTATGAGGACTATAACATTGGAAAAGAATCATCAGGTTTGTATCATATCTGTATATAATTTTATTCTTTTTATTATTATGGTAAAAGACTCATTTTGGACCCTAGGTGAGTATGATGAGCCTTTTCTTCTAGAAAACATGTTCCCAAACTTTCGGTCTATCTCAGCATCTTCTGAGGCTAATTCTTCCTAAGGCAAATTCCCACTAGTCTCTAACATCTCATTATGATCAAATCAGTCATTCATGCTTCATATGATTTCCATTAGAGTTTAAATTTTTATCAATATCCCAATCTAATGGATCATATTTACTCATGTTGATGTGATGGATTTGATATTTATGTCGATGATCTGGATTTACTTGAAAAGTTTATATACACACATTTCTTCAATCTGTATTTCCAAAACCTTCAGAACATAATTTATTTATTAAGCGTAACCAAATTATTTATCTATTGAAAAAATATACAACCAAAACACAAATTGGGCCTAAAAATAACCCCCTTTGTGTTTGTTGTCAACACCCACTTCAACTACTTAAAAAATAATACAAATTGTTGTTTTTACTTTTCTCACATTTTCTTCTCCCCATTCCTTTTTTTCTCCCTCAATTTATTATATCTTCCCCATTCCTTTTCTCTCCCCATTATTGAAAATAAAAATCAAAGGTTCCATAATAAAAATTTTCCCCCTAATTGAAAAAGGATCTCATTTCCAAGGGTTGAAACTTTTCATCTCAGAATATTGAAATACCTTTTCAAGAGAACATAAATATCACATGAATATCTTAACAAAAAGAATTTAATTAAACAATGCTAAGTCTATGTTGGTGAACCTGGTGTAGAAAAATAGTGTATAATCAAAGTTATCAATGTTTTCCATAAAACAACTTTCATGCAATACATTTTCATGTTTATTTCAACATTATCATTTATGGGGTAATATTGAAAGGATTTATTTTAAGACAAAAGTAATATCCATCAATCTCAAAAAAAGATATTAGTAAGTTAATTTTTTTAAACAAAACATTCAAGAACTTATATTTTGTAACCCCGTTAATTTCTTTTACAATAATAGTAAGAGACTCAACAACATCATCTTCCTTATTTCAACTCCTTCAGTTTCCTGGAAGTTAGTAAAAATAAAAAAAATTGTGAATAAGGATGAAACTCATTTGTTTCTTAGAATATTTTTTCAAATTGAGAGTCCTCTCTTAGCCTTTCCATTTTCTTCTTTATCTTGGATTTTCACTTGATGTATTCTCTTCCTTTTTTCATCCTTCTTTGATTTTGTAACAAGTTTCTCTTCATCGGTAGACTCTTCTAAAAATGATGTCAATTTATTTTCTTCTTCTAGAACCTTTTTGTTATATTTTAGTTTGTAACAACTCTTCGTGACTTCCACTTATTCCAGTAATATAGTCAAAAAAAATTGTAACATACCCTTCTTTATCAAGTTTATAAACATGCTTTTAGTCTGATTCTTCTCTAATATACTCAAAACATCAGACTCTGTCAAGTTTACAAAACATTTATTCATTCTGATTCTTTAGTCCAATTATTCATTAATATTATTCATTATGATTAAGACATATGAAATACTGAATATGGCCCATTACGATGACCACTTATAAACATTTGAATTCTTCTCATATAGATACTATGTATCAACTCTTAATTGTAAGACATTGTAAACCATTATAAAATATATTTAATGTATTTTACCTTTTCATCTATTCCTCATACTGATGATCCCATGTCCAATGATATTATCGGTGTCAGTATGCATCTGATTGATCGATATTGTCTTTACTTTGATGAATGTTATCTGTGTCAATATGATGAGTCTATACATCTTTTTGATAAACAAGAAATACTTTTTTTCTTTTTCTCTTAACCCAATTATAAGGAAATAATGTATGACATTTTTTTATTGACCCAATTAAAATAAAATTCAAACTTTTTCAAACATTCTTCCCCAAATAAAACTATTCATTTGATATAAAAAATACCAATAATATGAATCAGTTTCAGAATCCATTATGATGCATCTGTGGCATACCATGTTCGATGGACTGATTCTAGAATCTTTGACTTCAGAAACATATTTCCTTATCTAATTATGATACCAATAAACCTATAAAACTTAACATATTTATTTGATAAATTAAAACTTTTGGATAATTGGTATAACTGAAAACCAAAATCTTTATAACATTATGTTCTTGACAAACATCATATCCAAAAAAAACATTTTTGTGTTTGGTGATCTCTCACCAATGGGATGAGACCAACAATATTCATCATCAAGGACTCTTCTTCATTCACATACTTCTTCTTATATCATGAATTCCTTGTGACTTTGAAAGCATTTAAGATTAGATTTATCATTATATATATTATAATATAAAGTTGTTTAACTTCCCATTCTTCCAGAAACTTCATTTTTCCACCTTTAATAAGATCGAAAGCACTCCCACCTTCATTCATCATTCTTGTATCCTCGGTAACTAAAAAATTATTATTTATGAGAAGTATAAGATCAGAAAAGGATCATCAAGTTATTAACAGATCGACATATATTATGAATCTCTTCCTCATTATGATAATAACCTTATCCTATAACCAAGGATTGTCTGATGAGCCTTTTCATCTAGAAAACATCTTCCCAAACTTTTGGTCTCACTCTGAATATTTTGTGTTTGATTCTTATTGAGACCAATTCCCAGTAGTCTCTAACTTATCATTACAAAAAAAATATTTAATTCCATAGATTTCTAGTAGCTTCTAAATTTTTATGAAAATCCCAATATGATGGATTGTATTGACTCAAGTTGATGTGGTGGATATTATTTTTATATCGTTCGTCTGGATCTGATGGAAATCTTTACATACACACCTTTCTTAAATATGGATTTCCATAACCTTCTATACATACTTTCTTTCTTTAATACAACCAACATATTTATCTATTGACAAAAAATGCAACCAAAAATAAACATGGGCCTAACAATGAGTATCTGGGATCTTTGTTGAGAAGCATGTGACTGAGATAGTATAAAATTGTTCTCTATAACCTCATTTTTCTTCTAAGAGATAAGTGCACTGAAGTCTTATTCCATGGTAGTCTCATAAAGGACCAAAGGCTTCTCAAAGATAAGTGGCATCAGGAACAGAGGTTATAGTAGATACTTCTTGATTTCTTTAAAGGTGGTCTAGAACTCTTTATCCCACTAGTAGGTAGAACCTTTTTTAATGATCATGGAAAAGGTATTATAATTTCTGGAAATATTCTCTATGAATCAATGCTTGTATTCTATGTTTCCTTGAAGGCCTTAGAGATCTTGGAGGTTTCTTAGAGGTGGAATCTAACTGATGGATTTGATATTCTCTAGATCAATCTTAATGCCTCTATTTCAGACAAAGAAGTTAAGAAACATCCTAGAGGTAACACCGAATTCACACTTAAATGGATTAATCTAAAAATGTCGGGTGTAAAGGAAGTCGAACACATTCTCAAGATCTATGATATGGTCCTAACCACCGAAGGATTTGACCACCAAGTCATTCACATATAAAAATAATGGGGATTTGTTTGAATATATGGTGAATGGACCTTTGATAAGTAACCCCCATATTATTTATATTAAAAGGAATTAACTGATATCAAATGCTAATTTGTGTCACTTTACAGGAGGTATAATCCTCATACTCATTGTGCCATCCAGTTTTTGTTGTATCGAAAGTATCCATCTATAAAGGGGATATCCTAGAACTCAATTCCAGCATCAATAAATTGATCTGTCACTGAAAGGAGAAAATATTCTTTCAGGTAATGGTAGTTGATATCAGAGAATTTGATATAGAATATAATTTATCCATTTTTCTTCTTAATTTAGAAGATATTGGATATCCACCTTGGTTACTAAACTACCCTAAAAAGTTGGATTTGGTAAGCTTATCAACTTCAGCCGCAACCATGGCACCATGGGCAGGATGAATTCTCCTACGAGGCTTCTTGAATCATGATAGAATTCATGGGAGAATAAGATAGTGAATAGAGGCATGTCAGTCTATTAATGTTATCTAATTATAGTTCTAGGTGAGTAAATCATGGTTCTACTTCAAGAAATTCACATACTACTACTACTCCTTGAGTTGAATAGAAATAGTGATCATCGTTGGTCTGAGATCTTCCTTGGTACCCAGATTCACCTAAATAAACTCATCGAGGGTGGTGGAGACACCCTCTTCAAATATAGGAGGAGAATCATCCAAGTCTTATCCATCATCTATGGTAGGAGAATCAGTGGTAGGGAATCATCTAGGTAAATTGATTTGGGAGGAACAATGGTTCCTACTTTGGAGGATACAAAATCTCCTTTGGGGGACTTATTTTTAGTAGAAACCATGGTAATAGAGGCTATTGAACCAATTCTATTAGGAATTTGACCACATGGTCTATTATTGATATCAAATTAATGGTGGTGGATCATATTCTGGTGGTTTAACCCTACTCTATAGAATATAAGAGTATATCATGAAATATTGGTCATATGGATAACCTCTTACTACTTCATAGGGGCAGGGAATTCTGGTATCACATAGTCCTATCCTATGTAGGAGTATAATGTAATCCTATAATGTTCCATGTACTTAGGAAAATAGTTCCCTTCTTCACAGAAACAATAAAGAAACTCCCCAAGTCTATAATTTTGTCTTCCAAATGATGGATCTGAAGAACAAAACCATCTTCTAGTTCTTCCCATAGACTTTCTACAATGGTTGTGTGCTCAACCTTGGTGTTTTGATATTTCTTCCACTCTATTTTGTAATATCCTTCATCCAAGTATCGGGAATCACAAGAATCAAAGGGAGGCACATCACATTGGATTAATCGTACTCAATCAATGAGGGAGTACTTGAGGCACTGGTAATACTAGGAGAGAATCACTTCTTGATGATGAAGTTAAGGCCTACCCATCAACATGTTGTGGGTGGTATCCTATGAGGAAACCATGAAATTAGTAATTGGTACCAAACCTATGAACTAGTTCCTCAATCTAATCATTCCACAATGTATATGTTCATCCCTATCATAAACCCAAATCTTAAGATTGGAAGGACTCAGATATTATTTATTTTTTCCCAACTTTCAGAGCATTCAGGTTTTGATTCTATAACATGTATCAACTAGGTAGTGATGGAGTTCTATGCCATTGAACTAGTTAGCAATTTATAGCTGGAGAATTTTCCCATGCATGAGGGTCCCCCCATCTTCTCTAGAGAATGATTCGATGGATTGTAATTACTCCATTTTAGCCTCCTATTCATAGTAGTTCTCTATGGCTACTACATCATTTTCTAACTGGAGGGGACTTTTCAAGGCTACTAAAAAAGCCTCATGAATTCCCTTAGAAAATAGGAGGGACTCGAGGATCGAGATCACTGTAGGTATATTAGCACGATGGATTAACGCATCATACTTCTGTTCCAAGTACACATTTCTACCTATATGGGGTATGTCTTTTGTTGGGGTAATAACAAGTGTTTTTGGCTATACCATTGGGCTCTAGCTGGTGCTAGAAATATCATAAAACTCATCATCTCACTTTCCCAAAACCACTATCATCTTACTATAGGCTGACTAAGGTAGGTCATTAGCTAGACGTGGTTGTTAAAAATGTGGTCCTAACTTATCTATCTGATCAGTAAACATGGTTAACTGTAGTGGTGTGTCTGATAAAATGGGTTGGGAGGACTATCATTGTTGAGATCTATGCAACAAATTCTACCTATTCTCAGTAGCATGCCCAACTTCGTTTGTAGGATTGTGTTGAGTATTCTGGTAGTCTGTATAACCTCTATCGCCTCTTCAAAATCATCAGTCTAAGGTAACTGAAGTATTTTCATGGAATTACTCATAATCCAGGAGTGTGAATAGATCTATCAACTTGATGGTATTCCCAAAGGAATTATCCTGCTCATCATCGGAGGATCCTTCCAACATGGGGATGACCCTAGGCAGGATTCCTAACTCTAGAGGCATGAAATCATAGATAGTGTAGGGTGGATTTTTCATTGGTGGGGGGACTATGATATCCATTATGCTATCATCAACTAACCTTCTAAGACTTATAAAGATTCTACATGGATGCAGGAGCAGCGACCAAAGAAGGTGAGGTGGCCACAAGAGTCTCTATCTTACCTAAATAGGTGAGGAAGACACTTTGGGAATCAAAAACTACTTTTTAGTCCAACCATCCTTCATACTTATGGATTTCATGGATAATAACTTTATGTTATTCACCTTCACTCCCAATTTTTTTATTGGAAAAGATAAATTCCACCTTTATCGAGAAATTTCCCAATTTAACCAAACCATTATCCACTTGTTCCTAGAGAAAATCCTTCAACACATATCATTGTTTTATGGTATGTTCAACGATTATGGGGCAAGAGAAATAATTGGGGTTATCCATGCACTCAGCTTCATGGGGATTCTTGCACTCTGGATGCCTCAGAATCCCTTGTTCCTGGGAACTAACAAAATAGTTAGGAATATATTCATCCTTGAAAGAATATTCTTACTCCCTCCTATCCAAAAATGGAACCCTAAGATCTAGGCCCTAATAAGGGGATAGAGCCTGATGAGGGGGATGATCCATATTCTCTTTTCTAGGAAGTTGTCCTTAGTGAGTTTGTGCCAAATGGTTTTGTGATAGATGGTCGTGAGCTTAATGAGGACACTACACTCGGTGAGGAACCACTGGTAAAGGGTAAAACAACTCTAGTGGCCTGGGGGCCTCTTCTTATATAGAAAAAGTAGTCTATGTCTAGGTGGTCCTTCTCATGGGATCTAATGGAGGAAATGTGCATGCCAAATTAGCCTTCTACACAGTTTCCTCGACGGATTGGGCCTTGTCGGAAAAATACTACAACCCACATTGGAAATTTTTTGTGATGAGGGTTTGAACCATATCAGTCATAACTTTCCTCACACACAACTTTAGTAACTTCTCTTCATTCATCATCATGTTGAGTGCATACATGAGTCCCTTTCATTGGGAAAATTATTCTTCAACGTTCTCATTAAGTAGTTTCCTTCACTTAAAGATATCAAAATTGCGTGTCTTGTACACGGTGGATCTGAATTGGTATAACAACAATCTATGTAAGTCTTATCAACAATGGTTTCACCCTATAGGAAACTATTAGTACCAAACCAATTCAGTTCCTTCCAAAATTTGAATGAAACACCGGAGCTTGGTGGCCTCCTACTGCTCTGGGGTTCCCAACATGGGCTCTCATCTTGAGATAAAGTGGGCTAGATGATACAGTAGGTCACCCATATCATTGAAAATGAAAATACAGGGTTACCAAAATATGGGGGTGATTGCATGTCATCCACCCATGATGGTGTGGATTTTCGTCAGGTGGGATCACCACCTATCATGTTTCTAGGGATTCGAGGAAAGCAGTAAGAGAAACTATCAAACCATATTGTCATAGATCCCTATATTGATGAGTATCCCTGACAACCAATGTGTTGACAAGAACACGAACATTATAGGATGACTCAATTTCCCATGGAGCGGCATGACCCTAGATCCCAAGCAGGGTGGTTACATTTCTTGGGATGTTTTAGCGACTAATACCATGGTCACTTGTTATAAACTCCCACCTTTACACGTTATTAGTGTGAGGGATCACTAAGCTCAACTAGGGAAAACTGGCCAAGGAGGACTTGTTTCTACCCTAGTGGAGGAGGAATATGATCATGTTGGGTAGCACCATAATTTGGGTACTGCACAACAAGGATCTTGTTGATGATCCACTTTTACTCTATGACCTATCAAATTAGGGATGAAACCATGGGATTAGACTTGGTATTTTGCACAACATCAGAAGGATCAGAGAAATTGGGATGTCCCTTTCCCTTGCTGATGTTCTGAAAAGCGGGAAACGATGCAGAGGGATCCCTAAGTCTGGGTTTCTACATTTTTAGATTATTTTGGAAACCATTATGAGGATCTGTTAGATACTATGTTTCCCCAGGGGGTAGGTTTTCCTTAGCACACTCTTCAGCAGAGCCCATATCCTTCTGAATTTTCTGGTAGGTTGGGGATGAACATGTTTACCTTAACTACACTCAGTGGGAAATCTTCGATATTAATGGGTAGGTCAGGTTGTTGCCAGATAGGTCTAGAGTAAAGAGTGATATATTACCCCCACACCAATATTTTCACAAGCGGAGACTCTAGTTACATGATTCTGAAAAGCACAATGAGTCTCTTGAAACATCTCTATTAGAGGTTATGGTGGTAGTCAAGTGATGCAGGGTGCTAAGTCATTGGGATCATGGCCAAATCCATCATTCATAACTACTAATCAATTTTTTCAAATTGCATAAGTCTCCCTCAATAGACTAACATATGGTTTCTAATACAATGAAGTATTTCCACTTTGGTATGGTGGAAGCTGGTAGCCTGTACCTCAATGAGGGACTTTGAAATGTCAAATTTAGAAGTCACATTTGGAAAAATTACAACCAATAATTGATCATGGGAAAATGTCGCCCATAGTATCTCTTTCATAGAAGTAGGGCCCTGCTCTTGATCATCCCAAACATTGACCATCACTAGCCGATAGATGGGTGGAGACAACAATTTGGTTTTTTGTGGTGGCCGGTTGGACAATAGAGGAACCCCTACATGAGTTACTTGTTTTTTTAATGCTCAGACATCTATTGAAGGAAGTATCAAATGTATCATCACTTCCTTCAAGGGATGGGTATTCACCACTACCTCATGTGAAAGGGTAGAATCACTCTTCAGTGGGTCTTCAGGTACCTCACAAACTAAAGGATTTATCCCATACCAAAATATCTCTCTATGATCTCAAGTTGTAGTGGTGAGGGTGATCAGTGATGACGGTTATTTTTGCACCATGAGACTCTAGAAGGGGGTAAAATCATCCTCCACCTACATGTACCTACATGTTCCTACATAGGGATTTGGGTACCCTATGTATTTCATCTTTTGGTACAATGAACATCACTTTTTGGGCTCATTCCATAGACTCTAATGCTGATGAATGGGGTGAAGGATCCATATTTGAGTCGCATTCCCCCTCATAATCTGAGAGGATGATGGGGTTGATGATGAAAGTCCTCTTTAATTGATTTTTCCATTAGTAATTTTGGTACACCCTCCTTCCTCGGGATGGTTCTTTAGGGAAGGGTAATTATATATCATGGGGAGGACCTCCGTGTTGGTGGTTGGTAGCACAAGGAGGGCCTCTTCTTTGGTTAGTTTAGATATGGGGAGGGAATCTATATTGGTTATTTTTATAGAGGGGGAACCTCTATATTTACTACTGAAGGAGTGGTAAGGACCTCCACTATGTTTTTTGATGAGGTATGGGGGACCTATACTTTGGTCGATGGGGATATGGGGAGAACCTCCATAATGACTCGTAGTAATGGAATAGGGAGTAACATTGTCTCATTTAGTTAAATCATGAGGAGAACCTTTTCACAGATCACATGTTAAATAGATACAATATAGAGAAGGCCTCTATACTGATTGCTGAAAGTCTGGGGAGGACCTCTGCTGAGATCAATGGGAACATGAGTATGGCTTCTATGTTGCCTTTGGAAAGAGTGGGGAGGACCTCCACTCTAATTCACTGCGACATGAGGAGGACCTCCATGTTGGGAAGCATAATTATGGGGATGACCTTTGTACTATTTGTCGATGAAGTGGAGAGGACCACCACTTTTGTTGGTGGTAAACTATGGAGGATGTCCAAGATGATTTTGAGAGATGGAAGGACCTCTACTTTGGTTGATGGTGGTATAGGGGGGACCTCCAAACTAAATCTCATCATCATGGGCAGGCTTGAAATGGATGGTGGTGGTTTCAGAGATTGGTAGAGTCAACCAAAATTTTCAGTGAGGTGGATAAGGTTTCGATCCCAATCAAATGAAGTTGGATCCATTATCATCTTTTATAGGGAACTGCTCGAATGATTCGGTGGTGGTAGGGGCTACTAGAGCCATGGAATATGATTCCCCTTATAGGGAAGTCTCTTAGACCTACACCTAACATTGATGTTTGGTAGTCTAGACCAAGGCCAATGGGGAATGTGTATTTCCCACATATTTCTCATCCTAAAGGACCAATAATTGTTGGCCTAGAATGGGCATGGTGGGAGTCCACCTTAGAGGTCCCCGAGCGGTAATCATAGTCAAGGTGACTTGGGAATCCCCCCACCTTCTTGACATTGGGAAGTGTGTCATTGGATTTCTTGTAACACATGAGACTTTTATGAGAAATATTTTGTTTTTATGTTATATAAATCATCAAATGAATCTTTCACTACACACAACACTAGCATGGATTGCTTTACACGCAACCACGGCCTTCCTCGATATCTTGTGTTGTACGCAATACCGAGTTTCACTAAACAACGATATGCTATTAAAATATTATTAAAACTAGTCGTTATGAATATTAATACCCACTTTTGAAAATTTTATAAATTTTATCTTTCAAAATGGACTTCATTTTTGGATTCGGAATATCGAAATTCTCCTAGGGTGAAATTTTTTATTTTTCTGAAAACTTTCAATTTTTGATGAATAGTGAAAACACTGGGTTACTATTTAAAAACTGACTTTTTATTTAAATAATTATTTATTTTAATTAAATTTATTTTAGGTAAAAATTGATACATAATACCTATATAAGTTAAATTCAATTCATTGAAGTCATTTTATAATAGTTTTAGATATATAAAAATTTTATTGAACTTTTCACCGTCTTTTACCCACCTCCTAGGAGAATTTGTAAATTTACATAAAACTTAATTTTACCAATTCTGTGAGTGCAATTTCGAAAATACGAGAGACACTGTTAATATCAAGGACTACAATGTGGTTCTATGAGATGAAAATATTTTTGGGTGAATAGTAACTTTTTACTTTTTTTACCACGGTTAAAAGTAAAAATGGTAATTAAGGGTAGAAATGATATTATTATTACCCTAAAAAATGTCCTAATTCTATTTTATAAGTTTAATTCAACCAAACACAACCTTAGAAATAAAATATGACCATTTAGTCCCACTTGGATTAGATTAGGACATTTAATATTAATTTATTTAAAGAAGGGTTAAAATAGTTAAAATCAATGTTTAATAAGTAAATCATTTTTAATATAGAGTTATACATACGATAAATTCGACTATAAATATTAATTATAAATATAAAACTATTTCCTACATAATGGTATTTTATTTGTAATTTTTAGACTTTAAATAATTTAATTTATTTATGACACAATGATGATGCGGTAATTATATTATTAATGAAATATTGACATAATTGATGTTATAAATACCCAAATAAATGTAATTTGAGACTTTTTATGAATTAAAATAATTTTATATGTTAATATGACATGTTAGTATTGATTTAATTAACGTGTTTCGAACTAATATTTCTGTTATGAGTTTCAAAAAAATCAATTACCAAATAGTGTCAAAATTAACATAAAATAGTTTTTTAAAACAATATTATATTATTAATTGTTATTTTATTCCTAAAAATATAAGGTTTGTCCAAATGACTTAGATAAGGTTATATATACTAATAATAAACAACTTGGGGTTCGTTTGGCTTGTCATAGTAAGTTTATTAACCTTATAGTGTAAGAAAACAAGAAGACACGGTAAAAGTAAAATTATTTAACATAAAGTTAAATCTAAATGATAAGGTTAAAGTAGAAAACTAAACTTTTCTAAATTATATTGGATGAGAGGATTTCTACCCATACCCACCTTATCTTCAAAATAAATCAATTTGGAGCTATTAAAAAGTGAATATGACTTTATAATAAAATAATATTTTTAGTTTTTCCAAAGGTGCCCCTCTCCTCCCTTATAAAAGGGCACCTACTCCCTCTCTTCCTCACACCACATTGATCCTTCAAGCTCACCCAAACCCTTCCAAATTCTCTTCTCCACTTCCCTAGAAACATCCTAGAAGTCATGGTCTTCTTAAAACACCAATTTTAGGGCCCTAAGAGGAGGTCTCAAAGAGGCGCTTCAAAGAAGAGGTAATGTCTGTTACCGATTCTTTCAACTTTATTTCTTTTTGAACTTCTTCTTCTTTAGTTGTTTCATTATGAAGTAATAAAATCAGTATACCTAATATACTTATATGTTATTATAAGTTTGCAACAACCCTATTTCACCATCTATCCATACTACAGAAAACAAAATCATCACGCGTGCGTACGTACAGAATACCATCTCCACGTCGTGGGGTAATCTATTTTCCACCACCACCTTAGTTGGATGGTTATAATGGTGTAAAGAATAAATATATTTGATTATTGCAAAGTTATATTGATTCTTAAATAGTATACATACACTCCAATACAATTCCATGATCATGGGAATGATATCATTTCCTGTGTGTACGTACGGAATACCGTCTCCACGATGTGATGCGACTCGTTCTACATGATATTCATTGAATAATGATTATATAAATGAATTGAATGAATCAATATGATATATGTTACACCAATACCATTCTGGAAATTAGGTATCTATAACCTAAAAATAATAATAAGAATTTATTCAACAAAACACGCATAAGAACAAAAAGTAATAAACACCCGAATAACAAGTAATAATGAAATATTACTAATAAGAATATAAGAATATAACCATATATGATATCATAAAAATAATTATGATTCTGGAATAAGTCAATAACATTATTTAAATCATTATATAGGAGGTTCGGACACTTACGAAGCAAATCGGACCTAAGGTAATGGAAAATCTCACAATCTCATTTTTATCCGAGATTGTTTATACTTCAGAGTTTACTGGGGAATATTTATCATCCAAATCCATCTTTCCTCTGTATGTAATATTATTTATATCCTCCTAAAAAATTTTAAATCCCATTTTACCCTTCGGTGAGTTTTTAGGAAAAGATATGAAATGAATCTTTTGTCATTTTTCGTACGAGGTACTTTTTGACTTTTCCGATAAAATTACGGGAAGAATGATTTTTTTACTTATACGGCATGAATGGATTTTTAGAAAATTATTTCCATGAAATTTCCTTTACTAGTTTTCATGTTTATTTTTAATCAACTTTTTTTAGTTTAAAATTCTATGACATGTTAAGAAAGGAAAATGTTTTTGAAGTAGAAAGGATATTTTCCTCAATAATTTAGTTCAAGTGTTTTATCAAATTTATTTTCCATCAAAGATAATATAGGATTTTGTTTCTATCCCTATTATTAAATTAATTTTATTATGTTGTGATGGAATTATTTTTATGAATTCCATTATCTTATATGAATTGTTTTACGATGTAACGATGTTTAAGAATCCCATTTTTATTACATGGGTTATGCAATGATGTATGATTTATGATTTTGTGGCACACATAAGAATGGTTTCATTATGATATGGGTGGGACCTAAATCTACCTCCAATGCATTGGGTAAAGATTTATATCTCATGAGATGGACATGGATGGAATGGCAGGTTAAACCGGTTCAGTGAAACAGGACTGAAATGAGGAGTGAACTCGGTTCAGAAATGGACTTTGTCCACTAAGACAGTCTTGGCAATGTGTCTTTACTAATAAGAAATGATTCTCTATGATTATGTGTGTATGCCAAAAATTTTCATGTTTTAAGTTATGATTATTGGGATTACATTTCACTACTATGATTTATCCCATGTTATGAAATTATGATCTCTTTTGCAGGTTATGAATTCCAAAATGTTAAGTTCTTATAAATATTATGTGATTGATATTTATTTTTTTACCCTTACTGAGCATTTGAGCTCACCCTTTTGTATGTTTTCTTTCCCCAGGTCAAGAAGAAGGTTATTAAGTAGGATATTCCAAAAAGGGACTCTAGATTTGAGGAAATAAATGGGAGAAAACGTAGATGATTTATGAACGAGTTGTTTATGTTTCCCAGTTTCAAAAGACACTATACCTATACGGTCCTTTCATGGTTTTGTTATATGTTGTAATATGTGTACTTAAATTTTGAAGTATTAACAATTTATGTAAATTATGGGTCGTTGTAGTTGGTATCAGAGGAAAGGTATATTCTACCTTTGGAAACTAGGATGTGAAAGCCTTAGTAAGAACCCTAAGGAAAAGTCTCTGCATAGAACACAATCTTAGTGTTTTAAAAATGGCCATGAACAACCTATGATAAGACATTAAGTGTGAAATTTTATTCTTGATTATGTAGTTTCCATTTATAATTAGTGTTTCTCACACTATTCTTCTTGGTTTTAGTCAATGGCTGGAACCTGAAGGAACCGTGTTAATACGGAATGTGACGGGCAATGCAATGATTGTCCTCCTGAGCAACCAAACGTTATGGGAGCTGGAATGAAAAATCTCATAGCCATGCTCACACAACTTTCTCAAGCTATGAATCATATAGGACTTCCAAACGAGCAAAATAAGGATCAATATACTGTTGAATCCTTCATGAGGCAGCTTCCACCCGCATTCAACGGGTCTACTGATCCATTAGTGGCTGAAAAATGGATCACTACCACTGAAAATATATTTTTAGTTCTTCAAAGTTATGAACATGATAAAGTCATCTTAGCAGTGTATCATTTGGAAATAGATACTGATCAATGGTGGAATATTATCAAGAATATGAGGCCAAGAGATGAAATTGATTCCATTGAATGGGACGAGTTCAAGAACTTATTTTTCAAAAAGTACTTCCCTCGTATTCTTCAAACAAAGATGGAGAGGAGTTTCTTGAACTAAAGAAAAAGGATGATGAATCTGTTGGTACCTATGAAGAAAATTTTACAAGACTTGAAAGTTATGCTTCTGGTATTGTTATCCAACCTAAGAGTAAGATCGATCGATTATTTAGTTGCTTAAAACCAAGTCTTCAAAGGGCATTATCCATAATGGACTTCAATAGCTACGAGGAAATCGTTCGATGTGCTCTCAACGTTGAGATGGATATTGGAGTAACCCATCAGTCATATGGGTTTGATAAGAAGAGGAAAATGGAATTCAAAGGAAAATCTAAAGAGCACACTAAAAAGAATATGTGTTTTCCCTTATGCTCAAAGTGTGGAAAGAAACATAGAGGGAGTTGTCTTAAAGGGACAAGTAAACGTTTCAAATGTAGAAAGGAAGGTCATCGGGCATTTGAATGCTGCAATGATGGGATGAAGATGTCTAGTAATGCGATCATAGAAAAGGATACACGGAGTGCACCTCCTACAATTATTATACCAATCAATGCCCAAATCCAAGGGTTTTTTATGATGATTGACGTCAACAAACTCTTAAGGCTAAAACAAAGGAAAGTCACATGCAATTTCTATCAGTGATGTGGAGTACGATAACGAAGTGGTGAAAGGTACACATACCATCCACTCTAAAGTAGAAAATGTTTTATTTGATTCTGGATCCACCCACTCTTTTATTTATGAATAATTTTCTAAGGGTATCACTGTATTACCTCAACAATTAGATGTTGAGTTATCTGTGACAACCCGTAATGGCACAACAGTCGCATCAAAAGTTTATAATTCTTCTACGATTGAAGTTTGTGGGAAAGTGCTTCCTGCAAATCTTGTGATCCTTCCTATAGTGGAATTTGATGTGATTCTTGGCATGGATTTTCTTTATTTATATTGATCTCATATCAATTTCCAAATAAGGAAAGCCACATTTCATATTCCAGATCAATCTATGATCTTCTATCGATGCAGGGATGAACATAACATTTCAGTGGAAATTTCTTCCATCTTATGGGTCTTGATTCCACTAAATGAAGGGTAGTTATCTCAAACGGTTGGTGAGAAACTCACGATTAAGAATATGCCCAAGTATGTGGGCTTCACTTAGTGCCCTAAGGTCTTTGAGCCTAGGAGTCATTGGAAAACTCTCGCTACATGGGTTGACTCTTTTGAGTGAAATTTCAATTACCATAGAAATATTGAAAAAAAAATTGAATACTCATCTTAATGTTAAAATATGATTCCACCTAGTGCTTCCATCATTTCCCCCTTGAATAATGATAAACCCCCATGTCTATTGTGATACACAACACATCCTCATACTTCATTGATATTGGATGAAATATGGTGATAAATTTGAACAAATGAATGTAATTGGGATTGGGATATACTTATGAAACAATCTTGTATTAAAATATTTTTATGGGTTTCACAGTTGTTTGATATAAGGGTTTTTGGTGATCATTGTTTATTAAAATGTTTTTGTAAAAGGGAATTCAAATTTCACATTTTTGAGATATATTTTGCTCCGGACTAGAAAAAATCATGTTGTGGGTTATGATTATCCACTGAATAAGGATAATATTAATTTTTAATGTATATAATATTCATGTTCTTTATTATTTATAAACACCATTTCATTGCATTTTACACTTTGAACATTATTTCATAATATAATTATAATTCCTTCTTAAAATGCACTATTACATGATAAATTTGTAAACATCATTTAATATACCCATGATCTTGATTTTATTTTCATATTTAATTTTCAGGTTTCTCATTACATTTGTAACAATTAATACTTTTGGAGTACTTAAAGATTCATATTGGAAGACCACCAAAGTAGGCCTTGAACAAACAACATTCTTGGTGATGTGAATTGGACAGCAGCCCAATACAACTACATTACCGACCAATATCCAAGCCCAATAATTCATAAAATTTAACTGAAGATAGAGGAACACATGGGTAACATTTCATTAAACTATTGAAAAAGATAATTCTTATATTTAAATGGAGTTCCAGGCGGCCCAATTTGGAGATAAAATTATGGTCTTGATTCTGCATCCCATAAAAACAGCCCACCATTTCAATAATATCCCGCAAAAAACTTCATTTAGGCTGAAATGTTACAGGTGGTTAGGTGACATCCAGAGCTCCATTATCTTCATCTATGTCACACTTTAATTCGGCCATATAGATGGACATTTAGACGCATCTGTTCAGTTGATGCAAGCTGCCTTCCAATTTGGGTCAAGGGTGGAAAAGTCAAAGTTTCAAAAGCTTTCCACCACCCTAGGCCTACCATACATACATGGGATGACTTTAACTATTGGTGTCTCGACCCAAGACTCCTAAAATCCCTATTTAAGTAAATTTTGTTGGAGGATTTATTCATCTTTTGAGATTTCTTTCATTGTAATGTTGTGCTGCGATTTTGTTGTCTCAAGTTTGTCTTTCACATGCAAGTTGTTCAATTCACATTAGTTTCTTAATAAATGTTCTTCTTATCCTCTTATTATTTCTTTATTCATATCACTTTGATACCGTCGGTTCACGGTGTGAATTTATGCACACCAAACCATGTGAAATTATCAGTCAATGGTGGAGTGATCATTATTTCATTGTTTTTTTTTACTTTTCAATTTCCTCCCTCATGATTCTACTTTCCACTTCCATTGAAACCATATAATCAATGGAGGGATAACCCACGTATGAGTTTATATAAGGTATTATCAAAGGAATGTATGGGATGTTACTTATCACCCCATTAATTTCTAATCAACTCTTTTAATTGAGATTTTTATTTGATGATTTTGAAACTTCTTCATCCTTGTTTAATTTTAAGGCCATATACTTGAAGTTCTATTACGAAAATTTACCTTGGAGTGCTCCTAAATTTGATCCTCCAAGTGTATTGGTGATTAGTATTATGGTTTTTTGGTATTAAACTAGTAAGTGATGAAGTTTTTTATCTTCTTGAATAAACCTATCTCAAATATAAGATGTTGAAATCGTTAAAAAAAGAATTTCATCCAATCCACCCCCAAGTGATAACCTAGGATCAACTTGTTATTTTATTTTTATTCCACTTAAGCCTCTTAGAATTCATTTAAAACCATAAAAATCAACCCAAGATGGCCACTTCATAGCCAAAAACAATCCATACGATGTACGTGTATGTAGGTTACTTCTTAGGTATCTGAGGATTTGATAACCCAAGCTAACCTATAGGAGACCACTTAAACCTAAAATATTGGGTAAATTTGGGTGAGACCAATCGGCCTATTCATTTTGACCTCATGTGGTAAGGACGCTCATTCCGTTAAAGGTACACCAATAATGGGTGGTGTGTGGATTTCTCATGGAACCTTCCCTTCATAAGATTATTTCTATTTATTTGAGTTGGTGTGGGGATTACATATTTAGCTACATGTGGAGACTAGATAAGATGATATTTCCCATGTAAGGGGCATGGTATTACCAATTTTGTGGCCCAGGGAACATCTGGGTGAAGGTGGATGTTGGGTTTGGACCTCAGGGAGTCTTTCTAGATATCTCAACTGGTTGGGAATAAAATCACATGTAGTTCAGAATTTCCTAGGTATTATACCAAATGAGGGGGGCCAAAGGAGCATGTGGTTATGGATTACATGTTAAAGCAGACCATATGGAGAGTATGGTAGGGTATTACACATAGGAGTGTACCATTTTAAGCGATTTTGGCGCTTACATCTATTGAGAAGGCGCAAAGTAGTTAATGGGATGATTTCATGATATTCACTAGCGTCTATGTCCATGTTATTCATGCACAGCTGTAGAAACAAAAGGAAGTAATAGATATAATGCTCGTGTCTTGATAGAATCACTAATAATAGGTGATTTGAGAATTATATGTGAAATATATTTGAGGAGTATTTGATTCCATGTGAGGGGGATCAAATTACCTATGATCCATATATGGATCATCATGTGGCTGCGACATAGGGTATGTGGGAATTACGTACGGAGGTCAACTGATGTAAGAGGATCACTCAGTGGTGGGTGAGATGTTGGAATCCCATGATGATCATACATGGAGAATCATGTGTTCATTGAATAGGGTAAGGATATATTTTTATGTCATGTACTCATTATATTGGGACTAGGTAGTTTTATGTCATATAGCTCATACATGGGGGACTCACTCCTCACCCCATGGGCTTGCGTGGCCACCACTTATGTGCCTTTGGGTAGGGCATGACTTTGGAAATATCAGGGTACAGTAATTATAATGCGTGGTTTCTCATTATTTCAATATTAAAGTCTCTATACTAAAGAAGAAATAGGGGTTATGGTACCTATTCTTAGAAGTAAGAGGTAAGAAAATTATTTCACTAGAGGTATAGGGTACATCACGTGAGGAACCATGAAATGTTTTCGCACATGTTTAGAGGTGTGTGTGCAAGAGGTGCATGCAAGTTGTGGGTGTTGTGCACAAATTTTTCTTGATCATGGTACCCTAACACATGGGTAGTCCATGGAGCATAAAAATAAAGGGGGTGCACAAGATTGGGGGTTTCACACAAGTTCATGGTTATAGACTGGGGAAGTCTTTGTGTGCATCCGACTTGGGTTGAAAAAGGTTTAGTGAGGATTACCCAACTATTGTCCCAGTCAGCCATAGACCCACAGAGAACATGTCACGAAAGAGGCTCTACCATGGGTGTTCTCTAATTTCACGATATCATGGAAGACTCTCCATGGAGAAGGAGGTGAGATTTTATTTTTATATAAAATATTCATAAATGTACATGGAAGACTCTAGTTTTTCAAGACCATTGTACATGGACAACTCCTTTTCCATTGGAGATCGACTGTGTAGGGTACCGATCTTGATGTCACCATTACCGTGCAACGAGATCCTTTGAACACATCCTTTTTTGTTTCTTTACAATTAATTTTCCTTGACTGTTATTTAATTTTACATATTTTCAAACTTCATTAATGAAGTGTAAAAACTCATCTCCTTTAGAGGATAAGATCTTTTCACATAGAATATTATATTCCACGAAGGTGTGGGATCTTGCTTGTGTCATCCTTATTGATTCTAGAATGCTTTTATAGGGTGGGATGCATGCTTCAATTGTCCAAAACAAACTATGTGTGGCTTAGAATAGAATATTGGCACCAACGTATGTATCATCCCCACAACCCATGCATTCCGTTTAAAGATAAATCAATATTATTCTAGTTTGAAATAAATAAAAATTAGAAGTATGTTTTTTTATTCATTTTATAAATCATGTAACATGAGATCATCATATGAAGTCATCATTTTTTGTAATAATCAATTCATTAATTTTATAATAAAATATAATTTTTAATTATTAAGAAAACTGATAAAAATATTATTAAGTGGATCGATTTACAACAAATATTTGAAAAAAAACAAAGGATGCTAATATTTTAAGTAACACATAAATTATTTTATTTAAATAATAAATAGAATATGGTTAATAATTTAATCAAAATACTTCCCAATGATATACGATAAATAATAGTGATATAAAGTTCACATTCATGGAAGTAATCACTATTTTTATATAATCATTAATTTTTAGGTGAATACAAGTTTCCTCTCATATAACTATAAAGAAAAACAATAATAATGAACTTCAATATAAAAACCATAAAAATAATCACAAAACAAAATAATCACAGAAACACCTATGAGCCCTTGATACAATATAGTAAACACAATAACATAATCCATTTAATTGGTAGAGAGAAATGATCCAATTTCCCAAATAGTTATTTTTTTCCTTGATATCCTGACCAGGAGGGAAATCCCCATGAGTAGATTATAATCTTTACTTAGGTCAACTAGCTAGTGTAGAATAATACAATAGTGTGGTACTCATCCCATGATTTCCCACCAAGATAACCAAGCCTTACCATTATAAATAAATAGAGGGTATAAACATAGTTTAATAAATTTCAATGTACAAATATTGAATAATAAATAAATATCACCCTCATATCTAAACACACATTTCAAGGGCTTGCATAATTACAAGTGATGAAATCCATGTGAAATTTGAAATTTTGATCCCCAACCAGGGGGCGTTTGGAGAATGGTGATCTAGATCAAGATTTCCATATTTTTAAGATATAAAGGATATGATTTTGGATGTGTTAAAATTCCTAGGATGTGTACCAGGTTCTCGTTCTAGCATTGAAATAGGTTTAGTGTAATGTAACAAATAAGTGGAATGGGAACATGGGACTTGGTAGGGGTGTGGATATGTTAGAATTGGTTGGAAATTGAGTCATGTGATTTGGATGAGTTTGGGAAAATAATATTATACAATTTTAGTATATGGTGTGTTTAACAGAGGCTTATAGGTGAAAAAATAGAATGGGTAGAGTTTTTATTAAATTAGTTATATTTTTAGGTTTTTTATTTTCTTCACTATTTTAACATAGATGGGGGAAACCATTATAAAAACCCAATATTCTAAGGAAAATCCTGATGGTGACTTTTTTATTTGGGGAAACTATGTGAGAAGCATTTTATATGATGGCTCATGGTTATGAAATAGGATAGAAACAATTGTGTGGAAGAAAAAATATCTATGTGTGGTGTGAAAATTGGATATAGTGTGAGATTCATGGTTGGCATAAGGTTTCATAAACCCCATGGCCAAATCATGTGAGTTTCCCAGTTTAATTAAATGTTTGAAATATACATTTTAACCAAAAAAAGTTTTAAATTTTTTGCCTATTTTTCTTCCCCTCTCACATGGTTGAACTAGAGGAAAGATAAAAGTGGCTCTTTACTTCTTCCATCTTAGTTCCTCCTCCTCAATACCTCTTAAAGAGGGGTAGTTTTTTATGGATTTATGTGACGATCCTAGGTGAGTTCCTACATATGATTTCCATCATCCTTATTTCCATTAATTTACTTTTGATTTGGTAAAACTGTATGCTAGGTTTTAACATTGATTTCACTGGATCCTAGAGCAATTGAGTAGATTTGATTAGGATTTTTTGTGATTTGGTTTTTTGGAATTATTTCTCCCTATATATATTTTTAGGTTTATTTATTAAAATTAAATATACTGTCTTATGTCTATGTTTTTTATGATAGGTATTTTGATTTTATACATGTCAGTTTCATTCGATGGGAAGTTGGAACTCTATTTCCTATGGTTTCAGCACAGTTATTTTATTCATAGAGTTTTTAGGTAACTGTGATATTTTAAATTAAATTTAATGATTAATTACAAATTCTTATAAATAATTTTTTGGGGATTGTGTCCTGATAGATGGCCTTGTGTTGATGGGATATTTTTTTGACTAGGATGATCATTGTGAAGGGTGGTCGAGATTTCTTCAAGGGAATAACTTTGAATGAGGTAAGTGTCCCATGAATATATCCCTAGAGTTTTTCATCATATTTACAGCTCACCCAATATGTGTGATTGACCATTAATTAAATGAATTTTCTATTAAAAAATTTATAGATATATCAAAAGATTAATGGTCCATGATGGTCCCTTGAATACTATCTTAATGCCTTGCCCACTGATAGTTTTAGGCCGGATCAAATGGGTAATATGTGATATATGTACCATATAATGGTACTAATGAGATTAATGGAATGTTTTAGACCTTTGGAAAAGTTATATTTACACTATTTATGTTAGGGGTGTGATATGACTTGGAATGGTTTGATTAAGGATAGTATATATGGAACCATGGGATACATGATATCCTTTGGTCTAGTTTACTAGAGAGTATGGTGTGTGTTCCTCCCCTAATAGTTCATGACTACCTATGTGGGTGTCCCCTAGGTAAGATTATGTGTATTCTATGAATGATAGGACTATACAAGGATAAATTTAGGAAGTTATTTGTGATTTATTCCATCAATCTAATGTAATGATAGTGTAGAATTTTTGGTTATTCCATTTATTCTATAAAGCGATTGTGGTAATATTGATGTACGTTGTTCCCTTTGAGTGATGTGATTTGACATAAAGGTTGGAAATAAGAGAGTGGATCTCACATAGGGTTTATAGACCAATATGTTAATTAGGGGACCATTATGAGTACCCCCGTCTCATGTTGACCGTTGAGAGGGTTAGTGTAGGGAGCTTAGTACGGTGTTAACTTGGCGTGGATGTGGTTACAAAGATAGGTTGTATTCTTATGTGGATAACATATGTGTGAAAATTTTGGGTGAGGGTCTAACCCATATGAGGACAAATAAATATGGGCATTACATGGTAGATGTATATCCCTCTCCCCTAATGTGATATAAGTAATATGATGTTCCAAGGTGAGTTGTGGACATCGATTATACATGTTATCCTGTGACAAGGTGGGATGCACCCTCATGTAATAATGGACAAGTAACTATTCCAACATGAGATACTGCCACCTTGGTGTATACTATATGAGGATATATGGTGATCTACAACTACTTTGTGTATCTTTTATCAAGAATTATAGTGGGGTGTATCCCCATGGGTAATGATGGTTTGGTAACTATTATGTGGTGGAAATCACCCCCTTAGGTTATATTCTAAATGTTATTTTAGGGAGGATAATTCCCCCAGGTGTGTGTGATATGATTTTTCTAGGAGTATGATTTTCATGGGTGTATGACGTTATAAATAAGTTCAAGAAAAAAACAAGGGCACTCTGGTTGATATTCAAAATAGGTTCTGGGGATAGTTTTGGATACCCCTGAGTAGAGTTTTGGAATGTTTAAAGACATCCAGAACTGGTTGAACTGAAGGATATGGTATTACTTAAATATATTTGCATGTGATGAAATAGGTAGTATCATATTCGACTATTATTTGGATATCATCATACATGATTATGAAATTTTTTATTAATACGTTTAATCATATGGTATGATTGAATATATATCATAAGGAATACTAAGAATTTACTACTTGGACAATATTATAGTATAGTTGTATGTGTTTTAATGAATGGTTTCAAAAAAAATTCATGTAGTCATTGAATACAACTACCTATATAGCTTGATATGTGATTCCTTGCTTATACATTTGATCATATGGATGTTCAAAATTTAAGGGTTAACATTTAAGTGATCTTTACATGAAAACTATAATATCCTAGATCTTTAAAGGTATTCTTTTTTTTATGTTTTTGTTTGGCCTCTTCTTTTGGATAGAAAAGTGTTTAAAAAGTTCAGGTGGGGGCTCGGGGGTGCCCTGGGGGCTCGGGGTGTAAAGAGAAGAGAAATTAGGCCAAGCAGTGCATGACGCACGGTTAAGGGAAACTATGCGGGTCAACCATGCAGACCAACCATCCTCGAACACTAGCCTTCACACGGTCTGAGCACGTCTAGGGAAAATTGTGTGGGATCCCAGGAAACTATGTGATATTGGTGTTCTCAGGTAGTATCTTCCACACGGTTTTCACACTATTTGACAAACCGTGCGGGTAAACCATGCTTCCTAGAAAAGTTGGAAATTTTACAAAATTTTCATCTGGGAATTTAAAACCCTAACTTTGAATTTTCCTCCATCTCATCCCCTTCAAGCCTAGTGACGAACCATTTCAACCCCAGCTTCCAAGAGGTGTTTCTCCTTCGATTAATGGCTGTTTTGGACATTGTTGGTTGTGGATTAAATCTCCAGGTAAGTCTAATCCTCTATTCTCCTCCTTTATTCAGATTAGGGATTGTGGTCTCTTCCATCATCTTCCAAATCTATAAATCCTTTTTGTTTTCTGATGGTACCTAGGTTGGGACTTCAAGGGATTCTTGAATCTAGATCGAAGTTATTGATTAGGTGTGCTTTCATCACTAGATTTGAGGTAGGTGGTCTACAAGTTATATCCCTTGAGTTATATAGAGATTTTTTCCTGGAGTGTTTTGATTCTTACCCTCTTATGAAGAGTTTGTTGTTCCATTATGGTGATGTGATGTTTATGGAGTCTAAACAACCTAATGGAACCCCTATGATCTCCACAGAATGCATGGAGGATGATGTGACCTATGTTAGGGCCGCCCATGGGGTGTTCCCATGTCCCTGGACATATATTTTATCTAAGTTAATGTAGGGTCATTGTATGAGAACATAGAGACTATGGTGAATATGATATTACTCTTGAAGGATGTGAAAGGGAGTCCTAGTAAAACACATGGGTTGGGTGGTGATCTATGTGGGTGTTGGTGGGCTTAAAAGGGTTTATGTGAGATAAAGGGAAAAGATACGGGGTTATCATTATACATGATTATGATTAGTGTGATAAGCAAGGTAAATTATAATTGGGAATGAATTGTGGAATGGGTTAATAAATGATAATTAGGTGGTGAACCTAAATGATTGAATGTAATGAAGGGATTGTGTTATGTGATATGAAAATTGTGTTTAGAATGCATAAGTGGGTAAATGTTTGTGAAATAATAAATGGTTTAATGAATGGTCAATGTTGAATTTGGCTTAGTTAAAGGGGTGGTGGAATACACCTAATAGGTTAAGGCACATAAATGGGAATTAGGCTAAATGGATATGAATTGTATTTGGAAATTTTGTGAATGTGTTATTAAATATAAATGAATAGAGACCATAATGGAATGGATTATGAACATGGTAATTAAGCCTAGTGAGTTATGTATAATGAAAAAATCCTAGTGAGATAGGCATAATGAATGAATGCATAGTGTGTTAAGCATAATAAAATAGAATTGGGTTAAATGGATAAATGATGTGAAATTTGGTAAATGTGTTAATGGGTTAAGTAATTTATTAACCCTCGTGTTATATTAATGTTTTATGTTTTCCTTGGGAAATGGTTGTGATGTTGTTTTAATGGTTAATGGTTACATATATGTATAGCATGTTCACATAGCTTGGTAGTGTGGGGTATTGACTGAGGTTCTACGCCCATGGGTCAAGTTAGAATGAGGCTCTAAACTCCACCCCTAATGCATGGGGTAGGTATAGAACTAATGATATATTCCCCTATCAGTTTCATCCACCGGTACTAATGCTTTGAGGTGAGGATATGGTTCAAATCCACCTGAAATGATGCTTCGAGGTGAGGATATGTTTGACAAACATCCGAACTGATGCTTCGATGTGGGTATATGGTTAACATCCACCCAAACTAATGATTTGAGGTGAGGATATGGTTGGCATGGGGACATTGGTCCTAATGATATAGGACAATTGTGTGTTTTCCACATGTATGTAATTGTGTAAATTAATCCGTGTAACTTTTTGTGTTTGATGAACCCATGTTAAATGTGTTGGAATTGGTATGATATGGAAATGGTAAAAAAATTTCATAATGAACCTAAACCAACTAAGGGAACTTAATATTTCCTTGTCATATATCATTCATTTCCCTTTTTTCGTGCACAATTATTTATACCAAATATTTTTTAGACATCGTTGGTGGTGGCCTATGTATTTTGTTTACTCACACCCTGATCGGGTCGCCGTTGGGAACCCTAGAAGATCTCTTAATTGCAGGTTGAGAAAAGGGAAAAGGCCCTACTCTGAGATATTGAGTTGGGCTTGGGATGTACATGGGGAAGGACCCAGACTTGGATTCCAGACACGTGTGGAGTTTTGGTATTTTTTTATTTTTGGATTCTTCCACTTTGTACTACTAGTATGGCATAGCGGGGTTGTATTTGATTTGTGGTTTTTACCCTGTTTGGAAAACGCTTGGTTATGCATGCTTGATTGGTAGTTCATATTTTTTCCATTATTTATATTGTGTTCTGTTGTGAAATACTCTGGTAAAGAGGGTATAGTCTCCCCATGTGACTCATTAGACCCTCAGTGCTAGTTGGTACCCTCTGGCATACGGGGAGGCACTCCTGAGGTCATGTGACGACCCGGCTTGGAGCACTGGTTTAGTGGATTCTATGTCAAGGACGTTACATAAGATGACATTTAAAGATCCATCTCATAAGATTTTATATAATGGAATCATATTCATGCAATCATTTCATGAATAAATCTAAATTTAATAATGAATTATAACACATGATTAGATGTGACAACACTTTAGGAGTGTCCTTGAGGCATTATAAATCCCACCGACATATGATGGTAGTGTATGTGTGTGTGTTGAATTCTCAACCAAAACTCCTAAAACACGGTGATCTCCATCTCCTAATTTCATTGTTCCAGGATGTTCTAGCATGATTTAGAAGGATGTGTATCATTTTCAATCACTAGGGGATTCCAGTGCAACCAATGGATATCTATAGAGGTGAGGGTCCTTATATTTCCCTTTTTTTCTTTCTCAAACCTTTTCAAAGATAAAAATACTGTTATGGATATACGTTGTAAGGTACACACATTGGTTTCATTATTTTCTTAATTTAATGTTTATATATATTTTATATATATTTAAATATAGTGATCCTAGGTTTGGGATATAAATCAATTTGGATGAATCTAAAATATCTTTTTGGCCCCTTTGAATCCCAAAAATGGTATCAAATCCTTCCATGTAATTAGATTTGTTAAATCAGGATTAGAATTAATGAAAATGATATCATATTGCGCAACATGTTTCATATCATAAAATATGATATGGAATTTATTCTGGTTAGTTAAAGCATGGCATATTATATAAAGATATTTTATATCATGATACAAAATAAATACATGGATTTTACATATCATAATGTATGATATCAGTTTGTCATATTTTAAGATAAAATTTATATATGTTTCAAAAATAGTTCATCATATCATAAGAATGATTGAATACATATAATTAAATATTATATCCAGTGTTCAAGACATTATATCATATTTACCTTATATCTATCATAATATATAGTAGATAATGTGTAATACCAGAGAATATGAAATATCCTCGATCATAATATACGATTAGTAAAGATATTTTTTTTGAAATTCAATCATGAATTTGATTTTATTATATATAAATTGTTTACAAATAGTGATAAAAATGTGTTTTCTGTGTATTTATTAATTAATAAAAAGCTCATAAATTAATTTATATAAATATATTATAATTAACTACTTAATATTTAAAAATAATTTATTTATAAATATTCCAAAATATTAAGTGTTAATATACCATTTATCTAATTATATAGAATACCTTATGAATTAGAAATAAATTTTTTTATTTTATAATCACAAGGGGTAATTTATAAAGTGATTATAAAGTCTAAAATAAGGTAACTTGTGTGTTTTTTATATTTAAATTATGAATTGTTTAAAATTAATTAATTTTAATTTTTCAAATTAAAGGATTTTTTTGAGAAATTATTTAAACGTCATCAAAAGAGATTTGATGAATGATTTTCACAAGGCTTAAATAATGTTAAGCTTGTGGTATTATATTATATAAATTTTTTATATAATAAAAATGGATTATATATTGTTTATAATTCATAAAATATATTTTATTTCAACATGGGGTGTCAAATAATGAATAATATGAAAAAGTTCATAATATGAAGTGAATATAAATTATTTATATTCAAAATAATGAAATGTCTATAATGAATAACTAAATTATAAAGTTTTTATAATTATTTGTATTTTAAATATTTTTCATAAATGATTATATCTTGTAAAAATTATTAAGTGTTCATTTGTTTAACTTCCATTCCCTTATTTTATTCATGGATATAAAGTATTTATATATTTTGAATAATTTAATGCTTTATTTTAAGTTATTAAACTGATTCTTATAAATTTTGAAGTCATTAATTACATGTTAGGTATGATTATATAAGAATTGTTTTCATCTATATTAACTATTGTTTGTAATTAAAGTTAGTATTTCTAATTTATTTATTCCACATATTTTATACATATTAGGTTTTAATGTTTTAAATCATAGAATTAGATGTTGTGGAGTTAATGATATTGAATATGTTAAATGTGTAAACATTATAAATATGACTCTGTAGGGTCCTGAAAAAAATACGCAAAGGAGAATGATGATCACCTTTAACTCAAGGAAGATTTTTCCCAATTTCCTCTCAAAAGGATTAGGAAAATGTGGACAATACTCAAGGATGGCAAAGGAGGAACCGGTCCGCGGACCGGTCTAATGTTAAAGATGCACGGTCAGTTCCGTGAATCATCCCTCCTCCGTGGAACGTCATCATTCGCGAGATGGTGGCGGAGATCCTCGAAGGTCGCGAGGCAGGACAGATGCCAACTCGGTACACCATTCCAGACCACCCCAGCCATGAGCTGCGTCAGCCGGCCCAAACCGCCTCCACTGTCGTTCCTGAAATGGAGGCGGAACCCTCCGCGGCCGCGAAGCACTCCCTGAGTTTGGTTTTCAGAGGAGTGTTTAATACCCTGTGAATTACAGATTGACCAAGTCATCCGTGAACCGGGTTTTCGGTCATGGGCCTTTGCAAAAGGTGCCGCATGACCATAGATACATCCTTTTCCCCACTTTATAAAAGGAGATTGAAGAGGATTGAGAATGGAGGACAGAGATGAGATCAGTGAGATTCGGGTGGAAGGATTTCGAAGGAAGGCTTAGGATTTAGGAAGTTATAGTTCGTTAACTAGTGTAGGTATGAACCTGGGAACGAACTAAAAATGAACCAAAAAAACGCATAATAACTTGGTGAACCATGAACTTAAAATAACAAATAAGGGAAAACCACAAACTAGGGTCCCTCCGCGGATGTACTCCCCATGTACCAGGGAGTTTATGCCTCTTTTCTGATCCACTGCACCCCGTAGCACCCTCCTATGCGGGCGAAGCCCCGACCGACGAGCCTCCGACCGACGCCGCCCTTGGCCACCGCCGCTTGCATGGAACCCTCCGCCTACCACCCTGGTTCGCAGATAGAACCTGGAGCCACAAATCACCTTGGTTCGCGGGATGGCCATCAGTCCACGGACCACCCTGGTTCACGGATGGCCTCTCCAGCTGCATAGCACTTCCCTACGCGAAGGGCGCCGCCACCCATACACCTGTGTGGCCTGCCAAAACCTTCAGAGTTCCCATTCCCCAAGCCCGATAATATCCTTCCAATTTCAATCCGGCCCGATCCTTCACGACCTCCTCATTGGCCTACTGATCGGCTCTGAGCCGAGGCCTCCACTAGAGACACCAGATCTGTGTGGGGTAACCCTCAGGTGCATCAGTGCACTGTTTTGAGTTCACATACCCATGATAAACAAGGTAAAAGGGATTTCCCCAACCCTTGTGCGGATTCCTGAAGCATGTCTGGGTTCACATTAACACGGTAATGCGGGGTCTGAGCCTGAGATCCCCCTTTATGCCTCTACTCTCCAGGATGGGGGACTGCATGCTTCGGCGGTTGGGCACTTCTCCCCTCCTCAGAGAGGGGGTAGTATACCCATCCAATGGCAGCCATCCCCATGCACCTCGGTACTTCCCCGGGTACTTCCCTGGGGAACAAGAGAGGTGACGAGCACATGAGCACCCCTTTCCCTCTCCCGTTGTGCTATGTCTCCATGGGAGTCCATACCAGAGTAAGCCCCGACTTTATGGGTCGTCCTCATGTGTAAGCCCCACTCCACTTCTCACGGACGCACCTTTCGCAACGTGATCCTCTAGTCCCTACCGCCACTTGTTTCTCACACTGAGCATGACTCACGTGGTCTTAGAGTAAGCATGGACCATTACATCCTCTTATGGGCTTCCTCAAAGTGTAAGCCCCAATCCATCACCCTAGGCTTCCTCAGAGTGTAATCCCCAATCCATCATTCTGGGCTGCCTCAGAGCGTAAGTCCCAAGCCAATTCAAACTACAAGGACTTTGATTCCCTACCACAGGGATACGTAGGAAGCCTCCATGAGGTTCAAGCCCGATCACTAACAGACCCCCAGGTCCACCTTCACATCGGTTCTTCGACACTCCCCTTTCGAACTAACTGGACTTTGATTCCTATCCCCTAGGCAGGGTACATAGGAAGCTTCCATGAGGTTCAAGCCCAACAACCGGTTGATCCGAATATCCTCACATCGATTCACTACACCACTCCAAGCGCTGCCTCAATGAGTTCTAACTCCTCAGGGTCATTAATCCAATGAGGGATGGTAAACCTTGGGAAAAATGATTCCAAACCCCTATGTTCAGCTGACCATTTCCAACTAGAAGAAATTTGTGGATACTATGCTTGGTTAAAAACCAAAGATTCGCGAACATATGAATACGTCTTAAATCTATAAGAGAGTCCCAGAATAGGAAATAATTCACCCAAAAAGGGTGAGATGAGCCCGACTTCCCATCCTCTCGACCAATGTGATTTCTTAAGCGTCACTGGTCATACCATCCGGTGAATGCCTGCCTTTGGAAATAAGGTCCACACATCATCAGATACAGAACTGTTGGGAATTTTGAGACCGACCCGAAACAAAAATGGTGAACCAAACGTGAATTTTTAACCAAGCATGATAGATTTAATTTAACCCCACCATGTTCCCCCTTTTACTCACAAGGAGGGCCAAGCATGGTCATTAATTATGCATGGGATCATCAGAAGCTGCTTTGATAGGTTTTCAGCTTGTATTTGCTAAAATGTTTTCTAGGTACTACATTCAGAACTTCCTTCAATCCAATGGCATCTTGAAGGAACTCACAAGTGCGTGCTTCCAAAAACGCAATGACAAGACGTCATCACCAACGGAGGACCCCGTCACCTACCCAACATCATTAATGTTGGGTCTCAGATGCATTGATCTGAGAGTACCACGTGAACGGTACTCTCCCAACGGTGGAGGAGGCCATGCACGCCCTCCAATCCGCATGAACTCGTCGGTCACCTGCCCAGAAGCGGACGCAAAGGCAGATCTAGACAGCCCTTATTTCTGTCTCTAACCGTTTTCGGAGTCTATCCCCAGAATGGGACAATGCGTACCTCCCTTATCTTAGGGAGGCGGATGAGGTCGACGTTGAGGAATTTATCCCCACCGAACAGGGGTTCCGCTCTAAGGCCCCCGCCGGCATAAGTCATCATGGTCACGCCACGATTCGACATCCTCGCGCTGAGGACGATGTCTCCCAGAGGATTCAAGCCCACGCTCCCAAAGCTCCAGCCCCTCGGACCGCCCGATGAGGGTGGAAGATGAACAATTAGGGACCGGTCATCACCCTTGTCCCAGAGTAGGAGCTCCACTCCCCAGCCACAGAGACATACCACAAATAGGAACCTATACCTTTTCGCTCCTCCCGAGCCCACCATCCAGACATGGCAGCATCATACGATCCAGCGCGCATCCCCACTGAGCTCTATCAAGCTCGTCGCTCACACAGGACGATACTTACCTGGCAGGCACCTCTCCCTATCCAGGGTTGTGAATCCCACCATCTTGATGTGGTGGTGACCCAACGTCTATAGGACTAGCTCTTAGCAGGAACCCTTGATGCCTACCATCCCGACATGGTGGCGATCAACAAAGCCCTCCACCCAGATGTGGCGGCAACTCATAGGCAGGCTCATCTCACTGCCAACAAAGGCCACCAACTCGATATGGTGGGAAACCAACAAATGCAGGGACAGCTCCCTATGGATGCAAGTAAAATACTTCACCCCGATGTAGTGGAAAACGGAGAGATAAACCGGCGTATCCTGGTACTGGGGCAGATTCTTTCACCTACCCCGACATAGGAGAATTGTCAGCACCCACTTACCACCAGTGGACCGGAGCAGGATATTCCTACTCTGATACCGAAATGGGCCTTCATACCTGTTCCAGCAAAAGATGTCTCACTACATATCCTGGAAATGATGGGGGAGTAGGTATCGATCCCAGATCATATCCTACAGACTTTCCATAATGTAATTGCAACAACGGCAACAGTAAGGCCTCAGGCCCCTGAGCCTATCTCCCCAATTGAGGTGAGTTATCTAAGAGACGAGATAACTGACTCGGAGTAGATATGCATCCATGCTTCTACCCAGGAGGGTTGCCGGACATATTCTGCGATGCAAGGGCAACAAGATCGAGCATCTTCACTCGTTCCAAATGGGGGACACCCGTCCATCATGGTTGATTCTCCAAAGCAGGCATATATCCCTGCTAAGGTCAAGATGTTTGTCGGTGTATCCCTGCAGCATCACGGGACCCAATTAGACAGGGACCCAAAGGTGAAAGCTATTGTCAACACTAGATGGTCCCCGTTGGCCGCAAAAGAGCGCCCCGAATGCGCCAAAGATAGCCGAAAAATAAAAAGGGAGTTTATGACTCCGCTCTGCTGGAATCAGGGGTTCCCAATGATGCTAAGAACACATCTAAGGCTCAGAACCGGGCACATCCATTACCATATTATGGGAGTGGTAGTAGCAGTTGTGAAGGTCCTCCCCGCAATGTTGTTACCAGTAGCTCTGAAGGTCCTCCCTAGAGCACCCGTGGGGGCCTCCCCCACGGGCATATAATGATCGATCACGAGACCTCCTCTATCGATGCGAGTCACGGAAACCATCCACGTGGCCAGATGATCGAGCAGCAAGAAGGTCCTCCACTTGCTACGGTCCACCCTGAAGGTCCTCCCCAGAGTATACACTACAAACACTCTCCATGCAGTGGGACCACAGATTATGATAGTATTCCTCGCTATCATAGTCGCAACTGCGGAGGCCCTCCCCGCAGTGACGTCTCATCACGACAAGAAGGGCCTCCCTTGTCATATCATGCAATGAAGGTCCTCCCCAAGGGTTACACTGCAACGGAACTCCGCGCAGCCAGGAATCAGATCACGGTCGTAGTCCACTCCACCCTGATAATCGAGGTCCTCCTCATAAAGACGTCAAGACACGAGAAGGTCCTCCCCTCGTTGCGGTACATTCTGGAGGCCCTCCCTAGGATGTATCCCGCGGATAGTCTCCCTACGGCAGTAGTAATGGTAGTCCTCACCATTGTCACAGCTTTGATGGTAGACCTCACCACCACGGCCTCCATTGTGAAGGTCCTCCTCGCATTGGCCCCAAGCAACAAGAAGGTCCTACCCTTGTCGCAGTGTGTCCTGAAGGTCCTCCCCAGGATGCACATCGAACGTCAAGCAATGATGGTCATCCTCACCATGATAAAAGTTGTTGAGAAGGTCCTCCCCGTAACGACGCCAAACAGCCAGAAGGTCCTCCCCTTGCTAGGGTGTGCACTACAAAATTTCTCTATGTAGTGAAGCATCAAGAAGTAATGGTAGTCCTCTCCATTACGGCCGCCATTGTGGAGGTCCTCCCCGCAATGACATATCATATCGATAGGAAGGTCCTCCTCCTACCGAATCAAGCACAGAAAAGCCCCCGTATGCCGAGGCACTCAGAAGGACGGGATCAAGCATGTCAGATTCCCAGTTAGTCGCTGATGAAATCCTTATGCAATCAAGAGATGGTCCAGGTCTATGTTCATCCATTGAACCACCTCGGAATCGCCCACATAATGATTCAACACCTACCAGTCCCACTGCCTCCGACCACATTGGCAGCGGGCGTCTCAGTTGGGCCGACCAAGTAGAGGAGTCACTAGCGGAGGAGTATGCCGATATGCTGAACCTGAGGAAACGACTGGCCAGGGATGATATACCAGTTATGTTTTTTCCTACGGCCACCTATCAGTTTGACATACCCAGAGAGTTGTTGGAAGAATGCGTGCATGGCCTCCGCCATAATATATGGACAACCCTCCACCGACTGAAATCAAGCTTCCTGTCCTACGATGGGTATGTAGACCACTTCAAGACAATAGGGGACCTCTTACATCACATTGACCAGGAAGCGCTTCCTTTATCACAGCAACAGCAACCTGAGAGGCATAAAGGAAACATGGAGATAGCCTGCCTCCATGCGCTGCACCAACTGCGCCACCTCATCGGTGACGCTCTGACAGGAGTCCATATCAGGGGATGGGGAGAACATAGAGCTCTGAATTTCACTCCACTGCCCACCCAGAAGAACCCGTTCAGCGTGGTGTCTTGAAATGTCATTACATCAAGACAAAAATCGAGTGGTATCTCTATTCAGGAAAGGCAACACACCCAGCAGAGTCAGGCCTTGAGTAAGTCCCAGAAGCATTGAGCCCGACAGGAACAAGCTATTAAAGAACTCTTGAATTAGGCCACGGAAAGCATACAACAGACCTCTCGCCTAAGAGATGCCAATCAGCGATCTTTTCCTGACTCCCTATAAGGGAATGATTCATAGAAGAACTCGGCACCAAACCCCGTTCACCTTCGAATAGGGGCACGCATGATCATGCAGGTAGCGATAACCGCAGCCACTGCCACAATCCTGGGTCAACACCAGCCTACAATGCTGGGGGCATTTTTAACAACAAATTCCCCTGTAAGACCAATAAAACTGGGACGAGACTCGATGTCCAAGGAATGGAGCCAACCCTAGCCCTCAGGGCTGGGGGCATTATTACCCTCTCAACAACAACCTCCCCCATGAGAGTCAGTATTCTCTAATATAGGGAGGACAATCAGAAGAGAAGGTTCCCATCCTATCTCGTCATTTGAATCATCATACCCTCTGAGAGGATGGTGCACTATAAGGTCACACCAAAGAACACTCCGCGTCACCCTTCATCAAGAAATCCGAAGGCAATCCCAGGTCACGAAAGGAAAGGCCATCAGAAGACGCCGGAGATCCTCTTCCCATTTGGAAGATGAAATCTTCTCCACCCTGCGATATGCATCTATCAACGTCGTAAAGGATAACCTCATGGGTGACACCAGGGATACTGAAAATCAGATGGGATCAGGAGACGATAGTTCCGGTCAGGCTATGACTCACAACGAACCACAAGGTGTGCACACCCAGAACCAGATGGGCCTCCCTAAATATGGTCGTCCTTCTATTCAACCCTCCTCCTCCTACCTTGAAAACTTCCAACAAGGATAAGAACAAAGGATTGGTTACCCTTAACCCGCCTCCTTCTCTCGCTAAATATGAGCCACTCATGCTCGAAGAGAGATTCCCTCGACGTGAAGAGGAGATGAAAGAATTAAGGCATCTTAACGCTGAGCTACTACAGAGAAACAGCCTTATCGAATGTGCGTCCCAGGAGGAGCCACATCATGCACTCACAATAAGTGCACCTCAAAGACTAAGGTTTTCCCCGGCCAACAAATCACGTCCAGGGCTCCCATCCAACGAGGTGCCCAACCCGTCAAACTACCTAAATGTAGATTCAGATGAATACCAATAATTCCCTCCATTCATGAAGAACCTAGAGTGAGTACGCCTTTACACTCCAAAGGTTCCACAAATGGAACATGCACCCCTGGTTCCAACCAATCCGGATCCTCAGGCAATGCCTCGGGCTACACTTGCCCAGGACCGGGCCCAACAGGATGTAAAACAGGGTCTCACCAACACCATCGAGGCACTAACAGCTCGATTGGATGCGATGGAAGGTCGATTTTCTTTGATACAGCCAGAGCGGAAACCCTACCCGGATTGGGTGAGCAACACACTGCCTCCACCCAATTTTGGGAGCCTTGTATTCCCTATCTTCAATGGATCAGGCGATCCGGAAAAGCATATGATGCACTACGCATCCTATTGCGACCCTACGATGGGAACTCCGGAGTAACAAGAAGCAGTAAAACTCAGATGCTTCGTATGGACCTTGCAAGGATCTTCCTTTGTCTGGTATACGAGTCTACCAGCCCAGTCAATAAAGAGCTGGGAAGAACTTCAGTGGCAGTTCCTGTTCCACTTCAGCTCAACATTTCCTAAAACAATGGTCAGTGATCTCATGAACTGCAAGTAGAGGGAGAACGAGAGGGTCTCATATTTCATCACCAGATGGAAAGGTCTGACCTATTCCCTGAACAGGCCGATGCCTCAAGATGAGATGATATCCATATGCATCGATAATCTTCGAGATGAGCTGTGAACACCACCCATACCAGTGGAGTGCACCACTGGATTCTGCCATCTCTTGGCCATTGCCCATAGAATTGAGGACTCCCTGAAGCGGACTAATTCGAAGTCCCAAATAGCCTCGTAGGATCCTACGAAAAGATCCCCTAGAGATGAAGTGTCTGTCGTCACACTCAAGCCAGCCCTTGTGCCCGCTCCACCGCTCAGGCCTCCAACAAATCGTCAAGGGCCTCCTGCATATCAGCAGTCGCCTCCACCTAAACGGGACGATCAGTGAGGACCGAAGCAGAACCAGTTTGAGGAACGAAGACAAAAAGTATACTTGTTCCAAGATGATCAAGTCTGCAGCTACTTCATTGCCGCCATGAACTGCAACTTACTCCGCCTCCTAGAGCCGAGAAAACCTGAAGAGGTCGGCCGCGATGACAGACCAGATTACCGCCCCAACCATTGGATGTTGGGACACAGTATATGAGAATACTTCATCTTCAAATACCTCCTTCATAGGAAGGTAGACTCCTGATAGGTCAAGCTGGGACCACCCCCCAGCACATGTGGCATGTATCTCTACCACCAACTTCGATAAAGAGGAGGGGTGGCTGAAAGTCACCAGCAAGCAGGGGAAGAAATTTGACAATTGGATGACTCTAAAGACTATCAAATGAGCCGAGGTCATACTCCAAGCTCAACTACAGTAGCCGGTGTTGCCCCCAATAGCCCCTGAAGCCGCAGAACCGACAATATCAACCTCACAACCCTCCACGAGCCGGTCATCCGGGCGTAATCAAAGAAGGAGGAAACAATCGCAAGAGGAGTAGTCCAGGACATGGCCAAAGTTAGTCCCAACCCTGGCAGATTATATGCCCTCAAATTTGGCGCCACGGGCACCGACCCACCAAATGGCACCATCAGGGACGACCAAACAGGTTGACCTGTTAGAGGCTTAAGAGCCAATAATTGGTTCTATTAACTTTATCCATATTATGAAACCATTACCTGACGAAGGGTATGGTTACGAACCTGAGTTCCCTGCACGAGGAGTCGGGAGGAGGAATCGCAGAGGTAGGGGATACCAGGGGAGGCGCAGCTGCAGCCGAAACCAACCCTACGGTTAGACCCCGGCCCAAACCGTTAGTATCACGGAAACCCATGGGAGAGCCCTTCGACAGACTCAACAGGAGAAAGAATTCCCATCCACCTCCACAAGTGGCCACTCTGGCCCTATACTTCTGTGATACCCACCAGAGGAGGAATAAGTGTCTAGCCGCCTAGTGCGCACAAATAGACCAGTCGGGCCATGTCCTCAAAATGCGGGAATTCCATCGATATCCGACCCTGTGGCCAGTCCCTCCATGTCAAATGCTCCAACCCCTAAAGCACCCACTAAGACTCTCCCACCAACGGAGAAGCGTCAGCCACTAGAGAAGAAATATGATATTCTTAAGTAGATGGCATAGGTACCAGCCAAGATGTCTATCCTCGATGCCCTAAGTCTATCAGCAGACCTCAGGGAGGTGCTTATAAAAGCTTTGATCAGCCCCCAGAAGTTTCAAGCCGAGGTAGCTGCCGCCGAAATTTACCAGATGGAGACTGACCCCGCTGAATGCAATGCGGTGATTTCCTTCACTGATCAGGATGAAGATTACATCATTCAAAGACACATCAGACCACTATATGTGTCCGGCACACTGAATGGTATTGAGATCCGAAAAGTCTTTATAGACAATGGCTCTAGAGTTAACCTCCTTCCCCTACGGAAACTCTGTAAGTTGGGCTATAGTGAGGACGACCTAATTCCCTTGGCCACAACTCTATTGGGTTACGACAAGATTGAGTAGAAACCAATGGGAAAAATTAATCTAAAGACCCATTTTGGTGACCTAGTAGCCTATACAGAATTCCTGGTGGTCCGAAAGATCACATCATTCAATGCCCTACTGGAAAGGCCATGGCTCCATAAGCACATGGTCGTTCCTTTATCCTACCAACAGTGTATCAAGTACCGATTCAATGAAAAAAGTGGAACATTGCACGCTAACAAGGCCCCTTTTTATCTCTCTGAGTCACATTACATTGATGTCGGGTTCTATGATGAAAAGAAAAAGAAGCCTTTGGTCGATGGTGTCGACTGGATCCCCACTCCAAATGGCCTAGAAATGGTTCTTGATGACCCCCTCAGGCAGCTTGGTAGAGATTATGTCCTTCCCATCAACCATGTTGAGAGTAGGAGTTCATGTACAGACACGCACTTGGATGTCCTCATGACTTCAGCCACGATGGCCCAGCAGGACAATGCGGGAATGTCCTCCAACCCTCTATCTGGGGATGAATACTTGAGTAAGGATGCCTAGGAAACCTCGCCTCCAGACTCCCAAGATCCCATGTCAGGATCTCTCTCCTCGCCGGATCAAGAAGATGAGGACATGGGAGAAGAAGAGGGGGAAGATCTCAGGGATGCACCTCCTATATTTGTGGAGGGTATCACCACCACGGTGGACGAGCTCAGGGAAATAAACCTGGGTACCGAGGAAGATATGAGGCCTACTCTCATTAGTGCAGCAATGTCCCCCGAGGAGCACGAGGTATGTACCTCTTTACTGAGGCAACATCGGGATGTTTTTTTTGTGGACTTACATAGAAATTCCGAGACTCAATCCCGAAGTGGCGACGCATCACCTGGGTCTTCCAGAAGACAACCAGGGCTATAAACAGGCCACCAGAAGGACACATCCCTCACATTCCGCCAAAATATAGGCTGAAGTCGATAATCTCATTAAAACAGGCTTCATTCGGGAGGTCCAGTACCCCATTTGGTTGGCCAACATCGTCCCTATCAAGAAAAAGAATGGAAAAATCTGCATCTGCATTGACTTCAGAGATCTCAATCGGCATTGTCCGAAAGATGGTTTCCTGGTCCCGATCACCGAATTATTAATCGATGTGACGACCGGGTACGAGGATCTATCCTTCATGGATGACTATTCTTCTTATAATCAAATCAGGATGGCCTGAGAAGATGAAGAATCCACTGCCTTCAGGGTCCCACAGGGGTTATTCTGTTACAGGGTCATGCCCTTTGGTCTCAAGAACGCTGGCGCCACACATCAGCATGCCATGAATCGGATCTTTAAACCTTTCCAGGGGAAATTCGTTGAATTTTACGTGGATTAACTGGTGGTCAAGTCCAGACAGTGCTCAGATCACCTGTCAAACGTTGAGACCATCTTCAAAAAACTCCGACAGTATAGATTGAATATTAACCCCTTGAAATGCGCCTTTGGGGTCACCTTAGGGAAATTCCTTGGCTTCGTCATACACCATCATGGCATCGAAGTCATCCCTGAGAAGACAAAGGATATCCTTGGATTACCACCTCCTTGAAATCTCACTGAGTTGAGGGGATTCAAAGGACACCTAGCCTATATTAGGTGGTTCATTGCCAACCTGGCAGGCAAATGTTTTCCCTTCACCAGGTTAATGAAGAAGGGGGTCACGTACCAATGGAAGGATGACTACCAATAGGCATTCGACAACTTGAATAAGTACCTCTTAATACCATGGATGATCATGCCCTCGGTTGAAGGAAGACCTCTCATGCTATATGTGACGGCCCTAGAATGGTCACTAGGAGCCTTCCTCACATAAAAGAATGACGTGGGAAGTGAAAACAGTCTCTATTACCTCAGTCGAACCATGATTGATGCTGATACTCGATACTCAAATATCGAGAAGAGTTGTTTGGCCCTGGTCTTCACAGTTCAAAATATGCAACATTATCTACAGCATCATGAATTCCATTTGGTCTCACGTAATAACCTGCTCATGTACATCCTCAGTCGCCCGATGCTAACCGGACTCCTATCCCGATCGGTGGTCATCCTGCAACAGTTTGACATCCGGTTTGTGCCTCAGAAAGCCATAAAGGGCCAAGCATTTGCAGACTTTCTGGCAGAGCACCTTTTGACAGGGACCACTACACTAGATGCCGAGCTACATGATGAAGACCTCTTCTCAGTTCGAGAGGAGTTCCCAGCATGGGAAATGTACTTCGACGGCGCATCCCGAAGCCCAACCGGGAAGAGGATGGAGGATCCCAGATTCAATAAAGTGGGTTTGGGAATAATATTCGTGTCCCCAGAAATGGATGTCTTTCCATATTCTTTCCTCATATCAGAAGGACGTACGAACAATGAAGCGGAATATCAAGCTCTCATTGCAAGCCTGGAACTCACACTCCAGGCACAATTACAACACCTTAAGGTAAAAGGTGACTTGGAGCTGATCATCAAGCAAGTCAATTGTGACAGTGCTATCAAAAAGGAGGAGTTGATTCCCCTATTTGACCGTGTTTTGGGGTTAATGGCAGAATTACCCATGGAACCAACATTGACATATATTCCCCGGTCTCAGAATGCTCAGGCTGATGCATTAGCCAACACGGATACATACCTAGCTGACCTAGGCAGGGATGAAACGGTTATCAGTATTGCTCACTGTCGAATTGTATTGACATTTGTTCAGACCAAGATGGAAGAAATCCACGAAGTCAGTCCTGTACATGAGCCATATGATCCTGCCACCCGCTGGATGACCCCATTGAAAACTACCTTCAACGGGGATAACTTCCATCAGACAGGGCTGAACAAGAGAAAATAAGGAGAAGGGAAATCAACTTTGTCCAATATGGCAGTGTGGGTCAGTAAAAGGTTCTATAAAAACAAGGCCTCGGTGGAGTGCTCCTCAGATGCATTGATGGAGAAGAAACTGCTACCGTAATGAATGAAGTACATGTCGGAGCGTGTGGAGCACATCAACCGGGGATGAAGCTTTCTCATCAGGTTCGAAGGCTTCGGTACTATTGGCCCACACTGGCACGAGATTGCGAGCGCTTTACCGCGAAATACCACTCTTTACAAATTCATTCCAATTTCGTACCCCAACCCCCAGAGTTACTTCATCAAGCCAAGTACTCCTGGTTGTTTTTTGTCTAGGGGAGGACGTCGTGGGACCATATCCTCCCGCCATAGCCAAACATCTGAAGTAAATCCTCACGACAACCGAATTCTTTTCCAAATGGGTAGAAGTTATACCACTCAAGGATGTTGGGGCAAGAAATATTTTCAGCTTTGTGAAGACCAATATCATCACCAGATTTGGGGTCCCTCATACCATACTGATGGACAACGACACCAACTTATGCTCTGCTGAATTGGAGAAACTATACCACGAGTATGGTTTCAAGGCTAACCACTCTTCCCTCTACCATGCAGTAGCCAACAGACAGATAGAGGATTTCAACAAGACCCTGTCCAACATTCTCCAGAAAATGGTGGACAAAGACAAGAATTCATGGCCAGATAAACTCCTCCATGAATTGTGGGCTTATCGAACCACAATCTGCACCACTACACGGGCTACCCCATACTCACTGGTGTACAACATATAGGCGGTCCTGCCCATTGAACTCCAACGTCCCTCACTTCGTATTTCCATCTGTGATCAATTATCCGATGATGAGTAGTCAAAAAAGAGGCTAGGTGAATTGGAACAGCTAGACGAGAAGCGGTTTCACACTTTGCACCATCTAGAGGTATACCAGAACCGGATCGCACGAGCCTTCAAAAAAAAGGTCCATCTTCGGTCTTTCTTGGAAAGATAATTATTGTTGGTCCTTTGGACCCCAATGATACCTGGAAAGAAGCCTCCAAAGTTGGAGCCCAAATGGGAGGGACCATACGTTGTACACAAGGTCTACTCCAACAGAGCATATACCCTGATCTCCATGAAGGGGAAAGTCACCACGGCTCCTACCAATGCGAGATTCCTAAATAATTATTTTGCATAGAAACCAAAAGTAGAGAACGTCCTCACAACATGACGTTAAACTTCATGGAGTACGTCCTCACCGCATGATGTTAAACTGCATAGAGTATGTCCTCACCGCATGACATTAAACTGTATGGTGTACATCCTAACTGCATGACATTAAACTGCATGGAGTACGTCCTCACCGCGTGACGTTAAACTGCATGCAGTACGTCCTCACCTCATGACGTTAAAATGCATGGAGTTCACCCTTACCACACAACATTAAACTGCACGGAATCTAATAATACCTCTCGTCATAACCACATGACGTTAAACTGTATGGCTTTTGTCCATACCGCATGATGTTAAACTGCATGAATAATAAAAGTTGAAAATGCCTTCTTCCCCCATGTACGGACCTGACCGGAACGGGTTGTACTCCACGTCCTCACTACATGATGTTAAACTGCATGGAGTACGTCCTCACTGCAAGATGTTAAACTATATGGAGTTCGTCCTTACCGCACGATGTTAAACTGCATGGAATCTAATAATACCCCTCATCCTAACCACATGATGTTAAACTGTATAGATTTCATACTTACCGCATGACGTTAAACTGCATGGATAATAAAAGTTAAAAATTCCTTCTGTCCCCATGTACGGACTAGACCTGCACGGGGTGTATTCCTCGTCCTCCCTGAATGACGTTAAACTGCACAGATTTTAGAGAACTACGTACGGATTGATTCCATCCCTTACAGGATACGTAGTGATGTCGGGATCCCCTATCCTGGCCTAGCCACTCCCAAATAAAAGTTAAGAATGATCCCACCCCCCATGTATGAACCAGACCTACACGGGGTGTATTCCTCGTCCTCACCGCAGGACGTTAAACTACACGGATTTCAGAGAACTACGTATGGCTTTATTCCCGCCCTTGTAGGATACGTAGTGATGTTGGGATCCCCTATCCTGGCCCAGCCACTCCCAAATAAAAGTTAAAAATTCCTTCTTCCCCCACCAGACCTGCACGGGGTGTATCCCACGTCCTCACCGCATGACGTTAAACTGCATGGACAAGAATTTTTAACAATAACCCTCTCCTCCTGTGTATGGACCAGACCTGCACAGGGTGTACTCCTCATCTTTACCACATGATGTAAAACTGCACGGATAACAAGATTTAAAAATGTTCCCTTTTCGCTGTGTATGGGTTAGACCTGCATGGGGTTTATTTTTTCGTCCTTTTCGCATGACGTTAAACTGCACGGAAAATAATGTTAAAAATTCCCCCTTCCCCCGTGTACGGACCAGACCTGCACGGGGTGTATACTTCGTCCTTACCGCATGACGTTAAACTGCACGGACTTCGTCCTCACCGCATGACATTAAACTGCATGGACTTCGTCCTCACCGCATGACGTTAAACTGCATGGGCTTCATCGCGACCCACCCAAGACACATGGAGACACAAGATGGAGATACTCCTTGCACATTTGGATGCATCCTATCCATACATCAGACTCCATGACCCAGATAATTATGGATCTTCATAACCACTCATGGCCATCAGAAGTGGAATGTCATCGACCTGTGGACACCATTGCATGACTATGCATACCATGCCCTCAGTGGCTCTGCATATTGATATCCCATGTCCCATCTACCAAAGGTAAGATTTCCTCGGGTGACACTCTTCCTAGCTCCGTACGCCTACCGGCCTCAGATCCCCCATATCACATCTCCCAATCCAAAAATTTATGGAGCAGTGGTTTACAAGTTCATTCCCCATTTCACATCCAAGTGTTTCTAGGGTATCCCTATCTGGATAGCCTACGTGTCCACTGGTGGTTCACATAGCAACCTGCATCAATGAACATCAAGCCAGGACTAAGCTACTTTGACTCAACGGAGAATTGCAGTGAAGATATTTGTTGTATACTCGGACACCATTATCCCAACATGCCAAACTCTTCACTATGAGCAATCTTGGATTCTCGTAATCATTCATGGCCATCGGAAGTGGAAAGTTAACGACCTGGGGACACCTTTGTATGACTATGCACACCATGCCCTCAGTAGATCTGCATAATGATAGTCCCTTGCTCGTCCATCAAAGGCAAAATTTCCTTGGTTGGTACTCTTCCTAGCTCTATACGCTTACTGGCCTCAGATCCCCCACACCACAACTCCTGATCTGGGAAAACTCAAAGTTGCAGTTTACGACCTTCATCCCCCACCTTTTTCCAAGTATATCAGAACATATTGACTGAATTATCCTTTCAGTAACTTCAGTAATAGTCACCCAATGGTCCGACCTCTATGACCGCTAAACTAGGAGTACCTCATCCTTACCACACGACGTAAAACTGCATGGATTAAAGGTACACCCCCGCGCACAAAATAAATCAGTGTATGGAGCTCTCTAATCTTTAAAAGTAACAAGGGTCGAGTATCCCCAGCATGTTCAGAAATTTCCTTCCCCAATGACAGAATTCATGGCCCTAAGAATTGCGGATCTTCATAACCATTCATGGAAATTGGAAGTGGAAAGTCATCGACCCGGAGACACCTTTACATTACTATGCATACCATTCCCTTAGAAGCTCTACATATTGATAGCCCCTGGCCCGTCTACCAATGGCAATATTTCCTTGTGTGATACTCTTCCTAGCTCCGTACGCTTACCGGCCCCAGAGCCTCCATGTCATCTCTCTTGATCCAAGAAGTCCTGGAACCATTATTTACACCATCAACCCCCCTCCACGTCTTGGACATGCCAAGATACTCAGGCCCAGTTACATTCTAATCAAGAGCGGCCTTTTTAACTAAGTCCTTTCTTCATGACGTCAAACAACACAGATCACATCTTGGCCACTTGGCGTAAGGCTGCAAAGACCAAGCATTAAACATACAGGGGAATGAATCCAACAAAAAGAATTTTCACTGGTTTAATAATTCTCCTCGTCCTTACCACATGACGTTATACTGCACGGTCAATCGTCCTTGTTGTACGATGTTAAACTGCACCGCATTGGCAAATGAAAGAAAAATGCCCCCCTTCTTCGCTGCATGACGTTAAAATTCAAAACATCCTTCCATAATTCTCTTCATATTTACCACATGACGTTAAAATTCACGGTCAAACCCATCACGGGTTCAGTAAGGAATGTTGGATTTTCTCTATCCTTCAGTGCACAGGTCAGACCGGCACAAGACATCATCTCACATCCGCGTGAGAAGGGATTACTTCACCCATTCTCGGGAAGTTCAGTCTAGATGTTCCCCCTTATCCAGGCACCCTCTCATCATAAACCATACTCTGTACTCAGAAAAAGCTGAACTCTCATAATCCACCCCTGGTGGTCCCAAATCTCAACTTCCCTGAAGTTTCTAGGCTATCTGGGAATACAATCATTGACCTAAGGACACCTTTTCATGACTATGCATACCATTCCCTCAGCAGCTCTGCATATTGATCACCCCTGGACCGTCAACCAAAGGAAGGATTTCCTTAGGAAATGCTTCTCTCCGTACACCTCTTGGCCTTTGAGCCCCCTGTCTATCCTGGGATTCAGAAACCCTATGAGTTACATTTTACCAACCTCTTTCACAACCCTGCTTGAATATGGTGGAACGTCTCTAACAAGATTACCGAGGACCAGAAGAAGCCATTCCATTCTAGATGACATCCCAACTACATGACTTTAAAATGCACCAATCCCAAACCATCCTTTATTCTAGATAAATGCGTAGAACAGGAACCGTGCTTCCACACTCCTGATTGATACAGATGTTCTCAAAACCTTTCAGATGTCACATACCCTTTCTGAGCCACCCCCGGTGGGTTTCATAATTCTCTAAGCCACCCATGGTGGTTTTCATAAGCCGGACTTTCATGAAGTCCTATGGCCATCAGAAATGTAGAATCATTGACTTAGGGACACCTTTGCATGACTATGCATACCATGCCCTCATCGGCTCTGCATATTGATCACCCCTGGCCTGTCCACCAAAGGCAAGATTTCCTTAGTCAATGCTCCTCCCACCTCTGCACGCTTCCGCGGCTCCCATGCCTTGAGGCATGCCCTGCATGTCGTTCAAATTTAAACACACTCCCTCCAAATGCATCTGAAGGACACCAAGACATCTTTTAATCAACCAAACCCCATTGGGGCCCTTGCCCCACCATATTTGGTCGAAGTTGTTTGACCTAAAACATTAGTAATGATAGTCTTGACAATGGGACTTTAAACCGCCCAAGAAAAGAGGCACAAAGCCTCTTAGGCCGAAAACTCAAAAAGGGCGACCAAAGCTAAAGTCAGGCCATACCCGCTGGGTTCACACTAAATAATCCAATGAAAAATTAGGTCATTAAAACAAAAGACAAAAAGTTTGTAGGGTTTTTCTACAAAACCCTAGCAATAGTAGAACTACGCTCACTGGACCCCATAGTCTAGGAAAAAGTTAGAGTTTGTTTTCATGAGTTATTATTATTTCTGATTCAGTAAGTTTTTATTTACACAATAATTGTTCTGGTAACAATCAAATTTTACAGTTACAAGTGATTGAGAGAGACAGTATTTCGTTCGAACAAAAAGGGAGGATGTCCACAAGCTAGGGTCTCTCTCACAAAAAAAGGGAGAGGGGTAAGTAAAACAAAGAGTACAAGAGTGGATCTGATAGTCATAAAGGAGCCTGACTCGCTCTATCCACCAGATCAGCAACCGTGCGGCGGAGGTCATTGCAAGATTGTTCCAACAAGGCCTTCTCACTGTCTTCAACCTCAGCCAACGAACGAGTACGCTCCACTATTTTTTGGAGATTGTTGATCCCTTTTCTGGTGGATTCAAGATGACCAGTCATAGTTGACAACTGATTCCTCAGCATCACTGCCCGTTCTTCACATTCATGCAACTCGGAGGATAGGACAGTCGCCTGATCTCGATAGATCGCCTCCTGTGCTATCAGCTGATGGAGTTGTATCATGGCTTCCTCCAGCGCTTGGGTCTCGTAATGAGTGGAAACAAAGTGAGAAAGTTTGCATTCACTAGTGGGGGCTTCCTCACGGGGCATGACAACTTGGCAAGAAATAGAATTTAACTTCTGATATTCAATGCCACCGGACCCCAAACCCAGGAAGAGTTGTCGAAGAGCTTCAGTATTAGTTGTCATCTCAGCTAGAGGAGTTTTGGAAACGATCTCACAAATCCAAGGACAATCCCACTTGTGCACTGCCGGATGGTCCGCCATGACACGAGGATCTTTTTCATCCTCGCTGGATAGCACGGGAACAAAATCTGGCATTACAACTAGCGCAGGCATGTGCTTGCTAGAATTTGGTTCCGAAGCTGTAAAGTCTGGAGCCTCTAACCCTGGTTCAGGCTTGGGGATCAAGTTTCTAAGACAAGTATCAATTGGAAAAAATTTTGGGATTGTCTCGCTAGGACCCAGAACCATAGGGTCGTCTTCATCCACGTCCAAGAAGGATGAACCCGTCTGAACTTCGTCCACCGCAGGGCTGGGAGAGGAAAATCCCCTAAGTCTCTTTGATCGACGAGCCATCAGTCGATCCTCACTTAGAGATGATGAGGAAGGTGTGGTGGATGCAACAGCCGTAGCACCTCTTGATTTGGGAACCTTTCAGACGGCCTTCCCTAGGATCCCATCGGGTAGTGTTTTTCCCACACTTTTGCATACTCCCTGGAAAGGTCTGTGTCCGCCCCCACGACAGCCAGGGGAATGCTCATGTCAGATCCCCCCCGCATCAGCATCAACCACCATTAACGAAGTATGGCTGGGTGCAGCCCTCGAGCATGAGGAGGGGGAAGGGAAACATGGACTTGCATGCACCCAAACTGGCAAGAAAAATGATATGAGACATACATCTCATACAGAGAAACCTCGTCGATCTGCGTAGACAGAGATCAGTCCCACAGAGAGATCATGTAAGAACGCTCCTACAGGCTCCCCCAGTGGTTGTCAACTAAGACGCTAGAAGGGGTGGGGTAGGGAGTGAAAGAAAACTGGGAGAAGTCACTCAGAATCTCGAGGACTTCACCAAAGCTGAGGGATTTTAAGCGAACTCCAGCTATATCATGTAGGGTAGGCCAAAAATTTGGAAGCGGGATGATTGTGTTATGACGATACTCATAACAATGACAATGATCCACTACCAAGCCATACAAAAATTTAAATGGCCCACTCAGATAGAAGGGTGACCCGCCCTTCTGCATGTGACCCAGCAGTTCAAAAATACAAGCCAATGTGGGCACGACCAAATTCACCAGGCAGACCTTTGCCAGCTCAACTGCCATCATCAGGGTGCAAGCCCTGACGTTAGGATTAATATCCCGAGAAGGGAATAGTCACATGCTCAGAAACATAGCAAACAAACCTACCAGCTGGAGGATAGGCGGCACACCGGGGTGCACCTTGTAACCCCATGAAAGGTAGTCGCCCGCCTCCAGAACCACCCAGTAGGAACCTAGGGAGGTTTGTGACTGTTGAGAAGGATGATTCCTAGGGCACTTGATCTTTGGCACTATACTAGTGGTGTTTAGAAATAACCCTATCCAGGTACTATAGGGAATAAGAGAGAATGCATGCAAGCCCTGACCCAGTAATTTCTCCGCCATAACCAGCAGATCCATCACCAATAAAGGCACTTATTTGACATCTTCCCATGCGTTAGGGGCAGGCAGAAATTCGTCATACATTTCACCAATAACCGGGAGCCCTCCCAATTGATGCATATCCCACAGACTAATGCCAACTTCACCATGGTAAAGGTGGAAAGTATTAGTGCTCGAACACCAACGACTGAGTAGTTCTGATAGGACCAAGGATGGTGGATAAATAGCCAATTGGGAATCACAAAATGCGGAGTATAAATTGACTACTTCCAGTGATTCGGGAGACTCCCGACAGTGATGATGGACCCAGAAAGCCCAGGCCTAGTCATTCTAGAAGAGCATGCTTGATTGAAGATCCCACATAGGAAGCCACCCCGCATCGGGATCTACTCGAGAAAGGTTGATAATAGATGGGTAACTCTTGAAAACAGCTTCCTGAGAAAAGTTTCAGGCGTTCTGATCACTTTGGGCCCAAATAGAGCCTCTCAAAATGAAGGCATCTTTCTGGTCAGAGTCAGAAACCATCTCCCCCAATTTGGTAAGGTTCGCCTGAATACACATGGACGACGCTTCCAAGAAAGGAGAAGGAAGACTTAATAAAGTGGGGGGAATAGGGACATCATCTTGAATACCGAATACATGAAGCAGAAGCCGATTTGATTGTGGATAAACCAGGAACTCAGGAGGGAGAAAGTATTTCAAGACACAATCTTCAGGAATGATGGACTGACTAGGGTCCTCTTAGATGTTCTCCGCTCTGCGAATCATAGCTAAACGTCTCCCTAAACCAATTGGGAGAGGCTCTACAGCAGGCCTCAGTGCAGAACGAGGGGGAACCATATTTTTTCCCTGCATGACGAGATCCAACAAGCGGTTAGTCCTGAATAAATTTTTTTTTTCGAACAAAAATACCAAATATATGGTTAAGGATCAGTTGAGGAGCCATCATCGAAAAGTCTACGAGGAGGCCTCGAAGGATGGTTCGCGATGATAGCATCCTGCAAACCAGCCTTTTGTGAAAGTAGTCTGCAAAACCCTGGCCCATGGAGCGTTGGCCAGGAAACCATGGACTAAGTTTCTCCGCAGAATTTCAATCCAAAATTTAAGTGGTTAGGTTTGAAAATACATAGAAAATTTTAATGTTCAGAATATTTTAATCCGCAGAACATCGAAACTGTGGAGCATCGAAACCGCGGAGCACCAAAACCGCGCAACAAGTTTCTACACGGCCCATCGTGACTTACATTTTAATTAATTAAAACTGTTAGTTTGCGGCTGGGACATTGATCCGCAGATGAGGAATGGCACGAATTAGAAATGGTTCGTAGAAGTAGTAGTCGGTTCGCGGACGAAGCGTTTCGCGAAGGAACAATCACGCACACGCAAAAAAGCTTTGGTTTCGCGAAGAATCTGGTAAAGGAAAAATTAAGGACCCCCCGTATTTATAGGCGTGGTCCCCTACCAGGTCCACCTCTCTACTATGAAAAACCTGAGTTTCAGGACCACTCTACATAGGAATAGCCTCCTCTTTATTCCGATCAGACCCCATTCCGATGGGGGGCGTTTGTAAGGTCCTGAAAAAAATCCGCAACAGAAAATCATGATCCCCTTTAACTCAAGGGAGATTCTACCCAATTTCCCCACAAAATGATTTGGAAAATGTGGACAATACTTAAGGACGGAGAAGGAGGAACCGGTCTGCGGACCAGTCTAATGTTAACGACGCACGAACGGTTCCGCGAAGCATCCCTCCTCCGTAGACCGTCGTCATTAGTGAGATGTAGGTGGAGATCCTCCACAGTCGCAAGGCGGGATAGGCACCTACCTGGTTCACCATTCCGGATCGCCCCAGCCGCAAGCTGCATCAGGTAGCCCGAACCGCCTCCGCTGTCATTCGCAAAATGGAGGCAGAACCCTCACGAAGGACTCCCCGAGTTTGGTTCACGAAGGAGTGTTTAATATCCCATGAATTATGGATTGACCAAGTCATTCATGAACCAGGTTTTCGGTCATTTTCCTCCTCAAAAGGTGCCGCATGACCACAGATACATCCTTTTCACCGCTCTATAAAAGGAGATTGAAGAGGATTGATAAAGGAGGACAAAGGGAAGATCGGTGAGATTCGAGTGGAAGGATTTAGAAGGAAGGCTTAGGATTTTGGAAGTTCTAGATCGCAAACCAGAGTAGGTATGAACATGGGAACGAACTAATAAGGAACCAAAAAAACGCATAATAACTTGGTGAAACATGAACTTAAAATAACAAAGAAGTGAAAACCACGAACCAGGGTCCCTCTGTGGATGTACTCTCCATAGACCAGGGAGTTTATGCCTCTTTTCCGATCCACCACACTGCGTAGCACCCTCCTACGCGGGCAAAGCCCCGACCGACAAGCCTCCGACTGGCGCCACCCTTGGTCGTCATTGCCTGCATGGAACCCTCTGCGGGACCCCCCGGTTCGCGGATCGAACCCGGAGACACAAACCACCTTGGTTTTCGGGATGCCCATCAGTCCGCAGACCACCCTGGTTCGTGGATGGCTTCTCCAGCCGCATAGCACTTCCCTACGCGAAGGGTGCCACAACCCATACCCTTGGGTGTCCTTACAAAACCTTCATAGTTCCCATTACCCGAGCCAGATAAAATCCTTCCAATTTAAATCTGGCATGATCTTTTGCAACCTCCTCATTGTCCTACACATCGGCCCTGAGCCGAGGCCTCCACCAGAGCCACCGGATCCGTGTGCTGTGACCCTCAGGCGCATCAGCATGCCATTCTGAGTTCACATACCCACGGTAAACAGGGGCAAAGGGGTTTCCCCGACCCTTGGGCGGATTCCTAAATCATTCTTGGGTTCAAATTCCCATGGTAATGCGGGGTCTAAGCCCGAGTGCCCCCTTTCTTCCTCTACTCGCCAAGATGGGGGACTGCACGCTTCGGCAGTTGGGCACTTTACCCCTCCCCATAGAGGGGGCAGCATACCCATCTGAAGACAACCGTCCCCATGCACCTCGGTACGTCCTCAAGTACTTCCCTGTGGAAAAAATAGGTGAAGGTCACAATAGCACCCCTTTCCCACTCCCGCTGCGCTTTGTCGCCATGGGCGTCCATCCCGAAGTAAGCCCCGACTTTATGGGCCATCCTCATGCATAATCCCCACTCCACTTCTCACAAACGAACCATTCATGATGTGATCCTCTGGTCTCTACTGCCTCTTGTTTCTCACACCAAGCATGACTCACAAGGTCTTAGAGTAACCATCGACCATGAAATCCTCTTATGGGCCTCCTCAAAGTGTAAGCCCCAATCCATCGCCCTGGGCCTCCTCAGAGTGTAAGCCCTAATCCATCATTCTGGGCTGTCTCAGAGCATAAGTCCTAAACCAATGCGAAATACAATGACTTTGATTCCCTACCACTGGGATACATAGGAAGCCTCCATGAGGTTCAAGCCCGATCACCAATGGACCCCCGGGTCCACCTTCACGTCAGTTCTATGATGCTACCCTTTCGAACTACGTGGACTTTGATCCTTGTCCCCTAGGCAGGGTAAGTAGGAAGCCTCCATAAGGTTCAAGACCAACAACATGTTGATTTGATTGTCTTCACATCGGTTCACCGTGCCACTCCTAGTACCGCCTCAATGAGTTCCGACTCCTTGGGGTCATTAATCCAATGAGGGATGGTAAACCTTGTGCATAAATGATTCTGAACCCCTGCGTTCAACTGACCGTTTCCAACCAGGAGAAATCCATGGATACTATGATTGGGTATAAACCAATGATTCTTGAAAATATGAATACGTCTTAAATCTATAAGAGAGTCTCGGAACAGGCAATAATTCCCCCCAAAAGGGTGCGATAACCCTGACTTCCCATCCTCTCGACCAATGTGAGTTCTTAAGTGTCGCTGGTCAGACCATCTGACAAACGTCTGCCTTTGAAAAGCAGGTCCACGCGTCATCGGATATGGAACCGTTGGGCATTTCGAGACCGACACGAAACAGACTCCTAAATGTCATAATTATTCAAAATTTATTTCCTTATATATGTTACTCATCAAATATTTTAGTGGGATGGGTTTTTATCGGATGGACAGATATATATGTGGAAATAATTACATATAGATGTAATGAGTTAAGATATATGTGGAAAACATAAGGCTATTTGGAAGCCTATCATATATGATATGTTGTACAAGCCTATATATATGGTCTTATTAAGTATTCTTAAAATATTTTATAAAATGTATCATATAAAATTTATATCCACTTTTTCATTATTTCACATTTGCTACCTAAATTTATATAATTATATACATTTCATGAAATATAATAGAAATTGATCTCTTCAATTATGAATTTGAGTTATCTATAACTGATTTTTTCCATATAGAATTATATCCTTTCATTAAATGTTATGGTTAAAATTAGTTGGATTCTTATATGAGATATGAAATATGATCATGTGGTATAAAAATTGTTTTTTCATTGGATGACCCAATCAGTATACCACAAATGTTTTATATAGTATGTATTTTGTATAATAGGGGTGCATGTATCATATTGGAATCTCCATTACTTGAGGATGGTGAAATAACTTGTCTGAGAATATTCGTACAATGATACATTCTTATTCAATAATTGGGGATTTTTTAATCAATGGGTTTAGGGTATGTTTTCAATCATTTTTTTGGTTTGAGCTCAACTGATGTAGGATTTTTCCTCTCATAAGATGGGTATGGAATTTTGGCCCTCAATTTAGATAGATTATAGAGTTTTCATCAACACCTAGATTGTAAAAAAATTTTCTCATATATTTTGGTGAGAGAAAGGTGATATTATCATCCATAAATGTGAATAATATTTGATATATTCATCTATCAGGTCAGTATACTCAAATAATCGATAATATATGAGTTCTCTATATGGGATTGAAATATTTTTTTGTCTAATGATCACTTGGTGTCTTGAAAAAATGGATTATGTGATAATGAACTCTAGTATGTCATTTGATTGTTGGACACTGGAAACAATTTTCATGTGTTTATTAAAGATCATTCAAAATATCTTTATATCATTAGTGTCATTGATACTTTTCTAGAGGCTATTATTTTCCTACATTTATTGATCTAATGATTCATATTTTTTTTAATTCTATAATTTCTTGTGGTGTTACAAATTTTGGTTGATTGGATAGGAATTTATTTCAACTCATAGATCTTTAATAAAAGTGTATTGGATTTTAATATTAAATAGTTTTTGGTTTTTGTTCTCATGTTATTTTATATGATGTGATTTAGGGTGATTTTTTATGATAGATTTCCAAAAAGGTTTTGTAAAAAATTCAAAAAAAATTGGATATGATTTCAAAAGTTATCATATATGATATAATGTGAAATGACACAAATTCATATAGGATTTAGTGGATGTGGGATATTGAAGTAGATGATTTTCCCTAAATCCATTTCATTTTATGTAACAAAGAGTATCATATTTTATGATTAAGAGGATATCATATGGATTTATTATTTCACTATCAACAAAACATTCAATCATATTATACGGTTAAAAACATATCACCAGGCATGTTGATAAAAAAATATTCAGCCAATTATATGGTATGATTGGTTGTTTTTTAGTTTATAGTTTCATATCATTTCCATGATTTCATAGAGTATGACTACATATATATCTTGGTATCTAATTCCTTATTTCTACATTCAATCGTATGGATGGTTGAATGTGATGGTTTTACATTCAAGTGATATTCCTATATAATATATCATCTGATGGTTTATTTCATATAATGTAATGGATAGGAATCATATTCATAAAATTTTTTAATGTATAAATTTTATTCATTTACTCATTCTTTATAATGTGTGACTAAATGTGATAGTACTTTAGGAGCATCCTATGAGATTTGTAACCCACTACTCTATGATAACAGTAGGTGTATGTATGTGTGTGTACTCTTAATTCATGGTAAAATATCCATAAACCTAATGATATCCATATCTTAATTACTTTTCACAATTAGGTTTTAGGACATCATGGAGGGAGGAGTTCCATGCTTGACCATTTGGTGATTTAAGAACAACTTGTGGATAGATTCAAAAGTGATAGTCTGTAAATTTTTACTTGTGTAATATTCCTCAAATCCATTCAAACATAATGATATTTTTTATTCCTGATGATGTATGTTTGACACAAAAGTTTCATCATTTTACTCATTTCCATTTTACTCATATTTCATATATTTAGGCATGGTGATCTTGGGTTTAGGATTTTAAGTTCTTTTGGTGCATTTAAAAATATTAGTTAGAACCATTTTATTTCCATCATAAAGTGGATATGATATTATGATATAGGTTCTATGATAGGAAAAGGTCCCCCTTAGTGATATTCAAAATAGGTTTTGGGGTAGGACGTAGTCCCCTAGGTATTGATTGAAACATTCAAATATATCTAACACTAGATGACGTTATTTTTATTTTCAGGTACTGGTAATTGGGTTGGAATCAGTCCGTATTAGTAATATTATAATTAGATTATGGGGTAATACATGGTTCCCCAACATGCTTAGACACACCCAGAACTGGATAATGTTTGGTCGACCTCAGGTGTCACCTTAGAACATGAGGATCATCTGTGATTATGCTTTGTGCTTATGTTTTTTTTCTTATTATAAGAATATCACAGGAACATTCATAAAATTGTTGGATATATTAAAGAATCCATTGGTGGGGTTTGAAGAGTTTTACTCACACACTTCATGGGAGTACCTGTAATGCCCCAACCCTAGAATCCCAGAGCCGGTGCATTATTTTAATACATTGGCATGATACAAGGAGATCATGTCCCAAAATACTAATCAGTTTAGCAGTCCTGAAAAATAGATTACATACATGAATGTTACATTACACATTAGAAAAATAGAACACAACACAAATTATCCTTTGAGAATTCCATTAATCCCCTAGCTTAACCCTTATTATCAATCATAATACACATCTTGGAATCCTAGGAAAATAAAACGTAAGAAAGGGGTGAGATCAAATGCTTATTAAGGGTAAGAAATACAATAGAAACTTTCATAAATAATCATAAACATTTAAGGAAATTTATAAGACAAAAACAAAAGCCTTTTAAACTTAAACATCAGCATAATATGGAAAGGATACAAAAAATAATGTAATTTACTTATTCACATGGATATTCTACTAGTTGAATAATCACATGAAATATCAATATCCACTTTCATAATGATGGAATGCATAATTCCAGACTTTAATTTCTGTGTCAAGGCCTCGTTCCAAGACCTAGGAGCTAACTGTAACTGGACCCCAACCCGGAGATCCTCTATAACCAGAATCCATCCCAGAGAGCCTCTATAACCAGACTCCAACCCAGACAGTCTTCTGTAACCAGACCCCAACCCGGAGGGCTTACTTTTACCGATCCCCAACCCAGAACACACTAGTACAATTCATTTCTCATATGAAAAGGTTTAAACATAACATAAACATTCGTATTAATACTAGAAAAAATATCAATACTTTATCTATAAACCATGAATGGTGTAAAAATAACACATCCATAGTCAAATGTATCACAAAACCTTCAATATAATGTGGAAGTTTTGTATCATAATAAATCAACATCAAATAAGATTAAAATCCATCAAAGGATGTTGACATAGATGAAAATGATTTGTAAAACTCTTTGAGACAAATATCCCTTTTCATGAAAATATTAAAAAGTAACTTAGTTTAGAAAGGAATACGTTTAAAGAAATTTTCGAATCAAAGTGTACCATTCCACTTTGAAACTTTTTAAAGTAATTAACATTTTAAAACATTCATGTCCATATAAATAAATCCTTAAAACCCATTTTGAAAACATGGACATTAATGAGAATGATTTAGGAGAATAAATATTTAAGACATTTAAAATGATTTTTTAGTCAAAATGTCCATTAAAAAGAATCCCTTAGAAAAATCTTTTAGGAAACATGGTCATGGATAATAAATATGTCCCAGTAGATACTTATGTAAAAACAACCTCAGATAATAAAGAGATTGTGAAATTAACCCTTGCCAATTTGGTGACTTACGAAACATACACCCCATGAAAGAAGTATCATTTGATGAAGATTTAAATACATATAAATTAATGTTTATTACACAAATAATATAATTATGGGTAGTACATACACCACACAAAAGGAAATAGTGGCAATATAGCATGAGTCTCACAGGAATAAAAAGTGAGATGAAAACCCCTTACCTCGTGTCCAACATGAACCGTTCATTCTTTAATCTCTTGAATAATAAAATAATGCTAATTTCTACTTGGTTCAGAACCTTTTTCAAATTTATGATTCCTTTTATATCACTTATTAGTACAATATAAACATTATTAAATCATTTAAGTTAATAACGGTCATTTTGTTGATATTTGGTACTTGATTCAAAAGTAAACTTCTTATAATTACATGTTGTCCATGTGGTCAAATGTAATTTATATCCAGAATGATATTCATGATTTAGATATCATATATATCATATATATCCAATATATATGTATTAGTATTTATAACAACACATAACATTTGTAGATAAGAAATGAAATGCACCGTTCATTGAAACGGTAAGCCTTACATACGCATGAACGCTACTTTCACTTCTATTTTTTATTTTAATGGAATTAAAACATACTGATATATAGGTATATTATAATTCCAATATAATATCATATATAATATAATTAATTCCATTCTTTGTATGTCCCACGTATGGTATGAACGAGCCATATCACTTTGAGGGGGCGGTAGTCCGCACATCCTTAAATGAAATTATCGTGTTTACTCATAATAAAAACCATAAAGGTATGCTATAAATTTAAAATACAAAAGAATAAATAAAACATAAACATAATATATATCATATATAAATACAGTTTCATCATAATGTCCACCATAAGAGGCAGTAGATGATAATTGAACAATCATCGTTTTGTGTGGTGTTAGTTTTCCATCTACAGAAACAATATGTTATTTACCCATTAGATGAAGGTGTGCGTAATTGTAGTTTGAATACTTCTCATAAAAACATCCTAGTATATTGAGGATACCATTTCTTTTATAAAATAAATTAATGAAAGGAGTTTAGGGGTTGGAGAAGTGAAATAAAAGAAAATAATTTAAGAGAAACAGTTACCTTTAATTCGGGTAACTCCCTTTGGTTTGAACCAAAAGAACTTCTTGAAGTGCCTTCTGCCTAAGGTAAGGCTTCTAAGAGGAATATAGGGATACTGAGAGAATATTTGGATAGGGTTTGGATGAGCCAAGGGGCTTGAGAGGTGTGTGGAATGGGTTATAAGTTAGGGATTTTTATAAAGGGGAGGAAGGGTTCTTTAGGAAAGTGTGAAAATATTATTTTATTGTATAATGATTTTTGGTTTCTAAAGGTTCCAAACACATTAAGGTCTAAGTTAAAATGACTCATTGTTGAAATAAATTCAACTAATAATAATTGGACAGGTCTTGGATGTTATTTTAATATTTATAATCTTGTTTATTTGAATCATTTATTAATGAGGTAAATACTGCATCAATTTTGTGTAAGAAATAATATTATTTATTTGATGTCTAAATTTAAAAAATAAATACCATGATGTAGGAAATTATTTTATATTTCCAATTAATATTTATATTCGATAGGATAACTTATATAACCCCATGTATAAATTAATTTACTAAAAGATATTTGTTTGTGTCATTTTTGTCTTTACTTGAAATTAATTAAGCTAAAGAGTCATTATCACTCCCATGTGGCTCCATGGGGTCCCAAAATCAACCCAACGATGCTAATGGTCATCCATTACTCTTCTAATAAGGTTAGTAAAAGTGTTAATTTAATTTTTTATTATTATAATATTCTTTTTACCTTGAATTACCCTATTTACCTTTAACCGCGTTAAATAAAAGTCGAAAGTTACTATTCACCAAAAAATTATTTTCATTTTATTGATACAAATTTTACTTACTAATAACAACCATTTAAGTCAGATTTTTGAAATTCAATTCCCATAAGTGATAAAATTTCATTTAAATGAAAAAGTCAGTTTTTTAACTACTACTTAGTGGCTTCACTATTCATCAAAAATTAAAGTTTTTTAGAAAAATAACAAAAATTCAGCCTAAGCTATATTTGATATTCCAAATTAAAAAATGATGTCTATTTAAAAAAATTCAAAACATAGAAGTTGAATTGATTAATTTAAAATTAATTCATGTTGTCAAAATATCGTGTTTTTAAGAAACAATATCTATCAAAAGATTGACACTTGTTTATGCCCAATTTCAAAGTGAAATTAATTCCAATGACCAACATTGGATTAAATGGTAAAAATATAATATAATTAAACTTTAAAACCAATTAGTAAGATAATAAGACCATATAAATAAATTATATTAAAAGGAAGTTTTGAATTAAAATACACAATTTTTCACTATTCATCAAAAAATGAATTTTACCAGAAAAATAAAAAAAATTTACACAAATTAAATTTTTGTGTAACTATTCTCAAGAATAATTTAATTTCACTTAATTTAATATATAAAAGTGTCAAATATTGGATTTAATAAGGGTTCTCCATTAAAAGACAGAAAACTGCTTTTTTTGATAAATACCCCTTTTATCATAAAAATTGAATTTTTCTTATATTATGTCTAAGAAAAATAAAAGATGAATGTTAAAATTATATAGGATATATAAAATTTATAATGTGGTTAATACTATTCATAACCTCTTTTTTTGAATAGCTAGTTAGGTAAGTCGTGGTGCGCTCGAACTCAGTGTTGCGTGTAGCGCAAGTTGTTGAAATACTTTGAAAAGATAACATACTATGAAATCTTGGGGTGTTACATTGTCCCCTCCTTAACAAATTGAATCCAAAAAATTTTAAATTTTTCTTCAAAAATAAAAGGTTAAAAATATAAAAATACCTTTGTGGAAACCCCAAATCCCCTAGGAGTTTCGTAACCAAGAAATGAAATGCATCGTTCATGGAGATAAGAAATGAAATGCACCATTCATAGAGACGGTAAGCCCTACGTACGCATGAACGAAACTTTCATTTATATTTTTTATTTTAATGTAATTAAGTCCTATTTATACATAGGTATATTATAATTCTAGTATAATATCATATATAATTCAATTAACTCCATCCTTTATATGTCCCACGTATGGTATGAATGAGTCATATCACTTTGAGGGGGCGGTTGTCTACACATCCTCAAATAAAATTATCACGTTTACTCGTAATAGAAACCATAAAGGTATGGTATAAATTTAAAATAAAAAGGAATAAAGAAAACATAAACATAATATATATCATATATTAATAAAGTTTCATCATAATGGTCACCATAATAGACGGTAGGAGATAACTGAACAATCATCGTTTCGTGAGGCGTTAGTTTTCCATCCACAGAAACAATATGTTCTTTACCCAATAGATGGTGTTGTGTGTTAGTGTAGTTCGAATCCTTCTCATAACAGCATCCTAGTAAATTGAGTATAGTGGTGTTGTTATAAAAGAATGTAAAGAAAAGATTTTAGGGTTTGGAGAAGTAAAATAAAAGAAAAGAATTTAAGATAAATCATTACCTTTAATTCGGGTAACTCCCTTGGGTTTGAACCAAAAAGACTTATTAAAGTGCCTTATGCCTAAGGTAAGGCTTCTAGGAGGAAGAGAGGGGTATTGATATATTATTTCGGTAGGTTTTGGATGAGAGAAGAGGCTTGAGAGGTGTGTGGAATGGGTTATTAGTGAGGGATTTTTATAAGGGGGAAGAAGGGTTCTTTAGGAAAGTGTGAAAATAATATTTTATTATATAATAATTTTTACTTTTTAAAGGTCCAAACTAATTAAGTTGGAATGTATGATGACTAATGGTCGAACTAAATTCATCCAATAATAATTGGACATGTTTTGGATGTTATTTTAATATTCATAATCTTATTTATTTAAATCATTTATTAATGAGGTAAATACTGCATCATTTTTGTGTGATAAATGATATTATTTATTTGATGTCTAAAAATTATAAAAAAAATACCATGATGTGGGAAATATTTTTATATTTCCAATTAATATTTATAGTCTAAAGGATAACTTATATAACCCCATGTAAAAATTAATTTACTAATAGATATTTGTTGGTGTCATTTTTTTCTTTACTTAAAATTAATTAATCTAATGAGTCATTATCACTCCCATGTTGCTCCATGGAGTCCCAAAATCGACCCAAGGATTCCCATGGTTGGCCATGAATAATAAAATAATGTTAGGACAAGTTTTAAGGTAATTTGTATTACTATAATATTCCTTAACCTTAATTTACCCTATTTACATTTAACTGTGGTAAATAAAAGTCAAAAGTTACTATTCACCAAAAAATATTTTCAACTTATTGAACCACATTATAATTACTGATAACAACCATGTATGTCAGATTTTCAAAATTCAATTCATAGATATGGTAAAATTTCATACAAATGAAAAAGTTAGTTTTTTAACTACTACTTAGTGGTTTTACTATTCATTAGATATTGAAGTTTTTTAGAAAAATACAAAAAAATAGCTTAAGCTATATTTTATATTCCTAATTCAAAAATGATGTCTATTTAACAAAATTAAAAACATATAAGTTTCATTAATTAATTTAAAATTAATTCTCATTGTCAAAATAGCGTGTTTTTAAGAAACAATATCTATTAAAAGATTGACACTTGTTTATACCCAATTTCAAAGTGAAATTAATTTCAATGACCAAAATTGGATTAAATGTTAAAAATATAATCTAATTACACATTAAATCCAATTAAAAATATAATCTAACCATATAAATAAATTAGATTAAAAGGAATTTTTGAATTAAATTACAGTATTTTTCACTATTCATCAAAAAATGAATTTTATCAGAAAAATACCAAAAATTTACCCAAAGTAAATTTTTATGTCCCTCTTATAAAAAAATTTAATTTCAATAAATTTAATATATAAAAGTTTCAAATATTGGATTTAATAAGGGTTCTCCATTAAAAGACGGAAAAACTGCATTTTGTTAAAAATACCTCTTTTATCTTAAAAATTGAATTTTTCTTATATTATATCTAAGAAACATAAGAAAATAATGTTAAAATCATAAAGTATATATAAAATTTATAATGTGGTTAATACTATTCCTAACCTCGTTTTTTAATGGCTAGTTTGATAAATCGTGGTGCGCTCGAACTTGGTGTTGTGTGTAGTGCATGTTATTGAAATACTTTGAAGAGATAACATACTATGAAATCTTGGGGAATTACATTCTCCCATCCTTCAATAAATTTAATCCTTGAAATTTGAAATTGTTCTTCAAATATAAAAGGTTAAAAATAGAGAAATACCTTTGTGGAAAGCCCACATCGAAAATTGGGTTAATAAAATTTTGTCTTAATAAGAGGGAAAAGGAAATGAAAAAGTCGCCACCAAATTATGACCACAATTAGGAGAAAATTGGTGGAAATTAGAGAAACATATTTGTAGGAAAATTTAAATATTTATAGGGAGTTATTGAGGTCATCAATCACAAATAAGTGTACAATTGAGGGCCTCAAAGCCATCGATCTATGATGATTTAAAATATCATCAGTTCAACAAAAACATAAGGTCTTAGGATAACACATTTTTGGTTATAAAATCTCTTCCCTAATGTTTAAGAATTAATTTATTCATAGAATAAGAGTGGGAATATATATATATATATATACTTGATAAGTATTGTTTCATCCTTCAACTAACTCCTACCACAAACTCATCTTTCACTCCAAAAGATAATAAAATTCAAAAATATTCTATTTATCCTAATTGTATAGGGTTAAAAAAATTAATTTATATTAATTTGTTAGACTATTTAAAAAAACTAAATTATACAAACCACTACATCACGTAGGCCAGTGGTAGGTGATGCACCCTTGTCGCCCTTCGGTTGCGGGTTCAAGTATCACAACCTTACCGGACGTGACGGGTTGTCGCCCGACCTCCGGGTTTTCCTTTTTATGACAATCCAAAAATAATCTAATGAAATTATTTAACCTTAAAAATAGTATACAATGTCAAACGTAATCGATTCCAACCTTTAGACTTATCCAAAATACTTTTTTCTAAACTCACAGTCCAAAATTTATAAGGAATGTAAACACAATGAAGATCCTTTTTGCCACGTAATAACATGTGAATACCTTCATCAGGTATTTTTTTTAAACACGGTAACACCCTGAATTATCATATAACCGTATTGATTACATTCATGCCCCTTATTGCTTATATAATACCGGATATACTCCTTATATCCAAAAATTTTGTAAACTCCAACAGTGATGGGATATAAAAATCATTAATCTGTTTCAAGGTAGTCATGAATTTCCAATATAATTTATCCAAATCAATCATATCTTATTCCAAAATCACTACCTCAGTATCATAATCATATTAAGGTTTATCTTTCTCTCAAACATATATTTTCCAAAACAAATTAACCATCCATTGAGTCACTTTTCTTTGTTCCACAAAATCTCAAGTCCTTAATAAAATATTACTACAGTACAATCCTTATATACTATATAATTATTATAACCAGTACATCATTGATACAATAATCAAATAACATAATTATTTAATATGAATATAATAACACTAGTCATTACTCTTCATCTATGGTAATATCATAACATGATTATTATCCAACAGCATCATTTGTGGTATACTCTGACGATTTGGACATTGATTCGCATAGTGTCCCAACTCTTTGAAGATGAAGCATTATACATTTGAAACCTTTTTCTTACCCTTAAAATAACATACTCGGTGTCCTTTTTCTCCACACTTATAACAAAATCCAATTCCCTTCATGCATTTAACAAGGTGATTCTTTCCACAATTATCACATATGGGAAAATCCTTCTTTACCTTATTCCCTTTATCCATCTTTCTCTCTACCATTAATTTTCTTCTCTGGATTCCCTTCAAATCCATATGACTTGGAAAATTCTTTACTAATCTTATTAACATGTTATACTATTTCTTCATATGATGATAATACATGGGAGACTATTTCCTTTCTAAATGTTGGCTTAATACTATGAAAGATATGATCCTTCTTACTCTTTGGATCATGCGTATTGCTGGAGTTATTGTTCCATCTACTGGGTGCCATTTCTAAAAAAATGGCATATACTAGATTTGCTTATGAATCACAATACATAATTACAAACATGTAAAACAGTTAACATAAATTGACCAGTTTTTGGATCTAATCCATAATCATAATAATGTTTTCTTTGAGGAATTATATACTCATAAATCCTTCATATTGGTTTGTAAAGTAAATGAGAATTATCCTAAGCATATCCCCTGGGATTTTTGTAACCAAGAGTGCAGCAAGGCCCGTTGTCATGCACCCGTTCCTGTTGGAGTCTATCTCAAAGCGGGGTTTTCAGGTTTTACCCCTAGGTACATCTGTGCCAGAGCCGCCTCTACCTGCTCATATCCAGATAGGTATTTATTTCATGGAAAACTCACAAAATCTCTACACTACCAAAATTCTAAGAAATTATTCTATAATAATCCTCAAAGTCTATCTTAGGGTAGTGTTCTCTAATTAGAGTTTTTCTAAATCTAGTTTCCATGGTTATTGATAAACTTCATCTAATACCAGCTATAATGCCCTGACCACACAAGACCGGAGCCTATGCATTATTTTAATACATTGGCATGATTCAAGGAAATCATGTCCTGAAAGACCGATCAGTTTAGCAGTCTTGGAAAATAGATTACATACATGAATGTTACATTACACATTAGAAAAATAAAAAAACACAAATGATCCTTTGAGAACACTATTAATCCCCTAGATTAACCCTTCTTATCAATCATAATAAACATCTTGGAATCCTGGGAAAATAAAACATAAGAAATCGGTGAGCTCAAATTCTTATTAAGGTTAAGCAATACAATTGAAACTTTCATAAATAAGCATAAACATTTAAGACAATTTATAAGACTAAAACAAAATCCTTTTAAACATAAACTTCAGCATAATATGGAAAAGATACAATAAAATAATTTCATTTACTTATTCACATGGATATTATACTAGTTGAATAATCACATTAAATATAAATGTCCACTTTCATAATTATGGAATGCATAATGACAGACTTTAATTTCTGTGTCAAGGCCTCGTGCCAAGACCTAGGGACTAACTGTAACCGAACCCCAACACAGAGAGACTCCGTAACTGGACTCCATCCCAGAGAGATTCTATAATTGGACTCCAACTTGGAGGGTCTGTTGTAACCATACCCTAACCTGGAGGGCACACTTTTACTGGTCCCCAACCCGGAGGGCTTACATTTTTGGATTTAATAAGGGTTCCCCATTAAAAGATGGAAAAAATGCATTTTTTGAAAAATACCTCCTTTATCATAAAAATTGAATTTTTCATATATTATGTCTAAGAAAAATAAAAGATGGATGTTAAAAATATATAAGATATATAAAATTTATAATGTGTCTAATACTATTCATAAACTCTTTTTTTGAACAGCTAGTTTGGTAAGTTGTGGTGCGCTCGAACTCGGAGTTGCATGTAGCACAAGTTATTGAAATACTTTGAAGAGATAACATACTATGAAATATCGGGGTGTTACAGTACCTGACACTTAGATACATGAGTAGACCTCATGTTTAATGGTTCTGGTAGGGTGAAGTCTCAATGTTTTATGGCCATGATAGATTGTTTTATGGAGATTAAATATGAGTATCAAAGATGTTTGTAGATAATCATTTTATTTTTAATCATTATATTTATTTTCTATATTTGATCAATTCGTGGGTGATCATTTAAGGTGTATGACTATATTATAGTATATTAATTTAATATAGAGTTGATATGTTTACTTATTTTTTTGTACTATTATTATTCATTATGGATGTTTTTTAGTTTTTTATTCTATTTTTTCACATTCACAAGTAGGTATATTATCTCTTATGCATCACCTTAGACCCTAATCGCTAGTCTACAACCTCTAGAATAAGTGGAGACATGCTTGAGGTCTCATAAAACTCTGGTAGGGACGCTAGAGAGTGGTCCCGTGCCCGGGGAAACCCAAAGTACTATGAGATCCTATTTTATTATCTTAACATTTTGAACATGGTTGTTAAAGGATAGGAATGTGTTAGAGCTTTTGATGGAACTCAGAATGATGATTCATGAAAAACATTTTCATCGAAATTCTAGGTTACCTGGGTTATGGGATTTCTATTCTTGATTTTAGATGTTAAAATTGAGATATTTATTCAACTATTATGTGTTATATGATATTTTTATTATGATTTTTACTCTTAGAATAATTTTTTAATAGGCCTGTCGTTATACATCATATTGGGAATATAAAATTCATATGAAATTCATGTACATGTATGTGATTGATTTCACCAACAATAGAGGGATCAGTTATTGAATGTGTTAAAAAACTTATATGCTATTTTATTATATAATTTTTTATGTCATTATACTCTACTAAACCATGTTATTTCCTTTTGATGAATGTGGATCCCTTCATGGGATGTTCTTTGGTGATGGATATTGTGACTTCCCAGACCTAGATTCCACTTAACGGGCGCCCTGATCCTGGTGTCCCACATAGCCCCAAACGTATCTCCCTAAAAACCAGAGGTTGCCGACTAATAGTGAGGGCATATGGTGTGTTCATATGGAGACTATTACTTCATTATAATAGTGTATCATAGTGGATAGAATAAATTAACAATGAACAATGGAAGTAATGTAATTGAATAGCATAATAAAACTAATGAAATAGATAAAGGGTAATAATAATAACTGTATCAAATGGAATAATGATGTTGTAATGTCATGACACTAGAAAAAAGGAAAACCCGGATACAAGACAATATGTATAACATGTTCAACAATGTTAAAAAACAAAGGCTACTCCAAGAATCCCGATATCTAACTCGGTCATCTGTTATAAAGCTCTATCCTAAGACCATGCAATCAAGTGTTTGAAGTTATATGATTCCCTTTGTCAACACCTGCAATCATGTAATCTACTTTGGGTACCAAACGGAGCCTAGAGATAGCATGAGATACATCTCAATGGTCCACCACCAACAGTGTCTATAACCTCGGGCCTATGTGATGGAATATAGAAGTGTCCAGGCATGCATATATCATGTAAATATAATGATACAATATAACTAAATACTCAAATACCTGCTTCATCCCTTTCTTGGTGTCTGAACTTGTAACCATATCATTAATTAAGTAATTACCATTTAATGTTAATAGGATACGTGAGGCATATCCAGCACTAACATCACCTCATGATAGTATAAGTAGTGAAGGTCCCAAGAAATAATAAGGAAACCTAAAAATGATATCTGATGAGGGGGTTCTAGGGTAAAGACCAAGGTAACATAGACCTCATGGAATGGTAACTCAGTAGTATCTGAGTCTAGCTAAGGTTAAGAGTGTAATCTAAGTAGCATAATCCAAGGAATTCCATAATAAGGCTCCTACTGAGTCCAAGGTGATTGACCAAGGTAAAACGTGGCTAAGAAAGGACAGGGCCCTATGGTCATTCATCATAGCACCTTCTAGTCAATGCAGGATCCAATTAGTGTATCTAAGTTATCATGTAATAATGTAAAGGACCCTATGGTAGTATACCGAGCATTCAAGGAATAGACAAGAACCAAAGTCTAGGTGGATATCAACCTAATAAAACCACATCCTTGAATCAGAATGGGGTTCCTAAGACCCAAGGTATTCTCCTCTCCGAATACAAGTTGAGATTGAGTCAGTCCATTCCTATTAGATATTGTAGTCATCTAATCATTCATTACGTTTAATCCTTGTCTTCTATTAGTTTAGATAGGCTAAATAGTGTTAAAACTTTTTAATCAGGTCTTAATTAACCATTAAGGAATATTCATTTATTGAGGTTCAATCTTCTACCTTCCATCAATATGGAAAGGGGTGATACAGACATGTAACCTTATTCAATATTATTTTCTAAGTCCATATTTTATACATAATATCTTTTCCCTTTCACATTTGGCATTTTATAACCAATTGAAGCACATTCCTTAGATGGGTCAAGTGGTGATAATACATGGTACATCCCAGTAAAACAATTTCATTAATAACAAGTCATTTATTATAGGAAGAATCACCTTTGAGAAGGTCTGGAAAAGGCATTATGGCATAACCTTTGACATGGGGCGAATTGTGTTGTGGTCATAATCGCTAACAACTAACCACATATTTGGAAAGAGCATAACCATACGATTATAACAAGTACAATCATGGAATGTAAATTCGGGAAACAAATTCTGATGAAATCGGTGGGCCCCACAAAAATATTCAAAAATAAACAAATTTTAGGGATGATTTATAGAACACCCACCTGAGGGTTGTACAACTCTCCTCCTTTAGTATTGCCCCTTGATTTGGCTCAGATCAGAGTAGATCTAAGAAAAGGTGAAAACATTCACATAATGTTATCTTGGTTGAGAGAAAGATAAAAAAATAATGGATAAAGACGACTCAAGTACTTACCGTTTCACATCCAACGCGATGAATGGAAGCTCGATCAGATGTCAGACAAAGGAGATCTCTTGATTCCTAGCTTTGGCCTTCCAAAACCTCTAACTCAAGAGGAAAAGGGCTTAATACTGCTAGTTCTCGGATTTGGGAAGAAGAGGGGTGTAAATAGATCATTAAGGGAATTTTGGAAATTTTACCCAAAAATTTATCATGTGCAGGTTTGTCCATATGTTTTGTCAAACCATGCAAAAACCATGTGACTTGGTTCTTCTTAAAAAACATCCTCTACATGGTTTGATCAAACTGTGCGGAAGACATGAATGAGTACCTAGGAAAATGGGGTGTTGGAATGGTTAGGTTGTACAACCATGCACCAACCGTGCAAGGGGGATCTATCCAAAAAAACACAATCTGCACGGTTAGGAAAACCGTGTAGAATTTCTACACAGTTTACTCTAAACTTTGCTCCAGGCATGTTTTCCTCAAAAAGAGGGGTTTCGGGCTCCCAACAAGCCCCAAAAACCCATGGAACCTTTACTAACTCATTATGTATCCATAATAGTTCTAAAGTAAATATTTATACTGAAAATTAAAGGATCTATACCTTAGTGAAAAACCGGGTTCTTACAGTTTTACCCCCTTAAAAGAACTCACCCCCCGAGTTCTCCTTCCATGGGTAAAGAAACACTGTCTAAGAACAACTCTAGTCTTTGGGCACATACATCATCTTTCCTCTCCCAATTATTTCCATGTACTTGGTTGTCCTACCATAACACCCATACAAGAGGGACAGACTTGCCTTAGAGAGATTTCATACTTCGTTCAATTCTGCGTACTAGATATTACTCAACGATAGCATCAACATCTAACTCAACTTCTTTGGGATCAAATGTATGATATTGGTCAACATGATATTGGAGAAGCTATGAGACATGAAAGACATTGTGCATGGCATGGTACCTCTAAGGTAGTAGCAACTAATAGGATACCGGCCCGACTCACTCTAGAATTTCAAATGGCCTGAAATAACGAGGAAACAGTTTTCCATACTTCCTTAACAATCTATGACTTAGCCTGGGTGATCCACAAAGAAAACTTGATCTCCAACCTTGAACTCAAGAGGTCGTCGATGAAGATTGGCATAATATTTTTTTTGTAGACTGACCAGTAGTCATACACTTTTTGATCAGTTAAACATGTTCTAAAGTCTCCTTAACAAGATGAGGACATGGTAGGGATACCTCACCTACCTCTAGCTAGCATAAGGTTGAATGTCTTGGCCTACAATATAAGGCCTAAAAAGAATCCATCTGAATCTTATGCTGAAAAATTTTATTATAAGTGAACTTGAAAAGAGGGATATGATTCTCCCAGGAACTGTCATAATCATGGAAACATGCTCATATCATATCCTCTAGAACCTATATTGTCCTTTACGATTATCCATCGCTCTGAGGGTGAAAAGTTGTGCTTAGAAGCACATGAGTCCCCATAGATTTCTGCAAACCCTTCTAGAACTGTGATGTGAAACAGGAATTCCTATTTAAAACGATAGTACATGGAGCCCCATGTAGTCATATTATCTCACGAACATACAGTCTTCCTAGATCATCAACTGAGAAAATATCCTATATAGGAATGAAGTGGGATTATTTCGTTAGTTAGCTAATGAATACCCATATATAATCTCTACCCCTCGGAAACCTAGGTTAGAGAACTATGAAATCCAAAGAAACATATTACCATTTCCATTCAAGGACTGGAAATGGCTGTAATAAGCTTGAGGTCTCTCATGATCTACCTTCACCAACTGAAATGTGGAAAACCTAGTGATGAATCCTGTAATCTTATGTTTCATTCGAGGCCACAAATACTGGTGTCTCATATCTCGATGCATCTTCGAGGTTCCTGGATGAACATCCCACTAAGAAGCATGGGAATATTTCATCAAGTCCTCTATCATATCTGTAGGAAGTGAGATATGTCAACATAGATTCAAGACTTTGTCTCTATCTGCAGACAAATCTGTAGGTGGGTTATCTCCTTATATACTCTCATGAAGAACCAAAACATCCGGATTTGAAAATAGCATACTCTCCACCATCTTAAGGAGGTAAGAGTTAATTTTTAAGGCCGAGAGGTAAAACTACTCATGGCTATCATGAAACTCAAAATAAAGTTCAAAAAAGATTTCCATTAACTTCTATTCATCACTGGCTTCCTCTGTGGCCTAAGTTTGAGTTTTCCAACATAGTTCATCAGCGACCACATTTCCCTTTCCATGAGTATAGGCAAGCTCAAAATCAAATGATTTTAGATATTTGACCCATATCCACTATCTGAGGTTCATGTCACACTAATAAAATATATACTTGAGGCTCTTATGATCTATATACACCACAAAGCACTCACCCAAAATATTGTGTCTCTAGCAACATAAGAAATGGAAAACAACTGCTTGATCAAGGTTGTGGGTAGGGTAATTTCTCTCATGAAGCCTCAACTGCTGAGATCAATATGCAATGAATTTGTTCTCCTACATAAACACTTCACCTAGGACAATTCCAGATGCATCATAGAAGATGATATAACCTTTACCTAGTTTTAGAGGAATCAAAATCGATGTCGAGACAAGCCTCCCTTTCAATTCCTTACAGTATTTCTCATATGTTTCTCTCCAAAGGAACTTAACATGCTTCTTTGTAAGTTCAGTAAGAGATGAATAAAGATGTGAGAAATCGTGTATGAAACTCATGTAATATCCAGTGATCCCTAAGATAATCCTGATATCAAATAAATTCTTGGGATTCTCCTAGGAAACTATAGTACTAACCTTTTTAGGGTCAATAGATACTCCTGATTTAGAAATAATTTGAACAAAGAAGTGGACCTTGTTGATCCAGAAGTTGAACATATCAATCTGGGAATAAATATGATGCTCTCTCAGTGTACGTATAATGATATCAAGATGTTTGGTATGGTCATTACGAGTGCTAGAATACACCAAGATGTCGTCATAAAAGATCATGAAAAAACAGTCCAAATAGGGGTGGAAACCCCTATTCATCAAAGACATGAAAATGGCAGGATCGTTCATATGGCTGAATGACATAACAAGATACTCATACATACCATACATACTATGATCAGTTGTACAAGTTATGTCGGATGGTCTGACTCGCACCTAATGATAACCTGATCTCAGGTCAATCATAGAGAACACCTTTTCTCCTCAGAGATGGTCAAAGAGATCATCTATTCGAGGAAGTGGATATCGATTAATGACCATAAGTTGGTTCAACTTTCTATAATTTACAAAAATATGTAAGTTTCTATCCTATTTCCTGAATAAAATCATAGGAAAACTCCAAGAGGATGTACTAGGACATATAAAGCTTTTGAACTCTACATCTTCTATATGTCACTTGAACTCCTGAAGCTTAGTAGGTTCCATCCTCTATAGAGGAATGGACACTGGAGATACCCCTAGAACAAGATAAACTGTAAATGATACCTCCCTCTTGGGAGGTAATATATAAAAGTCATCAGGAAAGACTTCCCTAAAATGATCAACTACTAGAGGGAAATCAGTTTGAAGAAAACTTTGATCCTCCATGAAAAGATATGCAATCTGGGCATTCAATTCACCTACCCCATGATTCTTCAGTCTAGCTCTCCTAGCCTGGACATCCCAGTCACAATGAAAACATAACTTCTTCCTTATGGTGATGTAAAAGAGACCTTACAGTGATAGCAGTCTACAAAGGCAAGATAGTGGACTAACTAGTCCATCATGATAATTACATTTAAGTCCCTAATCTCGAGAATAAAGATATTCCACAATAAAGTGTAACTACCTACCTCAGGGGGACAGTCTCTGCACTGTATTATTCCCTCCATCTATATTCCCAATAGTGTATATAGGGTCATTACACCATTGTGATAATGTATCTCTAGTATAAAACTTTCCAAAAATAGATATAGAAATAAAAGGTTTTGAAGAACCTGTATCAAACAAATCAGAGACAACCATGGAGGCTACTAGAATAGTACCTCGTACTGTAGATGGTCCCACAACCTGATCCTCAGGTATCATATGTAATGCATGAAACTGGCCTGATCCACAACCCTGTGTATCAAATGAACTAACATGATCATGACTGCTCTGCTGGAACTTTTGGTGATCAGGTGCTAGACTACCATCACCATGACCTCCTCCTTGTCCAGACCTTCTGGTGCTATTCCAACTCCCCACCTGATGCAACACAAAATATTTTTCTCCTATTGGTGGAGATGATGTTGATCCTTTTCCACTCGAAGATGGTGAAAAGGTCCTGTAGAAATGATGAAGATGAACCATACAGCTTCAATACCAACACTCCATAGGGTCTGTGTAAAACTAGATACTCTAGATATCACTTTCCTGATGAGAAACCAAAAGGTAACATTTCTTTCCACCTGAAGAACTATTATCCAGACATAGAACTGATCCTTTAAACCTATAACTCGTGTCATCCATCAGGTTATTCTCAATGATAAGGGTATGATCAACTATTTAATAAAATTTAGAAGGTGAAAGACATTCACCTTTGTTCGGATGGTGTACTAGAGACCATCCTCAAAATATCTAGCACGTAAAATATCATCACCAGCTAGACGAGGGGAAAAGTTATTTAAATTAGTGAAACATGCTGAATATTCCAAAACTAAAATAGAACCCTCCTTGAGATGCATGAAATATATGGCTCTGTCAGCTCTCAATACCAGAGGAAAGAACTAATTATATAAAGAAGTTTTCAAATCAACCCATAACATGCCCTACTGACGACCGGCCTGGGTAACCACATCCCACAAAAACTTGGTCGAATCTTGAAGCATGTATGTATAAATCTTGAATCTCTTCTCTGGAGGTGTCTATATATGCTCCAATATAGACAACATGTCCTCTAGCCAAGTCTCAGCAACCCGAGAGCCATTATCCCCTGAAAAAGTAATAGGATGTGGTTGTTGGAACTAACGGGTTATATCAGCCATCGTAGGTGCCACCTGTGGAGAACCAAGCATGGATTACATCAAATGTAGTAAACTATCATGGACTTTGGAATTAGTTCCCAGATCAGGTACAGTAGGTGGTTCATCGAGTGCATCTCCTAGTGGTAATACTGGCAGCTCAAGTCCCACCATGTCTGGAGCATGGTCGTCCCTATCCTCCCGGCGAACAACACCCGGACATCTTGGTGGAATTGGTCTACAAATGCTAAGCATACACCTTAGAAAAATCTTAGGAGAATAAGATAGCATCACTAGGAGAAACTGAATGTTGGAAAACTCATTGTCCAAGGCATACTACCCAAACTACCCACTTAGACGGCCAGGTATCGGTAACTGCTCAAGTATAAGTTTCATGTCAGTTTGCAGTTAATTTTTAGGTTCACTCCTTTACCTTTCGTTGACATGACAAGGTGGGATAAGGATGTGAAACCAATTCATTTTATATTTCAAGATTTAATTTATAATGGATATCCATTTCTGATGAATCATTTACCATACACCTATCACCAGAAACGACACCCACTTACTTATACCATAATGGATCGACATAGTAAATTACGTATCCCAACCCATGAGGGCCTATACACCCCATGAATTGAGACATGAAATAAATCAATCATAGCCAAATTAATACAAGTACAAGTAAAATTTCACAACATCACTCAATAATCACAATAATATCAAGCAATTCAGGGCAGTGAAATGTACCTTTATTGCATGACAATATTCATGATATGTAACCTCTAGGTACCTATAATGATGCATGTAAAAATTCTCCATACCCTCATATAATTGGGATAAGGATGAAATAGATTCAAAAACAGAGTATTAATAAACAATACTGAACAACATGTGTGTCACCCAGTGATGAAATAATATCTATTGTAATAAGAAAAGGTAGAAGAACAATTAGAATTTAGGCAACTTGGTTTTTACCCCGATCATGGGTTCGCGGCTCCCAAGAATAGCTTATGACCTAGTCCCAAGCATTCAAATTCTCCAATATATTGTCTCCAAATAGTAAAGTAAGATATTAAACCATATTTAATACCACTTTGTGACCTCTTGGACCCAGATTCCACTTAACAGGTGCCCCAATCCCAATGGTCCACAAGGCCTCATAAATATCTCCCCAAATGATAGAGGATACCGACTAGCAGTGAGGGCATAGGGTGTGTCTGTGGAGAGATTATTCCATAATTAGCAAAGTGTAACATAGTATAAGGAATAAATTAACAGTGAATAGTGGAAGTAATGTAATTAAATATAAGAAACAAACTAATGCAGTAGATAAATGAAAATAATAAAAACTGTATCAACTGGAACAATGATGATGTAATTTAATGTCACTATAAAACTAGAAAACATGGATACATAACAATAGGCATAACATTTTCCACAAATTAAACAAAAACAAAGGCTACTCTAAGAATCCTGAGATCCAACTCAGTCATCTGATATCAAGCTCCATCCTAACAAAAAGTAATCAAGTGTTTGAAGTTGTATGCCTCCCTTTGTGAAAACCTGAAACCATGTAATCTACTACGAGTACCAAACATCACCCAGAGAGGGTGTGATATAAATCTTAGTGGGCCAACACCAATAGTTTCTATAACCTCCGACCCGTGTAATATAATATATTAGTGTGCAGACATGTATATATCATGTAATGAAAATAGAACAATATAACTAAGTACCCAAATACCCACTTCAGCCCTCGGCTGGTGTCTGAAAATGTATCCAATGCATTATTTAAGTAATTACCATTTAATGTTAATAGGTTACATGAGGCATAGCCACCACTGGCATCACCCCATGAATTTATAAGTATTGAAGGTCCCAAGACATAACAAGGTAACCAAAAAATGATATCTGGTGAGGGGGTTCTAGGGTAAAGACCAAGGTAACATAGATCTCATAGAATTCTAAGTCAGTAGTATCTGAGTCTAGATAAGGGGTAAGAGTGCAATATAATGAGTGTAATCAAAGTCATTACACAATAAGGTGCCTACCTAGTCCACGGTGATCAATAAAGGAAAAACGTGGATAAGCAATGATATATCCCTACGGGATTTCACCGTGGAACATACTTGTAAATGATGGATCCAAGGAGTGTATCTGAGGTATCATGTAATAATGTAAAGGGACCTATGGTAGTATACCGGGCATCTGAGGAATAGACAAGAACCAGAGTCTAGGTGGGTATCAACCTAAGAAAACCGCAACATTGAACCGGAATGGGGTTCCCATGACCCAAGGTATTCTCTTCTATTAATCCAATGGTATCTTGAATCAGTCCATTCCTATTTGATATGGTAATCATGTAATCATTCATTAGGTTCAATCCTTGTATTCCATTAGTGTGGATAGTCCAAGTAGCATTGTAACCATTTAATCAAGTCTTAATTAACCATTAAGGAATATTCAATTATTGAGGTTCACTATGCTACCTTCCATCAATATAGAAATGGGTTCTGCAGACATGTGAGCTTATTAAATCTTATTTGTTAAGGCCATGTTTTATATTTAGTATCCTTTACATTTGAAATTTTTCATTTAATAACCAATTTAAGTACTTACCATAGATGGGTCATGTGGTGAGCATAAATGGCACAAGCCATTATGAAATTTTCATTAAATAGAAGCCATGTATTATAAGAAGGATCACCTTTAGGAAGGTCAGGAAAAGGCACACCCGAACGGTGGATAAAATGTTCCAAAACACTAAAACCCAATTATGGAATAACATTTGACATGGGGCGAATTGAGTTGTGGGTGTAACTACTAACAAATAATCATATGTTTGGGAAGATCATAACCATAAGATTCTAACAAGTACAATCATGGCATGAAAATTCAAGAAATGAAATCCGATGAAATTGGGAGGGCCCACAAAAATATACCAAAATCAATGAACATTAGGGATGAGTTATAGACCACACACATTGGGTTTTTACGACTCTCCTCCTCTAGCATCAGCCCTTGATTTGGCTTGGATCGGACTATATCAAAGAAAATGTGAAAAATGATCACAAGACGATATCTAGGTTGAGAGAAAGAGAGACGAAATATGGCTTAAGAGGACTCTATTACTTATCGTTTCACATCTAACATGACAAACGGAAGCTTGACCGGATGCTAAATGAAGGAGATATCTTGATCCCTAGATTTTGCCTTCAAAAAGCTCCAAATTGCGAGGAAAAGTTCTTAATCTCACTGGTTCTTGTATTAGGTTAGACGAGGCGAGTAAATATACCATTAAGGGTATTTCTGAAATTTTACTTTGAAATTTAGCCTATGTGTGGGTTTTCCACATAGTTTTCCAACCGTGTGAAAACCTTGTGAGACGGTTATACCCAAAAAGAACATCTTCTGTACGTTTTGATCAAACTGTGCACAATATATGAACGGGTACCTGGGAAAAAGGGGGGTGTTCACACGGTTAGGCCGAATGGCCATGCACCAACCCTGCAAGGTAGATTTTTTCAAAAAAAAAACACAATCCATGTGGTTATGGAAAACCGTGAAAAATTCCTCCATGGTTTACTCTAAACCATGTGCCAAGCCTATTTTCCCCCAAAAAGATGGGTTCTGGGCTGCAAAAATCCCCAGACACCCTCAGAACCATTAATAACTCATTAGGCATCCATAATAACTCCAAAGTAAATATTTAGACCAAAAATTAAAGGATCCATACCTGAGTGAAAAAACTGGGTTCTAACAGATATAATGTCCATTTGTGCCAAATATATATAGTGACCCTTGGGGTTTAATAAAAAAATTGGATACCTTGGTGATGAACCCCTTATTGGTGATTAGGATGTTGGTTCAGTTACTTAAAATAAAAACAACAACCTATATGGTATTTTTTATATAGATTATTAGTGGTAATTTACTTACCCAAACCATATGATAATGGTTTTACTCAATACGAATCATCATAAGATGATGTCATTATGCAAACATTTATATTACACGGTCCTCAAGGAGGTAGTCGAGTATGTGGATGCCCAGGGATGATGGGTTCTTGATGATAAATGGTTGACTTGAAATGCGATGCATGATATATATATATATATAAGAACCATAGAGTGGGTGTGCCATCCTATGATTAACATTATATTTTTTTGATATGGGAGTAGATATAATTTCCATTGAGTTATTTCATATATGATTCATGGTCATGGGATCGGTGGGAGAACCTAGTGTCATTGGGATACGACTTCATATATTTGTGAGTTGAGTACTATGATTGAGTAGAAATACATTTTTCTACTATATTTAGAAGAGTTTTTAAATATAATGGTAATCAAAGATAGCATTTAGAAAAAAAATTTGAGTCCCCTTTGATATGTGAAGAATGTGTATATGTATTGAATTTGAGATTGATCCATGAGAAGTAATATCAAACATGTGGTATAGAAATATATAGGTTTTATGTATCATGGATTTGGAATTACATGTATTTATTAAGTTTTTATCAATATAGTATGTATTAGAGTCATTTCCAACCATTTAAACCTGAAGGAGAGCCTAGTATATATGGGATACGACTTGTGATAAAATGATAGAAATTCATTTAGTCTATTATAAGGGAAGTTCAAAGATTCTTCTGGATATATTATGTTGATATGTAGTGACTCATGTTTAGTTATTTCTGTGCAAGACCCTAGGTTTGATGTCATGTGACTCATTGGATTGTGAGTCAAGTTAAGAGATCATGTAATATGGGAGCATACACCAATTTCATTCAAATGAGATCAATATAGATGGTGGATAAGAACCTGTGAGATGTTTCATGGTGGAGCACTCTACCTAAATAGAGGATACTAAGTGTTATCCTAGATTTTCATGAAAATCATCAATGCATGAGGGTAAGTGTGTGTGGGTTTATTTATGTTTCTCATCTTGTTTTGGATCGATGAGAGGCCTGTTTGGAATTGTTCATGTTATTGAAAACCAAGAAGTTCAATGAAAATGATGTAGTAAAAGGTTCCCCTTATTAATAAACTATTCATAAGAGATCCATGATTTCTTTGTGGGTTTCATTATTTGATCGCACTTGGGGTGTGACCATGGATGAGGTGTGCCATTTCAGTCAGTTGGGACATGGGAATTGATATTATTAGTGAGATGATTATGGAAATAATTTCCTAAGGTTTTGATAAGGATTGGAGGTTTTTAAAATAATAATTATAGACCTCATGGATGGTTCTGAGTACCATGGTATGGTCGATCTGATTCTATGGTTTGACATGCACTTTTATGATAGATGAACAGAGATTGAGTAGAGTAACACATTTGAGATGTGGGAACCCATTAGGCATTAAGATTAAAAAACTATGTAAGGGGATTCATATAGTGGTAAGTGAACCATTTTCCATCAATGTCTATGAAAATAATTATGGATAAATGTTTAGTGGACACTAAGGATGCAATTCTTTGTGATATTGGGATGTATAGTTGTCAGTGTTTCACATTGGTACGTTAGTATTAGTGGGATAGTTTTTTCTAGTCATAATGTATGATAATGGATAGAGTGTGGTCCACAAAGATTTATATTTTGGTTCAATTGAGAGATTATAAGGATACTAATATATTGAGGTGCATCTAATCAATCATATAAGTAAGATATTAAATTAATAAGGGTCATAGATGAGGTGAGACTAGTCAATGGATGGTCAATGTGGAATTGGGATTTTTGTGTGGGAAAAAATCTAATTCTTTCTAGTTCCATGGAAACACCATATTCAGAATTTATATGTTCTATCAAATGGATTTTTTAGGTCGACATTAGGATCAGGATGGACTTGGATGTTATCCAATAATGAGTTAGATCGAAGGTACATAAATTCTCATTAGGAGATTGTGATAATGGTTTTTGTTGATTGAGTATTCAACAATGGAATTAAACAGAGTTTCAATTTTTGAAATCAGTGTGGGAGTTTGAATGATTCTATGATTCATTTAAAATATAAGATATCGTGATCGGGTAATGTGACAATAAATTGTTTAGTGTGTCTATATTTTTTTGGAAATCTTGACCGAATAAGGTTTGACCTATATTTTTTAGGATATTGGGTGAAATGAGCTGAAAACTACACCAAGTTTGTCTATGGACTACTGGAAGTGTATTTTCAGCAAGATATTCCTATGGTGGGGAGTACCATGATCCAAAATTTAATTTTATGAGAAGATTATTATGGTGGGAAGCATAAAAATATTTTGAATGAATTGGTTGATAATTTTTATGTGTCTCAAGATATATGTGTTCAATTGATATTCATCTTGATGTTGGAAATGGTTATGATCACATAGCTCATCTTTTGATGAAAATTCCTTATTTTTTTGGAGTTGCATAGTAGAAGATTGTTCAGTGTTCTAAGAAATAATTTTATGACTTAATAATGAATGTATGATTGCATAAGCTTTAGAATGATGTTTAGAGGACCAATGTGGATTCTCTAGGATTAGTAGCATTATAATTGGGAGTTTTTAATGAAATTTTTCATTAATAGTGGTTAAATTCAATTGAAATTTTAAATTTTTGTCTTGTATCAAGAGAATTATAGAGAATAATGATTTATATTAAGATTCTAAGACTTAAAACATCTAAAGAATATATATATATTAAAGGATTTATAAGTTCCTCATGTGCTCGTACGAGCATCAAAATAAGGTTAGTATAATAAACCAACTATGAGAAAATGGGATATTGGGATCATATAGGGGTGTGGAGGCATCATAAATGGTTTATAGTTGAGTATTAAGATTTATTCATGCTTGTGGCTATAAATTGATATTATTTTTATAAAGTGGTGTGTTTGAAGGAGGCTTATAGATGCTAAAATATATTTTTCAGAGTTCATAGTGAATTGGGTATATTTTATAGGAGTTTTCCTTTATTACATAATTAGCTCACAATTTGGCAAAATAATGAGACAAATTATAGATTACAAGTAAAACTTTACATTTTATTTTTGGATAAGTTGAAACCATAATAGAAACCATAGATATGATAGAGTGTTTTTTCACATGGTTTAAGGAAGACCATTTAAAATAAACCTTATGTATAGCGGCGACCCTAAACATTTGGTAAAACATTCAATTGAACTATATATGGTGTAAAACTTCGGTCCAGTTTGAAATTCATTGTTAAAATAGCTTTTCAAAAACCTTGTGGGAAACCAATGTGGGGTGTTCATCTTGGATCAATTATTAGTTTTATAGTTAGGACATGGTTTGGTAAACTATGTGAATAGACCGTGTGAGCTTCCCAATTTCATTAAAAGTGTGAAATTTAAATCCCCCTCCCCTCTCCCACTTGATTTTTATGTATTTATCCAATTTTCCACCCACTATCACATTATTGAACTAGTTGAGAGCTCAAAGTATCTCCTCCCATATTCTAAATTCTTGCACTCATTAAATCCCCCATAGAGGGTGTTTTTGAGAGATATTTGTAATGATTATAGGTGATTTTTTTCCCTCACATTTTCTTTGTTCTTGTTTCCCTTTATAACACTCTGATTTAGTAAATTTTCTGGATAGGGTTTGATGTTGATTCCACCAGCTCAGGGTCTGATAGAGTTGAGATGATGGGGCTTTTTCAAGACTTGTCTATAGAACATCTGGATAGGGTGAATGCACATTATTTCACATTACTTAGTTGAAATTATATTACCTTGTAAAATTCTATAAGAATTTTGATTAAATTGAATATAATTTGTAGACAAGTGTGTGTCGTGTGATGGTGATTTAATTAATAAACATGTTCGGAGCATGCCACAAGTTGTTTTCACTCTATTTCTCAATGTTTTAGCACTATTATGTTTGTCGGTGAGATTTTAGGTGAGTATAACTTTTAAAATTAAATTTAATGATTAATTATAAATTATTATAATTAATTATTTGGGTGTTGTGTCTAGACATTGGTCCCCATGTTGATTAGAGATGGACAATTGGACATGGATAAGTTTAAGTGAGTGTGGTCAAGCTTACATAAATTGGATAACTCTGAATTAGGTAGGTAGTCCATGGACATCTACCAAATGTTATCCATTGTTTTTATGTATCACTTGATATATAATCTCAATACTTGTGTAGTCAACCTTTAATTAAATGAATTTTTCATTAAAATTATTATGCATAGAATGTATGTGTTAATGGCCATGATGTACCCTTGAACACTAGCTTGATGTATTGGTCTTTTATGGTTAAGGGATTAATCAAATGTTTGTTATGGTATACATATACCCTAAAAGGGTACCAATGAGATGAATGGAACATTTTGAACTTAGGGATAGGTTTCCTTTGTTCCCCTTTGGTATGGGAGTGATAGGACTTGAAACCTTACACTAGTACAAAAAGTATTTACCCCATCATCATTTTATACAACCATTATAAATAACCGACTTGAAAATCCCAAAAAATGATTCATCATGTCGATTATACTATAACTGAAATTTAAAATGAATTAGCTTGATTTATCACATCAGTTATTTTATAACTAAATTGATAACTCAAGTATCTTCTTTTATCACTTAGGTTATTTTATAACCAACACAATAAAGCCAATTTATGAAATTAGTTATTATATAACCAATGTGACAAATGTAAAAAAATATTTATCATGTCGGTTATTAAATAATTGACATAATAAATCTTTCAAAAAAATTAGTAAGTGTCGTTTTGTTTTATTCCGCTATTTTTCTTTTGGGTGACAGCGACTATGTCCCTATCGTGCGGAAACCTTATATTCGAATCTTCGATCTTGTGGCCTCCAAAATTATTTTGAAATATTCATTCATAATTTTTTAATTGGTGCATTTATATTCTCGACTAATAACTCTCAAATAGATTCTTAAGGTCAATATCTTTTTTTTCTTTTTTCATCAACTATAATCTTCCATACACCCATTCATTCTTGGTCTGTCTATCCCTATAAACCATAGCAGCTATGTGGATGAGAATAGGTTTTGGGTATGGTTCTAATTTGGATTTTTTTGGTGGTTTGGAATTATAGAGGGACCTTATTTGATTTATTGAGCTTCATCATTGTTGGATACTTTCTATATATGTATTTCTACTAGATATATTTAGGGGTTTTGGTATAATTCCATTAATATTTTTTTAAGAAAGTGAGGGAAAACCCCCTTTTATTGAACAAAGAATGGTTCCTTTTGAATAATGGGAAAAGGAGGAACCCATTAAAAGAACCAAAAGGAAAAAAATGGAACCAAATGGAATAAGGCCTTACATAGACCGAAATCCAAAAAGAAACAAAAATAAAAATATGAACCATCCAAGAGTCTTTTTCCCCCTATCAGAACCAACAACAATGGAATCATTCAAGGATGATGTGCCTCCCACCTTGCCAAGGAATGTATCATGCTGGTAGCACAAACAAGGAAATACACTCCTCTATCTAACATTTAAATGAAGGAAGAAGATAGGACTATAGATGCTAGCACACCTATATCTCAAAAGAGACACCCACCTGACGATGAGAGCAATGAAATCACTGCATTGTCAACCTGATGCAACGCAGAACCAGACAGAGAACATCATGTAGAAACCAACAGAGAACCCATCTGTCCAAATGAGGACTGATATCTGAATGATGGGTGTCAGCACACCCATTCCTCTTTCGAGGCCACCCACCCGACGCCATTTATAAGAAACAGACACGCGTTCCAAATGCAAAGAGACATTGACCAATTCTCACAACAACATCTACATCTCATCCAGCCTTCAGATCCAAAGAAACATAAAGAAAAGAGAATTGCAGCCCAAATTAGTGAGATGAAACTAAAGAGGAGAAACATAAACACAAAAAAGCACAACATTGATAAGAGAATTCATAGTAAAAGTCAAAAATCCCACTGAATCAAGCAACGCACAACCCAAAACCTATCGAGATCACAAAACCAAAATCCACCATCCCAAGATCATCACCCAAAAAAATAAAGGGGGGAAACATAAATAATCCAAGAGAAGTTTATCCAAGAGTGTTGAAAAATGGTCCTCTATCCAGATTTTCAACCCCAACAAACATTGATCCTCGAATAGTATCATTTTAAAAAGGAACCAATCAGAGGAAACCTGACGACCTCACCTCGCCTTATGAATAAGGACCAGTCAGTGTCAGGGAGGCACAATTCTAAAGATCAGAATGAACCAAAGGGTGACATTGCCTACAACAGGATATCTGCAACATCGACCAGAGAAGACCCGAGCACAACGATCCTCCATCGAGATCCCATAGAGGACACCATGCTGAAGGTAGCATAGCCACCCATGAAGTTGAATCTGAAGAACATCTCAAGCAGGTAAAACCAGAAACACAATATGTATGATGAAACCAACCTAAAAAAATCTTCATACCTCTACCTATTCGGAGTCCACCACTCAAATGGTTCGAAGACACTCAGATATCTTCTCATTCGCACCACCATCGGGAACCGAAAAATAGTGGGAAGATCCGAAAACAGATCTGAAGGAAGGGATGAAACTTTATCTGCTGCAAGAAGATGTAACTACCACTTACTAGATCCCGAGAGAATGCTTCGAACTTGTCAAACTAGAAAACAAGGAGCAAAGACGTGATGGTAGTATAAAGGAATGGTCACCAAAATGGTGGGATCAAGTCGGTGTCAAGGAGCATATGAAGAAGAAGCGAAGAAGCTGAAAAAAACCACTAGAGAAGAGAAGACAAGGATGGAGAAAAGGCTCTAACACTTAGTTGGGAGAGCCACTCAAAACGGAACCCTAGAGGTGCTGCTCTCCTGGGGAGTGCGACACCATTTATATTGAGGTTAAGTCCTTTAATTTACATTTATTTTAATTATATATGTTTTATAATTACATTTTTGTCAAATTAAATCTATATGTGATAGTCCAAATTCATTTCATCATATTTTTACTATTTTTATCACTGGTTATAACCAAATTTTAATGATTTTCTAGTTTCTACAAAAACATTTCAAATGAAAAGTGTTTATAAAAATGTTTAAAATATTATTTCAAAATGAAATTTATGTTTTGAATTGTTTAAACTCATTTTGGTCATTAGAATAGAAAAGCTACAGTTTTCATGGATTATTTTTGAAAATAATAAAATTGATGGATTTTAAAAATGATTTAAATTAATATGGTTTTCACTTTAAATGGTTTTATATGTGGTTTACCATGGCTTCGTTTTAGTGGAAAATTTAAAATTGGGATCTTAAATAGTTGGAATTAATTGAAATTATGAGTTTGTTTTGGTAAAGGCTCATTTCAAACTTTATAAGAGAGTTTTTATATTGAATATAGGACACTTTTCTGGACCTCTTAATTTTTTATACTTGATTTGGATTGTGTTCCCTAAAGGGATGTAGTTTATTAGAAATTTTGACGTGGTTGATTCAAAAAGGTGTTAACAAGGGCATTAGTGGTGATATGATAATTATTTTTATGAAATTATTTTTATGTTATAATCTAATGATTCATTATCTAAACATATCCACTTTTTTTACAATCATGGGAACCTTAGGAACTAATATATATGACTAAATTTATTCTATATTGGTTTAGTGTAGAAAGGTTATAATGCTCCTAATTATGTGATACTAGGGCTGGGGGGGCCCCAATTTTGCTAGTATGGACTAGATGGATAGTTTTTGTTTAGGTTCAGAAAGAAAATAAACAATAATTTGTCTAGTGTATTATTACTTTCTAGGAAAATCTCACCTTAGGTACTATTTAGTTTCCCCTAATATATAGTGATGGTTGATAAAATTATAGGGGATTACCATCATTCATTTTAACAAATTTTATAGTTTGATTGGCTTGTGTGGAACCATGGTCTGTTGTTTCTTTCCTTTAGTACATTCATTCTATGGTGCCTTGTTGTCTTTTGTTTTTATTATTTTAATTTTATTTCATTTTTCTTAATGAAATTTAATGGTTAATTAGGAAAAAGTATGTTTTCAAACAGGCAATGATTGGTTTATTTCTATATTTGGGTTTTTTAGAAAGGGTGGGTTTTAGAAAGGTTTCTTATTTTAAAAAAATACTAAAATAGTATCTCAAATGTTTTCAAAGTTTGTGTTTATTAGAGTAATGTTTATAAAAATTGTTTATGGTATGATTTTTTGATTCACCCCATGTTGGTCCTATGTCCATGATCTAACCCAACCATCATGTTATAAATCATTAGTCATTCACAGATTCCCTAAATCTATGTTTTGTGATTTCATTCATCATGCATTTCGCTATTAACTGTTAAAGGTGGTTTAGTATCCTGATATTTTTTTATCATTATATCCTGTAATTTTTATTCAATGATGTTTTCCCTTAAGTTACATTTCTTATTTCTAATGATTATTTTAGGGAGATAAAATTAACTATGGATTTTCATTTAGATATGCATACCATCTCACCCAATCTACTTTTTTTATGTATCATAATGTTTTATAAATGGATGAGATGATCATTGGGAAACTATAAGAGAGTTGTACATATTGATAACAAATTCATTAGAACTTCTTATACTTAAACGATATTTTCACCACCATCCCAAGATAATCTTGTTTCCTCTCAAGGCTTGTACAAAAGACCTTTTTCCACAATACCATTTTCCACAAAATACTCAATAAGAATGTTAAAACCCATAAATGTGACCATAAAAATTACATGAAATAAAGAAAGTATTTCAATTCAATAAAATCTTAAGACCTATTAGTTTGATATTTTAGATAATTAGGATAAAAATTCGGTAAAAAAATCATGTTGTGATGGGTTAATAATACATCATAGTAGTAGGTATTGTTTTTTTGAAATTTTGTTTTTTATGATCTTATTTCTCAAAAATGATATCATTTTAACTTTCAAATAATCATATATCTATTTTATATTTCAAAATCATGTTACTTTAAAATTATGGAATATTTCATATAAATATAAAACTAGATTATCTAACTATATTTTTTTTAAAAAATATTTCAATGCATATATTGTTATGATTTATTAATTATATTTAAACTTATCTTCCATTATTATGTATAATTTGTAATTATATTTTTTTGAATATGCATATATTTATTTTATATTTCAAAATTTTGTTACTTTCAAATTATGGCATATTCTGTATAAATATAAAATTAGATTATATTAACAAGATGTATAATTTTGATATTTTTTATAGGTAATAATGAGTTTAAGTTGGATTATGGCACATCAAAAGAGTGATTAATATGAGGAAGGTGTTAATGCTTTCTTATAATTTTCTAAAAAAATGTTCCAAACAATGAAATGTTTTTCTATCCATTCCTAAGATGTTTAAATATAAAGAATTTGAAAATTAGAGAGGTCAAAGATCATTTAATTTTTCATGGTTTTAATCTGATTTATAGACCTTAGATTGGAATAGTGAAACTAGGCATAATTTCAGATCTATTGATGATGATGATATGGAAGATGGTAACTCTAATGAAATTGAATAAATGATTCATGATATTAAAGTAGAAAACATTGGGAAAGAACCAGAAATTGAGCGTGTATAAGGTGATTCTAAAAAAATCATTGTATTCTGGTTCTATGGATTTTATAGTTTGGTGTTAAGATATATTAACCTGAATGAAAAGTATGGATGGAGTGAAAAGTGTTTTACAGAGATGCTAAAATTGTTGAAAGACATTGTTCCTAAAATCATCGATCTTATAGATTCACATTATAAGTCTAAGAAAATATTATTCCCGATAGGATTGGGATTCAAGAAAATACATGCATTTCCAAATGACTATGTGATATTTATGAAGGAATATGGATTTTTGTCAGAGTGTCCTAAATAAAGGACATCACAGTATAAGTTGAAAGAAAAATCACATGATGATGTAGAGATTATAGATATCCCTTCCAATTTATTTTGGTATCTTCCTATAATCCCTCATCTGAAATGTTTATTTGTTAATTCAAATGATAAAAAACGTTTATGATGGAATTATGATGAAAAAATATGTGGTGGAAAATACATCATCCAGTAGATTATCCACAGTGGATGAAAATTTATGAGAAGAATCCTACATTTGGAAATAAAGTTAGAAATCACCAACTTGGGTTGTACACGGATGGAATGAGTCCATATTGATTCCTCGATAGAAAACATAGTTTATGGACTAAAGAAACTTAGTGTCAAACATAGTTATAAATCACAGACTTGAGTTTAATGATCTATGGACCAAAGAAACTCAAAAATGATATGTATGTTTTCTGGTCACCAATAATTGATTATTTCAAACTCTTATTATAGGATGGTATTAGGGTGTATGATTCTTATAAATTTTTATATTTTCAACTACATTCAATGATTATGTTCACTATAAATGACTTCCCAGTGTATGGAAATTTGTCTCGATACAGTTTTAATGGGCATAAAGCATTTCCAATTTGCGAAAAAAAGACTTCATATTGTCAATTGTGTCATGGGAGTAAAACATTATACATGGGTCATCAAATTGTTTTTCCAATGGATCACTCTTATAGAAGATTAAAAAAGGAATTCAATGGATCACAAGAATTTGATATTACGCCAAAACCTTTATCCACTAATGTGTATTTTCATAGGGTTCAAAACCTTGATGTGAATTGGGAAAGGCATATAGATCTAGTAATTATAGAAATATATGGAAGAAACAGTTAATAATTTTTTAGCAACCATATTGAAGATATCATAAAGTGAAACGTAACATTGATGTCTTGCATGTGGAGAAGAATATTTGTGATATTTTGATTAGAACATTGTTATATATTAAAGGAAATACTAAATATGGGTTTAATGAAAGATTAGACATACTGTAAAATTTGAATACATTTGGATTTAGCTCCCACTCACGATGGGAGACAGACATTTCTTCCCCCGGCTTGTCATAAATTATCCAAGAGAGAGAAAATTAGATATTTTTAGTGTCTTCATGATATCAATGTGTCGCAGGGTTATTATTAAAATGTAAATAATTTTGTCTCTTTTAAGGATTTTAAGTTTATAGGTATGAAATCTCATGATTTTTACATCATGATTCAACAACTTGTACCAATTTCAATTCATGGAATATTTCCCGTCAATGTTAGAAAGACTATTATGAAGGAGTGTTTTTTTTCAATTCAATTTTTAATAAGGTGATTGATCTGGATGATTTGAACATTTTGTAAAATGAATAAATTTATATACTTTTTCAACTAGAAATGTATTTTCCTCTATCTTTTTTTGATATAATGGTGCATTTAATGGTTCATCTGGTACAAGAAATAAAGCTTTGTGCACCTGTATATCTAAATTGAATGTATTATTTTGAAAGTTTTATGAAGATATTGAAGGGGTATGTTAATAATCCATATAGACCTAAAGGCTCAATTGTTGAAAGGTATATTTCTAAGGAGGTTTTGGAGTTTTCTATGAGCTACTTATTTGCAGTGGAGAACATTTGATTGCCTCTATCTTGCCATGAATGAATTAATAATGATGGAAAGGGGATTCGTGGCATGAATGTCAAATAGATATCAGGTGAATAGATGAAGAAGGTACATTTATAAATCTTGAATAACATTTTTGATGCTCAGTCATATATAACATTTCATATTATTGAGTTGAAACAATGTCATCCAAAGAAGAAAGAAATGTGGATTTTGAATGATCATAACAATTTTTTTTGACATGGTCTAAAAAGGCCATGCTTGGTAGATGAGATGCATCAGAGACATTAATATGGTTAGTGGGTGGTCTATTTTTAAATGTTATAACATGGTCTAGGTATGGCATTAATGGTATATGTTTTATATGAAAGCTTTGGACAACAAAAGTGAAGTTTAGAATAGTTGTGTATTGGTGTCCACAAAAGCAATGCATTTTTTTAGTTCTAAAGAAAAAACCCAATTTCTACATCAAGTGAATATTATGGAGTTATTGAAGAAATATTGGAATTTGATTACATTAAAATTAAAGGTCCTCTGTTTAACTACAACTGCTTTATTGGTCACAACAGTGTCAGACACAATGAATTTGGAATGTCACTTGTTAATATGAAAATATTGGAAGACACATCTGATTATTTTATAATTGAAACACATGAAAAAAATAGTTTTCTTTGTTCTTGATCAATATGATATGCAACAGTCTATTATTTTACATGAAAAAAATAGTATGTTGGGGATGATCAACTTGAATAATATGATGCTTTATGTGAGATCCCTACTTCCATGGAAATATTAACAGATAATAATGATAAACATGTTGTACACATGGATTGTGCCATAAGGAAATACCATGACTAAGGAATTTGGGAAAACAATCCATTAGTACTTTTATAATATTACAGGTGAAATATTTTTATTTCTCATTTACTTTTATTAATTTCATAAACTGTTAGATATTGTATTTTTTTTATTTATTAAAACACGTATTAAAATGAATAAGTAGAAATCCTTATTTATTTTAGTTTAGTTTTGTTTAGTTTACCATGTTTACCATTACCTAACTTATATATTTATTGATTTTGTTGAATGATGAATATTTTAAATCTATATGTTAAAAAATAGTCTTTTGGCATTGAAATTTTATTTATTTGGTTGGATCATTTTTAATATTCCTACACCAATTTTGTATTTCTTTTCATTTATTTACATGAAATTTCATATATCATTATTGTTGTTAGAAATTTATTTAATTGTAATGAATATGAATAATAACGTTTTAAGTTTTAGTCTACTTTTTTGTTTCATAATTTTTCTTTTTTTGTTTACATTAGTATTGTAATATGTGAATTTGTATATTTTTTGTACAAAATGTTTGTTTCTTTGATTTAAAGGATAACTAAAGGTAAATCAAATGATCAACCATAAAATTTTGGAGAGGAGAATCATGACATAACTCTAGGGAGGAACATCCACATAATTCTATTGATGTTCTACAATATTGTTCATGTTCTCCCACAATGGAAAAGATTAGTTTGAGGGTTTGTAAATGCAACAACACACATTTACCAAAATTATAACTTGCTTGTATCCAGGACTATAGGATAGTTATAGAAATTAATGAGAATGATGTTATAAGAGGTACTAATGAAGAATAGTTCAAGAGTTTTTTAACAACATGGGGTAAAAGAAAAGTCATCATTTTGTTTAATACTTAGAGAATTGTTGAAAAAACAATACAATCTCAGTTCTGGGAGACCATTTTGGTAAGATCTTTTTGCTATTGTTTGACTATTCTTGAAATGTTGACAGTATAATATGTTTTCCGAATTCTTTATTAGATGATATTTGATATACCTAACATTGGAGGGGTCAGGAGGAAATGTGTATTGATGGATGCTAGGAGATGGTGGGATTTCAAATCAACCCTCACATTTGATTTCATTTTTTTGGATATGCAGCACGATAGTCCATGTCATATATATCCTTTTATAGATGAAGACACATGGAAATAATTTGTCAATAGTAGAATAAAATAAAAAAATTTAGTAAGTTAAATGTAATATTTAAGAGGTTTTCTTTTATTAATGATCTTATTAATGAATTCTTAATTAATTTTTATTCTTAATTTATAGGAATCAAGGAGATCTCATTAGGAGATCCAATCTACAAATGTATACCCTCACAGATTATCTTGGGAAGGGTATACTTTATTGTAAGAAAAAATAATAGCTGAAAAGTTACAAAAAATATAGAGTTGAGTATTCCATATCTGGAGAGGTTTCCCCTCCACCCCCTCCATGTAGACAAGAAAAATGGAATAGGGTTCAGATGAGCGAAAAGGGCCAATATCGTACAGAAGAATCGAGGGTCATAGATGACAGGATTATAAGTAGTTTGTTTTATTTATTTAAGTTAATTAAAATATTAATATACTTTGAATCATTACATAATTTTTCAAATAATTCATACATGATTCTTTTGAGGAGTGTAACACATAGAGGGTATTTAAATATGATGGGAGGCATGATATTTTATATACTAAATTGGGAAATCCCGAACACTCAGGTCGTGTATGAAGATACCCGGTAGGTGTATTGATTAGAAAAGTGTTAAAAAATTCTTCATCTTCTTCCATGGAGGGTTTATATATATATAAAATCTTTATAGGGTGAATATTACAATATTAATGTGATGTTGGAGGAAAATTTCATAGTGTCGGTATAGTCTATATTTATAGACATGTAAAGCCAATTTCAGATTGCAGCTCCTGTTCCACCTCCTCCAGTAGCTCCCACTCCCCCACCTTAACCTACAGACATTTTTCCTCCACCTCTACCTATAGAGGCCATTATTTATCCTCCACCTCCACTTGTAGACCCCATTTTTTATCCTACTCCCACACCCCCTCCTCCACAACTTCCTAGTTATTGTGAGTTGTATGTTGATGATCCTAAACATATATCTTCATATGGGATGATATATTATATAGGAGATACAATTCATCATCAAAAGATGGAGGTAGAGTAGCATAGGGTCAATGTACAAGATATTATAGATATATCAACTAGATTACCATTTCCTACAGATGAGGTGAAGACAGTTGGATAAAGTATTGACCACTTTTGAGTTTGGCTATCTAGACTTCCACGAATCATTAATATAAAGGTATTTGTATGTTATATATTTTATTTTATTTTTGAATTATTTTTTTAACATTTTAATGTTATTATATTTATCTATTTATTTTAAGGAATACTTTAAAGGTAAATAAATATTGTATAGCTGACTAGAAAGATAAAGTTCTATGACATCGGATTCAGATTCTAGTAGTGTTGACATATTATCAAGATATTCAAAAACATTTATGGTTAATTATATGTTTTCAATGCAATCTCATGTTTTTGGAAATGAAATATATGTGAGGATTCTAAAAAATGATATCATGGAGCTTTTTACTAGAGATAAGTTGGGCATTAATGTGGTGTAAGTTTTTTTCCATATAAGTATTAACACAAATTTTTCCCTATGGTAAATTTATTCAAAATTTATACTTATGTCTATTTTGTATTAGGTATATTAATAAAATGTGTGAGAATAATGAGTTGAAAAATGTATATGGGTTGATGGACCCACATGTGATTTCTCATAAAGGGCATGAATTGAATGAAGAACAAAAAGTAGTTTATATTGCAGAAACATTTCAACAGAATATAATTATGCATTTTTGGATGTTTCCTAATGTTGAGAGGTATGAAGCATTTGGCACACTAATTGTTATTTATATATTAAAATAACAACCACTATCATTAAATTTTCTTTTATATTAGTCACCATTGGATGTTAGGTGTTTTTTTACAATGGAGAAAACAGTTTATTGGATATGCTCTATCTATGGCGATGTGTGAGGAAATTTTAAAAACAGGCTAGAAAAGTATTTTTAATTTCTTAATAGTTGTTTATATTATAATTAATTTTAAATTTATTTCATTCATACTATTTTATAATAGGAGATGGGCTTTCTTTTGATGATCCAAAAAGAAAAAGAGAGCCAAGATAAAATATGTATAAGTAAAGGTGAATATCCATTTATAATTAGTAAATTTTGGATAAAAAAATGATATTTTGAATTGAATTACTCATTTAAACAGAATTTTCATAAACAATAAGGAATCATCAAATGATGATATTATATGTTAAGATTTATGTATGCAATAATTACAATTATAACAATTACGAAGTTCGACCGGGTTAGATGTCCTTATAAATTTTTCATTAATATTTCTTTTTTTATTCATTATACATATTAACTACTTTATTTTTTTTATATCTATTTGATAACCCACAATCGTATAATGCACAAGAGTGTAAACACTTATAAGTGGAATGGTGATATTATTTTACATGTTTGATTGGATTTTAGTTTGTTTTTAGTGAACATTGTAATTTTGAATTTTTTTGTTATAAATGTGCATTTGGTAGTTTTTTTAGTTGGATTTAGGTTTGTTTTAAGTTAATATTTTAATTTTTTAAATATGAAAATGTGAATTTGTAATTTTTCAGCAGGTTTTACTTGTTTTTTGATCTGTTTGTGCTTGTTTCAGGTTTGGTTTCTGGTCTGGTTTTGGTTGTTTCAAGTTTGGTTATGAAGTGGAGAGAAATGGTTTCATAAATTATTTAAAGAATTATTTTTTAGGTTGATTATTATATAAATGATGGTGAAAATAAATTTCTCAGAGTTTCTTACGTCAGTTATGAAATAACTAACCTAAAAAATGTAGTTTTCTACGTTAGTTTTTATATAAACCGGCGTGGTATACTGTTTTTTTTACATTGGTTATTTAATAACTGAACTCAAAACCTTCACTGAAGCATATTTATCATATATTATTAAATAATTTATTTGAAAAACCTCTGAAATAATATTTTTTTACATTGGTTATATTAACACATGTTAAAAAACATGATTTTTTACGTCGCTTGCAAAAACGTTGCTATAAAAACAATGTGAAAAACCTAAAAATCGACATAAAAATGTTTTTTGAACTAGTTTTAGGATGGCTCATAGATATTAGGATACATTACAGGAGATTATGAAGAGTATTTCTCCCACACTGGTATGTCAGAACCTTGGTGGATGTACCACAGAAAAGATTATGTATAGGTTAGGTGTCATAATACCATTATATAATGACTTTAATAAGTGATATTTGATTTACGTCATCTATATAGTGTGAAGATAGTGTGGAATTAGTGGTGAGGATATTTAGTTCAGGATGGAATCATGGTTATGTTGAGGGATTTTATTCCCTCGGAGTGGTAGGGTTTGACCCAAAGGTTGGCAATGAGAGAGAGGATTCCACATAGGGTATCTATATTAAGATTTAACTTAGTGGATTATAGTGGGTTCCCTGGTCTCATGTTGACCCTAAAGAGGATTAGTATGGGGAGTCTAGTGTGATGATAGCCTTTTGTGGATGGGGTGATGAAGATTTTTTATTCTCTTGAGAGGACAACCTATGAAATGTTTGATGGGTTTAAGGGAGTGTAAAACCCATTTTAGGATGATTCTTTTTTTCATATTATGTGGTGGAACTATTTACCTCCAATGTAATATAAGGTATATGGGTCTCTGGTGTGATATGTGGTTCCTCGTTGTATAGGTTTTTAGACACTGGGGTGGGATACAATCCCCTGGGTAATAATAAACTAGTAATTATTCCAAGGTCGGATTCAACCCCTATGAGTATCCTATACATGGTTATAGATGTTAGTTGTGTCCCCTGAGTGTATTTCTTATTAGAAACTGGTGTGGGATTCTCCCCTTCCATTTAATGACGTCTTTGTAACTATTACAAGTTTTAATGAACTTCCATGATATGAGTTTTTTGGGTAGTATGATTCCTTAGGTGTGTATGATATGAGTTTTTTGGGGAGTATGATTCTATAGGTGTGTATGAGATTAGATTTTTGGGATAAAGATACCCTTGGGTGTATGGGATGATGTTCCACTGGAGGATATTCAAAATAGGTTCTAGGGTAGGACTTGACCCCCCCCCCCCCCTTAGGGAAGTGATGTGACACATTCAGAGACATCTAGATTAAGTTTAAGTAGGTATGACATTCTTGTACTTATTCAAGGGAACTACAAGTTCCCCCTAATTGATATTCAAAAATCAAATCTATTGTAGGATGTGGTACCCCCACCCAAGGTAGAGATATGACACATTCAAAGACATTCATAACTTTCCAATGAATGTATCATATTCTAGTACCAGTTTTAGGGTAGAAAATTGTCTCCCGAGGTGATATACTAATCTGATTCTATGGTATTACATGGGTCCCCCCAATTTTTGTGTGATATGATAAAACACACCCAACACTGTTCGAAGAAAATATATTCGAAATCATGTTCCACCTTAGAACCTAAGGTTTATTGATGATTATTTTGTTTTATGTGTTGTATTATTTTGAGTGTATCACAAGGGCCTAAATTTTATTATTAGTCATGTTAAGGACATCATTGGTAGTGAACTATATAGTTTTACTCAAACCATATTTATGAGGCCCTAAAGATTTAGTTCCTATGTAGACAACATTTTTTAAGGTTCAATTAGGTAATAGGACCAATGATGTGTGGTTAAGTTGGATTGCTTGGATGGATTTTAGAGATAAGTCTTGATGATGGTAGTATACCCTCCTTATATTTTTATTCCAATTATATTTTTTATATTTGATCTGTAAGTTGGTTTTAATTTTTGTATTTATGATTGTATTCTTTCATATTCATTTTGATATACCAAGGATATGTTTACTTGTTTTTACATAATCTAATTATTCATTAGGGATCTCTTTGGTCAGTTATTGTAACACCCCAGGTAAATAAAGAATATGACATTTTCATATTTATCCATATTTGTGAATAAAATATTAATATGACTTTAAAGGGGACACTATGCTCGATGGCGTACCCAACATGCAACAACGAGTTTCTTGGGAATCTTACGTTACACTCTAATAATAAAATAATATTATTTTAAATGGTAGTTAACATGTAGCCGTTGTAATGGCGGGAATGGATAGAAATAACTAAAATATGATTATATATGTTTTTAAATGTTTTTACATTTATCCAATAAAGGATAGAGGCTTAAAATACGGAAAGAATTCAATTTTAGGCATATATGCCCTAGTTTTCACTAAAGGTTCACTTATCGCCTTTTGATGGAGAACCGTCATTAAATATAGTTTTTTTCACTCTTAAACATTATTTTGGACCAAATAAAACTCTTATTAAGAATCGGGACATCAAAATTTACTTTGTGTAAATTTTTGGTATCTTTCCGATAAAGTTCATTTTTTAATGAATAGTGTAAAATGTTGTATTTTAATTCAAAACCACTTTTTAATCTAATTTATTTATATGACTACATTATATTTTGAATTGGTTTTAAAGTGAAATTAGAAAATATTTTTACCATTAAATCCAATAGTGGTTGTTGGAATCAATTTCACTTTGAAATCAGACTTAAACTAGTGTCAATCTTTTGATACTTATTGTTTCATAAAACACGCTATTTGTCATGACAGCGGGAATTAATTATTAAATTAATTAATGTGACTTATATGTTTTGAATTTTGTAAAACGGACTTTATTTTTGAATTCGGAATATCAAATATAGCTTAGGGTGAAGTTTTGGTATTTTTCTGAAAAACTCCAATTTTTGATGAATAGTGAAACCACTAAGTGGTAATCAAGAAAACTGATTTTTCAGTTAAATGAAAGATTACCACTAATGTGTACTGAATTTCAAAAATCCGACATACATGGTTGTCATTAAGAAGTAAAATGTGGTTCAATGGGATAAAAATAATTTTTTTGGTGAATAGTAACTTATTAAGTTTTTAATCGCGATTAGTGGTAATTAGTGTAGTTTAAGGTATAAATAATGCTTTAATGATATGAAATGACCTAGAAACATGTCCCAAACTTATTGGTTGTGTCATGGCCGACCAAGAAAAGCCATGGGTCAACTTGGGGACCCCATTGATCCACATTGGTTGGGAAATGACATAAATAACATTTTATTTAATGTAAAAGTAAAATTGACACAAACATGATATGTTTTACTAAAACAATTTTTAAGTGGGGTTATACAAGTCATCTTTTTGATTATAAATATTCATTGGAAAGATAAAAAGATTTCCTACATAATAGTATTTTTTTATAATTTTTAGACATTAAATAAATTAAATTATTTATGACATAATAATGATGCAGCGATGATATCATTATTTGACGATTTAAATAAAATGGAAAGATAATGTATCATATATGAACTACAAATGTCCAAAACTTATTGGATGAGTGGATTTAGAAGCCTTATCACCTTATCCACGAATTATATCAATGTGGGACCTTTTAAAACCGAAGCACATTTTCAAATAAAGTAATATTTCTTTACATTCCAAAAGTGCCCTTCCTCTCCTCTTATAAAAGGCCCCCACCTCTACCTCTTTTCACACACTCATCAAGCCTTTGGCTCGGCCAAACCCTGCCCATTTACTCTCTCTCTATCCCTCTCCTCATCCTAGAGGATTACCGTTGGGAAGAATCCTTTCAAAGGAAGCCTTTAGGCTCAAATCAAAAGGAGTTACACTTTTAAAGGTAATTCTTTCTCTCATGTTCATTTGTTTTATTTTGCTTCTCCAACACCCTAAACTCTTTTTATTTATTTTTTTTCTAACAAAACCAGTATCTTAAATATACTAGGATGTTGTTATAAGATTTATTCGAGCTACACTCTCACACAACTACATAAAATGGTTAAAGAACATACGGTTTCCGTGGATGCTGAAATTTTGCCTCCCGAAACGATGATTGTTCAATACTCATTTAACACCTTCAAAGGTGGCCATTATGATGTCACTATTTTTATATATGATATATAATATGTTTATGTTTTCCTTATGCTTCTGTATTTTTCATTTTTGTCTTACCTTTATGGCTTCCATTATTGGTATACGTGATATCTTCATTTAAGGAAGTGCGGACTACCGCCCCCTCAAAGTGATTTGATTCGTTAAATACCATATGTGGGATGTATAAAGGATGGAAATATGATATTATATATGATATTATACTGGAATTATAATATACCTTTATATCATTATTATTCCATTCTATAAAATACGAAATAGAAATGAAAGTAGCGTTCATGCGTACGTACGGCTTACCGTCTCCATGAACGGTGCATTTCATTTCTTACCTCTAAATGATTATGTAACGTTATAAATTAATGAATGTACTGGATATATATGAAATATATGATATCTACATCATGAATAAAATTCTGGATATAATAAACATTTGGCCACATGAACAACATGTAATTGTAAGAAGTCCACTTTCGACTTAGGAACCAAACATCGGCAAAACAAATATTATTAACTTAAATGATTACATAATGTTTATGACATGGTAATAAGTGATATAAAAGGAATAATGAACTTGAAAAAGGTTCTTAAGGAAGTAGAAATTAACTCAAGTTTATTATTCAGGAGATTGAAGAACGATCGAGTCAAGTCGGACCCGAGGTAAGGGATCCTACAACTCTCTTTCTTTTTAAGTACACTCTTTTATGTCATTTCTTTTATGATAATTTTTCTTATGATTGGGATGTTCTTTCATATTAAATTTACTGTAATTTTTATGTTCATGTGATGAGAGACCCTATTCTCTCTCATCAATCCATTTTGTAAGTTTTAAGTGGTGCCGTTAGGCTGTCGAGTTTTCGTAAGGGATTTTTCATCTCACTTTTATTCCCATGAGATTTATGATACATTTGCCACAATTTCCTTTGAGTGGTGTATGTACTGACCATTATTTTACTCATTGTGTAATATTCTTTCATTTATGAGTATTTACATCAATGATGTATTGTCCTTATTTCACGGGGCGTATGTTTCGAAAGATACCCATGTCGGTAAGGGAACCTTTCACCCTCCTTTTTTTTAAAGACTTCTTTTATTGGGTCTTTTAATTTACATATTTTTATGTTGGGATATGTTCTCATACATCCTTATTGATGTAAATTTTATGTCCAAGTGATGAGATACACTTTTTATCTCTCATCAAATCATTTTGATGTGATGTCGTTAGGCTGTCAAGGGAACTTTTTAACCAAATTTCAATTTCTTTGGGTTCAACTTGTAGTCATTGAATATGTCATCCATTGAATATGTGTGAATGACCTTTTATTGTTTTACACTTAATATCCACTTATATTGGCTGTATATATATTTGTCACATATATTTTTGAGATTTATTTGTCCTTAATTTAAGGATACCTTCTTTATAAGGGATTTCATCACACTTGACATTTCTATTGAGGGTTCATTGTTGTTGTGCACCAATTCACTCTTATATGGTGTATATACTGTCCTTTGGAGTATTATATCATGAATACTTTTATTCTCATGATATTATAAAGTTCTGACTAAATGTTATTCCTCTATTATTGTATTCAAGTGTCTCTAATTTTGGTAAAACCCCTTTAACCAAAATATCGTTTTAAATGTTTTAATTATTTGTTCTTATTAATATCCATGTTTTCAAAATGGTTTTAAGGATTTATTTATATGGATATTAATGGTTTAAAATGTTAAAATCTTCAAGGTGGTATGGGACACTTTGATTCAAAAATCTCTTTATTAAATGTTTTAAATGTTTTTGGAAATGGTATCTTTTTGAATGGATTCATTATTTCAATATCCTAAAATGTTATATTGTGATTGAAATGTGGAAATTTTATGTTTCCTTTATTCATGTTTTATGTGATATGATTATGTTATGGTTCTTGGGCATTGTTATGAAGAATGTGTGGTTCCGTGATAAACTAAGGGCGGGTGAGCCCGTTATAGCTCTCTAATGTATTGGGTAACGCAAAGGAGTGAAACGTTAAGGTTTCTCCGAAGGGATTTAGGGAATATACTGTGATGGGTATTCCAAACGTAACCAAGAGGGTTACTCCCTACGTAAGAATGTTATGAATGCCTCAATTTACCTTTATGTCTTATGTTTTCTATGATTTATTCATGATTTTATATGCCTATGTTTTATGGGTAAAGTGTGATTTCATTCTAATGTATATATGAACTCATGTTTCCTTTCCATATTTTTATAACTCTTACTGAGCTTTTTATGCTCATCCCAAGTTTTTGAAATGTTTTTCACAGGTCAAGGGAAAGGTACATGATGTGATGATAGTGTCAAGGATGTGTCAAGAAAGAACCCATGTCTTATTTTAAATATGTTTCCGTTGATGGGAAGAATGAATACTGTCTTTTATGTAGCCACTTTGTTTAAATGTGGAACGTAATGCAAGTTTCATGATCTAATTCTCTAAAACTCTAAACCTGAATAGATCCTCAATGTGTAATCTTGTAATAACTCAAGATTAAGTAAGGTTTAAGGCTGGGGCCTTATAGTTGGTATCAATGGTCGGTTTAGATAACTTTAGAGGTTAGGGTATTCTTTAAGCATAATTGACAATTACCATAATGGTTAGGATTTCAGAAAGAGTCTTAGTTTTAGATAAAGTGAATGAGTAAGTATATCTTATTGTCTATCTTACTCATTAGTACATGATGGTTTTTTTGATATAATCACACTGACATTTCTATTTTTAGTGAATGGATGGATCTAGCAGGCACCAAAGAGACAACAGGTTTGAAGGAAACTGTGGTGGTTCTCTGATTAAGATACTAGATAAAATGAAGGATTCAATGAGGAAACTCGTGGTTGTTCTAAACCAAATATCAAGGAGTCATGATAACCCACTTCAACCTTGGTGAGTTCTCTAATGCATCATGTACGAGATGTCCAACTCGATGAGAAATTCAGGTAATAATTATTAAGGTAACCATTAGGGTTTATATGATACTTAATTTTTAGGTAATTATGGGTTACTCAATGATATGATGGAAAATGAAAGGAATGAGATAAACTTGAGGTTAAAATATGTTATGATTATTCTTGAAGATTTTATCTCATTTTGGGGAATGTTTTAAGAATTATATAGTTTTGGAAAAAGGACAACAAGCAGACCGTGTGACATCCCGTCGCGTCGGACAAAGCTGCGGGAATCGAACCCACAACCAATGTGCGACTGGTATTTATCGCCTACCACTGGACTACGTGAAGTCCCTGGTTAGTTTGACTGATTCATTATAGTTATATGATTTTATTAATTAAGATTAAGTTGATTTTGGTTTATTTTTGAAAATGATTAACCTATCATGGAGGATATGTGATTAGGTTAATTACTTTTCAAAACGAGACTTTAGGAGCAACTGATATTGTTTGGAGATAAATGTTACGATTTATCTTGGAAGACTATGCGACTAAATCCTTCAAATATTTGGGTTTCAATCTTATATTGGTTTACTTTGAAGAATTTTATGGACAAATTGATTATAGAATGGTCCTCGTTGAACTTTGGGTTTTGTTGGACAAATTTTGGAGATTAAGAATAGATTTTCTTTTTATAAAGGGTTATCCTTTTCTGGATTATCTGATCTTGTACTAGCCTTTTTGGTTTTGGTTTTGGTTAAAGTATAAAGACATGGGAAGTATATAGTTCTATTTTGTGGATTAGGTGATTCTCTAGAAGTTGATTATAGTACTCTTAATGTGAACAAGTCTTCCTAAATACTCGTCTTTTGGAGAAAATATGAGTTTGTGTAAGGAATCTAATAAAAGTTGAAAGTCAATATGATAAGTGATTATGTTTCCTTATGAATAACTTCCCCAATAAAAAGTATCTTAAAACAAAAATTTTGTCTATTAACTTTTCCTACTGGAGAATCGAATACCGTTTAACCCATCACAAGTTTGTGATTTTCTCGTGGTTAACTTTCTCCTAAACATGTTTTCTATCACTCTCCATCAGAACATGACCCTTTGTTTTTTCCTCCATGTCCATATTTTCATACTTGGAATCCTAGTATGGGTTAACTCGGGTGACCTTTGTACTTATCTCTCGTTATTTTAAAGTGTTTGGTTTACCGACTTTTGTTCCGATGTGGGACTTTCAAGGACGTTTCCAAGCTCAATTTTTTTAAAATTGCGAGGACGCAATTCCAAAAAGGGGGGAAGGATGTAACACCCCAATTAAATAAAGAATATGACATTTTCATATTTATCCATATTTGTGAATAAAATATTAACATGACTTTAAATGGGACGCAATGCTCGATGGCGTACCCAACATGCAACAACAAGTTTCTTGGGAATCTTACGTTACACTCTAATAATAAAATAATATTATTTTAAATGGTAGTTAACATGTAGCCGTTTTAATGGCGGGAATGGATAGAAATAACTAAAATATGATTATATATGTTTTTAAATGTTTTTACATTTATCCAATAAAGGATAGAGGCTTAAAATACGGAAAGAATTCAATTTTAGGCATATATGCCCTAGTTTTCACTAAAGGTTCACTTATCGCCTTTTGATGGAGAACTGTCATTAAATATAGTTTTTTTCACTCTTAAACATTCTTTTGGACCAAATAAAACTCTTATTAAGAATTGGGACATCAAAATTTACTTTGTGTAAATTTTTGGTATCTTTCCGATAAAGTTCATTTTTTAATGAATAGTGTAAAATGTTGTATTTTAATTCAAAACCACTTTTTAATCTAATTTATTTATATGATTACATTATATTTTGAATTGGTTTTAAAGTGAAATTATAAAATATTTTTACCATTAAATGCAATAGTGGTCGTTGGAATCAATTTCACTTTGAAATCAGACTTAAACTAGTGTCAATCTTTTGATACTTATTGTTTCATAAAACACGCTATTTGTCATGACAGCGGGAATTAATTATTAAATTAATTAATGTGACTTATATGTTTTGAATTTTTTAAAACGGACTTTATTTTTTAATTCGGAATATCAAATATAGCTTAGGGTGAAGTTTTGGTATTTTCTGAAAAACTCCAATTTTTTGATGAATAGTGAAACCACTGAGTGGTAATCAAGCAAACTGATTTTTCAGTTAAATGAAAGATTATCACTAATGTGTACTGAATTTCAAAAATCCGACATACATGGTTGTCATTAAGAAGTAAAATGTGGTTCAATGGGATAAAAATAATTTTTTTTGGTGAATAGTAACTTATTAAGTTTTTAATCGCGATTAGTGGTAATTAGTGTAGTTTAAGGTATAAATAATGCTTTAATGATATGAAATGACCTAGACACATGTCCCAACCTTATTGGTTGTGTCATGGCCGACCAAGACAAGCCATGGGTCAACTTGGGGACCCCATGGACCCACATTGGTTGGGAAATGACATAAATAACATTTTATTTAATGTAAAAGTAAAATTGACACAAACATGATATGTTTTACTAAAACAATTTTTAAGTGGGGTTATACAAGTAATATTTTTTATTATAAATATTCATTGGAAAGATAAAAAGATTTCCTACATAATAGTATTTTTTTATAATTTTTAGACATTAAATAAATTAAATTATTTATGACATAATAATGATGCAGCGATGATATCATTATTTGACGATTTAAATAAAATGGAAAGATAATGTAAAATATATAAACTACACATGTCCCAAACTTATTGTATGAGTGGATTTCGAATCCTTATCACCTTATCCACGAAATATATCAATGTGGGACCTTTTAAAACCGAATAACATTTTCAAATAAAGTAATATTTCTTTACATTCCAAAAGTGCCCCTCCTCTCCTCTTATAAAAGGCCCCCACCTCTACCTCTTTCACACACTCATCAAGCCTTTGGCTCAGCCAACCCCTGACCATTTACTCTCTCTCCATCCCTCTCCTCATCCTAGAGGATTCCCTTTGGGCATAATCCTTTTAAAGGAAGCCTTTAGGCTCAAATCAAAAGGAGTTACACTTTTAAAGGTAATTCTTTCTCTCATGTTCATTTGTTTTATTTTGCTTATCCAACCCCCTAAAATCTTTTTATTTATTTTTTTTGTAACAAAACCAGTATCTTCAATATACTAGGATGTTTTTATAATATTTATTCGAGCTACACTCTCACACAACTACATAAAATGGTTAAAGAACATACGGTTTCCGTGGATGGTGAAATTCTGCCTCCCGAAACGATGATTGTTCAATACTCATTTAACACCTTCAAAGGTGGCCATTATGATGTCACTATTTTTATATATGATATATAATATGTTTATGTTTTCCTTATGCTTCTGTATTTTTCATTTTTGTCTTACCTTTATGGCTTCCATTATGGGTATACGCGATATCTTCATTTAAGGAAGTGCAGACTACCGCCCCCTCAAAGTGATTTGATTCGTTAAATACCATATGTGGGATGTATAAAGGATGGAAATATAATATTATATATTATATTATACTGGAATTATAATATACCTCTATATCATTATTATTCCATTCTATAAAATACGAAATAGAAATGAAAGTAGCGTTCATGCGTACGTACGGCTTACCGTCTCCATGAACGGTGCATTTCATTTCTTACCTCTAAATGATTATGTAACGTTATAAATTAATGAATGTACTGGATATATATGAAATATATGATATCTACATCATGAATAAAATTCTGGATATAATAAACATTTGGCCACACGAACAACATGTAATTGTAAGAAGTCCACTTTCGACTTAGGAACCAAACATCGGCAAAACAAATATTATTAACTTAAATGATTACATAATGTTTATGACATGGTAATAAGTGATATAAAAGGAATAATGAACTTGAAAAAGGTTCTTAATGAAGTAGAAATTAACTCAAGTTTATTATTCAGGATATTAAAGAACGATCGAGTCAAGTCGGACCCGAGGTAAGGGATCCTACAACTCTCTTTCTTTTTAAGTACACTCTTTTATGTCATTTCTTTTAAGCTAATTTTTCTTATTATTGGGATGTTCTTTTATATTACATTTACTGTAATTTTTATTTTCATGTGATGAGAGACCCTATTCTCTCTCATCAATCCATTTTGGAAGTTTTAAGTGGCGCAGTTAGGCTGCCGATTTTTCGTAAGGGATTTTTCATCTCACTTTTATTCCCGTGAGATTTATGATACATTTGCCACAATTTCCATTTAGTGGTGTATGTACTGACCATTATTTTACTCATTGTGTAATATTATTTCATTTATGAGTATTTACATCAATGATGTATTGTCCTTATTTCACGGGGCGTATGTTTCGAAAGATACTCATGTCGGTAAGGGAACCTTTCACCCTCTTTTTTCTAAAAGACTTCTTTTATTGGGTCTTTTAATTTACATATTTTTATGTTGGGATATGTTCTCATACATCCTTATTGATGTAAATTTTATGTCCAAGTGATGAGATACACTTTTTATCTCTCATCAAATCATTTTGATGTGATGCCGTTAGGCTGTCAAGGGAACTTTTTAACCCAATTTCAATTTCTTTGGGTTCAACTTGTAGTCATTGAATATGTCATCCATTCAATATGTGTGAATGAACTTTTATTGTTTTACACTTAATATCCACTTATATTGGGTGTATATATATTTGTCACATATATTTTTGAGATTTATTTGTCTTTAATTTAAGGATACCTTCTTTATAAGGGATTTCATCACACTTGACATTTCTATTGAGGGTTCATTGTTGTTATGCAAAAATTCACTCTTATATGGTGTATATACTGTCCTTTGGAGTATTATATCATGAATCCTTTTATTCTCATGATATTATAAAGTTCTGACTAAATGTTATTCCTCCATTATTGTATTCAAGTGTCTCTAATTTTGGTAAAACCCCTTTAACCAAAATATCGTTTTAAATGTTTTAATTATTTTTTCTTATTAATATCCATGTTTTAAAAATGGTTTTAAGGATTTATTTATATGGATATTAATGGTTTAAAATGTTAAAAGCTTCAAGGTGGTATGGGACACTTTGATTCAAAAATCTCTTTATTAAATGTTTTTAATGGTTTTGGAAATGGTATCTTTTTGAATGGATTCATTATTTCAATATCCTAAAATGTTATATTGTGATTGAAATGTGGAAATTTTATGTTTCCTTTATTCATGTTTTTTGTGATACGATTATGTTATTGTTCTTGGGAATTGTTATGAAGAACGGGTGGTTCTGTGATAAACTAAGGGTGGGTGAGCCCGTTATAGCTCTCCAATGCATTGGGTAACGCAAAGGAGTGAAACGTTAAGGTTTCTCTGAAGGGATTTAGAGAATATACTGTGATGGGTGTTCCAAACGTAACCAAGAGGGTTACTCCCTACGTAAGAATGTTATGAATGCCTCAAGTTACCTTTATGTCTTATGTTTTCTATGATTTATTCATGATTTGATATGCCTATGTTTTATGGGTAAAGTGTGATTTCATTCTAATGTATATATGAACTCATGTTTCCTTTCCATATTTTTATAACTCTTACTGAGCTTTTTATGCTCATCCCAAGTTTTTGAAATGTTTTTCACAGGTCAAGGGAAAGGTACATGATGTGATGACAGTGTCAAGGATGTGTCAAGAAAGAACCCATGTTTTATTTTAAATATGTTTCCGTTGATGGGAAGAATGAATACTGTCTTTTATGTAGCCACTTTGTTTAAATGTGGAACGTAATGCAAGTTTCATGATCTAATTCTCTAAAACTCTAAACCTGAAAAGATCCTCGATGTGTAATCTTGTAATAACTCAAGATTAAGTAAGGTTTAAGGCTGGGGCCTTATAGTTATGTTACTATGTTACATTAATATGAGGGTATAGTGTCTTCATTATATCACCTTAGACCCACACTACTAGTTAGTAGATTTTAGTATATAGAGAGGTGCATAGGAGATAATGTAACAAACTGGTTAGGATTATGGTGACTATTATAAAGCCCAAAAGTTCACACACTTCATATAATAATCCCCTTTCATAATTAAATTCCTTAAATAAATGTTATGATCATATTGATCAACATTTCATTCTACACAACAATTTTATTTTTCACATATACAATAAAAAAGGTACCACTTTAATGGAATTAAACAATCAAAACATGATCAAGGAGATATAAATATTCAAAACATGAATAATTTTTTCAAGTATCACATTTGGAATCCAACCAAATTCTTTTATGAAATAGAAATAAAAGAAAATTCAAGTGTGATTTTATAATATAAAAAACATTTTAAAATATTATAACATGGAATTATCCATTGAAAATATTTATTATACCCAATAAATATTTACTATAATTTAAAATAAATCCCTTTATAAAATTTATTTCAATTTACCCAAGAAAATCCATAAATGGAATTAAATTAAAAACCTAATTTTCATACTTTTCAGGTAAAAAACCTTAACCATTTAAGTAGAGAAAACACACTTTGATTTTTAAAAAAAGATTAAAAAATAATAAGAGATTCATTATAAATCATTCAAGAAACTTTATAGAACACATATCTTATTGAAAACATATATTAGAAATAAAATCACTAAATGTTATATCATTAAATGTAAATTCATTGATCGACCAGTCTAAAATTACTGAATCAGTTGAAAATGACCGTTATTTCACTAAATAAGGAATTCAGAACCATTAATTGGTCATTAAAAACCATTAAACATATAAACCCATAAATAAATATATGAAAATCATAAACCCTTTTTATAATATCCCAATTTAGGAAATAAATGAATGAATACAAAAAAAGAAAAGGGAGGAAGAGTTTGGGAGAGACATGTCTTAAATATGAAACACTAAAGTATGAAGAATTAACTACTTGTTTAAAGGAGAAGGGGAGGAGACTGATGGAATATCCTATAAGGAGAAATTACTTGGTTTGAGGGAAATACTATAAGCCCCAATTAATTTAAAATAAGAAAAAGAAAAAAGAAAAAAATAAAACATTACACATTTTGGTTACATGGTTCTTCTAACAAAATGTCAACCATATGTAAGGTTATATAATCATATTTATTGACCTACATGGTTATTTTTTGAAATAATTTTAACCATGACCCAACCATGTAACAAAAACTAGAATCTTAGGTCCAAAATTCATGCTTCACATGCATGATTAGGAAATCAGACACCATACCATTAAGCCTCTAATTTCCTTTAAATATTAAAATATTTAACTCAAGTATCATGATAAATGATAAAAGAGTACATGAAAAAAAGTATTCCTAAAAATGGAATCATGGGTATTACAAATTCACCGACAATATAACTTTATTCCCCTAGAAATTCTCTATGGAAATCATTAATCAAAAAATAGGTGATTTTTAACTCCGTCATTAGATTCATGACTCTAAAATCAGAATGAAATCCTTGAATGACCATAGAAATTAATTAATAAAGAAAAAACATATATTCTAAGATGGTTATATGATAGATATAATCCATTTAAAATGACCCAATTAAAATAAAAATAGTAACATATGATGATTATAAACATAAGAAAAAAATCCTTTCCTTGGGTTGTGATCAGTTTAGGAATATCAGTCTATGTTAATCCATTTATAACTCTTAGAAGAGCCTTCATGATCTAAATGAGAAATTAGATATCTTATTATAGGTATACTGGTCGATTTCATAATAAATTTCTGAATTATATAATATACAAACAACTTTAGAATACTCTTGACCAAATTACCAACAAAAACCTAAAAATAACATGTTTTAGATATTTCTTTGGGTAGGGAAAGGTTAGGGGAAGAGACACCATGGATTAATGATGAGATAAACAAAAATATAATTTTCAAACATGAATCTATTAATTTCAATCTATTAATAATAATATTCATGACATAGTACTCCTATAGACACATGAATCAACTACCTATAAACAAAAACCATAGTTTTACAACACTTTATTCTCAAATTAATTTTTTTTAAGGATTTGAAATACAATTGACTCTATAAGAAAATAAATCTTTACTTGGTGATCTCCATAATATTTAGGTTTTTTCTAGTACATTGACTTTTAAAGTCAAATAGATACTCCCAAAGTCTCAATACAAGATAAGGATAATATTATATGGTGGTATTCCCAAAATTAGGAATTACACTAATAATTTGGATCTCAAAATACAATGATTACTCTAAAATACTCAAGATAAATTGAGGAGACTCAAAATTCACTACTACTGGTAGATACATTCATCACCTGAGTTGACAAAATATTTAATAATACCTTGAATACACTAAAATATGAGAATATTTACTAAAATATATTCTTCAATGATTAAATAATTCCACAAAAAATATCTAACAATTAATATGATTTAAACATCTTACTAAATCCCAACATTAGTAAGCACCATTAAAAATCTAGGATATTTCATTAAAAATAAAATATTTTATGTAGTATTATATTGAGAAATAACATAGAAAGAGATAAAACTATATAAATTAATGGAATAAGTCAAGCAACAAACATGTCAACTTTAGTTTGAGCAGGATCATACTCCATTAACAACCTTTTCACCATTCCATATTGAACTTGAATGTTTTTTAAAGGATATATCCTACTTTACATTTAATTTTTTATTTTACATTAAAAAAACATCATAGATGACCCAACTATCTAGAAACATTAATTTTTTTAGGATTTTCCTAATAAGAATGATTCATATGACTTTTATTACCACATTAATGTTATATAAATAATTTAATATAGATATAATATGAAGAGAAAAATTATATATCCTTTATATAACACCACCGATTTTATCAGATTTATTAAATTCCCTTTAACACTTCCAATTACATAAGAAAAATAATTCATCTTTAATACTCTGATGATGACTACCTCAACTATCATAACTTACTTCACTGCCTCCATATAAGAAGTTTGGAAAAAAGAGATACTTTAAACTAGATATTGGGATATATTTCTCACTCAAAACATTGAGACTTCAAATCATCATTGAAGACTAAATTGGGTAAATTTAATTAAACCTTCATAAAATTCCAATATTACTCAAATAAAAACTAATAATTCTACTTGAGATAATAAACTTTTACCTTCTTGGCCACATTAACAATTGTGGTATAATACTATTGAATGAAAAATTCCTTGAAAACTCCCCATGGATAGTTCTCCTTTGGTTATGTATGATTATTGTACTTCAACTACTTCTAAATTAAACTTTGATTGTAAATATGGTGAGCGTGAGCTTAAGGTCTTATGGAATATCCAAAAGATTTCTATAGCCATTTTTTACCTCATGGGAAACTTTAACCCCTTGTAAGACATGAGGACTTGAATTTTGAAACTCTTTATTCCAATATCTATACTGATCTAGTCATAAAGGGACATTAACTTCATTGATATAAGTATAAAGAACGACTAATTTTGATAAATTCTAATCAATTGGATGTTATAATTGTAGTGAATCACTTGAAAATGCCACATGAAAATTCATAAATACTTGTTTGTAAAGAATATTATAAAATTAAACTAAACACAAAAAAATAATCAAAACACTTATCAAAATTAAAAATTAAAAAAACGTATAAATAAATATAAAAATACCTAAACATCAAAAAATTATCTATCATACTATAATATTCACCCCATCTAGTTGTCAAAAATATATAACACAATAAAACCCATAAAAACTCATAAATAATATAAAAAACTTATTTTCTATATCAATATCATTTAAAAATAAAACAATGATATTATTTTTTAAGTTTATTCTAATTTATTTTCAACATACTTCGAAATAAGTATGGAAAAAAATTTCTCATTCGAATAATTAGTAAATAATATTTAAAAAATCCTCTAAAAAATTACCCTAAGTACATGAAAAACACATGATTATGATTAAAAATCATTTAAAACCAACTATGAAACCCATCTAAAAATCAAAAACGCATTTCTAAATTCAATGATATTCTATAGAATTATCTTTTTAATTTTAAAATAATAATTAGTAAACTTATATAATTAAAAATAATTTTATAAGACTCATCGTATTAATAAAATCTAAATTTCAAAGGATAGTTCTCATATATTGTTTGATAAATATATCATCTCAACCCAATTGAAGGACATCGAAACCACTTTAAATAAATTTTTTTAAGATGACAGTGTAAAATAATAAAATAAAATAAAATAAAAAACATTAGGAATAAAAATATCCCAGTTTGGAAAGATTTAATATTATGAATGGTTTGGTTCCATGGCCTAGAAAATTGTCCGCTGACCATAGAACATTTAATGGGTGTTTCCTTGAATTGGTATCATGGTTTGTTAGGTCATCTATAGTAATAATTAACCCACTGGGATACTTATATTTTTTACTCCTGACTATATTGTTCCACTAAATAAATCATAATTATTTTATATAAAACAAAAATACACAAATTAAGAACAAAATCACTCAACTAAAATTGAGAACAATGCTCAAATTTTATAGATAAGCATACTAAAAATCATTGGTAACTCAAAGTTTGATAAAAAAGGTGTTGGTTATACAATTTTATGTACCTACATCTAGAGCATTGATGGTCATATCTTCTTTCTACCTAGAATCTATAAATAATGTCAACAAAATTAGGCTCTGATAGAAATTTTTGACAAACGAACATAGGATACCAATATCAAATACCTGATAAAGCCTATTATAAGGCCCGAATAATGTTCTCATTCACCATGGGCTATAAACAAGTTGTATTAAATCCAAAAGTACATAAGTGAGAGTTATTTAAATTGATAAAGCATCTTTAATAGAGAAAATTCACATGGAATTTCAACATGACCTTTATATAAGGTAGGGGATTATAAGAACCAAATAAATACTTTAAAATTCAAACAAATGAAACAAAGAATAATAACAATATAAAATTTCATAAACTATAAGAGTGAAATAAATAATATAAAAAATACTTCAGTAATAATAACAATACTTTTATACAATAAAAACTTGTAACAAAACTGATAGAAAAATAAATAGAAGGATAAGATGGAATGATACTCAAGATGAACCAAGATACTTAATCAAAGAAAAAGAGAAAAGTTTAATCGAAAAGACCATATCTATAGTATAAGTGGACAAGATTTACCCACCAAATCTATAAAACAAGAACCACGAGTATAGAATCATATGTTATATCCAATAAGTTCTTTTTCTATAAATTCATCACAAACCATCAAGGACACTTACACGTTGGGTGTGTGGGTGTTATGTGTGATCAATAATACCCAAAATGTATCCTCCCCACAACATATGAGTAAATTTTAAAGATAAATCCATGTTATACTTATTTTAAATAAAAATATAAAATACAGTTTCCAATTATTTTAATAAATAATGTGACAAAATCTTTATATGAATTTTTTTCCAAAAATAATCAATTAATTATTTTTAGAGTAAAATAAAATTTTAAATTTAAAAGGAAAATGATGAAATTATTATTAATGGGGGATCATTTACAATAATACTTTAAAAACAACCAAGGGTTGGTCATTATTCAAGTAAAACATCAATTCTTTTTTTAAATCACAAATATAATATAGTAAAGACTTTATTGAAAACACTACCCAAGGATATCTGTTAAATAATAAAAATGGAAAGTTCGCCTTAATAGAGACAACCACTACATTAAAATAATAGTTCCTTTTAATAAAATACAAGTTCCATTAAATATATTTATATAAACCATATTTTTATAAAAATATGAATTTAGATGAAAAAATAATAATTAACTTCAATATTATAACTATAAAAATAACCAAAAACAATAACCATAGTAACATCTAGTATCTTTAAATACAATCTAGGATAAAAAATTATGGAAAACATATATTTGAAATTTCTGAAGAAATCTAACTATATAAATAGTTATTTTTTCCCTTCCTGGACTTACTGGGGGTAAGTTCTATTATATTGATCATATTAATAACATGGTGCTTTTATCAAAAGTTTAATCATACATGAGTGTTCTACTAGTCCCTATGTTTCCTACATAGTTACCCAAGGATTCCTGTGGAATATAAATAGTGGTTCTTAAACTAATTTAATACATATCAATATAAGAATAATAAATAAGAAATCAATATCACCATCACCTTCTAACTCCCTTAAAAAAAATTAAAAATTTAAAAATAATTTTAACGATATAATAGTCACAGTACATATTAATCAACATTTTACTTCACATATCAATTTTAATTTCCCATAAACAATGAAAAGTGATCACTTCAAGATTTTTCTACAATAAAAAAAAGATAAAGGAGAAATAAAATATTTGAAACATGAATAAAGTTATCAAATGTCACATTTTGAGTCTAACTAAGTCCTTTTATAAAATTCAAATAAAATAATATTCAAGTGTTATTTTTTAATGGAAATAAACATTTTAAGAATTTAAACATGGAATAAATATTTGAAAACATTTATTAAAACATAAGGTATTTTTCATAATTTATAATATATCATTTCATAACATTTATTTCAATTTACTAAAAAAATTACCATATTTAAATTTAATCAAACATCTAGTTTGGGTACTTTACATGAAAACCAACCTCAACCATTCTAGTAGAGAATAACTACTTTGATTTCAAGTGTAGGATTGGTGAAGAAATTTGGATCCATAATAAATCATTCAAGGAATTGATAAAACATATATCACAATAGAAATATATATTAAAAATTAATACACTAATTTTTCAATAATTAAATGTAAATCCATTATGCCACATTCCATAAATTGTGGAATCCATTAAAAATTGGTTTTCATCCCCCTAAAGAAGGAAAGATAAATTATTAATGGATTATTAAGATCCCTAAAACAAAGAAAACTCTAAATAAATTATTAAAAATAATAAACCCTAGCCTCTATAAAGATGATAAGGAAATAATGAAGAGAATAACAGAAGAATAAGAGTAAGGAAGGGGTTAGGAGGTACTTTATTTAATGATCTATCAAAAAGGATAAAGAACCATCCACTTAAAGAAATGATAATGAGAGGAGGGAAATGTGAGATATTATAGAGAATCATGACGAAATTGGGGGATAATAGAATACCGAATAAAATAAAATAATTTTAATTTAAAATAAATAGTAAATTAAAAAGTGCACGGTTTGGTTTCATGGTTGGTCTAACCATGCACCAACCATGTGTGATGTTCTAGAAATCAGTTTCTAGACCAGAAGAATTTTGTTTCATATTTGGTCTAACCATGAACCTACTATGAAATAGATACTAGAAACCAAAGTCTAATAAGATTGTTTTAAGAACTTTGAACCAAAACTGTGCATCTTATAATTTACTCTAAAATTTTATAATATTTAACCCAAACATCAAGATAAATGAGAATATATATATATATACCAAAAAATGACATCATGGATGTTATAGGTATATTATTTAATTTATATAATTCATAGTTTTGATTTTAAATCCTAGAGTGTTGAGTGGATCCTTAATCCACTTCATGTTTTTGAAAATTATTAAGCTTCATTTGTTTTAATACATCTAACATCAGAATTATTTTTATAATTTTATGAATGGATTTATTAATTATAATTTTTTATAGAATTATTAAGTATTATATTTTTTATGGATGTTAATTATTATTTATATTTATTATTTATGTTCTTGAATCTTATACTGGTTTTTGAATAAAATCATGATACTGAATTATTTTATTCTTCATTATATATTCATTGATGAATTTTTAAAATTTCTTATTATTTATTAATTCATATTGTTAATATTTTGGTTACAATATTGGTTTAACATATTTCTAATTTTTTATAAGTGTCTTTACCTTTACATACTCCCCATATTACCCTCAAGTAGGTCTTTTTTACACTTATGTATCTGTACTAAACTTTACATTACAATTATAAAACTTATAATTACACTTATGCATGAATAACTTTCAAAATACCTTTACATAGATATTGTATGTTATCTTTTTGTAAATATTACATATAACCTTTTTATAGCCATTATATTTTTCTACCAACCTTTATAGGAACTAGATTCACATATTACCTTTATGTGAATTCCTTAATACATTTACATTAATTTGTGTTTTAGATCTCTAGATATGTGTAGCGCAATTCCATTATACCTTTACATCGCATGTTCCACTATACCTTTACATATCTTTATGAATTTATTCTTACCATTATGAATTATGTCTTACCATTTCCTAGATTTCATGTCTTGCATTTATGTAGTGATTATAAAACTCAATATACCATTAAATAGCCAAAAAAATATGGAATGATACATTTACTTAACTAATATTAATTACCTATATGCGACTTGTATAAAGGTAACATAGAATTTTAGAAATAATAATACTCTATTTAAAAATATTTTGAATTTCAAAGTATTACAAAAATAATTTTTCTGAGTTTTTCAAATCTATTCATTCTTTTGTAGTGAAGTTAGAATCATTAACAAATATATTAAATAAAAATTTAAAACTACTAAACTCATTAATATTAAATCCCAACCTAAAATACTGAGAATAAAAATTCTTCTATATTTATTTATTTAAGTGTGTGAAATTTATTATTTCATTTTTTATAATTCAGGATTTTTTATTTACATGATGCTTCTATAATGAATATTAATTATAAATTTTTAGTCAAAGTTAATGATATAAAAAATCTATAAATTGAGTTTTATAAAACCGTAAGTAAAAAAAGGTTATTAAAGGATATAACAAAGAGGATCCTTTTGAACACACTATGTGATATTTTTTAAAGGAAAAGTAGTATCATTGAAACTATGAATAAAAGGACTCCAATTCCACTAATATATCATCTATGAGCTTCATTATAAATTATTTCAATTCATACTATAATATTAATGTTGCCTTAATCTTTCTATGCACTTCACTGTCATTTTTGTTTCGTGGTAATGCATTATATATATTCTTTTTTTAATTAATCATGTTTGGGTTACAATTTCCTTTAAAAATTTATATTTCTAGGTTATAAAACCCCTATAAAAAGAATATATTTTTTTCCTAACAAATAAATAAAAATATGATTTAGTTTTTCCTTGTTCTTGATAAAGTCAAGGAAGGTTCCTTCTACCACTTTAAAAAGAAGTTAGTTCAGTTGCTAATATAAGGTTCAAAAATGGAAAGTCTTGGGTTGAGCCTCTAATGATTAAAATTAATTTTGTAATTACTTGTGACTCTCTATAAAAATTCATAGATTCCATCTTAGTGGATCCATTTCTCTCTGTGTTTGAGATAATTGAAGAATGATCAGAAGATCGATTTAATTTGAACTACTATAAAAATATCTAATTCGTTTATTTATTTTTATTTTCATTAATTTTGTTTTTGATTTTTAACTATGATATAATATATAAAAATAAGGTAAATTAACCCCTACCGTATCGACCATTTGTTCATTCACACTTTCAGACCAAAAAATCAGTATGTGGTATTGAACTAAGATTTGTTCTATATATTTACTTATTTATTTTTTGTAATTAATTTTAGACTAAATCTTCATGGGGAAAAAATATTTTTGAGATGGTGGTAATGAGTTCAAATGAAGGACATATTACCCAAATGGATGTATTATTTAATGGAATGGATTATGGATATTGGAATTCTTGAATGGAATATTTCCTTAAACTTTTAAGCATTGATAGTTAGGCTGTCATAGTCAATTATTATAAAGTAACTAAAGTTGACCCCTATACATTGAATAGTAATTATTCCATTAGATATATTATAAACTATTAGGAAATTAATATTTTATATTGTGTTATAAATAGAAATTTTTATATCCATGTTTCTATATGAAAAAAGACACATGATATTTGGAAATTGTTTCACGGCACTTATTATGCGTCAAATAAGCTAATAATAACAATGCTTTCCATTTTAAGTGGTAAATATAAAGAATTTAAAATGGGAGAAGAATAGATTTTTAATTAAATGTATCATATATTTACTAGAATAAAAAATCATATGAGTTACTAAAGTGAAAATCTATATGATTGAATTTTTATTAATTGAGTTTTAAGAGATATATAGAACAAATGAAATTCTAATAAATTTGGAATTGATGAAAATAAAAAATTCAAAGAAGATACCATAGCGGAAAATTTTGGATCATTACATAAATATGAATCATAATTAAAATATATATATCTAATGTGGAAAATAAATAATGGAAAAGATTTTATTTTAAATTAATAATTCCGGTTAATACTTTCACCTCAAATTCTTAATTGCAATGTAGTGAATGGGATAAAGTTGTTCAGTTTTCCCAAGGAAAAATGAAGAAAAGTTACTTGAGGAGATATAGAAGGGATTACCTATGATTATAAAAGAAATAGTAAAGTTAATAATATGTAAAATTATGCTTCAAATATTATTTTATGATTGTATAAAAGAGGTCACATCAAACCTAGATTTCCTTATATCAATAACTAAAAGAATAAGTGAAAATATTATAAGAAAAAAATATATATGTATTTAATGGAGTTGTACACACTATTAAAATTTGAATAATGAATATGGTTCAAAAAAGGATGTAGAAAACCTATATTTAATAGGGTCATAAAACCAAGTAAGTGATTTTGATTATAATTATTCTTCAGAATTTGACTATAAAAAATAGATTGAAGATCAACTTTATAATGAAATTAAGAGATTAAATATTTATATAGAATATTTTCTTTTTATGGAAATGGATATTAAGGTTAAAAGTAAGGAAATTATCAATAAAAATAAAAGTATTCTTACTAAGAACAAAAATATTAAGAAATATTATTTTAATTTATAGATAAAATATGACCCACATGAGTAGAAAAAATATCATTTTTGTTGAGGTTTTAATATAAGTTTTATTAAAACCAATGGTAAAAAAAATTGGTCATTTTTTTACAAAAAATCAATTAAATTCATTTCTTGATTGAGTTTAACATCATTTTATTTATAAATTGACGTTATAACCCATTATTAAAGTGTTTTCACATAAATTTATAAAAAAATCTTTGTCAAAAAAATGTTTTTAAATCAGTTTTAAAAAAACCAATGTTAAAACCCGAAATCTAGAATATTGGAATGTGGTGTTTTAATTTTTTAGATCATTACATTATTTTTTTAAATCACACCTAAAATTTATTATTCCACGGAAAACATTTTAACATACTAAATATAACTTTTTAGCCTCCCCCTTTTTTTATTTTTTATCTACTCCTCTTCAATTTGCATCGTCTTTCAACCGATTATTATTTCAATTATTTCGACATGTTATTAATAATTATAATATCATAATTCTGTTTTTATTGATTATTGTTTTCCATCATTATAATTTTAATTATTTTTATCTTTGTCAAAGAATACTTCCTCTACTCAAGTTGACAAGATGCAGATATCACTAAAGTTTTTTTTGTTATAGGATAAAATGCCTAAATGATTTCACTTAAAGTAGCCACATGAGGTCTTCCAAAAAATAAAGTGAATATTAAAAAAAACATATATATTTTAAAGAATGTGTAACTAGAAATGAAATTATGAAAAGATTTAAATTTATTTTTCTTATTTTCATTTTATTTATTTAATTTTCTAGTTCATCAGTTTCACCATTTCATCCAACAAAGTAATTTAATTCAAAATATTTAAAAAAATTCAACAATATTGGTATATTTTATTATGATAAATATAATTAGAAGTTAATTTTGACATCAATTATCATCATAAATGATGTGGAAAGTGATTTTTGTTTAACTTTTGACATCAGATACTATAATAAATCATGTTAAAAGAAGTTTTTATCACTGATTTATATAAACTAGTGTTAAAAATAAAGATCACACCATTATAGGGATATACATTGGATAAAAAGCAACATTATATCTTAAATATAATCAACATTAAAATATATTTTTATCTCATTGATTGGTCTTGAAACTATACAAGTAGATTTGAAAATTCATTTAATGGGAAATGAATGTATTAAGAAATAAATTTTAGTTTTTTAGGATAAAAGTTTTAGATATAAATATTTTCATTATAAAAATTATGAATATCATGGAAAAAAGGTTTGGTGACTTATGTAATCACTTTTATAACACTGAAAATGAAAAAAAAGTGAAGTTGAAATTTTAGAAAACAATATGTATAGATTGATTTGCGGAAGATAAAATTAAGATAAGATATTGAGGATGGATAAAATAAATAAAAAAATAGACTTGGTTATTATAATATTTTACCCAAAATGTACAAGAATTTATTTTTTAACAGTTCTAATTGAATTTCATCAACTGTTATATGTTTTAGATGTAAAATAAACGTCATTATAAAAATATTTATTCCTTGAGATTTCCAAAATCCCTAAGTCAAACCAAGGATTTTATCTCTAAATCATTATCCTTTATATTACCACTAAATAAATTTTAAAATTCAATATGGGTTCTTAAAAATTATTATAGCATTCTCATTGGATGCAAATTTTTACGGGTACAAAAACATTCTTAAATTTTTTTGTGGAAAATATGTTTTTGAAGCTTAAAAAAATGATATATGGTGAATTAATTATGGATGATTGGTGAAAATTACTGATTATAACTTAAAATTATAATATTTTAATAAATTTTATTATGGTAATGATACTTTTGGTGAAAATTACAAAGGAAAATTAAAAGGTTTTGGAGATTTTGGAATGTAAAATTCACCATTATTTTAAAAGTGATATATGTTAATGGTTTAAATCATAATTTAATTAGAATTTATCAACTATGTGATGATGAAATATTTGATAAATTTTAAAATTATAAGTGTATTATTTTTAATAATGAATCTACTATATTTTTTTCAAGTAAAGAAGATAACATTTATTCAATTTTTTTTAAATTTATTAAAAAATGTTAAAAGTTAAATTATATAAAATATAAGGAAATTTGGTTTCATAAAATATTATTTCATATTAATTATAGGTTTTTTAACAATTTTTATAAAAACCAAACTGTTTTGTAGTTAGTTGAACTAAAGGATGATAGAAACTATGTTTGTGACTCATATATGAAAGTTAAAGAGATTAAAAGCTCTTTAAAACCTATGAATGAAGAAATCACTCTAAATCCCCAAAAACAATTTCATTTTCGTTTATTCGTAATATTTAAACTTACTAGTCTAGTTTCAAAGAAGTATGTTTTATTCATTATATAGTATTTTACATGATTGACATGTGTTTATTTTATTAAACCTAAATATGAAACTTTAACTAAATTTATAGCTTATTGCAAATTATTTGAAAATGAGAAATGATATCTAACTATATAAATTTTAAGTGTTATAGGTGTATAATTATTACATCATTAATTGCAATATATTTTTAAATAAAATTTCTATTTTCATAATTTATAGTCTCCTAAAACACCACAAATAAATGTGTTATGGTGAGGAAAAATAAAACATGATAAAACCCCAGACTCATACACCTAGATCAAGTGCTAAAATATGATCATTACACATTGTATTTGATACCAATTGATGTGACACAATTTTAACTATTTATAATTAAAAAAATAGAAAAACTTGAGTCACTTACACACCCAATACCTTTTAGGTTTATCTTTCTAGAGGATTTGGAAAACCCCCTTTCATAATAAATCCCATGTATTTCTCTGAAAATGGGAATTTCCCCTATTATAAGAAGATTTTATTATTCCATAATAAGACTTCAAAATCTCTACAAAATTATCCACACATGATACCCTTATGTTAATACCCTACTTGAACCCTTTCTTCATAACCTAGTGAAACTGAAACATAATAAAGTGTGAGATAAGATGCTCAGTAAGGGTAAAAATGGAGATATTGGTTGATGATCATATGAAAGTATAAGACTAGAATAAGGTTATTGTTAATATGAATTCTTAACATTATAATTTTCTTTTCCATAGAATTTAAAATAAAAAATAAATTCTTAAAATAATTTTTTACTAACATTATATATCCCAAGTGTTTTAGTATGTTTTTGTAGAAAGCATCTTTTATACTGAGAATAAAAGTGATTTTAAAGTTAAATAGATATAAAATTATAATTATTCAATCCAATCCATTAGAATAATAGTATATCCGGTACATTGGACCAACAACTATTCTGACCAATGGGTAGACTAGTGTTCTTTCTATTAGATTGACCAAAGTGATAACCATTAGACTAAAAATAGTTGTAATTCATCGGATTAATATTTATTCAGTTTATCAGATTGGAATATATAGTATATTCCATAATACTGTCCAAAGATTACAATTGGAGTAATAATTTTTTTTTTCAATTGAACATAATTCCTTATATATCATTATGATGGTGCTAACAAAAATGACATATGACAATGAAGTATAGTTAATGATTATCGATCAAGGACAAGATCTAGATCATTATGATCCGTCAAGGTGAAAGAAGTCCAAGGATGTTGTAAAAAACTCAGAAACATGACCATTGGATATTTTCCTATAAATAGGAGGTCATTTAAAGATCTTATAGATTATTTATTAAAACTTAATAATTCTAAGATTTTTCTCTATCTAAGAATTTCATCAAAAATAATTCTAATTTTAAAGAAATTTTTTAGTTATAAAAAATCTATGTGAGGATTTTAAATTCATTAGAATTATTTTCTTTATTATTTGGTGTGTCTAATCATGAGATTGATCGAGGGATTCTAGGTATAGGAATATAGGTAAATCTAATCCATCGGATAGAAGGATTTTAAGGCAAGGAAGATAGAGTTTAAACTAATATGTCAGATCAAGGGCTTCTAGGGTTTTATATGATAGAGCTATTCCAATCATCATATCGATGGATTTCTTATTTTCAGAAAGAATGACATTTATAATGGGTATTGAAACTGTGGTTATATTAAATCAGGTTTTTTGGTTTTTTTACCTCATAAGGTTAATGAGTATAATTATCTTTTATAAATCATTTAAGTTATTATTAATATAATAATATTTTTTTTATTGGTACAAATTTATATTTAGTTGTTCACTTATATTAGAAGGTTTTTTACCTATATTTCTAATAATTTTTTTATCGGACTGTCTGTAAAACCAATACGTGTCTAATATATCAGACATATTTTGGATCCTATTTAAATACTCTAATCATCATAAAAATTCGGAATCTGGTATTTTTTCTAAATATTTGTTTTTTCTTAGATTAAAATATTAAACTATAATACACCTCCCCCCTTGTAGAGAACATAAGCTCTTATGATCCAATAATTGGTATCAGAGAAGGTTCTAATGTTATACTTGCTAAACTTTTACATTTTTCATACACTACATGTCTATTACGTTTTTTTAAAACCACTTGTTTATAAACTATATTACATTAACACTTTTTGAAGAATGTAGTTTCTATATTTTACAATACGTCAGGTTTAAACATTAGAACACTTGAAAATATGAATACAAGTATACCAATTAATTTTTATGGGAATGATTATGAATACTAGAGATATGAAATGAACTATTTTTCTATCAATAATGGTGTGGATAGATTTTTCATGTAACTGGATATTATAAAATTCAAGATAATTAAATTACTACTTTTAGGAATAAAGAAAATAAAGAATATCAATTGAATTACAGAGTAAGGAACACTCTTTTTTTCTATGACAAGAAGTATCTATAGACAAATTTCTTCATGTGAAGAAGATAATAGTATATAGAATAATTTAGGGGTTACTCACTTTTTAACTTTGAAAGTTATTGAAACTAGAAGATCTTTATTAAGAGAATATTATCAATATTTTTATTTTATACATAGAGAATCAGTTTCCAAGATGAGTTAAATATTCATGAACATTGCTACTAGTTTAAATTCTCTTTTTTAGATATATTTATTTGATGTAATCTTAGTTTAATATCTTATTGATTTTTTTTCTAATGAATGGGAATCTAGGAGAATAATTTTAGATAACAGGAGGAGGATTAAAAATATAATCTTGATGAACTTTTAGGAACCCTTATTAAATAAAAATTTACACTAAAATTGGATAAAAAAATGATGAAAAATAAAATAGAAGAGTTTGTTTTTCAACTACATATGTTTCTGCTATTAAATCTCAATTTGTTGAAAATGTTATGAAATATTCTAAGGAGAATAATTTATTTATTAAACCAGATACAAGTTCATTGAAACAGATAGGAAATTTGTTGGTTAATCATTCAAGAACAATGAAAAGGATTTTTTTCTTCAATTACTTTTAGTACATATATAAGACGAGTGATAAAGAAAAAAGTGATAAGAAATACTCTAGAGAAGTAATTTATTATGATTTTAAGAAAGTATGACAATAAAGGTTGGATTTCCCTAAGATAAAAATAAAGGACAAGAAAAAAAAGAAATTATGATAGCAATGAGAAGAAGTATTATAATCATAAGATAAATAAAATTTTAAAAGATTCAAATACTTGTAGTGAAGTTGATGATACATATCTTCTGGTTATTATTTAGAAAATGAAATTTCCAAAAAAAAAATGGGTTTATATGTAGAAAACCCAAAGGTGAAAAATGTCTTATGGATAAGGTAACTACAACTAAATATCTTAAAAACCTTACCTTAAATTCTAACTACCCCGATAGAAATGATGAGAATAATTATATTTCTTTCAATAAAGAATAAAACTTTACCAATTTTCAAAGAAGTATTTAGTTTTTGAAAACTTTTTTACAATGAAAACTGTAAGATTTCTAAAAACATGATATTTCCCAAGAAAAACATGAAAAGTCAAACACAATGATTTATACATTAACTATAGAGATATCAAATCTTTCTAGAGATCTTGATAAATATAATTTTAAAAATTATATTCTTTCTAACGATATTGAGAAATTTATTTTTTATAAAACTAGTTTACAAAGTGATTTTGAAAAACTTAGTTTAAATACAATGTCTACTAAAGATAAAAAACATAATTGTAAAACTAAAATATGAAATTTATAGTTTGAATAAACTTTTATATAAGTTTACCTCTAAGAAGGAAAACTTTAATAAAATATATAATTATATTATAACTTATACAAATATTTATGGAATATGTTTTACTAATAAAAACCTTTTTTAAGTAATAACTATTTTTTTCTAAAGAGTGATCTATTTTTAACTAAATTTAAATGTGGTAGACACTATAAGAAAAATATTTCTTTAATAAAATTAATTCTTTAATATTTTAAAAATCTTATTTATCAAATTTTTTTTACATTTTCCCAAAATAATATAGTTGAATAAATGTGGATACCTAAAATTTTACTTCATTATAATACCTAACCCAAGAATTTTTGCATTCTGAAGCATTAATGTTTTTATTTTCAGGAATATAAATAAATTACCAACATCAAGAATATTCGGTACATGGATATTTTTGGTTATAGACATGTGACTGAAAAAAATATTCCTTTAATAATATCATAAAGATAAAAGGTGTAAATATAACTTTATAAGATAATTCTGTAGGATAAATTATCAGTGTAGGTAACATTTTTCTTCTTTCAAAATATTTAATTTAATTTTTTTATTTTATGTAGGAATTAAGTATAAACTTATTAGAAAAATTTAATTATGTGATAATTGTTTTCTTGTGAACATTAAGAATAATAAATTAACTATTCATTGTTCTAATGATTAATTTATTCTTTTTTCCAATTGACATGAGAATGTTTACACTTTGAACATATAAGACCTTAAGATCCAATATCTACATTTTCTTTGTGAAATGGAAGACCAATATTGGTTATGTCATAGAATATTAGAATACTATAATCATATAACATTAGTTATGTTTTCTTATAAGGGATTAGTTAAGGATCTATCGGAACTTAGGGTTGATACGTCTAAATTATGTTATACTTGTCAATATGGTAAGAAAAATAAGTCATGTTTTTACTCAATTAAAAACGTCTCTAATTATAATGATTTATAGTTAGTGCAAATAGACTTATTTTGTTCTAAAAAAATATAACTAATGGTGTAAAATACAATTTATATGTTCTAGATAATGATTACACCATATATACTTGTGTATATTTTCTAGAAAGAATTTTTGAAGCCTTTAGTTTTTTGAAAACATTTGAAGCCAGAGTTGAAAATGAGTAAAAACTATTCTTGATAACTATTCATAGCGATCATGGTGGACAATTTGTAAATTCATTTTTTAAAACTTTTTGTTGTAAAAATGTATTATAAATAACTTTTCATCACCTAGAACCGCATCGTAAAATAGTATAGTTGAAAGAAGAAATAGAGTTCTTCAAAATATTAATAGAATCATTATGAGTGAATACTCATTTGCTAATTTTTTAGGATAAAGTAGCTAGTAAAACCATTTATATTATAAATCATGTTTTAATAATTTCTTTTATTGATATAACACCTTATGAGTTTTTGACTAGATGGAAACCAAAACGTTCTTACTTCAATGTTTTTGGATGCAAAGTATTCATCTTGAATACTAAAGATAACTTACACAAATTAACTCAAAAAAACTGATGAAGGAATATTTTTAGGTTATTATACAATTAGTAAGCCATATATGAATTTTTAATCAAAACACTAAAACTATTGAGGAAATAGTAAATGTGATATTTGATGAAACTGATCCTTTTTTTCAAAAAAAAGTCAACCTAAAACCATAGATGTTATTTCTAAAACTAATTTTAAACCAATGTTGAAAATATCTTATCATAAGATAAAAACTAAAGTATATATTTTTGAATTTATACCACACCAATATTTTTAACCTATTATTTAAGAATAGAGTTTTTAAAACCCAAGCATTCAGTTTTTTCTTTGAAATAATCTAGTGATAATATCATTTGTGATGTTGATCAACTGGTTACAAGTAGATGTTCATTGATATATGAAATTAAAAATCTATAATTATCATCTTAATAGAAACCTAAGAATCCTAATTACACTTTAGGTGATGTGGATTGGGTAAAATATGTGAAAGATGGACTTAATGAGTTTAAAAGGAACAAAGTTTAAACTTTGGTTAAATGACTAAAAATTACTTCTATAATTGGTGTTAAATGGGTCTTTCAGAAAAAATGTGTTGAAAATGGTATAATAGTTATAAATAAACTATAATTCTTTCTAAGGGTTATAGTTTAAAAATGAGAATATACTATGAAGAAACTTATAATATGGTAGAAATACTTTAATCAATTAAAATAATTCTATCATATGTAGCATTATTAAATTTCAAAATATTTTAAATTGATTTGAAGTGTTCATTCATTATTGGATATGTTCATGGGAAATTTTATGTAGAAAAACCCCATGATTTTGAAAATAAAAAACTTCATGAACATGTTTATAAACATACTACATCACTTTACGGACTTAAAAAACCCCCTGGAAACTCTTATGGTTGGTGAAATGTATTTTTTTACAAAAGCATTTATTAGGGGAGCTTCAAATCCAACTTTTTTTATAAAAGAAGTTAATAAAAATTTTGTTATAATATAAATCTATGTTTATGAAAATATATTTGGATCAACTAAAAATTATTTTATTGATTCCCTTGTGGATATTATGAAATATTTTTTTAAAATTAATATGATTGGTGAGTTAACATACTTTATAGGTTTTCAAATTTCAAAAAAAAATGAGACATAAATTTTATATCTCAGCATAAGTATACAAAATATCGTCTTAATAAATTCAGGTATGATAACACTAAAAGTATTAGTACACTTATCCAAACCTCAAATACATCATATATTAATGAATATAAAAAACCATTTGATCATAATATATTTAGAGGAATGATTGGAATTTTACTTTAATTCTTATCTAGTCATCCAGATTTAATGTTTTATATATTCTTATGTTCCAAATATCAACTAAAACATAAAAGAGTCCCACCTAAAAGCTGTCAAATGAATTTTTCATTACCTTAAGGGAACTATAAATTTAGGCTTATTTCAATCTTCTAGAAGTAATTTTGAGTTAAATGGATTTTCAGTTGCTTAATTTGGTGGATATAGAATGGATAGGATAAGTACTTCTAAAACATTTCATTTTTAAGAGAAGATTTATATTCTTGTTCTTGTAAGAAAAAACTCTTAGTAACACTTTCCACTATTGAAACTGAATATGTATAATCGAGGAGTTTTTGTGATCAATTGTTGTAGATGCAGCACACAATCATATATTATGGAAATACATTTACTAAAACATAAATATTATGTGAAAATAAAAGTGCTTTTGCATTAAGTAAAAACTCATCACATCACTCACAACATAAGTACATAGATATAAGACACAATTTCCTTCCAGATCATTTTACAATCCATTGTAATGCAAGAACAACTTGCTAATATTTTTACTAAACCCCTTAGTTCTGATACATTTTAATATATTAAATATAATGTAGGAATTATTAATACCAAATTATCATTCATATATACTTCATGTTTACTAATTTCCCTACATTAATGAACTTCTTCTCAAAGGGGTAGTATATATGTTTTAGTTTTATAAACCTTTACTTTTTTAAAAAAAAATTCTAAAAACTTTTATCTTTTCTAATCATATAGTTTTTTGAAATAAAAATATTTAAAAATGTTTTTCAAAGTAAATTTATTTAAAAACATTTTCCAAAATCAAAATCTCTTCCTAAAAAAATCTGATCTATATTTCATTAAAAAATGTATCGGAATCAGTTTCTTTTACCAAAAACAAGAAGAACAAGTTATCCATACTGAGAAAACATTTCTAATATGAAAGGTATTATTCTTCACCTTTATTTATTTTACTTATAAATTACTTAGTTGTTTTCATATTCTTTTAGTGTTGTAAGATTTATTTTTTTAAAAACATAAATTTTCCTCTAATCAGATATTTGTTTACTTCAATTAAAAAAAAATGAAAACATTAAGAGTTCAAAATTATTTGTAGATATTTTTTGGATTAAATCTCAATCATCATGTCAAAAAAGGGTATTCAATATGACCTATTGGTTTTTTAATCTAACAGTCATTCTTATGACTATATATAAGGATGAGGCATCTATGTCCCACATCAAACTCTTGGTTTCTACTATCAAATATTATCAGTCGGTATATTTCTCAGTCTGATTACTTTTCCATTCATCTTATCAGAAACTTCATTCTAGGATGTGACAATATTTTTAATATGATGGTCTCTATTTAAGACTTTTCAAAAAGAAAAGTTGTTGGAGAAACACTCATCAAAATGACTAGGTATGAATAGTATGACTCTCTTTTAAAAATAATTATTAATTTTCAAGGATGGGAGAGAATATGTGTTCAAAAAGAGGACATTGACAAACACTGCCCTCAAATTATAGGAGATTTTTATTCCTAAAATGAATTTAATATGGAATAAGATTCATATTTAATTTTTTTTATAATTTTTTTTTAATTTTCAAGTTAACATATCAATAAGTCATAGAGTTAGTGGAAATACCCTTAGATGGTGAAGCATATTTACCTTCTCACATGCTTCCAGAAAATCTTGGGAGTTTTTATAAGAAAAAATTAGAATATTCATTTTTATCGCATTTTGAGAGAAGTATGAAAAGTTTCACATGTCACTCCTGATAACAGAGTTATAGCCTTATAAATGAAAGGATACTTAATACTAGGTAAGGGTGATAAGGATACCCTTAAATACCTCAATATATTTATGTTATATTTTATTAACAACATGATGCATATAATTTTGGTTAAATTTGTGTTCCTAGCAATTTAATTTATTAAGAATGAATTTAATATGTAGAAAATTATGATGATCCCTTACTTCATCAATAAAATTTAAGTGAATTTTATGGATATTTTCAAAATCAAAAAACAATTGTATGCTTTGAGAGAAAAATTTTCTCTCTTTGTAGAAGAAACTATGGAAATGATGAAATTGATATTTGATTCAATGTTAATGAAATTTGTGGAAAATACGTAAACATTCACATATAATGCTGAAACTGTTAAAGAGAATGAAGTTGTAAAAGAAAAAATAAAGATTGAATCCTCACCAAAAAAAATAAAATAATACAATCAATGTCGATTAATGATTTCAAGAAGCTCATGGCGTAAATGGCATAGAAGAAACTGACGGACACAATTTTTCGGACTTGATAAGGATGATTCCTTGGATCTGGAGATTAAAATAGATTATTAGTTGAAAGAAAATGTAAAGAATAAGAAATATAAAAAAATATTGGTTGAGGCATAATTTATGAAATGTTTTTTGAAAGGAGTTGAAATAGCATTATAAGATCCAATATCAGTATCTCGTATTTTAATTGTACAACAAGTTCTAGCATTTAGAACTATTCATCACAAATAATAGACACTTCCTAATGTTAGTTTATAGTTTATAGACACTTCTATAGTTTCATCAGTTTCACCAATGGTTGGTGACAATTGAAAAGAAAAATAAATTGTTTAAGAAGTACCAGTTGAGAAGGCATCTGAAGTTTCAGAACCGATATATATTAAGAAATCAATTGATAAAAAGATACCAAAATAAATTAACAAATTTTGTTAAAGAGTAATTATCACTTTAAGGAAGTTGGAGCAAGAACTTAAAGAAGAATATTATGAGTAAGAAGTATAAGTATAAGAATAAATATAAATATAAGTAGTAACAAAGGATGATTATATCTCATCAGATTCATCTTCAACTTCAACTTTGTTACCATCCCAATCTGAAAAATCATGTTTGAGATGTTTTAAAGGAAGTTAAATCATCATCAAAAGGAGAAGAAGAATCATATCATTCACATAAAAAAATATTTAAACAATTCTAAGTCAGATAAAGATGTTGATATTGTAAATGTTTTGGAGTAATGAAATTTTGAAGAATAAGAGAAGTCAGATATTGGACCTTCCCGGCCTCTCATTTCAAATGCTTCATCAAAGTCTTCAAAATATTCTTCTACAAAATCATAGAAAGGTTTTGATTACATATTTCATGAATTAAAACAAATTTCTAATTCAATACCATATCTTCCTAATATAAAATCAAGATGTAATAAAATTCTAATAATTTTAAAAAAAATTTGTAATCACTAATTTTGTTAAAAGAATATATGATCTAAAAAATTAAAAAAAAATCAAAGTTAAATCAAAGGAACACAAGAGTATATTTAATCAAATGGTCAAATGGTAGAGGAAATTTAATCATTATCTCCAAGATCATGAAAATTGAATTGTTGAAATGAATAAATTTTATCTTAACTTTGCTGATTATTTTTACATGTTATCATCAGATGTATCAGATGTAGTGAAGTTTGATTAACTATTAGGAAATATGATATAAAATTTGAATAAAGGAACCAATGTTTTGAAATCCAAGGTTCAAAAGATGGAAGAAGAAATTAATAGGCATTGATCTTTTGAATATGATTTGTTCATCTTAACGAAATAAAATAAGAAGATCAATGAAAATATTGAAATTTTAGAGGAAAAAATCATAGACTATTAGTCATGGAGGATAGAATGGAAAATCTCAAACCTTCAGTAGCTGATACCAATAAGGATCATGAGTATTTGAAGAAGATCAAGTCTATAGTCAAGAATTTATATAAGAATGAATGAAAATTTTTTATCTGAACTCTTGTTTTAATTTTAACTTTTGAATAAATTTTAGTTTTAATGACTTTCTTATCGAAATATTTTTGTTTGAAAGTTTTCCAATTTTTTGGATGAATTTCCATTCCTTTATATCTTAGATGAATAGTTAATTCAAACATAATTTTTTTAATGTTATTTGTTTCTAACTTTTCATGAGATCATAATTATATCCATATACCTTTTTTGTAAATAAAAAATGGGGATAATTTTGGGAGAATTTTTTTAGTAGGGATATTTTTATCTAGATGAAGGAATCTATCTATGGTAGAAATAGTTTTTGAGGGAAACTATAACAGGATGTAATTTATTAAGGGGACAATTTGAAGTATTAATACTTTATATTAGATCAAAAATTATGAATAAAATTATTCTATTATCTCAGGGGGAGTTTAAATATAATAATGGAATAAATTTAATATGAAGTATATCATTGAAGTTCTTAAAAAAAGGGTTGTAGGAATTTCCAAGTTAATATTGTTCATTTTATGTATTGTATTTTTTTCTGACCAAAAGGGGGATATTCTTTAGTTGAAAGTTATTCTCTCTAATTTTACTTTCCATAGTTTTTGAAATCAAAAATACTTTCTTAAAACTATATTTCACTAATTTTATATATCCCTATTGATTTAGTATGTTTTTTGTAAAAAACCTATTTTTTAATGAACATAAAATTAATTCTAATGTAAAACAAATATAAAATTTTTATTATTAAATTTGATCCATTTGATTGACAGTGTATTTGGTATATAAAACCAATTATTGTTCTGAGCTGTGGTTAGACTATTATTCTATCTATCAGATTAGACTAAGTAATATTCATTGGACTGATCCCAGTTTTGATCCATCATATTAATATTTTTTCTATTTATTGGGTAGAAAAATAATAGTATAGTCTATCAGAATATCCAAAATTTGAAATCAGAGTAATTAGAATTATTTCAATCAAACAGAATTCTTTGCATAGCAATATGATGGTGCTACCAAAAATGACATTATATAATGAATTATAATTCATTCTTAGCTATAAAAATAAATATAATGGTTATTATGAGCTATCAAATTGAATGTTATATGAGGTTATTGCAACCAACTCTGAAATATGATTATTGAATACTTGAATATAAAAAGGAGTTTATTTAAATATATGAGAGGTAATGCATTTTCAAATAAACATGTATAATATTTTTATCTACATATAAAACTCATTCTAAATATTTTTAATTTATTAGAGTGTAGTAGTTCTAAAGAATCCATCTTTATACCGTAAATTACTTATAACGTTTTTCTTTCTTATTTTGTGTGTCTGATCATGGTATTGATAGATGGATTTTGTGGATATGAATATAGGTGAATATGATACATCAGATAGATGGATTATGAGGATAAGAAGACATAACTGTCACTAATCTGTTAGATAGAGGGATTTCATTATTTTGGAAGACCGAGATACTCTAATAATCATATCGAGGGATTTCTTGGTGTGGAAAGATGGACCTTTACAATTGGTATTTAAACAATGGATATCTTACGTTAGGTTTTTTGACTTCCTTAACACATAATTTTAATGAGTATAATTACCTTTTATAAATCTTGTAAGTCATCCTTACTATTATAAATTTTTTTTACTTATTTCTACAAGTTTATATCCTACTATGAATTTATTTTAGATAGTAGTTTTTACCTATATTTCTAGTGATTGTTTGTAATCAAACAATCTATAAGACTAATAAAAACTCTTATATATTGGAAATTTTTTGGATATGATTTAATCACTCTGATCCTAAGATGACTTCTATGTCTGAGCTTTTTTAAATTTTAGACAACAATTCAGCCACTCTTATAGAAATACTAAACTCTTATTATCTAACAGGTTTGATATCATGACTATAAGTTACAAATTTTATTCCCAATATATAATATATCATAAAACATTAGTCATTGAATAATGATTTTTCATTTCAAAATACATGAGTCATAAGAGTGATGAATCATCATTAATCAATCATGAATCATAAGAGTATATCATAAACATTAGAACATATCATAAGAATTTTATGGTCTAAAAATATGAAGATAAAATAATTTTATTAGTCAAGACTCACTTCCAATACTACTATAGTGGATTGGGTTCACTCCTCATTCCATCATTACCTTAGTCGAGGTTTACTCCCAATAATATCTTGGTGGAAAAATTCCCTTACTAAATTAGGTTCACTCTCCATTATAGTCCATATTACCTCATGAGATAACAATCATCTCCCTAGGCATTGGAATTATTTAATGGACCCCCCCCCCAATCAAATAATTATAACCATACATATGTGTGACATAAGATCATAAAAACATCCATCATTAAATTATAGAAAACCCCAACAAAAATGAATGGGTTTCATAAATATTATATCATCACATAATAATAATCCATCCATAAAAATAAAATTGATGGCATAAATAGATCATATCCCTATTTAAGCAAGTGAAATATAAAAGAATATTCCCAAATATGAATAAAAACCTCTAAAAGTATATTTGATCATTCATTTGAAAAAAGAGGGAAATATTATTCTCCATCGGTTTCTTTAAAACTAAAAATTTAAATAATATTTATAAAAATATTTTATTTGAAAATAACCATTGAACTTATAAATGAATATTTAATTTAAATAAAATTCATAATTATGGGAAAATATGCTCATGTGGTAAATTTTAAAACAAATATTCCTTTCAAGCATTTTTTTAAAAATTCCAAAGGTGCCTTATTTAGAAAATTACTAGAAGATGCCTTTCAAAACATAAAAAATATTTAAAAATATGGTATAAAAATAATATAAATTATCATTTTATCATATAAATTAATATTTTCTAAAATTTTAAAGAACATAGATATGGAAGAATAATTCATTGACCAAAGAGGAAATAAGTTGAACCTTTTAGAAAACCATTTCCTCCATCAGTTTATATAACAAAGTTAGTAGAATGAAATGAAAATATGGAAACCACGTAAACTTACATAGGAGAATAATATTTTTGGGTTTTAAATGATATGTACCATATAATTTCCCTTTATGTAAATTTTACCTAAAAAATTCTGAAAGGAAATGATATTGTAACATAAATATTTTACTAATTTGATAACTTTTTAATCAAAAGATCACTGAAGGAGAGAATATCAAAATTATATTCAAAAAACCTGTCTTTTAATAAATTTAAGATAAAATAAATCCATATAGTATTATATAAACCACATAAAATAAAATATGGGGTTAACATGGCATGAGTTTCTATAAAAATAAACTGAGATAAAAAATCCCATACTACGAGTTCTTTCTAACTTTGTGCCTATTCAAACCATATGTATAATAAATATATATTTACTATAATTGAATTAAAAACCCATATTCATATATATATTACTATATATCATTCCCTTATAATTTCCAATTATTATTTTATTAACAACCCATCATTGAAATCACTATTCTGGTGAAAAATGGTCTGTTTTCCATATATGTTTCAATTCGACAGTTTTGGCCCTTGAATCTTCATCATTATTTCATCATCTATAAATTCATTATCATATAATAATTGTTGTTATTATTCATTTTATAATATTTTATAATCATACATATAAGGTGGTGATGAAAAATTAATTACATCATTTTGTGGAGATGGTAGTTCATACAAATGCTTGAGTGGTGTTTCCATATTTTGATAGATGGGAATAAAGTAAGGTAAATAATAATTAGACTTTAAATAATCATAATTACATCATAAATATCAAATATATTCATTAAATCTATCCTTTTTCCATAAAATTATAGATTAAATGAAAAGGAAGTTTCACCGCTTTGTGTAGGTGGTAGTCCATATATAAGAACGAATGACGTTATCATTTTCCAACAGATGGGAATATAAGAATTTAGATAAAAAATTATAATTATAAAATAATATTTATGTTATAAATATATATTATAAACAAAAAATCATCATAATTCTGGTGTTTTTTAATAAAATACATCACTTCATGGAGATAGTAGTATGTACGTATACACGAGCAATGCTTTCATTTCCCATTATGATGGAAATTAAATGAAAATGGTTATGAAATAAATATAATAACATATAATTATCTGTAAGATATTGATTTGATTATATAAACAAGGTTATATAATATTTATATAAGTTTTAAGAAGAACTACACATGGAATCACACAGTTAAGAGTTATACCTCTACTTTGGAAAACCTCATTTGGATTACAACTTAAGCTTTCAAGGGTTGGTATTATAGTGATAAAACGTCTTATAGGACATTAGGAGGGAATAAAGGAATATTTTTGTGTAGTTATAGTTCAAAATAAATTTCCAAAAAGTTGTGACTAATTTAGGATAGGAGGGGGCGTTTATAAGTGAGGTGGGTGGAAAACATGTAATTACTTGAAGAAATTATATATAATATTTTGATACCTCATTTTAAAAATCTCAAAAGTTCCATAGATTAAAATATAAGGATTATAAACTCAAAATATAATAAAAAATTTATAAGTTTAGGTTCCATTTTGAAAATTATCATTTGGCTCAACCCCCTCATTAACGCTTATTAACCTTAAATGAACTAGCAAATTTTTCACTCTTTAAGAGTCATAAAGGAAATTTTAAAAAGAAATTGGAAAATAAATAATAAATTCATGATATTATCAAAAAAGTACAACAAATTTATTCAATATAGTACTATTATAAATTTATTTTTATTTGTTAAATAATTTTAAAACATTAAATACCATTCAAATTCACTTTTTCTATTCTTCGGATATATTGGTATTAAAAGTATAATGATAACAATTTAATTCAAATATAATAACATTAATAAACACTTAAACATTATAATTATACAATAAATTTATGGTACATCATAATTCATCACAAAATTATTACTTTTTATGTTTCTAAAGTCATTTACTTGATTTTTTACTGCTTATACAAGCATTATGTCAACATTATGTAAGTGTTCAATGAACTTATACTATATCTGAAAATTATAATATTTACTATCATAAAAAATTATTCAAATTTAAAATTACCATTTATAATTGTTTATATGATATTTTTATATATATTAAAACATATTAGATATGATAAAATAAATGTAGTGACTTTTTATAAATTTTCCTTAACCTAAAATAATATAAAGGTCATAATCAAAGTCAAGTGGTACAGAAATACCATACTTTTAATTTGGTATATGGATAGTATTATTTAACACATAAAATGAAATATATTCTTGTTTTGGATTTACTTTGATACCTTATCAGATAGTTTTATTTTTAAATAACATGTTTTACCAATTACTATGGTGACAAACATTTACTATTTTTACTATTCATTATGACTAAAAATGAATTTGAAATATTAAAAAAAAACCTCATGTTATCAAATATTATTCCCACCTTTTAAAATATAATTTCTCATATTGGAAAAACTTAATTATAATATTTATGTACAAAATGTTATAATATCTATTTTTGAAAAAAATGTATTTTTGAATAAAATAATGGTTTTAATATCATTCCTTGCATAATAAACATAATTAAATGAATGTCATTTCATTTAATTAGATATATAATATACTTATTTCATTAAAACCATTTGTTTTTAGTGATTAATTTAATATATTAAGGTAAAATAAACATTTCACATATAAAAACAGTTTTATGTAAAATATCTCATTTACCATCAAAATATTTTTTATTCTTTTTTGACCAACTAATAATCAATATATCATTGATTATTAGTTTTATTAATGAAAAATATTATACATATATTTTTTAATTTGGTTATTCTTATTCATACCCATAAAACCAATTTCTATAACATAATGGTTATATTTAACTAATAATATTTCTATAGTATGTCATGGTTCGTTTAAACTTGGTGTTGTGTGTATCACCAGTTATCAAACACATCCAAAAAAATAAATAAAAAAATATTATAAAATATTGGTAGGTTAAATTTTCCCCCCTTAAGAATATTGTTCCATATTAATTTTTATCTCGTTTTTTATGAAAAAGGGTTTAAAAATTTTTCAAAATCAATTCCAAAGAGTGGCATGTAGATATACTTAAGTGTAATAAAATAGATTTAAATCCATATAAATCACATTTACTAATGAAAAGGAACTAAATGTATATTATAATAAAATAAATTTATCATTTCCTAAATATTTATTAAACCATGTATGTATTTTGAATTCATAATTTTTAATAGGTTTAAAAATAATAACTTTATAGCTAAGTGATATATTCTATATAAGACTAAATAGGTTTATCTTCATCTTTCTTGATTTTGAGGAATTATTTCACCATTTAGATAAAGAATGTGAGAGAATATACATACTTTATTTATTTCTATAATCTCATCCTTTAGTTTTGCTTCAAGAATTTTTCTTATTCTGATTAATGATAAATAACCATAATGAATTTTTCATGCCCAACGCACTAAAATTAACTTTTAATGGATCATAAGACCAAAAAACAAAAATTTATTTCCACTTTATATAGATATTCATCAAAAAAAGGTTTACACAATTTAAGATAATAATTAATATTAATAAACCTTCATATGAATAAATAATACACGATTCTTCAAAACCTCAATAATAACACTAATAGTTCAACCTAATTCACTCCATAAATAACTAACCATGAAAATTTTCAAAATATGTTTGAAAATTTTAAAAACCTAAATATCAAAAATATTTTATCGTATAATTTTTTAAGATAATGTTAACAATTATCCTAAAAAACATTAATCACTCAAAAATTCACATTTCAAAAAATATTTATACCTTAATCGTATATTCTCCAAAATAAACTAATCATTTCCTTAAATAAACTGAATCGCTATAAAGCTACAATAAAACCATATTTTCTTCTAAAATATTAGTAAATATTTAATACTCTATTAAATTCGCATACTTTCCTTAATTTTCTATACACCTTTTTTGTTCTAAAGTATGTTTTGTTTAATTTTTCATCAATATATGAATATGTTTTTTAGATAAGGTTACATAAGAATCTTGGATAAGTTTATAAAGTACTGAATCTTTTATTAAAATATGGAAAGTCTTGTTTCCTTCTTCTCCTTTGAGTTTTTTATTTGATTCATGTTTGTTAAATGATTATGGCTTTGAAAATATTAAAATTGGTTTCATTTCCCTTTCTGGAAAAAATAATTTATACCATACTATAGTTGAGGTGGTTTCACCATAGTGGTGTTGTGGAATTGAGGAAAGGGTTTCACCATGGTGATTACAATTTTTAGAGGTTACACCATAGCCTTCACTATTTAGGGTTGTCCATGGAGGTTGTATCATAGTAACTTAGACCTCATTGTATATCATTATCTACATCAAAAATAGACAATGATACCAGCCGTTGGTCTTTAAGATTTACATATTTTAATTATTATGATGGTATTCATTTGAAGAATCAATTTTGAATTTTATGATGGTATATTAACATGGGATTTTTCATGTGGATTGGATCTCTAACGAGTATATATTTATACACATTATTATGTTCAATTGAAGAACTGTATTTAGAAAATTATGAAGGGATGCATAAATGACTCTATGTCAAATTACTTCACCTCACACCATAGTAGTTCATGACATAGTGTAGTTCAATGTCATAGTGATTTTCTCTTCACTATGGAGGTAAACTTCTGATTCACTCCTTATTCTATCAGTTTATATCTATATTTTGGTTAATCATTCTATAATCATCCATGTCACACTTCCCTTAAAACGTCGTGTTCCTTATAGGACCTTGTTGGGATCCTTTTTCCTTCATAATCATTCCAAAAATTATGTTCAATGTTGAAAACCTTGAGGTAGTAATTTCCTTACCATTTGGGTCTCTCGTATACACATGTTTTCCTTTGTATAATTCTTATGTTTTAATACATTGATGATATTTCTTTATTGTGATCACATGTGGGTCTGTGTGTTGCCCGTGAGACTTGTTGTGATGTTTGATTCCATGATTTTTTCTTATTGTTTCTTTTATCAGGATTAATTTTGATCCCTTGTGTATGTTTGTTAATTTATTCTCATGATGATTTGTTTGCCTTTGACTCTATACCATATTATAGATATTACCTTACCTTTATAGGATTAATTCTTGGTGCTCGAAAAGGTGAATTGTTCTGATATGTTTATTACTTAGAGGGGGAGTGCACGGAACTTGTGATGATGGATATCATTGACCTTAGCATGGGGTGGAGATATAATGATTCCATGAAATGTTGTGTTGAGGATGAAATTGATTCCTAGTGTTATGAAAAGTACCATGTTACTTGATGATTAATAAAATTTTGAGTAACATGCTTCATACCTAGTGTTATACTAAGTATCATGATGTACTTGGGCCTACAGAATGTCAGGTCAAACATAGTTGAAATGTCTTGATGGTGACAAGTGTAAAATTCACTAGCACCATAGTTAGTTTGGTTTACATCATATATTTCCTCATTATCCTTTTATTATGGAACCAATATAGGTAAGACCAGGGGTTTGTGGTGGCTTAGTTAGTGCATGAATGCTTGGTATGTGATTGTATGTTTGTTATTCTTGTTTACACATTTATTATTATCATGATATACACCTATTATACATCTGCACATTTGATAAGGATGCATTGTTGGTGTCATATTTATTTTTATTGCTCCCACCCTGTATGGGAATTTCAGTGCACATACAGACTTTATATATCAGAATCAGATTAATGGAAATGGTGTAACACCCAATGATTTTAAAATAAAAACATTATGTTCGATAGTGTATATGATATGCCACACCAACCTTAAATAACCATAAAATATTTTTATTTAAATATGATCATTATAACCTAGATATTGAATTGAATTTTAAGAATAGGAATAACCACATTATGAAATATATATAAATTTTAAAATCAATAAAGAAATTTATTAATTATTTTTAAATAATAATTTTATTTTTAGTAATTTTATATTATGCTTAAAAAGTTATTTCCTTTAAAACATATTTTTATTTCATTTTCTAAGAAAAATTCATATTTAATTTTTCCCAATTTTAGAAAATATTTTTGATAAAATAAAATTATTTTTTTAAATAATCATTTCATAGTTATCTTAGGGTGAGTTTTGGGATTTTCTTGAAAATATTTCTTTTCTTGTGAATAGTGAAAATACTAATTTTTAATGAAAAATATATTTTTGTTCCAACAATGTAATATATTTCATTTTTAAAAAAAAAAATTAAAAGTAAAATTATTTATATTATATTTTTACAAAACAATTTAATTTAATTTGAATCAATTGTATTGGTAAATTTGTTTTAAAAAGCCTTTTTACACTTAAAATGGATTTTTTTAAACACTATTTTTCATTGGGTTTTATGTTTTTATCTGAAATTATTTTATACAACTTATAGAGATTAAATCATGAAAAACAGATACTATATTTGTAATTAAGAGTATAATTTTTTTTTAAATAGGTGAATTTTTTTTCATTATAAATAGTAACCTTGGTAAATTTTTATCACCTCGGTAATGGTAAAACAGTAAAACACAGTTAAAACATTGGGATAAGGCTTTATAATTTCTCTAAAATATTTATTTTTCATTTTTTTTATGTGTGGATTTAATCCATTTTCATCCATGTATCGAATATATATCCACTTATACCATTTTTATTTGATTATGACCTTTATATTAATTTAAGGAAAGAATATATACAAAATGCCACTCTCCTGAATTTAATATCTATAAATTTTTACGTAAGGATTAAAAGAGGATAAGATTTGTTAAAAATGTTTATTTTAATAATGGATTAATTTTTTTATCATGGAATTTTTTTTTAATTTTTTTATTGAATAATTATCTTAAATTCTTATATAACGCTGACACAATATTTATTCAATTAATATAAATTTAAAACAAATGAATTTAAGAAAATTAAAAGTACTACAATTTGGAAGAATTTTTTTATTCATTTAACTTTTTAGATAAATATAACATAGTATCTATGTTTTAAATGTTTATATTTTATTTCTATTCCAATCATATTTCCATTAAATTCCAACTTTATGAATACTCCCGAAAATGAATTTAGTGGTATCTTTTATTAAATAATATTTTCTTAAATAATTTAAAATTAATAAAAATCTCATATTCATCTAATTTAAGGATATATAGTTGAAACTATCAATCGTGGTCTATTCATAGGTCACTTGTCTTTTTATGGTAACATTATTAACCCTTAAATAGTAAAGAAACTTGTTATCATGGAAATTGTCAAAATGGTTAAAGAGTGTTAAAACAAATAGATAATTGTAAAAACATAATCTAAACATGTCCATGTTTTATTTTATGAGTTTACTTCAAGAAATAATAATATTTTCATATAATTATATCAATTTGGATCCATTTTTTCTAGAAAATTAATTTATAATAATTTAATAATTTAATTAATTCCAAGAGTGCCCCTCCCCTCACTTATAAAAGGGAACCTCATGTCTATAATTAGAAATAATGTTTAAGCATTTTAGATTCACCAATACCTAAACTAATATAATCCTAGATTCCTTCACCACATTCTATATATTCTCTTATCTTAATGTGAATGTAGAAAGAGGCTTCTCAACAATGAGTTATAACTCTTAATCGAGAATTTTCAAAAAAAAAACATTCTTCTTATACCTCCTCTAAATCCATTGTATCCACTATAAAATAATCAATTAATTGTTTTTAATATAATTTATTGTAATTATGATTATTTTAAAACCATAATCCACCTTTTTTTCATCCTATGGGATGTGAAAACATCGCTTGAGCGTACATATGGCTTTTCCTCTCCATGTTGCATTATAATTTGTTTTTCAACACAACATTACATGGATGGTTATTATGAATGTTTTAAATTTTATATATGATATTTCGGAAATAATTATGCTTCTTTAATTTTAATATCATATCTACATTCATATCTTTTAATTCATTGTAAAAATGATAACGTTTCTCGTGTGTAGATGTGGACTATAACCTCTATGAAGCGATGTTGTTCATTTTCCATTTAATCTTTAAAATATTAGTTATAAAGATATATTTTTCTTAGAAAACATACCTCAAGGTATAATTATAGTCTTCTATGGTTTTTTTGGTTTTTTTGGTTTTTTTATAAATTAGGTGGATGCAGACATTTGTGGAGTTCTTGCATGGTTTTTGACTATGTATGTTGAAAAACATCCAAGACAAAAGAATTAATGCCTTGGAGGTGGTATATAAAATTTTGTACAAAAGATGGAACTATTTTTTTGTGTTTACCAAATTTTTGGGGTCCAAAATTTAGGGGATGGATCAATAATTGTGAAATTTTTATTACCATTAATGCCTCATAATAATATGGAAAAAGCATTAGTTTAAATAATAAGAGAGTTTTGCGAAGTTATGGGGATTCTTGAAGTCATTCTATGTCACAAAGGTTGTGTTTTATAAAGGTCTAGAACATCAAGAACGCATGATGGAAAGATAGTAATATCTGTGACTTAGATAAGTGGAGTATCAGGAATGAACGAAGGGTTTAATGTATTATCTGTGACTATGAGAAGCTTCATGAATAGTGGAATTTCCCCAGATCTTCACGAAATAGGGAGCTTCACAAACAAAACTGAAGAGATTCGAAAAAAGGTGATGATATGGATAGAATCTTCTGGAATTGGAGGAAACACCTATTAATATTCCTATACCCCCCCCCCCAATTATATCAATACATAATTTGTATTATAAGACTCTAGATTCATGAAGGTGATTTAGGGATATTGTTCTTGAGAAAAAGTTCATGAAGAAAGAACGTTTTACAAGACTATCAAAAGAAAACATAAATTTGTGAGCTTTTTTACATCTTATTAAGCCTCACAAAAGGGTTTTATCTTTAAAAATGATATTTCTTCATGAATTCTAGTTGAGGTTTGAGATATTGGTGGTATTTACAAAAGTCATTGGTTTCATAGAGTATGTATAATCTTGTAATTAATTGGGTAGCCTCGTGAAGGATTTATGAGCTTTGAGAAGGTAGTGAGTATCATGAAATTGTTCAAAATGTATTCCCCATTGAATCTATGGAAAAGTGGTATTCATAAAGTAGAATAAATTTTAACATTAATAGATAATCTACCTACATTTGATGATGCATTCATTTTTTCTAATTAAGGGACCAACATGTCCATAAACTGTGTCCTTTCTAGAAAAATGAGTAAAGGTATAATAAGAAGTAAATCATGTCTACTGGTGGTGATCCATATAAGGATCATTAAGGGAGTTACCATTGTGAAGAAGTGATCTAACCCTAAAACTTATAAAGTAAGTGATCTTGGGTATATAAGTGATCTAGCCTAGATCATATTTTGGAAGTGAGCGTTATTGGATTTGTTACATTAGCACATTTTCATTGTATGATCCTTGGACATAGCCCAATGAGGATGAACAAGGTAAAATTGTTATGTCTCATTCATGCTTTCATTTCCATTAATAAATTTCTATGGTAAAGGGATAGAATAATGTTTTTTCAATAATGAAATAAGATCTGAAGGGGAAGTTGTTTTAATATGTCATACCTTAGTTCAACCATCCTATAAAGATATTTAGCATAGATTGTATAACTATTGATATCATTTAGAAATGTTATTATGTGGGTTTTTTTCAATAGTTTTAATATAGTTTGTCAAACACAAATGGATCTCAGTATTCAATGGAAACACATTTCAATTATTGATCAATTGGATAAACAATACTTTTGATCTTTAGGAATTGAGGTATTTATAGTAGCAATGAATGTAATTTTTTCCAGTTTCGATAGTTATACTTTATTTGAAGATGAATGAATGGAATTGGTTGTCAACACCAAATTAATCAATGACTTATAGGGAGCCCTGTCAAATTAAATATATACAAAGCTGATATCATTTAATTCATCAGATTCTATGTGGGAAAACTTCCTAAATATTTATGATGTTGACTCGAAATTCAGAAAAGGAAATATATGGATTCTATGGAACAATTATGAGGATATAATAATTCACCCTTAGGGGTATGTTGATGAATTAATTGACTAATTGAATGTTGTCATGGAAGACATGCATGGTCTCAGATAAATTATTCAATATGTAAATATTGTCTTGCTCATCTTGAAGAGACTTTCACATTGTTTCAATCTGAAAGTTTCTATATTAGAAGATAAATATCCATATGATTAGAAATTGGATAGATTTCAGAGTACTCTATTTTCATATGATATGAGAAATTATGATAATGATTCTGTGGAAAAAGAGAAATCCAAATAGGTGGCATTTTAGGGCATTAAAAATATCACCATTGAAGATGGACAGTAATAAGAAGAGATCGATGAGGTGATGACATTCCTTTCCTCAAATATACAAATAGGGAAATTAAATTTCAAATGGAAACTCCCACTTACATTCTTTTTATATAGAAATGTTGGACATCTTATAGCAAGGTTCCTTAAGAAGTGTCAATAATATTACGATGATAAAGTCGAATTTCGCATGAAGAAGGCTTCAGGCTATTTGAAAGGTAAGAAAAATTTTAAAATAAATTTATTCAAAAAATAATAATCTCCTTAAAACTAAAATGATAGTTTAGAAGAAACTAAGGTTGAAGATACAGAGAACTAAAAAGATCATAGATAAAATTATATAGTGGATGTTTTTAGTATCTTCTAGAAAATAGAAGAACATTATAATGATGAAGAATAAATAAAATGAGGAGTTGATATGTTGGATGATTTATAAGCCTCTCTTGAGGAGATAGATATTTAGGGATCCAAAATGAAGATATCCAATAGAGTGGTTCATGATGCTAAACATTAAATGCAATATCAGGAAGAAGATAAGTCTAATATAAATGAAGAAATTGAAAAACTAAAGTCCTCAGTTATATATATCATAGAAAATGAAATTGAGTATGATCTCAAAATAAAATAAAAATTTATAGTTTGAATAAAAACTGAAAATATAAAATCATACGTATCGAAGAAATTGAACAAGTAGTTGTTAGCCCGTGATGAAGCATTAAAGATCATGAAACAAAACTTGAATATTTGTAAGACAAAAGGAAATAAGAACATTCAGGAAATAGAAAAGATAGAATTATAGCATATAGGTCCTGTAGAATAGAAGAAAAAATCAAATTCAAACGATAAGGATAGTTTAGGTATTAATCAGAAACATAAAGTACTAATGTTGAGAAATGTGTCGAAGAAGATTTAATGAGGTCATAAGTAGTAGATTAATGTTTCTCCAAATGTTCTAAAAATGAAAAACTGATTTTCATCTTTTTAAGATGAATTAAGTCCATTATACTTCGAGTAAGATCAATATTATTAATCCATGTGAAGTATGAAGTAAAAAACATGGATCAAAAAGAAAAGAGTTGAGAAGGAAGTGGTTGTGGAGATTTCCCTTGAAGCATTGGATCATTCTGGTGTATTGATCCTTGATTGTCGATGTACATCCCATCTGACAGGTAAAAAGGATCTTTTTAAAATCATAAAATATAACAATGAAGATGTTTTAAAATCTGTAAATGATGGAGGCCGAAAGATTATTAGCTTAGGAAAATCCAAATTTGAGGGTAAAGAAAAGATATGTCATGATGTCTTAGTTTTTGAAGGTATCAGTCAAAAATCTCTTAGTTTCACTCAACTATGTGACTCAAGGAATGATATAATATTTATTAAGAATATGTGTATCATAAAAGGGAGATATGGTAATGTTTTTTATAGGAAAAAATAAAAAAGGTGGATATCTACCTTATAATTGGAGAAGAAGATATGTGCTTTTATGTAGAGAAGAAGAAAATAGGTTGTGACATAAATGAATTTTTCCATATATGCCATCCATCCCTAGAAGATATAGTAAAATTTGATTCAACTCAAGATCTCTATAAGAAATCACATGATCGTAATCATATGTGCGATGCTTGTCAACAAGGTAAGATCATCATAATAATGTTCAAGGAAAAAAGATAAATATTCAACCAGAGTGCTTTAGTTTTACCATGCTAATGTATATAGACCTATCTCACCAAGATCCATTGACAGGAAAAGGAATTAAATTCTTTTCATTAATTATTTTAGCAGTATGTTATGGGTATTTTCATTTCACATAAGTCTGATGTGTTCGGTTTCATAAAACAGTATCAGATGGAATCTTAGAGGATGCTTGGATAGAATATTCAGAAGTTTCATACTCATAATGGTATGGAATTTACAAAGAGTCAAGTTAAATATTTCCTTTAGAAACATAGGACAAGGAATAAAGTTCTAGAAGTAAGAACTCTATAAAAAAATGGAGTTGTTGATAGGAGAAATTAGATGATCAATACATAGAGATATCAATTCTTATTGAAAAGGACCTATGAAAGAAATTCTTGATGGAATTAGCTTTGAAATCAGTCTATATATATAATAGGGCTCTGTTGTGTCTAATGTAATAAAATAATTCATGTGATATGTCATATGAGAAGAAGCCAACACTAAAATACTTTTGAATCATTAGAAGTAAATGTTTCATTCTTAATAAATAGAAACCCATGAAATTTTATATATGTGGAGATGAGGGGATATTTATTAGATATTCAAGAAAGAGAAAAGAATATAAATGTTTAAATAAGATTATTGTAATGGTGGTTGAGATCGATGATATCACTATAGTAGAGATTGAATTTTTTTTCAGAAAATCTTTGATAAGTTTTAGGAGGATAGTAATGATGAGGTAAGCACCTTAGGGGGAGTTAAAGTGGAAAATTATGATTCATAAGAAGATAAAAATTATGAGCAGGAGAAAGTGAAATCTATATTTTTATAAAAACTAAATAATCGAGGTGAAATTGATATGCAGGACATCATTGGTGATCCAGAAAGACTAGTTCAAACCCAAATAATGAATTCATAATAGCAGGTATCCTTACTATATTAGGTATATCCTAAATTTTTTGATCTAGCATTTGGATATGAGAACTGTTTCTTTTATATTAATGATTAAATTGTCCAAATTGAGAAGAATCAGACATGGGATATTATTTTGAGACCGACATATAAGAATTTCATTGGACTAAATGGGTCTTTCTCAAAAAAATGAATGATGATGGAACAATGATTAAATAAAAATCATGATAAGTGTTCAAATGTGTACTCTCATAGAGAGGTTATTTATTTTCATGAAAAAAATTTGCATTTTTCATGGCTAGAGGCAATCAGACTATTCTTAGCCATAGTGGTAAAAAGAAGGTTAAAATATTTCTATATGGATTCCAAGTCATCACTTATGAATGGGGTTCTAGAAGAAGAAGTTTATATTTAGTAGCCATATTGTTTTCTCATTTATAAATATGATAAAATTGGTTTTTGGATAATGTATAATCTATATGGATTAAATAAAGCACTAGCATCATGATATTATATACTAGATTAGTTTTCTAAGAAAATTAGTTTTCAGTGAGGTGGAGTTGATTATAATCTACATGTAAATAATGATAGTAATCATATGATGGTGGAGATTGTGTATGTATATGAAATAATATTTGCTGGATCAGATGAAGCACAGTGAAAATAGTTCTCAAAATTCGTGAAAAATGAATTTAAAATGTCAATAATTGGTGGAATAGTGGTTTTCATTGGTTTCCAAGTGACACAAGGAAATAATGGAACATTAATTTATAAATATAAATATTCCAAGGAGTTTTTTAGAAGATTTATAATGGATAATTCGAAGGAGATAACGAATCTAGTGGCTTTATAGATGAAACTATCATGGTATGATGAAGGCAATGCAACAAAATATCACAAAATAAGGGAAAATCATTTCCAGTCTATTGTACTTGATAGTGACATGACCTGATATAGTTTTCCCCATGTTTAAATAATCATTATATCAAATAAATCCCAAATAAAACCACTTAATTTTACTAAAAAAATAATACTTTGGTATATCTCGAGAAATGGTGGATTTCGGTTAGTTGTATAATTAAAAATATTAGTAAGAGTTTTTATGATATACATATGCAAATTGGACCAAATTAGAAGTTGATAGAAAATCAATTCGATGTGGTGAATTATATCTTATATGATTGTGTATTTCTTGGATAATAAACAAACAATATTGCATTTCATTAAGACCTGTAGAATATAAATATATCGTGGCCACTCAAGTTTTCATGTAGTTATTGTAGATGAAGAAACAACTTGTTGATATGTTTATTGAAGTGAAGTCTCTAGTCAGAATCCATTGTGATAATTCAATTTATATAAACCTTAGAAAAGAACTATTCCATCACTGAATTACAAATCACATTGAAATCAAGTATCATTTTATTATGTAGAATGTGGATCATGGGATTGTGAAATTTGAGTATGCTCCTATAGAACTATTTCTTGAAGACATTCTGACTAAGGTCTTAACAACGTGGCATTTGAGAGGCATAAACTGTCTCTTGGAGTTCAGTTGTGTAACACCCCAAGATTTTATGAAAAATATTCTATTAATTTCATTAATTTCTTGTGTTGTATGCTACACCAATATTACCTTGCGCTATACGCAACACCGTATTAGCTTGCAGTATACGCAACACTATTCTTGGATTGTGTTACACACAATTTTGATAATAGTTATTCTACGCAACATTGAGTATATATATATATATATTCAATATATAAATGAAATATGGTTGGATTATGATATACGAAACAACGAAGGATTCTTGCACAGCACGCAACCCTGACTTGGCTTGCATTACACGCAATCGCGACCTTCCTCGATAGCGTGTGTTGTACACAATATCGGGTTTTACTAAAAAATGATATATTATTATAATATTATTATGAACTAGCCGTTATAAATACTATTAACTAAATTTTGAATCTTATAACATTATTATTCGTCTTACACATTTTCTAAAACATGGTATAAGAACAAAATAAATTGTTTCGGTAAAATAAGTTTTTTTCAAAAAATGCAGTTTTGCTGCCTTTTGATGGCGCACCCACTTTAAATCTAGTTTTTGACATGTTTATAAGTTAAATTTGACAAAATAAAATTCTTCTTTGGAATCATGAAATAAAAATTTACTTTGGATAAATTTTTCATATTATTCTGGTAACTTTCATATTTTGATAAATAGTAAAAACACGCTATATTTTAATTAAAAACAGCTTTTTCATCGCAATAATTTATATGGTTAAATTATAATATTGAATGGTTTTAAAGTATAAATAGAATATATTTTTACCATCTAATATAATGTATGTCATTAGCATTGATTCTACCTTGAATTCGTAGGATAAATCAATTCAATCTTTTGCAATGTTTTAAAGAAAAACTCGTTTTCTTTCGACAACGGGATTAATTTTAATTTTATTTCTGCAACTTTTGTGTATTGAATTTTTAAAAATGGATTCTATATTTGGAATCAGTGTATCCAAATTATGTTAATAAACTACTTTTTATTTTTGGGAATTATGAATAGTAACTACGGTAAATTTTATTTACCATAGTTAAAGGTAAATCGGGTAATTAAAGGTAAATATAGTATTATAAAATTACCCTAACACATGTCAAAATCTTATTGGATGACTTAAAGTCGACCCATATCACCTAATTGTCAGATTAGATTCATTTAATGGACTTTGTTCCATGAAAATAATTTAATTATTATTAAAACCAAAGAATGTGACAACATGTCACTTTCTTAAATCGTATAAGTATTATAATTTTAATTTAGTGATACACTTCATGAAACTTCGAATATGAAAAGTCTCCAGAAATATAATACAATTATCTACATCATAGGAATTTATTTAGAATTTTTAGGGATTAAATAATTATCATTTTTTATGACACAAAGATGATGCAGTAATTGTCTTATTAATGAAATATTAACATAATTGATGTTATAAATACCCAAATAAATGTAATTTAAGACTTTTTATGAATTAAACTAATTTTCTAGGTTAATATAACATGTTAGTATTGATTTAATTAAATTTTTTCGAACTAATAATTCTGTTATGAGTTTCACAAAAATAAATTACTAAATAGTGTCAAAATTGGCATAAAATAGTTTTTAAAACAAATATTATATTATTAATTGTTATTTTATTCCTAAAAATCTAAGGTTCGGTCAAATGACTTATATAGGGTTATATATATTAATTATAAACAATTTGGGGTTAGTTTGGCTTGATATAGTAATTTTATTAACCTTATTGTGTAAGAAAACAAGAAGACACGGCAAAAGTAAAATTATCTAACTTAAAGTTAAATATAAATGATAAGGTTACAATAGGAACCCAAACTTGTATAAATTCTATTGGATGAACGTATTTCGACCCATACCCACCTTATCTTAGAAATAAATCAATTTGGAGCTATTTAAAACCAAATTTGGCTTTATAATAAAATAATATTTTTAGTTATTCCAAAGGTGCCCCTCTCCTCCCTAATAAAAGGGAACCTCCTCCCTCTCTTCCTCACACCACTTTGAGCATTCAAGATAGGAAAAACCATGACACGTTCTTATCTCCAATTCCCTAGAGACATCCTAGAGGTCCTGGTCTTCTTCAAAGACCAATTTTAGTGCCCTAAAAGGAGGTCTCAAAGAAGCACTTCAAAGAAGAGGTAATGTCCGTTACCGATTCTTTCATCTTTATTTCTTCTTCCACTTCTTATTATTTAGTTGTTTCATTATGAAGTAATAACATCAGTATCAATAATATACTGATAAGTTATTATAAGTATGAAACAACCCTATTTCACCATCTATTCATCCTATGGAAAAAGAAATCACCGCGCGTGCGTACGTACGGAATACCGTCTCAACACCGTGGTGTAATCTATTTTCCACCACCACCTTACTTGGATGGGTATAATGGTGTAAATAATGACTATATATGACTATTATAAAGTGATATTTATTCTTAAAAAGTATACATACACTCCAATACAATTCCACGATCATTGGAACGATATCATCACTCGTGCGTACGTACGGAATACCGTCTCCACAATGTGATGCGACTCGTTCTACATGATCTTCATTGCATAATGATTATATAAATGAATTTAATGAATGAAAATGATATATATTACACTAATACCATTCTTTAAATGAGGTATCTATAACCTAAAGAGAAGAATAAGAATTTATTCGACAAAACACGCATAATAACAAAAAGTAATAAACACCCAAATAACAAGTAGTAATGAAATATTACTAATAAGAAGCTAAATATATGACCATATATGATATCATAACAATAATTATGACTCTAGAATAAGTCAATAACATTATTTAAATCATTATACAGGAGGTTCGGACACTTACGAAGCAAATCGGACCTAAGGTAAGGGAAATATCACAATCTCATTTTTATCGGAGATTGTTTATACTTTGGAATTTACTGGGGAGTATTTTATCATCCACATCCATGTTTTCTCAATATGTAATATTATTTCCATCCACCTACAATTTTTTAAATCCAATTTTACCCTTCGGTGAGTTTTTAGTAAAGGATATGAAAGGAATCTTTTATTGTTTTTCGTACGAGGTACTTTTTGACTTTTCCGACAAAAGTACGAGAAGAATGTTTTTTTAACTTATACGACATGAATGTATTTTTAAAACATTATTTCCAAGAATATTCCTTTACAAGTTTTCAAGTTTATTTTTAATCAACTTCTTCTAGTTTAAAATTGTATGACATGTTAAGAAAGGAAAAATGTTTTTTAAGTAGAAAGGACATTTTTCTCAAGAATGGAGTTCAAGAGTTTTATCAAAATTATTTTCCATATAAGATAATATAGGGTTCTATTTCTATCCCTATTATTACATGGATTTTATTATGTTATGATGGAAATATTTTTATGCATTCCTTTATCTTATATGAATTGTTTTATGATGTCACGATGTTTAAGATTCCCATTTTTATTACATGGGTTATGCTATGATGTATGGTTTATGATTTTGTGGTACAAATAAGAATGGTATCATTAAGTGATGGGTGAGACCTATATCTCCCTACAATGCATTGGGTAAAGATTTTATATCTCATGAGATAGACATGGCTGGAACGGTAGGCTATACTGGTTTAGTGAAACAGGACTGAAACGAGGAGTGAACTCGGTTCAGAAATGGACTTTGACCACTAAGATAGTCTTGAAAATGAGTCTTGACTAATAAGAAATAATTCTCTATGATTATGTGTGTTTGCCACAAAGTTTCATGTTTTAAGTTATGAGTATTGGGATTACATTTCACTACTATGATTTATCCCATGTTATGAAATTATGATCTCTTTTGCAGGTTAAGATTTCCAAAAGTTATGTTCTTGTGAATATGATGTGATTGATATTTCTTTTATTTACCCTTACTGAGCATTTGAGCTCACCCTTTTATGTTTTCTTTTCCCCAGGATATAAAGAAAGGTTTTAGGTAAAAAAAGGAAGATCTTTATGGGAGATGTTGAAGATCTTTCACCACGATTAGAAGATTATATTCCAAGCTTCCAAAGACACTAAACAATTACGGTCCTTGTGTGTGTGTTTTTGTAATGTACTAAGTATTCCGCAAAAGTAATGTAATGTCCATGTACATCAAGCTTCGGGTCTCTACAGTTGGTATCAGAGGAAAGGTTTAGTCAACCTTTGGAAACTAGGATGCAAAAACGTTAGTGAGATCCCTAGAGGTATTTCTAAGGTATCTCTAGGGATGTCCCTAAGGTTAAGTATACGTATAGGTTATAGTACTATAATTATGCTAACGATCATAGAATTAAACCTAAGATGTTAGATATTTAAGGTACTCCCCCTTTATTATGTTGTTTTCCCTATCATGATTTTTGCCTCTCACACTATTCTTTTTGGGTTTTAGACGATGGCTGGAACCCGAAGGAACCGTGTTGATCAATGCAATGGAAAATGCAATGATTGTCCTCCTGAACAAACAAATGTTATGGGAGATGGAGTGCAAAATCTTATTGCTATACTTACACAAGCTATGAATCATTCTGGACTTCCAAATGAGCAGAGAAGGGAACAATATTCTATTGAGTCCTTCATGAGGAAACGTCCACCTTCTTTCAGTGGGTCTTCTGATCCACTTGTTGTTGAACAATGGATCAGTACCACTGAAAAGATATTTTCAGTTATTCAATGTTCTGAACATGATAAAGTCATCTTAGTAGTATATCGTTTGGAAGGTGAAGCTGATCAATGGTGGAATTTTATGAAGAATACATGGAAAATAGATGAAATTGAGTCCATGGAATGGGACGAGTTAAAGAACATATTTTTCAATAATTACTTCCCTTGTATTCTTCGAACAAAGATGGAGAAGGAGTTTCTTAAACTAAAGCAAATGGATGATGAATCTGTTGGTATATACGAAGCAAATTTTACAAGGCTTGCAAGGTATGCATCTGGATTTATCATCCAACCTGAAAGTAAATTTGATCGATTCTTCAGTGGCTTAAAACCAAATCTTCAAAGGGCATTAGCTATAAGAGACTTCAGTAGCTATGAAGAAATTGTGCGTTGTGCTATCAAGGTAGAAATGGAAGTTGGTGTTACTTATCCATCTCATAGTTTTGACAAGAAACGAAAGATGGAGTTCAAGGAGAAATCTCAGAATAATGGTGAAAAGAAGATGAATGTTTCCTTATGCTCACAGTGTGGAAAGAATCATGGTGGAGATTGTCTTAAAGGGACAAGTAAATGTTTCAAATGTGGAAAGGAAGTTCATCGGGCATTTGAATGCCGCAATGATGGGAAGAAGATGTCTAATGATGAAAACAAAGGAAGGGATACACAGAATGAACCTACTACACTTCAATGCTTCAAGTGCAAGGAAATGGGGCATTATTCTAATAAATGCACTAATCCAAGGGTTAGTGATGACCGACATGAGCAAACACTTAAGGCAAAGGACAATGGTAAGTCACATGCGATCACCATTGGCGATGTTGAATATGACAACGATGTGGTGGAATGATTAAGTGTTTATGTAATGGGATTCCAAAATAATGTTGTATGTAGTATCGTGGAATATTGGAATATTTATGTTTTGGTCTATTGTGGTTTTAAATAATTTTATGGCATCGGTAACCATGAAAAGTGATTGAAATGTTTTTGGAAAGAAGATGATATGCACATAATGAAAGGATAAGGAGAATCTAATATGTTTGATAGTATTCATGAGCTCATGATTGATATAAGGACTAAGTGATATCATGGTTTGAGTATATAGAATTTTGAGGATTTTGGTATGTGTAAAGTGTTAACTTTTAACTACATTCATGTTTTCACTAAGGTTCAATGGGTATTCAAGAGAATACATGATTAAGGCCTTTGAATGTTTGGAATGTGACCAACAAGACATATCTTATGATATATGGGGATCAACGATGGTATTAAATCTCTGGTAATCGTTTTCACTATATTATGAGAATGGAATGCAGTATTATGGATAATCCTCAAGATTGGAATAGATTATGTTGGACATAATTTAGTATTGTTTAAGGATAGAAGTTTTTTTTCAATATTATTGATGGGATGTTATAGTAATATAGTTTTAGAAAAAGGACAACCTGCAGGACGAGCGACAGCCCATCGCGTCGGACAAGGTCGTAGGAATCGAACCTACAACTGAAGTGTGACTGGCCTTTGTTGCCTACCACTGGCCTACAGGATGTCCCTAGTTAGTAGAAACTAGTTTTATTTTATTAATCGGTGTGATATATGAAGTATAAGTTCATTTTAGGAACCATATATGATTAATCTCACTATAGATGGACTTATGTATTTTTTTGATAACTTCTCTAACCTTTTGTTTGAGACAGATAGAATGACCCATCATTGTATCACATGATCTGCTAACACATCACAAATGACAAATTCAACTTCATTTCTTTAAGATATGAAGAGGAAATTGTCCAAAGAATGACAAACGATGAGACTATACGAAAATCACGAAAGTATTTCTTTTAATTCCAATTTCATCAACTTTAGGGAAATGATCTTGAAAACCAAAAATGTTTTCCTAGTGCTCTTATATCTAATGAATCAGATGGTACTTTAGATCATCACAAATTTATGGCTCTGTGATTGCTGGATTTTCCATAGCCATGTTCTCTACCACTCTCCATCAGAACATAATGGTTAGATTTCTCTTCCATATCCATATTTTCACATATGTGGAAACCCAGTGATTAGTTTATTTGGGTAACCATTACGTTTCATAATTTTGTTTTTAAATATTGGTTTTGGTATTCCTTTTTACGATTTGGATTTCTATTAAAGAAACTTTCGAATAGTAAACCATTTATAACCCCGATGAATTTCGAGGGCAAAATTCATTTTAAGGGGGGTAGAATGTAACACCCCGAGATTTTATGAAAAATATTCTATTAATTTCATTAATGTCTTGTGTTTTATGCTACACCAAGATTACCTTGCGCTATACACAATACCGTATTAGCTTTTAGTATACACAACACTATTCTTGGATCGTGTTACACACAATTTTGATAATAGTTATTCTACGCAACATTGAGTATATATATATATATATTCAATATATAAATGAAATAAGGTTGGATTATGATATATGAAACAACGAAGGATTCTTGCACAGCACACAACCCTGACTTGGCTTGCATTACACGCAATCGCGACCTTCCCCGATAGCGTGAGTTGTACGCAATACTGAGTTTTACTAAACAACGATATATTATTATAATATTATTATGAACTAGCCGTTATGAATAGTATTAACTAAATTTTGAATCTTATAACATTATTATTCGTCTTACACATTTTCTAAAACATGGTATAAGAACAAAATAAATTTTTCGGGTAAAATAAGTATTTTTCAAAAAATACAGTTTTGCCGCCTTTTGATGGCGCACTCACTTTAAATATAGTTTTTGACATGTTTATAAGTCCAATTTGAAAAAATAAAATTCTTCTTTGGAATCATGAAATAAAAATTTACTTTGGATAAATTTTTCATATTATTCTGGTAACTTTCATATTTTGATGAATAGTAAAAACACGCTATATTTTAATTAAAAACAACTTTTTTCATCGTAATAATTTATATGGTTAAATTATAATATTGAATGGTTTTAAAGAATAAATAGAATATTTTTTTACCATTTAATATAATTTATGTCATTAACATTGATTCTACCTTAAATTCGTAGGATAAAACAATTCAATCTTTTGCAATGTTTTAAAGAAAACCCGTTCTTTTTCGACAACGGGATTAATTTTAATTTAATTTCTGCAACTTTTGTGTATTGAATTTGGAAAAATGGATTCCATATTTGGAATAAGTGGATCCAAATTATGTTAATAAGCTACGTTTTATTTTTGGGAAGTATGAATAGTAACTACGGTAAATTTTATTTACCATAGTTAAAGGTAAATCGGGTAATTAAGGGTAAATATAATATTATAAAATTACCCTAACACATGTAAAAATCCTATTGGATGACTACAAGTCGACCCATATCACCTAAGGGTCGGATTAGATTCATTTAATGGACTTTTTTCAATTAAAATAATTTAATTATTATTAAAACCAAAGAATGTGACTACATGTCACTTTCTTAAATCTTATAAGTATAATAATTTTAATTTGGTGATAAACTTCATGAAACTTAAAAAATGAATGGTCTCCAGAAATATAATACAATTAGCTACATCATAGGAATTTATTTATTATTTTTAGGGATTAAATAATTATCATTTATTATGACACAAAGATGATGCAGTAATTGTCTTATTAATGAAATATTGACATAATTGATGTTATAAATACCCAAATAAATGTAATTTAAGACTTTTTATGAATTCCACTAATTTTATAGGTTAATATGAAATGTTATTATTGATTTAAGTAAAAGTTTTTGAACTAATCATTCTGTTATGATTTTCACAAAAATCAATTACTAAATAGTATCAAAATTGACATAAAATAGTTTTTAAAACAAATATTATATTATTAATTGTTATTTTATTCCTAAAAATCTGAGGTTCAGCCACATTACTTAGATAAGGTTATATATATTAATTATAAACAACTTGGGGTTATTTTGTCTTGATATAGTAAGTTTATTAACCTTATAGTGTAAGAAAACAAGAAGACACGGTAAAAGTAAAATTATCTAACTTAAAGTTAAATATAAATGATAAGGTTCAAATAGGAACATAAACTTGTCTAAATTCTATTGTATGAACTGATTTTGACCCATACCCACCTTTGCTTTGAAATAAATCAATTTGGAGCTATTTAAAATCGAATTTGGCTTTATAATAAAATAATAGTTTTCGTTATTCCAAAGGTGCCCCTCTCCTCCCTTATAAAAGGGAACCTCCTCCCTCTCATCCTCACAACACTTTGAGCCTTCATGCTCGGCCAACCCCTTCCAATTTCTCCTCTACACTTCACTAGACACATCCTAGAGGTCCTGTTCTTCTTCAAAAACCAATTTTAGTGCCCTAAAAGGAGGTCTCAAAGAAGCACTTCAAAGAAGAGGTAATGTCCGTTTCCGATTCTTTCATCTTTATTTCTTCTTCCACTTCTTATTCATTAGTTTTTTCATTATGAAGTAATAAAATCAGTATCAATAATATACTGATATGTTATTATAAGTATGAATCAACCCTATTTCACCATCTATCCATCCTACGGAAAAAGAAATCACTGCGCGTGCGTACGTACAGAATATCGTCTCCACGTCGTGGTGTAATCTATTTTCCACCACCACCTTAATTGGATGGGTATAATGGTGTAAATAATGAATATATATGACTATTATAAATTTATATTGATTATGAAATATTATACATACACTCCAATACAATTCCACGATCATAGGAACGATATCATCACTCGTGCGTACATACGGAATACCATCTCCACGATGTGATGCGACTCGTTCTACATGATCTTCATTGCGTAATGATTATATAAATGAATTGAATGAATGAAAATGATATATATTACAATAATAACATTCTAGAAATGCGGTATCTATAACCTAAAGAGAATAATAAGAATTTATTCGACAAAACACGCATAAGAACAAAAAGTAATAAACACCCAAATAACAAGTAGTAATGAAATATTACTAATAAGAAGCAAAGAATATGACCATATATGATATAATAACAATACTTATGACACTATAATAACTCAATAACATTATTCAAATCATTATACAGGAGGTTCAGACAATTACGAAGCAAATCGGACCTAAGGTAAGGGAAATATCACAATCTCATTTTTATCGGAGATTGTTTATACTTTGGCATTTACTGGGGTGTATTTTATCATCCACATCCATGTTTTCTCAATATGTAATATTATTTCCATACAACTACCATTTTTTAAATCCAATTTTACCCTTCGGTGAGTTTTTAGTAAAGGATATGAAAGGAATCTTTTGTCGTTTTTTGTATGAGGTACTTTTTGACTTTTCCGACAAAAGTACGAGAAAAATGTTTTTTTAACTTATACAGCATGAATGTATTTTTAAAACATTATTTCCAAGAAGCTTCCTTTACAAGTTTTCAAGATTATTTATAATCAACTTCTTTTATTTTAAAATTGTATGACATGTTAAGAAAGGGAAAATGTTTTTTAAGTAGAAAGGATATTTTCCTCAAGAATGGAGTTCAAGAGTTTTATCAAAATTATTTTCCATATAAGATAATATAGGGTTCTATTTCTATCCCTATTATTACATGGATTTTATTATGTTGTGATGGAAATATTTTTATGAATTCCTTTATCTTATATGAAATGTTTTATGATGTCACGATGTTTAAGATTCCCATTTTTATTACATGGGTTATGCTATGATGTATGGTTTATGATTTTGTGGCACACATAATAATGGTATCATTAAGAGATGGGTGAGACTTATATCTCCCTCCAATGCATTGGGTAATGATTTTATATCTCATGAGATAGACATGGCTGGAATGGTAGGCTATACCAGTTCAGTGAAACAGGACTGAAACGAGGAGTGAACTCGGTTCAGAAATGGACTTTGTCCACTAAGATAGTCTTGGAAATGAGTCTTGACTAATAAATAATGATTCTCTATGATTATGTGTGTATGCCACAAAGTTTCATGTTTTATGTTATGAGTATTTGGATTACATTTCACTACTATGATTTATCCCATGTTATGAAATTATGATCTCTTTTTCAGGTTAAGATTTCCAAAAGTTATGTTCTTGTGAATATGATGTGATTGATATTTCTTTTGTTTACCCTTACTGAGAATTTGAGCTCACCCTTTTATGTTTTCTTTTCCCCATGATATAAATAAAGGTTTTAGGTAAAAAAAAGGAAGATCTTTATGGGATATGTTGACGATCTTTCACCACGATTAGAATATTATATTCCGAGTTTCCAAAGACACTAAACTATTACGGTCCTTGTGTGTGTGTTTTTGTAATGTACTAAGTATTCCAAAAAAGTAATGTAATGTCCATGTACATCAAGCTTTGGGTATCTATAAGTTGGCTCCCCAAACATGTAAAAGTGTAGATGTGGGACCCCATATCTCTGAGTTATGGTGCGTTTTTTCATAATTTTTTTTCTTTGTTATTTACCCTCTTGAAAACCACAACGAAGTGACCATCAGGTTCATTTAGAAAGGGAGGGAAATTGTGGCTATAAAAGGGGATAAATATGTTAATAAATATAAGAAGAGAAGCTGATATAGGGATAAATGAGGTAGGGAGAGTATTAAATCTGATGATTCTATAGATGATTTATTAAAGGTTATATGTGACGACCGATGTGGTTCTTGATGAAAGAAGATGAATGGTTTTGGAATGAAGTGATTCATTGATTATATTTGAATGCTACTCTTGTTTCTCAAAATGAGTATAAAAATGTGGTCTTAGTGTGATGGGTAATATATTTAATTGCTACCTGAATTTTAATTTGTAAATTTTGGAAGAATATAGAAGAATATTTAATGAGGTATCAAAATGTGAAGAATTGTTAACAAAACCAAAGGGGGAGATTGTTGGGAAACAATCCCTCAATGTATCATTATAATGTTTTGGGGTTTACTATGTTTATTGGAAAATGAGGTGGACACGGACCATTGTGGAGTTATATCATGGTTATTGACTAGGTATGATGACAAAGATCAAAGATATAGGAATTAATACCCCAGAGGTGGTATGGAAAATTGTGTATACAAGGTGGTAATATTTCCCAGTGTTTTCTAAATGTTTGTGATCTATAATTTGGAGGATTTATCAATAATAATAAAAGTTGGATTTATATTATTGAATTATAAGAATATATAAAACACATTAATTTCATGAAGATGGGAGTTTCACGAAGGTATGGAGATTTGTGAAGGGATTCTATGTCGTGAAGGCTGAGTTTCACAAAGGTCTATTGCATCGAAAATGCATTATAGAAATATGGTAATCTTAATGACTATGATAAGTGGAGAATAATGAATGCATGAAGGGTTTATGGTACTCTCCATGACTATAAGGAGCTTCTTGAATGGTGAAAATTCCCTAGAGCTTAGTGAAATAGGGATCTTCGTGAACAAAAGTAGAGAGCTTCATCAAAAAGTGATGACTTTGATAGAATCTTATGTAATTAGAGTCAATGACAATAAATAACCACCACCCCAATTTGATCAATACTAAATAAATATTCTAAGACTTCATATTCGTAAAGGTGATTCACAGATATCATTCTTTTGAAAAACATTTGTGAAGAAAGGAAGATCATGAAGGGTATAAAAAGCCAACTAAATGTTGTGAGATCAATGAAGGATAAGTAAGATTAAAAAATTGAGGTTCAATAAAGGATTTTTCTTAGTAAATTTTGGTTGGGATTCATGAAATAGGTGAGCTTCATGAAAATTTTTTGTTTCATGAAGTAAGTATAATCTTATGATGAATTGGGTAGCTTCGTGAAGCTTCTGTGAGCTTCACAAAGGCAGTGAGTAACGCAAAAGTGTTAAATAAGGATTTACCAGTGTATCTATATTAAACTGGTATTCATAAAGTATATTAAACTATAAATTCAATATATAATCTACCTAAATTTGAAAATAAATTCATTTTTTCTAATTAAGGGATCTATATGTTAATAAATTGTGTCCTTTTTAGAGTAGTGATAAAAGTAAGAGGAACAATGTGATCCTTTCCACTGAAATTGATCCATATAAGTAAGATTGAGGTAGTGTCCCTTGGTATGTAGTGATCTAACTCTAAACATTGTAAAGGGAGTGAGATTGGGCATAGAAGTGATCTAGCCCAAACCTTATTTTGGTAGTGATCCTTATTGGATTTTATACGTCGGTACATTTCCATTGTATGCTCCTTATACATAACCCATTGAAGGTGAACCAAGTAAAATTATTGTGTCTCATTCATCATTTAATTTAAATTCATACATTTCTATGGAAAATGGAGAGATGAACGTTTTGTTTAATAAGGAAACAAGATCTGAAGGGGTGGTTATTTTAATATGTCATACACTAATTCACCCCCCCCCCTCTTAGGGTATTTAAACTATTTGGGATAAAATATTTATTGAATAAATATTATAAATATTATATAATAATTATTTTTTAATGTTCATTATTAGTTACCTTTTTTCTTTCTATCCACAGAAAAGTAAAAACAGTGTCCATGTGTACATATGGCCTATCATCTCTATGATTGGTAAAATACATTTTTCTATCTCTACAATTTTTAGATAAATATATATATAAATATATATAAAATGAATATATATTAATTTTATATCATGTTTAACACTATTTAGATGATGGAACCACGATCTATGTACAAGTACTAGAACTGCAAAACTGAAATTCTCAGGAAAAAAGAAACAATGAACACCCATAAATGTAGATTATAATATGGATTTATTAATAAATACTAGTTAAATGTTTTAAGTGGACAATAATTGATGTTATAATCATTTACATGAATCTACTATAGAATAATAATAAATTTAAATTTATTATAAAGTATTTTAAATCACTTTTAAATAAATTATACCTCGAGGTAATGGGTTTCTCATTGTAGTTTTATTTCTATGAGGCATGTGACATATTCACCACTCGTTTATTTTTTGTGGTGTATATACTTCCCACGAATGAAATTTATAATTATTTTCTTGAAATTTATAGGTATTTAAAAATACATAAATTTTTATCTCTTTCATGAGGTATTAATTCGAAATTTACCAAATTGGTAAGGGATTAATGTTACAGTATCACTTTTCATTAGGATTATTTATGATTTTATTTTTGATAAAAAAATATCCAAAAATATCTATTAATAATCTCATGAATTTTATTCTCCTGTGTTTATTTATTAATAATACATGTTTCCCATTCTTTTTTCTCACTTTATATACTCAAGATACAGGAATATTTTTTAAAAAGAAAAACGACGGTATTTACCTCTTTGGTAGAAAACACTTTTTCTTCCATTTCCATGTTTTATACAAATGTTTTTAATAATTTTTTTAACATTCTCCTATTATTTTTAAATCCATTTTTACCAAAGTTTGAATTTTAATAAAAAAATTAAAATAAAAATTGTTTTCTGTTTTCTGAATGAGGTACTTATGTCTTTTTATAGAAAACGTGAAAGGATTTTTTATTTTAACCAATAAATATAAAATAGAATTTATCGTCGTCTAGACCACTCAATGCATGGAATATTAAAATAATAGTTTCTATGGTTATTTTAAAATAAATATTTCTCCTTAATATTTGGGAAATTTTTATATTTAAATAAATTACTTTAAAAAATGAAAGTGGTATTTTCCTCAATAAATACTCAAAGTGAACTTATAAATTACATTTTCATATATGATAACATCCTTTTATATTACTAATGATTTACTAGGGATATAATCCAATACTTCCATATTTTTTCTCTCTTTATTTTTTATGGTTATGATGATGAAATTCCAATGAAAATCATTTACATTTCCATGAGTTAAGTTATGATAAATGTTTTTATAATCTTATTTCATACATATAAATATGTGTGGGCCTGAAATTATATCTCCCTACAATGTATTGGGTAAATATAGATAACTCGTGAGGTAAATGTGTTGTGTATGAACCTTATATCATGTTCAAAATTTTATTCATGGACTTAGTTTCATGTCCATAAGATTATGCATGGGCCTAGTTTCATGTCTATAAGATTATGTATGGACTTGGTTTCCATGATCATAATTTTATGTATGGACCTGGAAATATTGAAGATCATTAAAGAAATAAGAAGATGGTTTATTTAAATAGGGTATGTTTAAGAATATTACTATGTGATATGATCATTGTAGGATATATTGAAGATCGTTCAAGAAATAAGAAGATAGTTTATCTAGTATCAAAAGTCATTAATCCTTTAGGTCCTCAGGTATCTATTTTTAAAATATAATGGATATTTGTCTATTAATATGTAATATCTATATATGAAAATCTTGGGTCTCTATAGTTTATATCAGAGGATAGGTTTATCCCATTTTTGGAAAATATGTTTACCGAACATTAGTGAAAACCCTAAGGATAAGACTATGTATAGGATAACATCCTAAAGTTTTGGTAAGATAGAGATTATGCAGTTTTCCTCGAAAGGAATCCATGTATGGATACTAAAAGTGGATGCGGTTTTGGAACAAATGAATCTTGGAGTAACAAACTCAAAAAGAGTTGGTCAAGTGTATCTTGACCATCATTATATAGTTTAGTGAGTGTTACCTTACTATGCACCTAGTTTGACACTCCTAGAGGATATTCTTGGGTTAATTCACTTTTTCATTTGGAACCATTATGAAGGATTTGAATAGATGATATCTAAGGATGGCCTAGGTTAAACATAAACTACCATATATTGGAAAGAATATGTCATGATTTAGACATTTTAAAAAAAATCATGATCCATACATGTAATTATTGTTTCTCGTAGTATGTTTTTCTAGACAATGGATAGAACTGGGATTATTTATGTTGATGGATAATGTGATGGATAATTAAATGGTTTTCCTTGTGAGAAACTAAATGAAATAATAACTAGAAGGAAAAAACATGTGATAATTCATAATAATTCATCTCATTGTGTAATTATCAAATTAAAATTGGGTGAGTTTCCTAAATAACATAATAAGAGAGAATAGAGTTTCATGAAAACCTTAGAGGAAAGAATATTCTGATTCCTATATATCAAGAATGTGGGAAGAAGAACTCAAGGTAATTACTTAAATGAATGTCAATATTTTTTCCTTGTAGAAACGAAAATCATAGAGAAATTAATTACTAAGTAAAAAAATAAAGAGTTTGATAGATGAAAATGAAGTTCATCTGATGGTAACATTTATAGTTTAATGTATTATGTGTGGGGAATATGAGAATTATCTCACCTAATTCCCCAATCCAAGAGTTAACTCCAAGATCAAGGAAGTATATGTGATATATCAATCATTGAAATGAATGTATTGAAGTTTTTATATATTAATATTCAATAATTAAGTTTTATAAGTGTTATATAATTGATATTGTAGTTTTAAGAATAATAAAACATCTGATTATGGTTCCATGTTAATTACATTAATGATTTAACAATATATATTCAAAGGTAACCATAACTAAGAAAAGCGATTTAGTGTTACGATGAAAATGTTTAGTTGGGATAAAGATATGATTTCTATTGATGAAGTAAATGGGATAGTGTTAGTGACCTTGAAATTAGTTATTTATTTGATGATAAGGAGATTTAGGTCGTATTTCATGAATTTTATTACATTTTAGGATTTATTGAATATATTCAATAGTCAATGATTTTATTTTAAAAAAAAGTAATTTGTTAATTTTTGGAATATATTCAATATATATTTTAAGATTTATGGAAACCATCATGATTTTAGAAGTTTAAGGTTAAGCATAATATTAATGGCAAAGATTACCTTTTGCGGTTTTAAGTTATGTGATTTTGAGATGATTTGAAACATTCATTAGGTTTTTAGAAGAATACCCTATTGATATTTAAATAATCCTTTGATTTGGTATATGGTATGATGTTAATTTTATTATGGTATATTTGATAGTGGGATAGAGATAATATTGATGATTGAAAATCAATTCATTAAGAAGGAAATATTTTCAGAGGTATTTATAGTCAAGAAAATGATTAAATTTCATGTTATTATCTATATTTTATACATGATATATTCTTTAATTTTTATACATTATAAGATTATATATTAATTTATCATGGTGATTAATGATATTCTGGGATATCATTCATTAGGTTGAGGTATATGTAACCTTTAGGATTAACATGTGATTTAACATGAATGATAATTTGGGAAGAATGGAATTAATGTTTTGTGGATATAAGCTGAAAAGAATGATAACACCTTTTAGGATAAACCATTTATTAATTTTACATTTATAGAGGATATTTGGGGTGTAGGTTTATTTATAAAATAATCTAAGTGGAACCATTTTTTAATTATGGAAATTTTGAAGTAAAATGTAATAGTTCATTATACAAGGGTTTATACATTTTATATATTATCTTAACTTGTGATAACCATTTATTTTTTGTTAAAATTAAAAGACATGAGGAATAAGTAGATATCCTTTTGCGGATAATTAAGTTGATTATAGTGATTATGAAATGAAAAATTCATCTTGAATACTCATAATTTAGAGGAAAAGAAGATATTATTGTGGAAATTGATTAAAGGATAAATTATACTTGTCAAGTAAGTATATTTCTTTATGGTAAAGTAATTTCTTAACTCTAAGAAAAGGATATTAAATCAAGAATGTGACTATATTACATTCATTTCTAATAAATCGATGGTCATTTTCACACCATACTAATTTATGGTTCTGTGATCATTAACATTCTCATAATAATTCACTTTCTTGTGATCAATAATCACTTTCACTACCATCATTATATGGACATTAATTTTTTCCTTCTGAATCCATATCTTAACTTACCTCTTACTTTATTTTATTTGGAAACCAAGTTATGTATTATTCTAGACGACCTTCATATTTCCATTTCCCTCTGTTCAAGAGGAAGTTTTATTAGCCCTTTTTATGATGTGGGTTTTCAATAAATGAATTTTCTAATATCAAACCATTAATTACCAAGAAAAAGTTCAAATTTAAAGGATGGAATTTATTGAAGTGGGGATATTTTAACACCATGATTTATTAAAATAATAACATTATGTTTTATAGAATATATGACACGCAACACCAAACTTAAACAAACTAAAACATTTTATAATTTAAAATTGAAAATTTTAACATAGTCATTGAATTGGTAAGAATTAATATGAATAACCACATTATAATATTTATATATAGTTTTTAACAAAAAAAATATTGATTGATTCTTAAAAAATTGGCATTCAATTTTTAGTTAAGTCGTATTATGCAAAAAAATATGTCTCCATCAAAAATGTTTTTTATTAATTTTTGTGTGAAAATATTTTATCTAACATCACTCCTCTTTTATAAAAATTATTTGATAAAATTAAACTAATTATTTAAATCATCATATCAAAATTAACTTATGGTTAAGTTTTTTAGATTTTTTTAAAAGTGTTTAATTTCCAATAAATTGTGAAAAATATTGATTTTTATTGAAAAATATATTTTTATTTCAAAAATGCACAATGTTTCACTTTATTAAATTGTTTAAAAGTATAATTAGTAATATTATATTATTAATAATTTTGTTAATTTAATTAGAATCAGTTTTAGTGTTTAATTTGGTGTAAAATCATTTTTATACATAATAAAATAGTTATATGTAAATCGGTTTTTCACTCTGATTTGTTTCTTATCTAAAATTAAATTATTCCAATTATAGAGATTAAATCATTAAAAATGGATACCATATTTTTTATCATGATTCTAAAATTTTGAAAATATTACACTTTTATTTTTTGTCATCATGAATAGTAACCTTGGAAAAAAAATTTACCACGTTATTGTTAAGATGGGTAAAAACATATTTAAAACATTGGGATAATAATTTATAATTTCTCTAACACTTAACTTTGTCTTATTGGATGGGTTGATTTCGGCCATTCCCATCCAAATATCGAATATATGGCTACTTGTTGACATTTTTCTTTGATTATGACCTTAATATTAATTTTAAAAAATAATAAATACATAATGTCACTCTCTTTAATTTAATATCTCTAAAGTTTTTTACATCTGGATAAAAATAGGATAAGTTATTTTATAAGTTTCTTTTAAATATTAATTTAGTTTTATATCATGTTATTTTATTTTTTATTTTTAGTGATTGAATATTTACCTTAAATATTTATGAAGCTTTGGGAGAATATTTATTCAATTAATAGATAATTATAATAAATAATTTTAAAAATATTAAACGTAACAAAATTTGGATGAATTTTTTACATTATTTTTTAGATAAATATAACATAATAGTTTTTCTTTAAAATTCTATATTCAAATTCAATTTCAATAATTTTTCCTTTAAATTCAAACTTTGTGTATAGTTTCAAAAATGGATTTAATGGTATCTTTTGTTAAGTAATATTTTATTAAATGATTAAAAATTAATAAAAAATAATATGAGGAAAAGTTATTTTGATAGGTTTTAAAATATATACCATGGTCTATTTATGTTTCAAATATATTTTTATGGAATCCTTCTTCACCCTTAAGGAGTAAAACACCTTTTTATCATAGTAATTGTCAAATGGTTAATGAGGGTTACAACAAAAGAGATAAGAGTGAAAACATAATCTAAACATGTCAAAATTTTATTAGATGGTATTATTTTAACATATAATCATATAATATTCTAATATTATCAATTGGGATCCAATTTCTATTATAATTAATTTATATTAATTTTATATATTAAGTAATTTGACGAGTGCTCCTCCACTCATTTATAAAAGGGCTTCTCCTCTCATTCATTATTCACAATGTTTAAGTCTTATATCCTGGAAAATTCCTACCCTAATATCATAATATCTTCCTTAAACACATTCTAGATCTTCTATCCTTTCCAAAAGACCTTTCTTTCCACGCATAAAGTGTGTGCCTAAATATGTTTCTCAACTAAGTGGTATAACTCATAACCGTGTGTTTTCATCTTTATTTATTCTTATACCTACTATAAAAGCATTGTATCCATTAAAAATTAATTAATTAATTTTTATTGTGATTATGTAATAATTGTTATACCCTTGTTTTTCATCCTTCAGAAATTGAAAGCATTGCTCATGCGTTCGTACGCCTTATCATCCCCACCTAACGTTTTAATTTTTTTTCATCACCACATTAAATTGATGGTTATTATGATGGGTTTAAAAAAAATTTATTATATTTGTGAAATTATTATTTTTATATAATTATAATATAATGTCTAGTTTCTTACCTTCAAACCCATTGGAAAATGATAATATCGCTTGCGTGTACGTGTTGACTACCACCTCCATGAAGTAATGTGGTTCATTTGTCATTTCCACTTTACATTAATGGGAATAAAGATATATTTTACGAATAAATATGATATATTAGATAAAATAATTATTCTATAAATGTAAATTTTTATATACCATTATTTTGTTCCATCCATCAAAAACTGGAAACAACATTCTTGTGTACGTATGATCTACCGTCTCAAAGAACAGTGTAATTCATTTTTTTATATGCTTATTATGGATGAATATAAATATATATATAGTGAATATATATGAAATTAGTATTATTTTTTATATTATAATGATGATGTAACCATGATCCAAGAAAAATTACTAGAACTACCAAACTAAAATTCTCATGAAAAATGAAACATTGAAAACATGGAAATAATTATTTTAATAAGGATATATTAATAAATAAGAATTAAAATGTTATAATTAGATTATATATGATATTATAAGTATTAAAATTACTCTTTTATATAATTATAATAAATTTTAATTTATTATATATAATATTGAAGTGCTTTCGAAGAAATTCAAACTTGGGGTAGGGGGATTCTCATCTCACTTTTTTTCTATAAGAAATTTGACAAATTCACCACTTTTTTCGTCTGTGATGTGTTTATAATACCCATGAAAACATTTTAGGATTATTATCATGTGAATTATAGGGATTTAAAAATCCATATAAATTTCCCCCTTTCATGAGGTTATGATTTGAAAGTTACCAAAGTGGTAAGAAATTTGTGTTATAATCTCATTATTTATCAGGATTTTTTATGATTTAAAATGATGAAATTTAGTTATAAATATCTCAATATTATAATTAATTTTATTATCCTATGTTGAATTCATGAAAATAAAATTTTTCTTTCATTTTCCTCACTTTAATTATTCAATATACTGAATTAATGTTTTAAGGAAAAATGGATTTATTTTTCTCTTCGGTAGAAATCCTTTTTCTTCCATGTCCATGTTTTCTAAAAATATATTATATAATGGTTTCAATATTCTCATATTATTTTTAAAATTAATTTTTACCCATGTTTTACTTTTTTTAAAAATAAAAGTATTCTTCTTGTCATTTTCTGAATTAGTCACTTTTTTCTTTTATTGAAAATTTTGGAGGAATCGTTGTCTTTACCTACATAATATGAAGGAAATTTATCACTGTCATAACCATTTAATGTATTGAGGATTACTTTAAAATCTATCAAGGTTCTTTTCAAATAAAATATTTTTATTAATATTTATAAAATTTATGGATTTAAATATATTATTTAAAAATTGAAAAGGGTATTTTCCTTAATAAATATTTGAAGAGATATTTTAAATGAATTTTTCATCTATGATAACATCCTATGATATTAATTATTCCTTATTGGGGATATGATCCAATTATTCCATAATTATTCATTCTTTGTATGGTTTATGGTTATGATGATTAAATATCATTGAAACCTATTTTCTTTTCCATGTGTTAAGTTATGATAAATGTTTTGATGATCTTATGGAATAAATAGGAATGAATTTATGACTATGTAATGGGTGGTCTTAGAATTATATATCCATCCAATGAATTGGGTAAATATGGATAACTCATGATGTAAATAAGTTATGCATGAACCTAAATTCGTGTTCACATTTTTATATGTGGATATAGTTTCATGTTCATAAGTTTATGTATGTACCTAGTTTCATGTCCATAGGATTATGTGTGAACCTAATTTTCAAATCCATAAGTTTATGTGTATATTAAGATTTCATATTAATAATATTATGTGTGGACCTGGTTTTAGGTCCATAAGTTTATTTGAGACATTTATTTCATGTCCTTAACTTAATGAGTGAACCAGTTTCTTTTTATATATGTTAACAATGTTATAAACTTGTGTCTTTTACACATTCATTTTTCGATTTAATTCTATCATGGATCATGTTCTTTGATTAATTTCTAATTTATGTCTTATGAACTTCTAAGGATTAAGTCATGACATAGAATTAAGGTATATAATATGAAATGTATGGTTTTAAAATGTCAATCTCATGTTTCTATACCCTTTTTATCTTGTTATGCATATGTGATCATTGATATCTCTCTTGTTTGTACTTTTGAGCCCTTGAGCACACCCTTTCTTATGTTTCATTTATGTACATTATAATAAAAGGTTTTAAGTAGGGTATATTTGAAAAGATTATTATATTGGAATATTTTTGTGTAAAATATTTAATATCTTTCACGAAATAATAAGATTTTGAATATAGTCTCCAAAGAAACTAAACTTTTATGGTCCATGGTAATGTATTTATAAAATATATTGGATATTACTCTATTAAGATGTACAATCTATATATGAAAATCTTGGGTTGCTATAAATGGGGTCATGGAAGTTAGATTTTCCATGTAATGTGGATCTATTATAATTATCGAGAAAGAAATTATATGGATAATAGAGTTTTATTTATTTATTACATTCCAAACATTTACTATAGTTTGGATTTCTAATTTTGGAGCCCATTTTTTTATTTGTACAACTAGTGTTCCATTTAATTAGTTGTCACATGCTACTCTAATTGTTTTATTTTTTTTTAAATTTATATTATTATTTGTGAAAGGAGATGATACTAATGGTATAGTATCCCATATAATGAAATTATACCCTCACTGTTAGTCGGCAACCTCTTATGTACATGGAGGCATGCATGAGGACATGTAAAACTCTACTTCAATCCCAGTGGTTTGGTCAAGGGAATTAAAAAATGGTATCAGAGGCACTAGTTTTCTTATATTATTTTTGGAGTAACCTAGATCATTATAGAAAGGATATAGTTTTGTTGGACTCTAGTAGGGGAGTTTCCATGTTCCTAGATTGCTCATTTGTAATAGAACTCCATGTTACTATTGGTAGGATTACTATTTCCTTTTATGATATTTCAGGCACATTCCTCCATCATGATTAGGAAAAAAGGATCACATTTTATATATACACCTATTTTTACATTGTATTTTAGATCATTAATTTAATTCCTTGATTTTATTCTATCTATTTTTGATAGACCTGTATTCTTTATTGAGTGATATATAATATTTTCCTTATTGTTATGATATATCTACGTTGCATTAATTTGTAGAACATGTGAATATTGTTATTTTTTAATATATGTGTGATTATGAATAATTTGTAGGGATATATAACCTTGGTTAGTTCTAGGAGGGATATACAATGGGTTATGGGTAGACTCTTCAAGAAACCTTTGTGTGATCCCAAAGAATGATTAGGACTTATCATAAATCTTTTAATATTTCATTCATGTTACAGAATATTTCAACTAATATAAGACTATTGTGATAACCATATGAGGTGGTTCTAGATGATCCCACTAGGTAGGATACCCCTTATCATACTCTTGTACACATGAAGTAGGCCCACCTCTACTGAGATCCCTCTTGGTTCCTTTATTGGGAAAATAAGTTTCAAGAACCATGGTTGAATTTGAGAGGGACTTCCATCTCTAAAATACTCTATACTTTTAGGGAACTATAGGATCATGGGATATTGAGTACAAGTTTAATATCATCTAGGTTTTCTTCAACCTTGTTCACACACTAGTGTATGGTATGGCCATGGTTGAAGTATTCATGCTATAGGGACCCACTTGGTGGTGGTGGAGCAGGATGGGATATGTTGGCGGACATGAGGGTCTTACCTGGGAGGAATTAAGGACCTGTTTTTAAGGGATTTTATTCATAAAATTATTATGATAAACTAAGTACATAATTTAATGGAGTCATATTCTAGACACCATAAGATTATTCTGATTATACTACAAGCACAATGGCTTTACACCAAGTTACCAAAGTTTAACATCAATATTTAGGAGGTGAATTTTTTGTGGTATGTTGTTTCTGAGATTGGTATATCTTATGACCCATAAGAAGGCTGAGGTAGTGATTTCTTTGACACGTCCCCATAATATGTTTTATGTTAGAGTATTTCTGGGTTTAACAAGATATTATTAATGTTTTATCCAATAATTATCCCTTTTGTCATCACATATGACTGTGTTGACTAATAAGGGAGTGAAATTCATACAGTTGGACCAATGTGGAGAATTGTTCCTTAAACTCATGATAATGTTGACTAGAACTCCAGTGTTGATCCTACATGTTCCTCATATTGGTTATATTTTATACTAAGATACATCAGGTATTGGTTTGGGAGAAGTATTGATGGATAGGGGGAAAGTAGCAGTTTATGGGCCACACTAACTATGCCCCCATGAGTGAAACTACCCTACAAATTACATAGATCAAGAATCCATACTGGTAACAACATGAGATTTTATGATATATTTTTCTTCAAATAAATTTGATTTCTTTGATATCTTAGTATACATGTAAAATCGAGTCTAAATGAACCATAATATTGTAAACCATTATAACCTACCCGTTAATTTTGTGGATTAAAAAATGAATAATCGCATTTTAAAAAAAATTATAATGGTTATAGATAAATAAAATATATTGATAAATATGTAATCAATATTTATTAATGTATAAATGATTCCAATATATATTTTTCCTCAAAATATATTTTATTCCTTTTTGTGAGAAAATAATATATATTTTTTTAATTTTATAAAATATATTTTATGAAATGAACTTCATTTTTGAAATCATCATGTCAAAATTATCTTAGAGTAAAGATTTGATAATAATATAAAAAGATTTATTTTTCAATTAATGGTGAAAGATATTGATTTTTATTAAATATTTTATTTTTTATAATAATTTAAAATGTTTAATTTTGTTTTAAATTATTTCAATGTAATATTAGTTCAATTATATTATTAATAATCAATTGGAATCAATTTTATGTATGATTTTGATATAAAATAATTTTATACTTAAGAAAAAAAATTCTGGAAAACTAGTTCTCATCACATTTTTCAGTTTAATTTTAAACTAAATTCCCAATATACTGATTATTTAACCACTCATGCGTACATGTGGACTACTGCCTCCACATAGAGAGACAAATCATTTTCCACAACCATAATTCATGTATAGTTGTTATGATTAGTTTAAGGTTAATATAAGATATTTATTAAATAATTATACTTATTTATGTATAATATTACATCTACCTTCTTACCTTCCAAATTGTTGTAAAATAAAAACATTATTCTTACATGCGTGTGGACTACCACCTCCATGAAGTGATGTGATTCTTTTTTCATTTATTATTTACATGTATAGTAATAGGGAAATATTTAATAAATATATATTATTTAAATTAATGAATAATTAATCTTTAAAGTTGAATTATTATTTTCCTTTATTTCATTCCATCCTTTGAAAAGTGAAAACAACATTCATCTACTTTCTCCAAGAATGGTGTATTTCATTTTTTTTCTATAAATTTTATGTATGAATATAACTATAACTATAATTACTATATATAATATTTATATCATTATTAAAATTCGTTAAATTATTGAATCATGTTCAAATTATAAGGATTAGTACTACTAAATCAAAATTCCTATAAAAATTAAGTTAACACCCAGAAATGACAATTTTAATAGAGAATTGATAATTAATGGGTGTTGAAATGTTATAATTGAATCATATATGATATTATAATTATTTAAATGACTATAGTATAGAATTATAATAAATTTACATTTATTATATATTAGTTTATATTGATTTAAAAACAATTTGAACTTGAGGTAATGGATTTATGTTACAATCTCATTATTTATCAGGATTGTTTATGATTAAGTTTCTGATGATAAAAATTTATCTCATATCTCTCAATATCCCCATGAATTTTCTTCTCCTATTATAATTTCTAGATATAACATTTTTTTCCTTTCATTTTCTTCTGTTTAATAATTTAAGAGATCAAAAGAATGTTTTTATGGAAAACTGAATTTATTTCTATCTTCAGTCAAAAATCATTTTTCTTTCATATACATGTTTTCTAAAAATGATTACCTGAATTTTTTATATTATCCTATGATTTTTTAAATTAATTTTTACCCATTATTTATTTTTTTACAAAATGGTTTAAAAGGAATCTTTATGTCATTTTCTAAATGAGGTAATTTTAACTTTTTACCAAAAATGTTAAGGAAATATTTGTTTTAACACACACAACCTAAATGGAATTTCCCATTACCATGACCACTCAATGATTTGAATCTTAATTTAAAATTTTATAAGTTTCATTTCAAATAAATCTTTTCCATTAATATTTTGAAAATTTATAATATTTTAAATAAATAATTTTAAAGTGAATGGGGTATTTTTCTCAAGAAATGTTCCTATGATCTTTTAAAGTAATATTTCATCTATAATAACATCCTTTGATGTAAATTTTAATTTTCTAGTAATATCATATAATTATTCCATCCACTTTTATTCTTTGTATGGATTATGATGATGAATATTTAAGGACAATTTTATGAAACTTTTTTTATTTCCCATGAGTTAATTAAGATATGATAAAAACATTATGAAACCCGTTTGTTTTCCATGGGTTATGATATGATGAAATTATGAAATTTTTATGAAACCCATTTCATTTAATTGTGTTTTGATATGATAAATGTTTTATAATATTTTGGAATAGATATATACGATTGTAATTATGTGATAAGTGGTCATATAATTATATATCCCTCCAATGAATTCGGTAAAGATGAATATATCATGAGATAATAAGGACTGTAATAGGGAGTGAACCCAGTTCATTAAAGGACGCTATCCACAGTGATAGTTTTGGGAGAGAACCTTTACTAAAAATATTAACGAATAGGGAATGAACCTAATCCATCATGATAGTATTGGTTGTGAGATGCGACTAATGAAATGACTTTCTATTCTTATGTGTATGACACAAACTTCTGTCTTATGCCAACATTATGATATCATAGCTCATGTTATTTGACTAATTTACAATTCATGTCTTATAAACATCCAAGATTTATTCTACAATACAAATTATGATCTATAATGTGTTTGGTTTGGTTTTAAAATTTTAATCTCACATTCTCATACCCTTATGCTCAGATTATTAATAATTGATCATTAATATATATCTTGTTTACCCTAACCGAGAATATAATATTTCCCTTTCATATGTTTCCTTTCCCCATGTTTTGAAGAATGGTTTTAAGTGTGATATATATAAGAATATTTCCAAATATGAAGAACATATTTAGAGATGATGTAGATATCTTATAAAAAAGTTTTTTATGTTTCCAAGTTTCCAATGAAACTAAACCAATAAAATTCTATTATAGATAATAATGTTATGTATTTGAATATTCATATAGTAATTAGTAATACTTATATATGAAAAGTATGGTTTGTTATAGTTGGTATTAGTAAAATGTTTAGTTTCCTTTGTAAACTTGATTCAGAAAACATTATATAGAACCCTTAGGATAATCATTTGTATAGGAGAACATCTTAAGTTTTGGTAAATAAAGGAGTGTTGGTTTACAAGAAAAAACACCCATGTATGGATAATAAAAGTGTATGTGTCTTTAATTAAAATATATCTTGGGATAAGAACCCTAAAATGAGTTGGATGAGTATATATCGTCCATCATTCTTGTGTATAGTGAGGGTTCCCTTTGAGTTCACCTAGTTTAACACTCTGGGGGATATGATTATGTTAAATAAAAATTTATTTATGAACCATTATAAAGAATTTGAATAGTTGATGACCATTAATTACCTAGGTTAAACCTATGTTTTCATATATTAAAAATAACATGTCATTATTTAGAAATCCTATAAATTTTATTTAATTATTATTTGGTTTCCCACAATGATTATTGTGTCTCACACTATTCTTTTTTTATTTAATTGATAGAAACTGAAGAAACTATGCTAATTCTAAATGTGATTGGCAATATAATGATTTTCTTCCTAAGCCACCAAATATTATGGGAGATGGAATGAAAAATATTATCGTTGTTCTTATGAAACTTTCTCAAGCTTTTAATCATACTGAGATTCCAAATTATTAAAGAAGGAACATCATTCTGTTGATTCATTTATCAGCCAACATCCACCTTCTTTTAGTGGGTCTATAAATCCACTAGTTTTTGGGAAATAGATCAATACCACTAAAAAGATATTTTATTTTAGTTATTTATCATTTATAATGAGAAGAAAATCAATGGTGGACTATTATCAAGATGATAAAGAAATATGAAGAAATTGAATCCATGGAGTGGGATGAGTTTAGCAGCTTGTTTTATCAATATATACTTTCCTCATATTATTTATATAAAAATTGAGAAGGAATTCATTGAGCTAAATTTTAAGGATGATGAATCCCTTAATACCTATGATGAATATTTTACAAGAATTGTGAGGTAAGATTATGGAATTATCATCTAACAAAAAAGTAAGGTTTATCATTTATTTAGAGACATAAAACTATGTTTTAAAAGGGTTTTATTCACAAGGTACTTCAGTATCTATAAAGAAATAATTTGAAATGTTATCATGGTGGATATAGATATGGGAGTTACCCATCAATATCATAGTTTTGATAAGAAAATAAATATGGAATTTAAATAAATTTATAATAATAAAATACATGGAGATAAGAAGATGAGCTTTTATTTATGCTCAAAGTGGGGAAGGAACCATAAAGGAAATTATCTTAAGGGGGTCATTGAATTTTTTGTATGTGTAAAGGAAAGTCATTAGAAAATAAAATGCTAAATTGTTGGGAAGAATAAGTTAGATAATGATGGGGAGAAAGTACCAAAGAATGCAACTCCTATACTCGTGTATTTAAAATGCAAGGAGTGTTGACATTGTGATAACCAGTGCTAAAATTTGATGATTAATGATGATGATAAAATTCAGTACCATATTAATCTAGAATATAATGCTAAACCTCTTGTGATCACTATTTTTTATGTAGAGTATGATAATGAAGTGGGGAAAGGTAAAATTATCATCCAATGTAAAACTACTAATCTATTATTCGATTTTGGATCTACCAACTCTTTTATATCTGAAGAATTTTATAAGGTTATCATAATACCAACACAATGATTAGATTTTTTATTAGATTTGAAAACTAATAAAGGTATTATGATCATATATAAAGTCTATTATTCTTATATGATAAAATTTTGTGGGAATATACTTCTATAAAATCTATTTATTCTCCCTCTAGTTGAATTTGAATTTATCTTATGAATGGAATGTATTTTTTAACGTAATTCCCACATCAATTTACATGGATGGAAAGTCATGTTTGATATTATGAACCAACTTATGATCTTTTATAAATTCAAAAATCAATATTAATTTCCAATGGAAATTAAATCTATTGTAGGATAACTGATTCTTATTCAAAAAGGTTTTTTATCTCAAGTGTTTGGGTATAAACTTAACATTTAAGATATACCTATTGTATGAGAATGTGTTGATGTATTTCAAGAATAGTTTCCTAGCCTTCCTCCAAATCATGAAATTGAGTTTTCAATAGAAATAATATATGGTAATACACCTATTTAAATGAATCCATATAGAATTTCCCCTATTGAGTTATATTAATATAAGAAGAAACTACTATATAATCACAATAAGGGGTTAATTTGTCTAAGTGAATCACAATGATTTGCACCTGTTCTTTTTGATAAGAAGAAATATGGATCAATGTGACTCTGCATTAATTATCAGGATCTAAACATGATAAAAATCATGAATAAGTATCATATTCCCTATATTATGTATTTTTTAAATCAATTATGAGGATCACAATATTTTCCCAAGAATTATCTTTGATCTGGATACTATCGATTGAGGGTCATAAGTGAAAACATACCCAATATTTCCTTTTGATCAAGGTTTGGACACTATGATTTTATATTGATTCTATTTGGTCTTATTAATTCCCCCGCTAACTATATGGATTTTATTAACATATTATTTTTAGATTACCTTGAACATTTTGTATTAGTCTTATAGATTACATTAATTTTTATTCTAAGAGTAATAAAGATAATAATGTTCACTTAAGGATTGTATCAAGGATATTAAGGTTGTATAAGTTTTAATAAAAATTTAACAAGTGTAAAATTTGGATACAAAAAAATTCATTTTTTGGTAATATAATCTCTGATGAGGGTATATCTATGGATCCATCAAAGAGGGAGGTTATTGAAAGTTGGATTAAACTAACCACTATGATTTAGATCTATAGTTTTCTTAGTTTGGTTGTATATTATAAATTATTTAGGGGTAATTTCTCATGGATGTATATTTCACTCACCAGTTTAACATGGAAGGGAGAAAAGTTCCTTTGATAAATGAATGTGAGGATAATTTCATAGAATTGAAGAGAAGGTTATTCAACACACCTATTCTTAAACTAAACTATAGTGGATGAGATTTAGTGATCTGTAGTGCTACATCGAAGAAGACATTGGGATGTTTCCTCATTCATAATAATATATTGAGATATTATACCTCATGACAATTAAAGGTTCATGAGAAAAATTATCCAACTCATGATTTAGAGTTATCCATTATTTTTTTCATTAAATATAAGTAGTTTTTATCTTTATGGTGAAAAGTGTGACATATATACTAATCATCAATGATTACATAATATATTCACTTATAAATAGTTTAATATGAAATATAGAAGATTGTTAGAGTTGATTAATGATTATTACTACTTAATACATTACCACCCTGGGAAAGTGAACAATATGGACAATGATTTGAATATAAGGATAATGTTAGATTATCTATGATGACTACTAGAAATTATATAATATTTCTGTTGGTCGGAGTGGATACTCAAGAGGGGGGTGAATTGAGTTCCAATTGAAATTTTCTGTTAAAAACAATGTTGATTAAAATCCCCCTATTTCAAAAACAGATTAAACTGTAGTGAATTTATACAGATTATAAAGGTTCAATTAGTTTCTCAAAGATTGATTAGTTCTCAGTTAACTTAATCTTATGATTAAATTAACTTTTGAAACTAACTTACTGGTCTATAATAAATATAAACACTTGCGAGTTTAACTATCAAAGTAGCTTTGAAAATAAATTATATTTCAAAGTAATAGCAGCGGAATATGAAATAAATATGTAGTATGGATATAGTATGTAGCTACAAACATAGAGAATTAACCAAGAGGTTCAGTCTCAAGCCGAGACTTAGTCCTCTCAAAAGTTTATATAAAAATGATCCACACCCTGGATCGGGGTTAACAACAGTGAACACATTGTCCAGGTCACAAGACCTCTACCACAGTTCTGTGTGGGAAAACAAACAACATCTTAAAGCTGTCCAGGTCTCACACGACCTCTACCACTATCCACAGTGGGAAATGAAGTGTAAAAAGGTTTGCTGAGGATTTACAGATCCTCCAGTGAAAGTACAGGAGTCAGTGTGTGTGTTTAATACAGCAGATAACACACACTGCTTCAAAATTTAAAACAAATGTATCACAGAGTAGAGATGTAGGGTTTAGAAATGGATCTGGTGATTTCAGTGTAGCTCTGGACTCTTTTGTATTTGGTCAGAATTTATTCTGAGTCCTCTTCTCATTTTTGTTTGAGAAGAAGAGTGTCGTATGCTTCAGGCTCAAAGGCAGTGATATGTAGTCGATGAAGTTCTTCAATGTTCTTTTGTATGCACAGAACTCTTCTTGATATTCCTCTTGTGTTCTTCTGTCAACCGAAAAGTTCTCGTCCTCTCTTTCTTCAGCAGAGTCTTCTTGTATTTATGTCTCGTGCTTCGGAAGACAGAAAAAGTTTCCTTTCCGCAGGTACGAGGTACGGTTTCCTGACATCCGACAACCTTTATTAATTAATTTTCAGAGTATTAAAATATACCTAATATGACCGTTGGTTAGATTAAATAAAGATAAAGATAAAGAAATTCAAATAGTTGTTTATGACTATTGAAGAATCAAGTGATCGGTAGGTCATCAGCATTAGTGAGTAATGATCGGTGACTCAGATAAATTAGCATCGGTGAATCATTTGATCGGTGGCTCATTTGCATCGGTGAGTCAGATGCATCGGTGAGTCAGTTTGCATCGGTGAGTCATTTGATCGGTGAGTCAGATTGATCAGTATCAGTGACTCATTTGCATCGGTGAGTCATATTGATCGGTGAGTCAGATTGATCGGTATCGGTGACTCATTTTCATCGGTGAGTCATATTGATCGGTGAGTCAGATTGATCGGCATCGGTTACTCATTTGCATCGGTGAGTCATATTGATCGGTGAGTCAGATTGATCGGTATCGGTGACTCATTTTCATCGGTGAGAAATATTGATCGGTGAGTCAGATTGATCGGTATCGGTGACTCATTTGCATCGGTGAGTCATATTGATCGGTGAGTCAGATTGATCGGTGCTTCCGATGTCTGTTGAATCCAGAAGACTTCCAAAATACTTTGTAAGTCAATAAGCATAGACAAAAAACATGATAACAGATTCATTAACAGATTGTAATTAAGTTTATGAGAAATCAAACCAGATTAAGCATTAATGGTATGTGATGATTTGTGATTATTAAAACATCAATCATAGACAAGAAATCAAAAATCTTCCAGAGGGCTCAACAATCTCCCCCTTTTTGATAATCACAAATCTTTATCATTAAATATAAATAATATGATATATCATTAATAAAAACATAATGAGATTTAAACCATAAAGAGAATAAATATAAAGAGATATAAATCTCCCCCTTAATTTAGATTACCCATATATATTATACAGATTTCTCCCCCTGAGATATATACATCGCTCATATATCTCTCCCATACATCATTCTTCTCCCATTAATCTTATACAGATATCTCCCATATACCATTCTTTTTCTTCTCCCCCAGATATACCATTCTTTTGCTTCTCCCCCTTTGGGATAATCAAAAAGGAGGGAAAACAGATAAGAGAAAGTGAAAGTAAAAGTAGTCAGTAGAGAGTATAGATAGAAAAAATATTTGAAAAAGTACAGACTATGACAAGCAGCACATTGGTCATCCTATCAAAAATAATACACAACTATTTGTTGGGATACAAAGGGGATTTGCCTTTGTCTTTGGGAACAATAGTGGGTAAGTTTGAAGGCTTTGAGGCAGGCTGGTCTTGGCGAATCTGAAGTGGTGGTAGGACAACTCGGGCAGGTGTAGGAGCAGGTGCTACAGAGAGTTGTTGTTGAGAAACAGGAGCTGGTTGAGAAGCTTGCTGAGGGATTGGTCTTAACTGAGATAGAGCTTGAGCAACAGATAGCTGATTTGGAGCGACATCAGAGTCACTGAGAGGTGCAGAAGTAGGAACGACTATTGCATTTTCATGTGCATGCAAATAGGGCTTCAAAAGATGAATAAAGTCCTGAATGAATTCTGCTCCATACTTCATAGCTTTTTCAAAATCATCTTTATTCTCCATGAACTGTGCCAAGGAAGGGATAAAATCTTGCAACTGATGAACTTGAGTTTTGAAGGCCTGAGTGACCGGAGGTAATTTCAGATTCTCTGCCAACACCTTGAAGTTGGCAGCCATCTCATGTTTTGTATAAATCTTGGAAAAGTAATTATCAACTTTTTCTTTGATCTCTTGGAGAGCTTTCTTAGCATCTTCTGAATACACCAATGCCATCTTATGACTGTTATCACAGAGATCTTTCATCTTCCTCAAGGATTCTAAATCAAGAATTTGTCTAACAGCAGCTAACTCATTATGCACAACTTCTCTTAGAGCGTCTAGCTCACGGGTAGTGATCTTGGTTACCTTGACTGTACTGGCTTGGCCAAATATGTGAGTTAACTTAGCTTTCAACTTCCTCAGGTCAGACTTGTTGAGATGTTCAATCAAATTTCTCAAAACTTCCATCATTACCGAGATGGTTGATCGGAATTCGCTTGATAGAGATACCAGGCCGGTGTGAAGATCCTTCATAGTCTGATTCAAAAAGGCTATGTGCCTTCCAATAAGTTCACCAGTATTGGCCAGGTCTGGCTTCACAGCATTAGATACCCTTTGTGAGAAGGCTTCCAATGAATTTTCAGACACTTGTAGAGACACTTGAGAAAGAGCATTAGAAACTTCTTCTCTAACGATGTTTCTCACAGTAGTTAGCAATTCAATCTTAAACTTATCAAGATCAGCTTGAGAGATTCCAGAACCTGATAAATTAACATTTGTAGGATCAACAGCAGGAACAAACCTTGCTTCTCTTTGGAGGTTCCTCTTCACAGTTGCAGCAGATTCTGGCATTGCTTCTTCTTCTTCAGAATATTCTAAGCCCAATACAGCATAACCCGGGTAGTCATCCCAAACAGCAGCACACAGGGTGTAATTTGGTTTCTCATAGCTTGTTGTTCCACTGATTTTTGGTGAATCAACCTTGCCACTGATATGTATTCCTTGTACTGACTGAGGTGATTCGATTTGATCTTTAGACAGACCATCCACTGGTCTGTTATCACCATCAACAGCAGCCTCAGCATCATCAGCATGTCCATCATCCCTTTTCTTAGAAGCTTCACTGTGATATTCTTCAGTATCAGAATCTTCTTCATCACCAAGAATAGGTTCTGATTCTGGTAGGGCTAAGGGTGGACTAGCAGGTCCAAATTATATTCTTCTTTTGGGACTGGCAGTGTTAGGATCACTCCTATCATCAGAAGATGACATACTTCCTTCCTCAGTCGCAGCTTCTTCTTGCTCTTTGGCTTCGGTGGCCTCATCCTTTCCTTCTTCTTGCTCATCATCATCAGAATAAACTGGTTCCTCATTTGGTTTCAAGCCAGGGTCTCTCAACTCCTTTGGCCTCTTGCCATGATCTAAGGGATTGTAGGCTTCATACAATTTATCTTCATCTGCAACCAAGCACTTCTTCCATGGATTCCAATTGATTTTTATCCTCTTGCAGATCTATTTGTTGAGACAGAAGGTATGATCTGTTTCATTAACTTCATCATCTTCATCAATACATTCTAGATTCTTGAGCATGGTAGATATCATCTTTGAATAAAACAAGGCAGTGGCTTTCTTGGACGGTTTTACCATTCCAGCTATGTGAACCATCACATATCTACACAAATTGATCTTCTCATGTGTTTTCAGAAGAAACAACAGGAAAACATCCTGGTACTTTATAGCAGCAAAATCTCCTCTCCTAGGGAAAAGTTGGTGCTGAATAAACTTGAAAAGAAGTCTGCATTCACCATCTAATTCTGAAGCTGTGATTCTCCGTGACTCTCTGTTTCTGGTCAGAAGCTCTAGAGCTAATTCATAAGAGAAGTAATCAGATGTTGGAGGAATATTCCCAGCATAATCCTCATACCGACCTTCATGAGGTACATTCAATCACTCAGCCCACTGCTTAGATGAGAAGGAAATTTTCTTTCCTTTTACCACAGACGACATTCTGGCAGCCTCTACACCATCTAGAGTGATTTTCAGATTCATGTAGAACTCATGTACCAGCTTCGGGTAGTCTATTCTAGAGTTGTTTGAAAACCAGTCTAACCATCCTTGCGATTCAAGAACTTGCAGCAATAGTGACTTACTTGACAAAAGCCACGCAGAGCTGACTTCTTTTTCTACAGCAACAATCCGAGTTTCCAGGTTCGGATTTACTGATCGTTGAGAGGTACTACTCGACTCACCTCGAGCACGCTTTGAAGTTATAGGGCTATCTGGTCCTTTTCTCGGTCTCTTTTTCTTAGCCATTCGAGGATTTAGGGAAGGCAGGAGTTCGAAGGTTCGAAGTAGAGGGGAAGAGAAGTTGAAAGGTTCGGTGGGAAAAGAAAGGTCAAAGGTTTAGGGAAGATAAAGAGCCGCGTATCATTTATTTTATCATTTAGGGTTCCCATAAAAAGTGTAAAAGAAATTTACTCATTAATTACAATATATAATAATAAAAAAGAATATCGGTACGATAGATCGGTTGCACAGATCAGTTTCACAGATCGGTTTCACAGATCAGTTTCACAGATCAGTTTCACAGATCGGTTTCACAGATCAGTTTCATAGATCAGTTTCACAGATCGGTTTCACAGATCAGTTTCACAGATCGGTTTCACAGATCGGTTTCACAGATCGGTTTCGCAGATCAGCTTCACATATCGGCTTCACAGATCAGTTTCACAGATCGGTTTCACAGATCGATTTCACAGATCAGTTTCACAGATCGGTTTCACAGATCAGTTTCACAGATCGGTTTCACAGATGAGTTTCACAGATCAATCATACACAACTCTTGTTTAATAAATTTCATTCTTTCAGAGCATAAAGGTTTTGTGAAGATATCATCTAATTGATGTTCAGAACTATTAAATTTCAAAGAAATATCACCTTTTTGATAATGATCTCTTAGAAAGTGATGTCTGACATCAATGTGCTTAGTTCTAGAGTGAGACACAGGGTTCTTAGATATATTGATTTCACTAGTATTGTCACAGTTAATTGACACACATTTAAGATCAAATCCATAATCCAATAAAGTGTGTTTCATCCACAGAATTTGTGTACAGCAACTACCAGCAGCTATGTATTCTGTCTCGGCAGTAGACAATGCAACAGAGTTCTGTTTCTTACTACACCATGACAATAGGGAGTTTCCAAGCAAATGACAAGCTCCAGATGTGCTCTTCCTATCTAACTTACATCCAGCAAAGTCAGCATCTGAATAGCTAGTTAGGTTAAATGATTTTCCTTTTGGATAAAACAGACCTAAATTTACAGTATACTTAAGATATTTAAAAATCCTTTTAACAGCCAGTAAGTGTGATTCATTAGGATTATCTTGAAATCTAGCACACATATATACACTGAACATAATGTCTGGTTGACTAGCAGTAAGATAAAGTAAGCTTCCAATCATACCTCTGTCATTGGTTTGATCCACTGGTTTCCCAGCTTCATCTGTATCCAATTTACAGGTAGTACTCATAGGTGTATCACTTTCCTTAATACTATCCAATCCAAAACATTTTAAAAGATCCTTTGTATATTTACTTTGATTTAAAATAATTCCATCTTTAGTTTGAAAAATTTTAAAACCAAGAAAATACTTAAGCTCTCCCATTAAGCTCATTTCAAATTCATTTTGCATAACCTTTGAAAAATCCGTACATAAAGAATTTTTAGAAGATCCAAAAATAATATCATCAACATAGATTTGTACTATTAATACATCTTTTGAAATCCTTTTTATAAAAAGAGTGGGATCAGCTACTCCTTTTGTAAATCCTTTTGAGATAAGAAAGTTTGAAATCCTTTCATACCAAGCTCTTGGAGCTTGTTTTAAACCATATAAAGCTTTAGAAAGTTTAAAAACATGATTTGGAAAATGAGGATTTAAAAAACCTGGTGGTTTTTCTACAAAAACATCTTCAACAATAAAACCATTTAGAAAAGCACTTTTGACATCCATTTGATATAGCTTGAAATTCAGATGTGATGCATAGGCAAGTAAGATCCTGATAGCCTCAAATCTAGCTACAGGTGCAAAGGTTTCCTCATAGTCAATTCCTTCTTCTTGATTGTAACCTTGTGCAACTAGCCTAGCTTTATTTCTAATGATGTTTCCAGATTCATCAACTTTGTTTCTAAACACCCATTTTGTGCCTATGGTCAAAATGTCCTTAGATCTTTCTACTAATTTCCAGACTTTGTTTCTTTCAAATTGATTTAGTTCTTCATGCATAACCATTACCCAAAATTCATCATTGATAGAATCATTGATATTTTTAGGTTCTAACTGTGAAAGAAAAACTTGATGTTCAACCTGATTTCTTAGAGAAGCTCTAGTATGTGTTCCTCTATCCAGATTTCCTACAACAGCATCTAAAGGATGGTTCTTTAGAGTCCTAGATGGTCTTGAAAAGATAGGGCTAGAGATTTCAGATTCATCTACAGATTGAGGTTTAACAGAAGCAGGTTCTGGAGAATTTCCAGAGTTGGATGATTTAACTAAAGGTCCATTTTCTTTATCATTGAGATTCAAACCAGAGAGATCATCTTCAAGAGATATTTTAGGTTCATGTGGATCAGTTTCATCAAATTTGATGTGAACAGATTCTTCCACACATTTGGTTCTTTTATTGAATACTCTATAGGCTTTACTAGAGATAGAGTAACCTAGGAAAATTCCTTCATCACTCTTGGATGAAAATTTGTCAAGATTATCTTTAGTATTGAGAATGAAGACTTTGCAGCCAAAAAATTTGAAGTAGTTAACCTTAGGTTTCCTATGGTTCCACAACTCATAAGGGGTCCTCTTAAGAACTAGTTTGATCAAGACTCTATTACTGACATAACAAGTTGTATTTACAGCTTCAGCCCAAAAGTAAATAGGCAGATCATATTCATTGAGCATAGTTCTAGCTATTTCTTGCAGGGTTCTATTCCTTCTCTCTACTACACCATTTTGTTGGGGTGTCCTAGGGGCAAGGAAATTGTGACTATAACCATTGTGTGAGCAGTAAGAATCAAACTCATGATTTTCAAACTCACGACCATGATCACTTCTCAGGGTCTTAATCTTGAGTCCACTAAGATTTTCTACAGACTTGGAGTATTTAACAAAGTAAGAACAAGCTTCACTTTTGTGAGCTAGAAAATATACCCAAGTATATCTAGAAAAGTCATCTATAAGAACATAGACATAGTGATTCCCATTCAAACTAGAAACTCTTGAAGGTCCAAATAAATCCATGTGAACCAACTCGAGAGGTTGAGAAGTTGACACTTCTTTCTTTGATTTAAAAGAAACTTTATGTTGCTTTCCCTTTTGACAGGGATTACAAGCTTTGTCTGCTGGAAATTCAAGTTTGGGTAGGTCTCTAATTAAGTTCTTCCTAGAAAGTTTTCTAAGTAAGTGTACATTGCAGTGTCCTAATCTTCTGTGCCAAAGCCAAGACTCTTTATGAAAAGCATTTAAACAAGGAATATTCTGCTTAGCTAAAGAATCTAAATCAACAGCATAAACATTTTCATTTCTTAAAGCAGAAAATACTAAAACATTTTTAGAGTTAAAAACATTACAAGAATCATTTTTAAATTTCACATAAAAACCATCATCACACAACTCAGAAATTCTTAACAGGTTATATTTAAGTCCATCGACAAATAATACTTCAGAAACTAAGATTGAATCATTGTTACCAATCTGGCCTAAGCCGATGATTTTTCCTTTTGAATTATCACCAAAAGTGACAAAGCCTCCATCAACTTTTACTAAGCTCTTGAAACATGAAACATCTCTTGACATATGTCTTGAACATCCACTGTCTAAGTACCATATCTTCTTGTGACAGCTCTTCAAGCAGGTCTCCTACAAAACAGATTTAGATGGAAGATGATTTTGGTACCCAGATCTTCTTGGGTCCAGACATGTTAGACAATGATACTTTAGGTACCCATATTTGTCTAATGGGTCTCATGTAATTTGTATAATTAACATTCTTTGAATGATAAACCTTATTAGATCCATAACTATGAATATAACTGGTTGAGGCATATGAAGTTCCAGAATTAACTGTCTTCTGTCCAGATTTAGGAATGAATCTAGTTTTGGTAACTTTTCTTTGTCCAGGTTGGTATCCTATACCAGTATTATATCTAGGTGCAACTTGCTTTCCTAGCATTTGAGTTAGAGTATTCTTGCCATTTGTGAACTTTTCTAAGTCTTTTCTGAGTTGATCATTAGACAATTTTAGTTCAGTATTCTCTTTAAGCAACTGAGCACTCTTTTCTACTTCTATATATAGATCAGATTGATGCTTAACACTTAAATCATACTGTTTCTTTAAACCTTTATATTTATCTTTAAGCTCATTACAGGTTTCTTCTAGCATATCACAATATTCAAACAGTTCAGATATAGACATGTTTTCTGAATCAGAATCATCTCCAGAATAATATGAATTTAAAGCAGGAGTTTCTGATGTTACCTCAGAAGTGTTTGTCATGAAACACATGTTGGCTCGATTCCTTTCAGAGTCTTAAGATTCGGCTTCACTAGTGCTGTCTTATGAAGCACTCCAGGTAGCCTTCATGGATTTCTTGTACTTCTTATCTTTGTAATCATATTTCTTTTTGAATTTTAACTTTGGACAGTCTACTTTGATATGTCCTTTTTGCTTGCATTCATATCAGACAACTTCATCAGTTCTGTCAGCCTTCTTCCAATCCTTTTTCCAGTGTCCTTTGTTATCATACTTGCCTTTGTAGTTTGACTTTCTGAAAAACTTCTTCTTCCTATAGAATTTCTTAAATCTTCTAGAAATATGTGCCATCTCAGCATCACTGTCAGAATCATTCTCACTTTCCTCACTGCTTGAACTTTCATTTATAGCTTGAGGCTTTTCCTTATCCTTATTCTTTAAGGTTGTAGTCTTGAAGGCAATAGACTTCCTTTTAGGTTCATCATCTTCTTCTTTATTTACCTTGAGTTCTTCTTCATACATCATCAACTTACCAATTAGTTCCTTGACTGGCAGTTCTCCAATGTCACACGATTCTCTAATGGAGACAGAGGTTCCTCTCCATCTTTCAGGTAGACATCTCAAAATCCTCATGATTTGTTCTTTTGCAGGAACAATCTTTCCGAGTGAGCTCATTATATTTACTATCTCATTGAACCTAAGATACATATCAGAAATGGGTTCATCAGGCTTCATCTTAAAATTATCATACTTAATAGTATAGGTATTCAATATCATCTCCTTAACATTAGTTGTTCCTTCATGAGAAACAGCTAAGGTATCCCAAATTTCATATGCAGTTTTACATGCAGAAATTCTATTAAATTCTTCATCTCCTAGAGCACAGTACATAGCATTCATAGCTTTACAATTATTATTGTAAGCAGTCTTTGTAGGTTCATCCCAAGTAGATCTATCAGTACTGGGAATTTTATATTCAGCTTCAATGACAGTCCAAATATCAAAGCTCATACTTTCTAAGTGAATTCTCATTTTTAGCTTCCACTGAGCATAGTTGTTTCCATTAAAGAAACGTGTCCGGTTAGTAGCAGCACCCTCAAGTCTATTATCCATGATGTTGCGAAAATAATTTTAAAGAGATAAAAATTTAGAAATAACAGAAATTTTAAGAACTTTAAAATACAACTAAAATCACAGTTGCAAAACAGAGTACTTTAGAAAATATTTTCCAAACCTCTGATACTAAATGTTGGTCGGAGTGGATACTCAAGAGGGGGGTGAATTGAGTTCCTATTGAAATTTTCTGTTAAAAACAATGTTGATTAAAATCCACCTATTTCAAAAACAGATTAAACTGTAGTGAATTTATACAGATTATAAAGGTTCAATTAGTTTCTCAAAGATTGATTAGTTCTCAGTTAACTTAATCTTATGATTAAATTAACTTTTGAAACTAACTTACTGGTCTATAATAAATATAAACACTTGCGAGTTTAACTATCAAAGTAGCTTTGAAAATAAATTATATTTCAAAGTAATAGTAGCGGAATATGAAATAAATATGTAGTATGGATATAGTATGTAGCTACAAACATAGAGAATTAACCAAGAGGTTCAGTCTCAAGACGAGACTTATTCCTCTCAAAAGTTTATATAAAAATGATCCACACCCTGGATCGGGGTTAACAACAGTGAACACACTGTCCAGGTCACAAGACCTCTACCACAGTTCTGCGTGGGAAAACAAACAACAGCTTAAAGCTGTCCAGGTCTCACACGACCTCTACCACTATCCACAGTGGTAAATGAAGTGTAAAAAGGTTTGCTGAGGATTTACAGATCCTCCAGTGAAAGTACAGGAGTCAGTGTGTGTGTTTAATACAGCAGATAACACACACTGCTTCAAAATGTAAAACAAATGTATCACAGAGCAGAGATGTAGAGTTTAGAAATGGCTCTGGTGATTTCAGTGTAGCTCTGGACTCTTTTGTATTTGGTCAGAATTTATTCTAAGTCCTCTTCTCGTTTTTGTTTGAGAAGAAGAGTGTCGTATGCTTCAGGCTCAAAGGCAGTGAGATGTAGTCGATGAAGTTCTTCAATGTTCTTTTGTGTGCACAGAACTCTTCTTGATATTCCTCTTGTGTTCTTCTGTCAATCGAAAATCTCTCGTCCTCTCTTTCTTCAGCAGAGTCTTCTTGTATTTATGTCTCGTGCTTCGGAAGACAGAAAAAGTTTCCTTTCCGCAGGTACGAGGTACGGTTTCCTGACATCCGACAACCTTTATTAATTAATTGTCAGAGCATTAAAATATACCTAATATGACCGTTGGTTAGATTAAATAAAGATAAAGATAAAGAAATTCAAACAGTTGTTTATGACTATTGAAGAATCAAGTGATCGGTAGGTCATCAGCATTAGTGAGTAATGATCGGTGACTCAGATAAATCAGCATCGGTGAATCATTTGATCGGTGGCTCATTTTCATCGGTGAGTCAGATGCATCGGTGAGTCAGTTTGCATCAGTGAGTCATTTGATCGGTGAGTCAGATTGATCGGTATCGGTGACTCATTTTCATCGGTGAGTCATATTGATCGGTGAGTCAGATTGATCGGTATCGGTGACTCATTTGCATCGGTGAGTCATATTGATCGGTGAGTCAGATTGATCGGCATCGGTGACTCATTTTCATCGGTGAGTCATATTGATCGGTGAGTCAGATTGATCGGTATCGGTGACTCATTTGCATCGGTGAGTCATATTGATCGGTGAGTAATATTGATCGGTATCGGTGACTCATTTGCATCGGTGAGTCATATTGATTGGTGAGTCAGATTGATCGGTGCTTCCGATGTCTGTTGAATCCAGAAGACTTCCAAAATACTTTGTAAGTCAATAAGCATAGACAAAAACATGATAACAGATTCATTAACAGATTGTAATTAAGTTTATGAGAAATCAAACCAGATTAAGCATTAATGGTATGTGATGATTTGTGATTATTAAAACATCAATCATAGACAAGAAATCAACAATCTTCCAGAGGGCTCAGCAATTTCTATATTTTCAATGGATATATATTTAAATATTGAAATAATGGAATAAATATTATCTTTATCAAATGAGTTTTGAACCATCTATCCAAGTAGAGAATAAAGTGGTGGAGAAGGGAGATGTAGAGTTGAAAAAGTAGGTATGAAATGTTTTTTATTTCAATATTTATTATGATGAAATGATAAAGTTCAAGAAATTTTATGTGTCTCTTCTATACCATATTTAATGAAGGATTTGTTAGATGAATCTCATATTTCACCATTCTCTATTCTACTAGAAGTACGAAGATGTATAGAGATCTAAATGATTATTTTTAATGGGAAAACATGAAAAATGATATTGTAATGTATGCATCATGGTGCTTGGTATGTCAGTAAGTTAAGGCTAATAGAAATATGTCTAAGGGGATTTTACAAACATTACCCATACCATAATGGAAATGGGAAAAATCACCCAAGATTTTTTCATCAAACTCCCAAAAACATCTAAATTACTTAATGTTATTTGGATTGTATTTGATAACTATATAATTTAGTTCAATTCATTATAATCATAGAATATTTCTATGTTGTTCAGATTTATATAATTAACATTAAGGAAGTGGTAAGGTTTGCATTTATTACCACATTATATTATATCTAACTGAGATCTAAGGTTTACCTTGAAGTTCTGGTGAAGTCTTAATTAAGCTCTTGATTTAAAGTTGTGTTTTAGTATTACTTATCATCCTTAGATATATTGTCAGTTTGATAGAGAAATTCAAACCCAAGAGTATATGATAAAATCTTATTCTATAGATTTCATTTGTGGTTGGTATCAACACTATCCTTTAGTTGATATATCTTACAATAATAGCTTTCACTCAAGAATTTAGATGGATACTTCTGAATCCCTACATGGAAATAAGTGCATAACCCTAATGTGTTGAGATGACGTTTGATAAAGAAATATATTATGACCTAATTTATATAAGGAAATTGCATAGAAATTCAAATCTATTTGACATCATATTAAGTCATTTAGAGTCAATAGAAAAGTTATATTAACAATCATTTGTGAAATATGGAATTTGAAATTGCTGAGAAGATATTCTTATAAATTTATCTATGGAAGATTATTATGAGATTGAGAAGTAAGGGAAATATGGTCCCTAGGTATTTTAGAAATTTCAATATTCTTTATCAAGTATGGATGGTAGCTTAACACTTGGTTCTTCCACTAAACCACTCTCAAGTTCCTGGTATATATCTCTACTAAGTAAGTACATACCTAATCCTTTACATATAATGAACTCAAAGATTTTACCATTGGATAATGATCATTCCTATAAATATAAACTATTATAAATATTATATCGTAGATATAAAGGTCCACAAAACAATACTTATTACTTGGTTAAACTTCTCTAGAGAAATTAGTGATTCTAAAAAGATACTTTAGAACATGAGGATGTAATTAAATAGATATATCCTCATTTTTTATATAATACTAATAAGATTTTGAGGGATAAATTCATTTTAATTTCGGTATAATGTAATACCATGATATTTTATGATATATTTCTCTTCAAATAAATTTAATTTCATTGATGTCTTATGATACACACAAACCTAAGTCAAAATAAACCATAATATAGTATATCATCATAACATATCCATTAAATTACTATAGAGAATAATAAAAATGAAAAAAAAAATAAAGGTTTTAGATAAATAAAATATATTAATAAATGAGTACTCAATTTTTAGTGAAGTCATTATATGCTTCAAATATACATTTTTCCTCAAAAATGGTTTTTCTTGATTTTTTGGAAAAAATAATTTATTTTATTTTTGACACTTTTAGAAAATTTATTTTAAAAAATTAACTTTATTTTTAAAATATCATTTCAAAATTATCTTAAAATGAAATTTTGATACTTTTTTAAAATGGTTGTTTTTTAATAAATAGTGAAAATGATATTTTTTATTTAAAAATCTCATTTTACTTCATTATTTTTCATAGTTTCATTTTCTTATAGAATAATTTCAAAGAAAAAGTTGTTCGATTATGTTATTGATAATCAAATTAAGGTCACTTTAATTAATTTTATCTTTTATTTTGGTATAAAAACTTTTTATACATAAGAAAACATTTTTTCTAGAAAATCTACTTGTATTACATTTTACAGGTTTCATTTTAAATTCAATTCTTCCACTTATGTGAAATTAATTTGATAAAATTTATTATAAATTATAAATTTTAATAATTAATATTAATATATAATTTAAACTTTATTTTTTGGTTTTAATGAACAATAAAAGGCAGTAAAAAATTATCAATGTTGTTGAGGTTAATGCAGGCTTATCATGGGTCAAACCAAGATATAATTTTAATTTTTTCAATTAAATTTTTATAAATAAAATTTTATGATTATATTTAAACCTCATAAAATAAAAAATTATAATTTCAATCCATGTTGATTCATTTTTCTTAAGTATGATATTTTTGTATTTTAGTCTTTGAAGAAATTCAAATTGTGTCCTCTCCGCCCACTTATAAAAGGAAACCCGTAATTTCTCTTCTTTACCCCACTTTGATCTATATGTCTCAATCCAAAACTACCCAATTCTATATGAAAAATTCTTATTCATAAATTTAAAGGTTATGTTCTTCTTAAAATTTCATTCCAAGGGTCCTTAATATATGATCTAAAGGAGGCTAACTGAAGGAGAAGTAATCATCTTACCCAACCTCTTTCAAATTATTTATCCTTCTACCACCTATAATTATATGATATTAATCATAAAATAATGAATTCATTACACTAAATATAATTAAATGTTGTTATTATTATTATTTAAATTCAATTATTCACCCTATTTTCCTCAAAATGGATGTGAAAGTATCGCTCGTGTGTACATGTGGATACAAGCACCACGTAATGATACAATTAATTTTCCACCACTATCATTCAAGGATATTAATTATGACTAGTTTAAGGATTATATATGATATTTATGAAATAATTATTCTTCTTTAATTATAATATCATATCTACCATCTTACATTCCCATCCATTGGAATATGATAACATCGCTCATGTGTGTATGTGGACTACTACCTCCACAAAGAGATGTGATTCTTTTTTCATTTTTGATTTACATGGATGGTAATGAGGATATATTTAATGAATATATATGATATATATGATATAACAATTATTTTTTAATGGTGAATTATTATTTACCTTTCTTTCAATCAATCCATCAAAAAGTAATAATAGTGTTCATGACTATGTACGACCCATTATCTCTAGGAGTGGTATAATTCATTTTTATATCTATATCTTTTAGGGATAACTCTAAATGTATATATAAAATAAATATATGTGATATTTATATAATGATTAAAATTATTTATATTAATTAATTATAATCATGTTATAAGGACCAGAACCACTGAACCAAAATTCCTATGAAAAATTAAATAGTTAACACCCAAAAATAATGATTTAAATAAAGAATTATTAATAAATGGGTGTTTAAATATTATAAGTGGATCATATAAGATACTATAATTATGTATATGACTCTATTATATAATTATAATATATTTAATTTTATTATATATTAGTTTTTATTTATTTTGAAGAAAGTTAAATTTAATGTAATGGATTTATTCGAATATCTCATTCTTTATCGGGATTGTTTAGGATTAAGATTTTAATGATGAAATTTTTGGATCTATATTTCAATATTCTAATGAATTTTCTTATACTATGGTTTTTTCTTGACATTAAAAGTTTTCCTTTAATTTTCCTCTCTTTAATAACTCAATATACTGATATAATATTTTTAAGGAAAACTAATTGTATACCTCTCTTGGGTCAAAAATTATTTTTTTCTATATCCATAATTTCTGAAAATGATTCCATAAATTTTTTTATATTATTATATGATTTTTTAAATTCATTTTTATCCATTATTTATATTTTAAAAAAATGGTTCAAAATTAATCTTCTTTTCATTTTTCCAAATAATAAATTTTTAATTTTTCCCGAAAATGTGAAAGGAATCATTGTTTTAACATATATAACATGAACATAATTTTCCAAATTCATGAAAACTCAATTATTTGAAGTTTTTTTAACATGTTTCCAAGGATTTTTCAAAGAAAATTTTTTACTTTAAATTTTTTAAATTTCTTATATTTTAAATAAATGATTTCAATGTGAAAGGTTATTTTACTCAAAATATGTGTTAGTGATCTTTTAAAGGAATTTTTAAATATGATAATATAATTTTATGTTACTTGTTCTTTAATATGGATATGATACAATTATAACATCCACCCCCACCACTAATTTTTTGATTTTATAAAATAAATCACTTTGAAGAAAAGTGAGAACCAGCAAACATACAATGCCATGAGAAGGAGCCATTGGCGGGCTGGGTAAAGAACCCTATCCAGGACCAGCCTCACCCACAAAACACCACAAACAGCCCATGAAAACAACAAGAAAACCAAAAACGGGCCACCCAAGGAGGACCGACCTCATATTTCCTCGAACGTAGTGCCACCGCACCAGGGACCGTCCATCCATGATCACCGGACCACTGACTTCAGGAGCAAGAGGAGGACCTCCGGAGATGAAATGAAACCCGAGTAGGCAAGATTGAACCATAAAAAACACAGAAAAAACACCAAACCACACCAGAACCACTGTGGAGGTTGACTGTTGGGAAGATCTTCATTAGAAACACTCAAGAACCACAAATCATTCGAAACCAAGCCAAAATCGGAGAGCAGACCCAACTGTCGCACCACTGAGAAAGCCATAAGGGAAGGAACAACGCTGGATCAGGGATGCAGATAAACCAGAATGCGGAGCCCCTCTAACGTAGACCCGATAAACTGAGAAACCTTCAAGCCGCATGCTGGTGGGCCTGAAAATACAACACAAATACCACGAAGAAAACCTAAAATATTGGGAGGAGAACTGGGAAGGGGATGCCGCCAAATCTGGGCTTTCCTGAGTTCACTATATACGGCCTCGTAGTGACCCGAGAAAGAGATGAGGACCCTTCCACATTCTGACTCCATCAAATCCAACCGGCTGAACACCTGATCTCTGAGCACAACCACAACCGAACAGAAGAGAGGGGGAAACGACGGAGAAATCAGTCAAGGTCGGCGCGTGAGTGGGGGTGTGGATCTTCCAACCAGATCGTCAGAGGAGGTTGAAAAGATCTGGATCCGCGAAACTATGGGGCTACAATTATACCATCCAATTTCATTATTTGGATGTCTTATGATGATGATGATTTAAGTATGATTCTCTGAACCCCCTTTCTTCTCCTAGGTTAATTAATTTATGATGAAACCTTTATGAAACAAATTTATTTTCATGGGTTATGCTATGATGTAATGTTTATGAAACCCATTTCCTTCAAATATTTTATATTTTGATGAAATTTTTATAATCTTATGGCACACATATGTATTATTTTTATTATATAATGGGTGGGCCCAAAATTATATATCCCTCCAATGAATTTGGTAAAGATGGATATCTCATGAGATAATAAGAATGGGAATCGAGAGTGAACCAAATTTAGGAAGGGACTTCATCTTCTATGATAGTCTTCAGATTGGACATTGGCTAATGATATGATGGAATAGAGAGTGAATCCAATCAACTATGATAGTCCTATAAATGATTATTGACTAAGAAAATGAATTTATATGCTTATGTGTGCACCAAATACTTATGTCTTATGACAATGTTATGATCTAATATATCATGTTATTTAATTCCTTTATGATTCATTTCTTATGAACTACCAAGATTTATTCCATGAATTAATATTATGTTCTCTAATATTTTGTATATGGTTTTCATATGTTAATATTATGTCCTCATACCCTTATGCACATGTCATTATTAAGTGATCATTGATATCAACATTTTTTACCTATACTGAGCATATGAGCTCACCCTTTCTTGTATATCATTTTCTTATGTTATGAAGTGGGTTTTAAGTATGATATATCTAATAAGGGTTCTAGTTTTGAAGAAATTTATTTGAGATGATGTAGATCACTTACAAACAAGTTGTTTCTATATCCATGTTTTTAAATACACAAAACCAATATTATATTTGCATGGACCTTAATATTATTTATTTGTATATTCATATAATAATATTTAATATTTATGTATGAAAAGTATGGGTAACTATATTGGTGCATGGCTTGAAGTGTTTTCGACCTTATCTATTTGGCGAGAGGTTTGTTTTCTACACTGACCACATGATCCTTCATTATATCTTCTAATATTGAGACTTGAATCTGAGGTAGGGGTTCTAGGTAGAGTATCTACATATGTTTGAAATTGAGTTAACCTATTAACAATGGAAAGGTAATGTCATCACTAATACTATTATCTATAAGACCTGGGTGGAGTAGGTGTATGGATATCAACCTTCCGAGGAGTAGTGTAACTTGATGCATTTTTTGTCCAAGTGGAGGATGGATGACTCAGAGGATCAAGGATCAATGATTTATGACACTTTAATTATCACATGTTCTCTTTTTTCAAGTGAAGGTGGTTGAGTGATCTGACACTGAGTGTATTGTGATGAGGAAGTAGCTTATTGGTGGTGACCCATTACATATGAGTTTGTTAGATGAATATTATGCGATCTTTGAACATGGAAGAGTTTTAATCCATAATTCCATCAAAAAATTTATGATGAGATATATTCATAACTCTATATATATGGTACATCCTGGGGAAACAAAGGTGTATCATAACTTTAGGAGATACTTATAGTGGCTAGGGATAAACAGGGACATTATTGGTTTCATCTCTCAATGCCTTAAATTTTAGAGGATAAAGTCTAGGAACCAAATTCCTAGTGTTGTACTCTATCCAATTAATACTACCATGTTGAATTGGTATGAAATCTTGATGGAAATTTTTATAGGGTTTTCTAGGGCCCCAAATAGTCAGGACATTGTCTAGGTGATTGTTAATTGGATAATGAAAGCAACACACTTTTTACTGGTCTGTGAAACTCACTTTGTCAATGAGATGAGAAATATATATATCCATGAGATTGTATACTTACATATAGTTAACCTGATCATTTTTTTCTAATATATACACATGTTTTACATTTTAGTTTTGACAGGGCTTACAGAAGTCCCTATAGACTCAGTTGGGGTTTCGAATAGTATACTATCCCCTGATAAATAGATACTTACATGAGATGATATTTATACCGAAGACTATGATTTGAGATTTAATCTTAGACTTTAGTGGATCTTTGGATTATTATCTAGCCTTGGTTGAGTTTTAATACAACAACATTTATTATGATTCGATTCAAATGGAACCTTACAACGATTTATATGGGAGTTCATGTCGTTCACCACTCTATTGGCATAATACTGGTGAGCTGGCGGTTATGGGGCCCATTTTGGTTTAATAGAACTCCAAGAGAGTGAAAATAATTCAAAATAGGTTTATCATATGTCAAATATGGTAGAGATATTATGTCGGCCATAAAAGGATACTTATAGAGTTTTTTGTGGGATATATATTTTTCTTGAGAGTGACTCCTTAGTTAATCCACTAATGTTTAAGGAAGCAAGGCAAGTTATCCCAATATTATTTTGGAACCTTCAATATCATCAAGTGGGTTGTGAAGGATTCTTACCATTTAGAAATTCCTCTAAAAACTAAGGTTTTCATGATGTGTTTCATGTATCTCATCTCCAAATGTACATGTCTGATCTTATTCATGTCATTGACTATGGGATATTGAGTTGGAGCCTAAATAATCATATGAGGGGTGCCCGGTGTGGATCATAGACTAGATTGAGAAATTACTTTGAGGTAATATGGCACCTATTGTCTATATATTGTGGTAAAATAGGTGGATCTTGGAGGATAATCGTTCAAGCTCAGTGTCATGAGTTCTTCATGTAGAAACCTTGGGGATGCTTATTAGGGACAATAAGTCCTTATAGGGAAATATTTTAAATTAACATATATTTTTTCAAACATATAAATGATTTTTTCCATTCTACCCTTTTAGTTTTTGATTTGATCCATGATGGGTAAAGGATTATGGCTTTGAGATGCTTAAAATTAGTTTTAGTGACCTTTATGGCCAAAACAATTTATACCACACTATAGTGGAGGTGGGTAAACCATAGTTGTGTTATTGAACTGAGGCCATGTCAAAGAGTAATGGGTTGTGATGTGGTGATCCTGATTGATGGATTTTTGATAAAATATATCATTGTGGAGGGGTGTTTTGGGAGGTTACACCATGGAGACTTAGATCATGATACAGAGCCTTCTCTGCATCAGTTACAAATAGAAAGAATATTTTTTGGTCTACATGTGTTATTCCTTCTAATTAATGTTATGTTATGGAATTGGGGAATCATTTTGGAATTTTATGAGGGTGTATTAACATGGGGTTTTCACACAAATTGTATTATTGATGATTCCCTATATAAACCAATATTTAATCTTGATTTATGAATGATTTTCAGAGAATTATGGTGGCCTGTAGAAATGAATCCATGTCGCAATACTTTATCTCACGCCACAAAACACTACTACAAAAAATGGGCATGGGAAGTGCCACCTTATATCAGCGCTAAGAAAAAACAACTGATAAAGAAACCATGTATCAGTGCTAAAATTTTCGCTTTGATACAGGGTAACCTTTGTCAATGCTAAAAAAGTACTGATAAAGAGAACCTTTATCAGTGCTGATAAAGAATGCCTATATCAGCACTAAAATGTTAGCACTCATACAGGAAGGATTTATCAGCTCTTTTTAGCACTGATAAAACCGTAGTCCCATATTTCATAAAATTGGTCGCAAAGTGACCTTAGTTTATCGCCACCTAAATCTCTCACGGTACTATAACCATGCGACTCCCCTCCACCACCCCCCAATATTCACGTTGCTGGACCTTCACCACCCCTGATCTTCGCGTTGCCGGACCTCCTCCGCCCCCAATCTTCACGTTGTCGGACATCCACCGCTATCCCTTCTCTTAATCCTCCTCCTTGAACCCCTTCAGTGGATCCTCCTCCCTGCAAACCCTACTTCTAATCCTCTTCACTTGACCCTACTCCCCGCGAACCCTACTCCTCCATTTCTCTTCGGTTGGTGGATCCTCCTGTGCACCTCCTCTCGTGCACCTCTACCTATGGAAGTTCCTAAGTGTATGGAAAGTGATTCAATGATTTTACATTATTAGATGATTTTGATATGCTTTCTTAGTTTCATGAATGTGTTCTATGGATTACTTTTTTGTTGTGAAATATGTTTTGGAAAGGTTTTGAGATCCACATGTATAAGAGGTGTGAAATATATTTTATGTCTTGTGTGAAATGTTTGAAATGAAATGTGTTTTCAAAGAGAAGTAATGGTTTGAATGTGTTGAATGTGGATTTTATAAGAGAAATTCATTTTTTTTATGTTGTATTTTTTTGAACTTGATATGTGTCTTTCAATTGTGAATGTGGTTTGAAACATGTTATAAAATGGATTTTATGTTTGTATTAATTTGAAAGGGGATTTTTGCATGGAAATTGATGGATTCCAAAGAATTATTGCATGGAAGCATTGAAGATTTACATCTCGTACAGTCATAAAACTCACTTGAAGAGGGGTTTACATGTTTTAACTACCCTGTGTAGTGGAATGGAATCATAAATATTGAGATGTACCAAATCATAGTAATATTATTCAATAACAATGGGATCCTAGAAACATGTATTTGGAACGAAACAACTTCATGTAGTGGATTAATCTCCATTAAGAACTGATGTGGGTCATGCGATAGTGAGAGGCACCATTTCCATTTCTTTTTCTTTAGTGTAAGTTTTATTTGATATTGGTTCCCATAATTATTTCATATCAAACCTAAATATAGAACTACTGAAACTTATAATAGAGATCATGTCTTATGTGATAGAGATTGTAACATCTCTCTGGATAAAGAGGGAGTAAGGTCTCTTATTCCCCTCTCATGATTTCTCTTTTTCAGAGATTTAGATCATATGATATTTCTTGGTTCTTAACTTCCCCCGATGGGGAATTCCATGTTTTCCATAGAGAATCAGACCTGAGGTCTAGTCATGATAGAACACTTCTTCTGGAGTTGAGTGGGATGATATCCTTTTATGCTATTGAACTAGAATAGGAAGCCTATTATAGTGAACTTCCCTCAATAGCTATTGAATTTCCAAAAGTGTTTCCTTTTGTTTTTTTTAATCTACCACTAGAGAAGGAGGTGGAGTTCTCTATCAGAATGGTGATGGGTACAAAACCAATATCTATTCAATCTTACCAAATAGAACTAGTTAGATTGAAGGAACTAAATAATCAGTGGGATGAATTTGTTTCTAAATTATTTATTAAACCTAGTGTGTTGCCTTGGGATGAACTGGTGCTTTTCACCAAGAAGGTCATTGGAACCCTTCTCTTATGTGTTTATTACCAGAATATCAATCGGGTTATGATCAATAAAAAGTATCTATTGACCTATATTTATGATTTATTAGATCTTCTAAAAGGGGGAGTGGTTCTCTAAGATCCGTCTTTAGTTTGGTTAACACCAGCTCAGGATCAAGGAGTTTGAGATTTATGTGTGACTATATACTTATTATATTTTCTTATTATTTCTTACACAATGCCACCTGAGTCGAGTAACCTGATTGAAATCCATATGGGTACTTTGGTTCTGATGTGGATATTGTTTTTTATATATTTGTGACGTGTATGTGTGGATATATGGGTATTTAGGCATAATTATATTGAATGTAGTGCAGAGACCTAGGAGTGGTAGATGTATCATTCTCGATTATTCTTGTGTTTGGACTGGGGTGATTTGAGGAAACTATAATAAATCTAAAGTAATTATATTTAATGAATTCCATATTGTAGATATTATGAGAATCCTTTCTTTACTTATAGAGTTGGCTACTAGTTTTCATCCATATGTATTTTAGGTTGGTAAGGTATAAAAGGATGGACTAGTTGACCATAGAAGGGTTGACCCAATAGAGGAGGATGAGCCATAGAGGATCATGTCATGTGAGTTTTACTATCTATGACACAAGTGATTATCCTCACGACCCCCTTTGTGTTTGGAAACTGTGTTGATTTTGATGGGGGGTCTATCCTGGTTCTGTTGATTTCCAAATCTTTATTGGAAATGTTTAGGCTCTATTAATCTCTATTTTTATAAGGAAATCATTCTCTTATACTGTATTTGGAAGTCTTTTTTTGTGTACCTGAACCATAAATACTAATATTTGAGATTCAAATAGGATGGAGATGAATAAAGATTGGATGGATATTAATCGTTTGATAATAGAGTATGAAAATGGATTGAAAGAGTTCATCAAGTTTTCAAAGGATCACGCATGGGATCCTTGTCAAATCCTTTATCCATGTTTATGTTGTTTTTATTCTAGAATAATTACTCTATAGGAGTTGGAAGAACATTTTATATGTCACGGAATAGATAGGAGTTATAAATGTTGGAATAAACACAGAGAAAAAGTGATTGTAACTACTGGCTGGGACAAAACTGCATTTTATGGATCATCAAATATGAATACAAATATGAATAATGAATAAGACCGTATGGAGGATGTGATTAAAGATGCCAATGATGATGAAGATCATATTGAGGAAATGACAATGACAATTGAAGATAAACTCCATGATTTCCCAAAATTTTTTGAGAAGTTAAAGAGTTGTGCAAAGACGCCATTGTATGCTGGTTACACTAAATATACAGGATTGTCAGCTGTACTGAAGTTGTATAAATTCAAAGTAGGAAACGGATGGACTGATGTCAGTTTTACGGAACTAAATTCTCTTTTGAATGACATGCTCATGGAAGATAATGAGCTCCCAAGCCGTACATATGAAGCTAAACGAATGCTACACTCGATGGGTATGATTTCTAAAATAATACATGCTTTCCTGAAAGACTGTATATTATTTTGCAAGGAGAAAAAATCAGTTAAAGAATGCCCAAAGTGTGGTGCTTCTCGATAAAAGAAATATTAATCCAATCCTACGTAAGTTTTATGGTACTTTACAATCATTCCAAGGTTTAGGCGTCTATATAGAAGTGAAGAAACTGCAAGACAATTGTCGGGGCATGCAGATAAAAGAAATAAATATGGGAAATTACGTCATTCGGCCGAGTCTCCTCAATGGTTGAAAATTGATCATGAGTATCCTGAATTTTGAAAAGAGCCGAGAAACCTTCATCTTGAATATTCTATATATGGAGTGAATCCTTTTGGTTTTCTAACCAGCACTCATAGTACATGGTCTCTCTTTTGTTTAAAATGAACAGTTTTTTAAGTGAAAACTACAACTGATGTATGGAAATCCGACCAAATGCATTCAGATTATATTGATCCTTTAGGGGAATGATCCATGGGTCCTTTGGGACGTGTACGAGTCAACCCGTCCTCAATCTAAGGCACGGTATAGCCAGTATCACTCAAAGTGTCCCTCTTTTGTTTAAAATGGACACAATTTTAAGTGAAAACAAAAAATTTCCTACAAAAATCTGACCAAACACATTTGGATAGTCTTTATCCTTTACGTGAATGATCCATGGGTCATCTGTGACGTGTACGAGTCAACTCGGGCTCAATCTGAGGCACGGTGTGACCAGTATCACTCAAAGGGTCTCTCGTTTGTTAAAATCTAAAACAATATTAAGTGGAAACAACAACAAACCTATGGAAATCTGACCAAAAACATTTGGATTGTTTTGATCCAATAAGATAATTATCCATGGGTCCTTTTAGGCATGTACAAGTCAACCCCGCCTCAATCTGAGGCCTGTTGTGGCCTGTATCACTCAAAGTGTCTCTCATTTTTTTTAAAATGGACACAATTTTAAGTGAAAAACATCAACTGACATATGGAAATCTTACCAAATGCATTCGGATTGTGTTGATCCTTTAGGATAACGATCCATGGGTGTGTTGGGGATGTGTATGAGTCAGCCTCGTCTCAATCCGAGGCACGGTTTAGCCGGTATCACTCAAAGAGTCTCTCTTTTGTTTAAAATTGACACAATTTTAAGTGAAAACAACAACTGACCTACGAAAATCCAACCAAACGCATTCGGATTGTCTTGATCCTTTACGAGAATGATCCATGGGTCCTTTTTGATGTGTACGAGTGAACCCGGCCTCAATACGAGGCACGGTGTGACCGGTATCCCTCAAAGGATCTCTCGTTTGTTTAAAATGGATACAATTTTAAGTGAAAACAAAAACTGACCTATGTAAATCCAACCAAATGCATTTGGATTGTGTTATTCCTATAGGAGAATGATACATGGGTCCTTTTCGATGTGTAAAAGTAAGTCCTGCCTCAATCTGAGGCCCGCTGTGGGCGGTATCATGCAATGTGTCTCTCATTGTTTTTAAAATGGACACAATTTTAAGTGAAAACAACAACTTACATACGAAAATCTAACCAAAAGCATTCGGATTGTGTTGATCCTTTTGAAGAATGATCCATGGGTGCATTAAGGACGTGTACGAGTCAACCCACCTTCATTTTAAGGCATGGTTTAGCCGGTATCACTCAAAGTGTCTTTTGTTTATAATGGACACAATTTTAAGTGAAAACAACAACTGACCAACGAAAATCTGACCAAATGCATTCAGATTGTCTTGATCCTTTATGATAACTATACATGGTTACTTTGTGACATGTATGAGTGAACTCGGCCTCAATCCGAGGCATGGTGCGACCGGTATCACTCCAAGGTTCTCATGTTTGTTTAAAATGGACACAATTTTAAGAGAAAACAACAACTGACCTATGGAAATCCGACCAAACACATTCATATTGTCTTGATCCTATAGGAGAATGATCCATGGGTCCTTTGAGACATTTAATATTCAACCCATCCTCAATTTGAGGCCTTCTGTGGCTGGTGTCACTCAAAGTGTCTCTCATTTTTTAAAATTGGACACAATTTTAAGTGAAAACAACAAATGACCCATGTAAATCTAACCAAACGCATTCTAATTGTGTTTATCCTATATAATAATGATCCATGGGTCCTTTGAGTTGTGTAAAAGTTAACCTCATGTAAATATAAGGCCCACTGTGGTCGGTATCACTCAAAGTGTCTCTCATTTTCTTAAAATGGACACAATTTTTAGTGAAAACAACAACTGACCTACAGAAATCTGACCAAACGCATTCATTTTGTGTTGATACTTTAGTAGAACGATCCATGGGTGCATTGGGGATGTGTATGAGTCAACTATGCCTCAATCTAAGGCACGGTATAGCCAGTGTCACTCAAAGTGTCTCTCTTTTGTTTAAAATGGACACAATTTTAAGTGAAAACAACAACTGACCTACGAAAATCTGACCAAGCGCATTCGGATTGTATTGATCCTTTACAAGAATGATTCATGGGTCCTTTGTGACATTTAAGAGTCAACATGTCCTCAATACAAGGCACTTTGTGACTGGTATCACTCAAAGGGTCTCTCATTTGTTTAAAATGGATACAATTTTAAGTGAAAACAACAACTGGCCTACGTAAATCTGACCAAACGCATTCGGATTATGTTGATCTTATAGGTGAATGATCCATGGGTCATTTTTGACGTGTAAAAGTCAACCTATCCTCAATCCAAGGCCCGTTAGGGCCAGTATCACTCAAAGTGTCTCTCATTCTTTTAAAATGGACACAATTTTAACTGAAAACAACAACTAACGTACATAAATCCAACCAAACGCATTAGGATTGTGTTGATCCATAAGGATAAAAATCCATTGGTGCATTGGGGACGTGTAAAAGTAGACCTCGTCTCAATCCGAGGCATGGTTTAGCCGATATCAATCAAAGTGTCTCTCTTTTGTTTAAAATGGACACAATTTTAAGTGAAAACAACAACTGACCTACAAAAATCTGGCAAAACACATTATTATTGTGTTGATCTTCTAAGAGAACAATCTATGGGTCCTTGAGACGTGTATGAGTCAACCACGCCTCAATCCGAGGCACGGTTTATCCGGTATCACTCAAAGTGTCTCTCTTCTGTTTAAAATGGACACAATTTTAAGTGAAAACAACAACTGGCCTATGAAAATTCGATCGAAAGCATTTGGATTGTTTTGATCCTATAGGAGAACGATCCATAGGTCATTTGTGATGTGTGAGAGTCAAACACACCTCAATCTGAGGAAGATTTTGGCCATTATAACTCAAAGTTTCTCTCTGTTGTTTAAAATGGACACAATTTTAAGTGAAAACAACAACTGACCTACGAAAATCTCACCAAACGCATTTCGATTGTATTTATCTTTTAGGAGAATGATCCATGGGTCCTTTGTGATGTGTAAAAGTCAAATATGCCTCAATATGAGGCACGGTGTGGCCGATATCACTCAAAGTGTCTCTCTTTTGTTTAAAATGGATACAATTTTAAGTGAAAACAACAACTAACCTACGTAAATCTGAACAAACACATTCAGATTGTCTTGATCCTATAATAAAATGATCCATGGGTCCTTTTTGACGTGTATGAGTCAACATAGCCTCAATATGAAGCACGGAATGGCCGGTATCACTCAAAGTCTCTCTTTTGTTTAAAATGGACACAATTTTAAGTGAAAAAAACAACTGACGTACGGAAATCCAACTAAACGCATTTGGATTTTATTGATCCTTTAGTAGAACGATCCATGGGTCATTTGTGACGTGTAAGATTCAACCCATCCTCAATCAGAGGCACAGTGTGGCCGGTATCACTCAAAGGGTCTCTTGTTTGTTTAAAATGGACATAATTTTAAGTGAAAACAACAACTGACGTACGTAAATCCAACCAAACGCATTCGTATTGTGTTGATCATATAGGAGAATGATCCATTGGTCATTTGTGACGTGTATGAGTCAACCCTGCCTCAATCCAAGGTATGGTGTGGCCGGTATCACTCAAAGTGTCTCTCTTTTGACAAAAATGGACACAATTTTTTAATGAAAACAACATCTGACGTACGACCTGGACACCCCCCCACCCCTCTGGACATCCCCCACCCTGTGGAAAGCCCCCTCAACCCCCTGGACACCCCCACCCCCCCTTTACATGACCATGGATAGCCCCCCCCCCCCTCCACCTCGGATAGCCCCCCCTGGACAACCACCACCCCCCTGGACGGCACCCCCACCCCTCCTATACACCCCCCACCTGGATAACCCCCACCCCCCTGGACACCCCCCCCCACCCATGGATAGCCACCCCCACCCTCCTAGACACCATCCCACCCCCCCCTGGACAGCCCCACCAACCCCCTAGAAAGCCCCCCCCCCAACACACTGGACACCATCCCACCCCCTGGACACCCCATAGATAGCCCCCCCCCCACCTGGACACCCCCCCCCCCCCTCCTTGGACACCACCCCACCCCCCTTGGACAGCCCCCCAACCACATGGACCTCCCCCACTCCCCCTAGACACCCCCACCCCCTGGACACCCCTATCCCCCCGAACACCCCCATCCCACCCTCCCGGACACCACTCTACCCCCCTTGGACAGCCCCACCAACCCCTCAGACCTCCCTCAACTCCCCGGACACCCCCGCCACCTAGAAATCCCCCCCCCCCCCACCCCAACACCCTGGAAACCAGCCCCCCTAGACACCCCCCATGGACACCCCCCCCCCCTCACCTGGACACCCCCGCCCTCTTTGGACATCCCCACCTACCTTTTGGACCACCCCCACCCCCCCTGGACACCCCTTTCCCCCCAAACACCCCCATCCCCCCGAACACCCCTACCCCCCCTTGGACAGCCACCCCAAACCCCTGAAAAGCCCCCCAACCCCCTGAATTCTGAATTGAATTCTTTTTGTACTTAATTAAATTATGAATTATGTGTTAATGGTGTATGGGTATACTTTTTGTATGGGTATACTTGGTATAATTAGCTTACGATTTATGTGTTAATTTTTTATGGGTATACTTGGTCTAATTAGCTTATTGAGATACTGAATTTTTTGCTTGTGTTTGGGTGTGCTGCTGCAGATTTTTTTGTAGTAGCAGATAGGGCATTTATCAGTTCTATTTTAGCGCTCATAAAGGGATACTTTATTATTGCTAAAAAGCACTGATAAAGTATCAGTTTATCAGCTCTAAAAGTGCATTGATAAAACACACATTTATCAACTCTTTTTTAGTGCTAATAAAGGCTTCCTTTATCAGTGCTTTTTTTGTGCAGATAAAGTACCCCTTTATCAGCGTTGAGCATTACAACACTTTTTTAGCATTAATAAAGCCCGTTTTTAGTGCTGATAAAGTCCATTTTTTTAGTAGTGAAAGTTCACAACATAACATGGTTCTACACCATAGTGATCCCTTTTGCACTTTGGAGGTCAATTTCTAGTTCTCTCTATACCATAGTGGTTCGTATCTATGTCTTGGTGCCTGATTTTATACTTTTCCATACCATAGTTTCCTATTTACATCTTGGTGACTTTCAAGACCCTTTTTGGAGCCTTGTTCCTTCATTCTTATTTCAGAAGTGATGTTCGATGTTGAAAACCTTATCTGAAGAAGACCTTTTCCATTTGGGGATCTCATATACACATATTTTACTTGGTATAATTCTTTTGTTGGTACACTTTGATGACCTTGGATGATTTTGATTTAATGTAGTTATGTGTTTGTATCTTGTGAGACATGTTGTGATTCTAAATTCCATGATTTTTTTGTTTTAGATTGTTTTTCATTTTTAATATTGATCACATATGTAAATGTTTCTCATTTATTCTCATGATGATACACTTTCCTGGTGTATTGTACTATATTATGTATATTACCTTTCCTTAAGAGGCATCATTATTGGTCCTTAGAATAGGTGGACCTTTGTGACATGTTTTTCCTTTAGTGGGGGAGTCCGCAGAACTTATGATGATGGTGATGATAGACCTAAGCATGGGTGGAGATAATATGATGGCATTAAATTTTCATGTTGAGGATTCACTTGATTCCTAGTGTTATAAAAAGTACCATATTACTTTTCTACTAGTAACATTCTATGTAGTGTTCTTGATTCTTGGTGTTATTCTGATTAGCATGACGTATATGATTTTTAGGGAATGTTAGGTCACATGTATGCACTATGCCATGAGGATATTTAAGGGTAGACTCACTAGACCCATCAATATTTTTTTTTACTTACAAATTCTCTTCATTGTACTTCTAGTATGGGGTTGAAGCAGGTATGGTTGGAGGTTTGTGGAATCTTGGTTAGTTCATGACCAATCCTTATTTGATTGTATATTTTTTATTCTTGTTTACATATTTATTATTATCATGACATACACATGATATACATGTTTATATTGGATAAGTATGCATTGATGGTATCCTACTGAGTTTTATTACTCACACCCTATAAGGGAATTTTAGTCCATATGTAGACTTCATGTATAGGGATCCAATCATGCAAAATGGGCTCATGGAAGATGGTTAATCTAAGGAGTAGGGAGCTGGGAGTGATATTGGGATAGACTCCATAGGAATACCACAATTTTATTTATTTATTATGTGCATAAATTTTACTCCACTTTGTATTTCCTCTTTGGGAGCTAGTTTATTTATTTTTATGAATGATATTCCATCTACTTAGTTTTCATGTGTTACTCAAGCTTTTATATATTTATTTATTTAGTTATATTATTATTTTTAAAAGGGAATGATACTAAGGATATAATCTCCCCAATTATGAACTTATACCCTCACTTCTAGTCATAAGCCTCTTTTATATGGGGAGGCATGAATGAGGTCATTTGGCACACTATTTCAGACCCAATGGTTTAGGTTGGGGAATTACAAATTTAATAGAAGAGATGTTGTTATAGTTATGTAAGAAACGTTTCTTATGGAGTGTAAGAAAGTTGATTTAACTATGTTAGGAAACTTCCCAAAATTCAGATGATGTTATGTCGATATTAAACTTCCTAACATCATGAAAATACTCATACTCTAAGATGAGTTTTTACGAGTTGGTACAAGGGTGAAAAGTTGGTTTCCAGAGAAAGAATGAATTACAGGCTATTTGAAGTTGAACAATGTGATAAAATGGAAATACCAAATGTGATAATACATGGGTGTATATATTCCAATTTATAAAGTTTTAATATGAGTTTTTATAGATATTTACCTATATAATTTTTGGTTATACAAAGGATTAGTTAAAAAGTTCAAAAGTAGGATGATATAATAGAGTAGTCAGAGAAGTTCTGATTTGTCATATGAATTCAATAAATCTATATCAAATCAAAATTAACTATGATATTATATAGATCTATGTGAAGATGAGTTATGAAGTGTAAAGTCTATTTTTACATACCTTAAGATGAAGTATATACAGAACATAGTTAAAAGATATATCAGGTGTTGGATAGCATGTCTATTCTATCATACAGAAGAAAGTCATAATGATCACTAGATAGATAGTTCTATGAGGTTGAAATGGTTGAAGTTCTATTTACCAAAAACTCAAAATATCCTACAAATAGATATTCATGATATCATCAGATAGATAAATATGAAGTTTTCCATGTAGAGAAGTGAATATAAATTTAGAGGTAAAGTTGAGATTATATCATATCGAGAAGCATGAATCCTATCGAGTGTATAGAACTAGTGATAAATGATGTTCTAATGGACAATTTCATAGAGAGACCATCAGACATACAAGAAAAAAAATAGAGATATATGATGTCATCAAATAGAGATATACATATTCAATTATTTAGGGGTTTTCTAAAAAAGGGAATCTTAAAAAAGGTCTATCACATGAAGAAAGTTTTTTTGTTCTTTAGAATGAGAAATATAGGGTTTTTTGTAAAAAAATATAACCCTAGTATCCAAGATTTGGTGGTTACTTTATTAAATTCTCATTAGATACAAGTGATCACACCCTGAATGATCGAATAGTTTAGTAGTCTTGGTAAACTAGATACAAACATTATTCCTATATTACATTTGAAATATGAAAACATAACATAAGAAAAATTATTGTATCCATGATATCATTTATAATATCCTTATGAAATGAATAAAAAATAAATGGTGAGCTTAGATTCTTATAAGGGTTATGTACAGTGGAAGCTATCATGAGTAAATAAAGAATAATTAACATGGAATAGTGGATAATAAAAAAACATGTTATTCAATCTATAACTTGAGTTCAATGAGAATCCATTCCTAATAAAGAAAATGTATAATTTTGTACATTAATGATCAAGGAATCTCAACCAAGTACTCATGAAAGTTACCATCAAGGCCTCTCATCCAATACATTATCATTCCGTTAAGCCCACTCAACCAAGACGTTATGATTTTATGGGTAAGAATACACCAAATACCCAACTATTATAACATGATCATATAGACTCAACCTATATATCATTCCAACCTATTTTTTCTAATGATACCTATTGATGCATCTAGGGGATATATATAAATATACCCCACCTGTTACTTACACGAACTATACATTACCTATATTATGAATGATTAATACAATTCATTCTCAAAATACCTTATAAGTCAACAAATATTGATAATGAAGAAATAATATAAAAAATGTACATCATAATCATAAACCAACCATATAAGTAATAAATATGGCACCATTGGATCATATCCCTAGTAATATCAATGGGTTTTTTCATAATTGAAAATACCACTAAAATATCACTAGAATCTTTCCTAAGGAAAATAACATTTTCACTTTGATATCACTTATTAAAATCTAAAACTTTCCCAAATATTAAAGAAAACATCTTATTTAAAAAGAAATTTGGAAGCTTATAATGTAATCTTTACAAAATTGATCATTCATGATAGTGGGAAATTTTTTTAATGTCATGTATATTAAAACAAATATTCCTTTTACATTTTTGATAAAAATTCAAAAAGTAGATCATTCAAAAAATGAATGGAAGATTATTTTTAAAACATTTTTAAAAAATTAAATCATGGGTAAAATTGAAGTTATAAAATCATAGTAGAATAGTAAAAACATTCCAGAAAATATATTAATAAAACATAGACATGGATTAAAAATATTTCTTGTTAAAGAGGAAATAAAGTATTTTTTCTTAAAAACGTTTTCTTGGTAATTTTAATTGAACATGAGATAAAAATGTCAATATTACATAGAAATTATGTGAATAACCTGAGGAGAATAAAATGGAATGGTTTTATCATATAATTATAATATCATTTTCCTAAATGGAAATTCAAACATAAACAATCCCTAAATAAAATGATATTGTAAAAGAAATCCCTTAAAAAGATCATTTCATTGAAATAAGAATTAGTCAATGAATATACTATGTGAACAAAATTTAAATCCACACAATATAAGTAAAAATAAAATATAAAATCATCAAATTTCATTTCACAAAAATTCTAGACATAATAGAATCAATGAATTAGTGATATAACCCAGTAGAATAAATTGAGTTAATAAACCCCCTTACCTCAAGTTTGAATTTCCTCATAAGTGATTTTAAATTAATTTATAAGAAATTTATATTTATTATAATTCTATACCATAACCATATATATACTTATTATATCATATTTTCTCCCTTTATAACATTTTCATACCTATTTATTAATAATTATTTATTAAAATCATTGTTTCCATGTGTTAATTGTTGAATTTTTCATGAGATTTTTAGTGTTATAGTACTAGTACTTGTACATTAATCATGCTTTCATCATATATAAAATTTTAATCATGATATAAATATCATATATATTCATTATATATATTTATATTCATCTATAAAAGGTATATATATAAAAAGGAATTACATCATTCATTGAGACGGTAGCTTATATGTACACAAGAATGTTGTTTTCACATTTCGGTGGATGGAATGAAAGGATGATAAATAATAATTCACATTTAATGAATAATTATTATTTAATATATATCATTTAAATTTATTTAATATATCACTATCCCCATACATGTAAAGTGTAAAATAAAATAAAATCACATCATTTTATAGAGGTTGTAGCCTATATGTACGTATGACTGATGTTATTATTTTACAACGGATTGAAAGGAAATAAGTTAAGTAATATATTATATTTAAAAAACCATAATTATTTCAAAAATATATTATATACACATTATTTACATATTTATAACCATCCAAATAAAATGGTGATGTAAAACGAATTACACCACTTCATGGAGACAGTAAATTGTACGTACACACAAGTGATGCTATCTCACTACATATGATAGAAACGAGGTGTAAAATGGTTTTACCATAGTCATGATAACATATAAGAATATTTATTACTATGTATTTATTATTTTTGGATGTTTATAATATATTTAGATGAAATGGAAAAGGAAACTATATTGGAAGAGTCAGTAAATACGATTACCTCTTCTTCAGTAGACCTCCTTTAGATCCATTATTAAGAACCCTTGGAATGGTATTTTAAGAAGAAAAGAACCTATAATTAATGTATAAGTAATTTTATAATTTAATTGGTCAGGTTCTGGTAGATCTATGTAGATCAAAGGGTGTGAGGAAGATAGAATAAGAGGTTCCCTTTTTCAAATAAGGAAATTAGTACTCTTGGAATTACTTGAAGTATTAAATTAATATAAACTAATATTCAGGTAAAAGTTGATATAAATTTATATTTTTATAATGTATGGTGTGTATAATTATAAATAATCTCATCCAATACAATTTATACACCTTTAAGTAATATTTTAACCCTTATCTCTTGATTTTAACCCCCATTAATTTTTTGACAATTCCCATAATATCATAACTTTTTACACTTTAGAGGTCAGAAAAAATTTACTATAAAAGAATAATTGACCTATAAATGGAATATGGATGATATTATAAACCCTATCCCATAACATTTTATAAATATAATATTTTTATGAATTTTAAATCATTTGATAAAATATTATTTACTAAAAAATATCATTAATGTCATTTTTGGAAATACATGAAATATCATAATATAATATGTTTATAAGTCATGTAAAATGGATCCAAAATGAAATATATTATATTATAAAGAATATAATGTCTTAATATAATCATCCAATATAATTTTCATAGGTTTATATGTAAATTTAAACCATATATTTTGGATTAACAAATTGGTTAACCAATTTTAACCTTAACAGTACTAATAACTTTTTCAATATTAAAGGTTTGTAATTTTAAATATAAGGTTATAATTGGAACATAAATTGTAAATGGGTGAAATTATATACCATTTATAATACTAATTATATTTTATTAATATTTTTATGATATTTTTATAATTTAATATAATATTTAAAATAAAATACTATTAATGTCATTTTATAAAAAAATTCTAACTTTTAATATTTTTTAAAACATTTATTTTATTTTTCTACTAATTGAATAAATACTATGTTGGCATTGCGTAAGAATTTAAGGAAATTACTAAATCACTAAAAATTAAAAAAAATGAAAAAATAATAATTTATATATAAACTATAAATTTATAATTGAACTTATCCTCTATTTATCCTTATATAAAAATTTTAGAGATATTAAATTCCACAGAGTGACATTTTGTATTTATTCTTTTCTTAAAATAATATAAAGGTCTTAAAAAGAAAAATTGCACATATTAGACATATATTAAATATTTGTATGTAACTATAAAAAATAACTCATAAAATAGGCATGTTTTAGAGACATTTTGAATCCTTATCCCAAATATTTAACCCTATTTTAATCATTTACCCTTACTGAGGTGAAAAATATTTACCAAAGTTATTAATCATAATGACCAAAAGTAAAAGGGGATTATTTACCAAATTATATCCTCCAAATTCTAAATCTTAAATCGATTTAATAATATTAAATTCATAAACGTGGAATAATTTAATTTAAAATTAAACCCACAAAACACACCAAAAATAATTTTTCCATAAAAAATGTTTTTTGAAGTATAAAAGTTTTTATACTAAAATACAACAAAATATTAATTTCAATAACCTTAATTAAATTATTAATAATATAAATGAACTAATATTACTTTTAAAATTATTTAAAAAAATTGTAACATTGTAAATTCCTTAAATGAAATTACAGTTTCCAATAAAAATCAGTATTTTTCAAAAAATTTTAAAAAATCAATATTTTCAAAATAAATCAAAAACTCACTATAAGATAATTATGATATGATAATTTCATAAATGACGTTAATTATATAAAATATATTTTCATAAAATTATGGTTCCCTGACCCATAATTCCCAGATTCGGTGTCTTACAACCATCATATTGGCATAAGAAATAAGGAAATTACATCCCAAAAGGATGGAATAATTTAATAGTCTTGGTAAACCAGATACAGAGATGAGTCTTGTATTAAATATGAATAAAAAATTAAAAATAATTATATTATATATATTATATTCTTTCTTATCTTTCTTAGTACACTTCGTGTAATCCTAGGTAAAGGAAACAAAATAATGGTGAGCTCAAATACTCAGTAATGGTAAAGTAAAGCGGAAGAAATAATGAACCAATGAGAATAATCGACGTGGAAAGTTAAATTATTGAACACAAATTCCATATAATCAATAAACTTATAAGTAATTGGGTAACAATATAGAAAGGTAAATAAATGAAACCCATTCCATTTAATTAATAAATTGATAGTGAAGTACATCCATAGTTGTTGTCATAATGAACATATCATGGATAATAAATGCTGAATCTAAATGAAGACAATGATTAATTATTGGAAATATTTTATCTATAAAATTAACCAATATAACTTCAGGATATATCCTTAATAAAGATTAATTTTTTTGGAAGAAACCCATTTAATTATTATTAAAAACAAACTCAAAGGGTTTTTCACTAACTGATTTTGTCTCATGAGACTACTCATGCATCGAGGGATTGTATTGACTGATCTTCAGCCCATGTAGTGGATTCCCAAAGAATTCCTCACATATAAAATAATTGATTTAACTCATAAACAATGTGACTTATAAAATATTTGTATTGAGTAAAGGATATAGATTTATCAATAATTCCCTAGATAATGAAATAACTATAAAAATAATTACCATATGTAAAAATGGTATACGGATTAGTAAATGAACATATCCATGATAAATTATATGGATAATTAGAGGAAATTTAATTTTATGTGATCAATGTAAAGGGGATACTTCAACGGTAATACAAAAATGAATCAAGGAATTGAATTTCAATACCATCCTTGGCCAAATCAATCAAAAACAATTCAGAGGAAAAATAAGGATGGTATCAATACAACATATCCCAGATTGATGAAAAATAAATGGTTCTTTTCATTGATGAATAAAACTATTATAAAATATAATTTAAAAACTTTATTGAGGAAAATATCCTTTTTAATTTTAAAAATAGTTTTAAAATCCTTTCCTTTGAAAATCACTTTTAAAAAAATTAAATATTAACCTTTTAAACATGAAAATGAGGCTTAAAAGAAATGACATTAGCTAAATCCATACATGTTGTAAAAGATAAAAAGGAAGTTCATTTTGAAATGAAAAAAGTATAGAAGGGTTCCTTTTTTGGAAAATAAAAAGAATATTTATTTAAAAATAATTTGTAAAAACTTCCTTTATATAATCATTTTTAAGGGTTAAAAAAATTGAAAATAGTTTTATAAAACATGGCTTTAAAATAAAACATATTTTCTAACATAAGATAGAAATAAAGTCGGGTTTTCTGAAAAAACATTATAAAATATTTTAAGTACCAAAGAGTGTAAAAGTGGTACTATTACTTTAAAAATATCATGAATAACCAAAGGATAAGATAATTAAAGGGTTTATGAGTAATGATTAAATAATTTCCTTGAATTTAAATTTAGGTGTAAACAATCCCGAATAAAATGAGATTGTGATGTAAACACTTTAAAAGACCATAATGTTGAAGTGAGAATCAACCAATGAATTAATTATGTGTATCAACAATAAATACATATAAAACAAGTGTAATTTCAACAATATATATTCAAGAGAAATTATATACACAATCATAGAATATTAACAATAATGAGGAAGTAATATAACACAAGGAAATGAAATTGAGTTATGAAATTATTTTCCACTTGGTAACTCTTAATCCAAATCCCCATTGGTGAAATAATTAAAATTGAAACTTAAAATAACATGAAGAATGAATTATTCATGATATTACAAAAAATATTGCATTTTATACACCATATAAAAGAAATTATGTGCCTAATAACACAACATGCCTCAATGAAATGAAATTAAGATTCAAATCCTTACCACTTGGTAAGTTTTGATTCATATTCCCTATGAAATAAACAACATAAAATGAAGATTTAAATACCAGGAAGATAAATTTATTCATTATATAAAATAAAATAGGGGCATTATATACATGATGAATCATTTTTGTGTTTTCTCTTCAAAATATTTATAACTAAGTGCAGTACAGGGTATACCTAGGTTGTTCTCTTAAGGAGCTGTTGTGTTCAATCAATCACTACTTATAATTCACTTTTTTTAATAAAATTAATATAAATATGGATTGATAATTTTGAATTAATTAATAAAATTAAACATGAAAATTCCATGCAAACAGAATGAATGCAGACAGAATGATATTAGAATAAAAGGTGATATTCCTAAGAGAATCACCCCAAGTGAACCTTTAAGATATATTAATTATTTTATAATATTTTTAATGAACACACTCCATCATATATGTGAAAATTATCCTCCTCTTATGGTTGTGAATATACATTTCTCTTAATGATGGTCAAGAGACCATACATCCACCTCCGGAATCGAGGAAAAATATTGTATAAGTGAAAGCTAAATCTCGGGTGGCATGTGGAGACACACAGCCGCCATTCCCATGAATATACCCCTTGGAATAACTCTAATTAAAAAATAAACATTAATAATTAATGTTTAAATGCATGGGTTGATCACTAGATTACTCCCCCAGGAACTTCCTCATGTTATCTGCTCACGATCATGAGCATAAGAGTTCAAAGTGAAGAAGAAAATAGGGGAAGAAAACAAAAGAGATAAAGAATTAGAGAGAAAGTATAACCCTTAAATTAAAACATGAAATGAAATTTTAGAACAAAAATAAAATACAATTCAAGACTATACTGCATAAAATGAAAAAAATACCCCTAATTTGGAAACACCTTGAAATGAAGAAAAAAATATTTTATCGAAAAATGAGGTGAAATTGTTTTTTACCAAATCATCCTCAAAATTTTTTGCGTGTTAGACACCTTTAATATCCAATTTGGAAAATTTGGTGTTATAGAATGTTGTCCATATATCACTCACAAACCTACTGAAAATGTTTTATACTCATTATCCATGTGTGGAGATATATAATGCTGATTTACATTGGATATTTAATCTGTCCAAACAGACTATTTGTATTCCAATCCAGCATGTTCCAATGAACTAATGGCCTTGATATTAAAAGAATCAAGAAATACCACCTTAATTAATGTTTTTTATTTTTATATTCTCAAGATCCTTCTAGAATTCAATATCCATTTCTTCCACTTTCTATTATATATGGGTGCAGAAATAAATTTCTAAAGATCTATGCACAGTTTTTTAGGCTTGAATTGTGATCTAGATTTGGGCCTTTAAATAGTGGATCGAACTTTTGGTCCAAAATAATGAAATGAATATTTTCAAACATAGAAACCTATAAACTAATAATACTTCAATTTGTATCAATGAAGTAAATTTTATGTCCCAAGTATAGAAATAAATTAAATAGTTAAAATCCAAAATATTTCATTTTATCAATTAAGCTCAAAATTTCTCCAAAAACATAAAATGTGACAATTACCCTTAAAATAAAATATTGGTGGGATTAGAAAAATTTAAAATCAAAATAAAATAATTAAAAATATTTTCTCTATCAATTCCCCCACACTTCAACATTTCACTCCTGGGAAATTATTTTATAATATGGTCACAACAAACTTCTCAAATCATAAATGACAACACAACTCAAGTATCCTATAAAGGAACATATAATGCCTCTTACCTGGATCAAAATATCCTAACTCCACAAAAATAATAATAATACATACAATATCATGTTAATCCTCACATGCATGTCCTATAAACCTTCCTAGAAAAATAATTATCTCTTTACTCAGGGATTTTTAATGTCGAGTTTCTCTCATTCCCAAGAATATGTGTGATTTACACAGGCTTTGAAATGCCCCAAACCTAGAAGCTCAAAGCTGGTGCATTATTTTATTACATTGGCATGATTAAAAAAAATAAAATCCTGAAGGTCTGATCATTTTAGTAGTATGGGAAATCCAAATTACATATAATACCCATAATACATATGTAAATAGAAAATAAAAACAAGATACATAATAAAATGAAATAAACCAAATTCTTGATTGCTTACTCAAATATTTTCTCTTTATAACCTGGGGAAAAAACTTAATATGGGTGATCTCAAATTCTCGGTAAGGTTAAGTAATGTGAAATAAATAATGAATTAATAGGAATAAATTAACATGGAAAGGTATATAATTGATAACACATTACATTCAAATAAATAGATAAGTAAATATCAAAATATCAAGGTAAAAATATTAAAACACATTCAATTTAATAAATTAATATAAAATTAAGTGCATATATAGATATTTTGATTCAAAATATCATAAAAAAACAACAATAATCAAATTCTAATTAATGAAAATTCTCAATTATCAGAAATCGTGTTTCCTAGTAACATGATACCTTTACCATTGATAAACAGTTCAAAATTTTCTATTTTGTCTAACTAATTCATCTCATGAGACTATCAATGCATTGATGAGCTTTCATTAACTTGTCCCCAACCTATAGGGCTTGTCTTAAAGGGCCCCTAACCCATTTATTTCAAGTCTCAAGCATTACTCATATATCGAATAAATAATGTTCCTTATTAAATATACATACTTAATAAATAATATGGATTTACCAATAATAACACATTGGAGGATAAGTAACAATAAGTGTTGTTGACATTAAATCATTCTTGAGGATAAATAATCTTTAAAATTCCAAAGTGTATCATACCACTTTGAAACATTTAAATAATAATTAATCATGAATTAAATTAATCATAGAATATTATGATAATAATAAGAATCATGGTATAACATTTCAATGGAATTATATGCACCATATAAGAGTGAGTTGGTGCATAACAACGTATAACTCTCAATGGAATGTAAATTGATATGAAATTCACCATTCATGGAGACGGTAGGTCGTATGAATGCATAAATGCTACTTTCTTTTCTTTTTCATATTAAAAGAATTAAAATTAAATGATATATGTATATTATAATTACATTATAATATATATGTTATATATGATACATAGGTTTATTAAAATAATCCTTAATTCATTCCATGTATAGCGTGAATGAATCACATCGCTTCAAAGGGCGGTAGTCCACACTTCCTCAAACAATGTTATTGTATCAACGCAAAATTGGAAGTATTTAAGGTATGTGTTATAAAAGGATTAAAGAAGTATAGAGGCATAATAAATATCATATATATCATATATAAACATATTTTATATCATAAGTGTCACTATTATAGTTGGTAAAGTAAAAAATGAACAGTTATCATTTCATGAGGCAGTAGTTCACCGTACACATAAACAATATGTTTGTCACCCATTAAATGGAGGTGTGTGTAAGTGTAGCCTTAATCAGGTAACTTCTTTTGGTTTGTACCAAAAGGATTCCTTGGAATTATTTCATCCAAAAGGTGGAATTCAAGGTCAAGGGTAGGGTGGAATCTATATTGGCATATATTGGCTGATCCTAAGTGGTTTTAGAGGTTTGAGTAATGGGGATAGGTGGTGGCATTTTATAAGGGAGGAAAAGGACTCACTTAGTATTTTTTTAAAGAAGTTAGTTGTATCCACATTTTTTACTTATAAAAGTCTTAAAAAACAAAAAAAAACTCAATAATAGAAGTTTCATGTCTGAATTATCAACATAAAATGGGTTCTTTATAAGTGTATTGGTCATTTGGTCTCTTAAGGTAAACGTTTAGTCCTTTATTATGCTTAATTTTACCTTAATAATTGTAATTAATTTTAATTACCCTCACTAATATTTTTGGTAAGAAAAATATGGTCTTATTAAAAATTATAAATTATTATGATTAAAAATATAGAAAGCATTTTTTCATATTCTGATAATTAAATTCATAGAAATTAATTTAAAATTAATCCTGCATGCCGGATGACAATGCAGGTTTTAAAAGTAAAACCGATCAAAAGTTTGAAATGTTTGTACATTCAATTTCCAAAGTGAAATTGATACCAATGAACTAAATGGGATTAATTTATAAAATTATTATCTAATTAAACTTTAAATCCAATTAAAATTTTAATTTAACCATATAGATAAATTAGATGAAAAAACAATTTTGAACTAAAATTCATTATTTTTATCTATTCATTAGAAATTGATATGTTTCCCAAAAATATCAAAAAATCACCATAAACTAATTTTTATATTTATTTTTTAAATATTAAACTTATTTTGACATATTAAATTAATTAACATTTCAAAATTCTGATTTCAAATATGTTCTCCCTTAAAATTTGGTAAAATTGCCTTTTTAAAAATAAAGGTTTTAAAGTGTAATATTTGGTTTGTTCTTATCTCATGTTTATAAAATATAATGGATGAACATAAAAAAATTATATTGAAGACATGATATATATATTACATTAATATCACCCACTTATTTTTATTAACTAAATCTATTAGGGTAATGAGGCTTTGAAAAAATAATAATAATTTCTTTTATATTCAATAGGTTTTCATATTAATTTCTAATTAATTTATAACCAATGAATTCATTTTAAATTTTTGTAAATAATATAATTTAATAAATTATTTACCCATTTTAATAAATATTAATTTAAAGGTTGTTTTATATCTTATTATATTTAATAATATACCATTATTCGGTGAAACTCGGTATTGCGTGTAATGTAATATTTCGAAGAAAGTCGATGTTATGTGTAATGAAAGGTAACTCAGTGTCGATTGAATTAAAAAATATAGAATATGTAAAATCTATTTAAAATATTAAATATATTTTAATGTATCATGGTATTATAACCTCTTATATACATGGTGTCATGTGTTATACATGCTATCTAATATAAGGTTCTTACTTTATAATTTTGGAGTGTTACATTCTCCCCACCTTAAATAAAATGTGTCATAACAACATATATTTGATATAGGTGATAGAGGGATTTAAAAAAACTATTTTTGAAAGAAACACATCATAAAATGGTTTAATATCACATATACTTAATAAAGGAGAAAGGAATGTACAATGGTCATGTAACTAGGTTCCCTTGTATGAGAACATAGGTGGGAAATGGAAACATGGATACAGAATAAAAAATCCAATACTTGAGTTCTGATGGAGATTTCTACAGAACACGTACAGATTAAATTTTTTTACCAAAAAACCATAAACCATATGTGTGAATAAATGTCATTTATATCATTAAAAATAATGATAACAGGACACTATTTTTGTCTCACCCCCCCCCCTCAATAGTTGAGAAATTATATCACTTTATAAAAATCTAAGTAAATATACATTTCTATAAACATAAACTTTTCCTTTTATTACACCTTCAACTGTTTCTACTTCATCTCTTATTACATGACAAATCCTATGGTGAATTAATACATTATCCTCTAAAATATCATCCAATGATCAAACATTTCATTAATGGTTAATTTTTACAAAATATTAATATCCAACACTTTGGAAGCAAGGTCAATGAATTTATAAAATGAACTTATCATTAGTATTTAATCTTCTGGAAGTATCTATTTGGATATGTGAACACATTTATCATGTATTCTATTTAAATATAGTAATAACTTGAATTTCCATAAAACCTTATTATAAAGATGTATTATTCCTAATTCCTTAAGTAATACACATGTTATTGGATATATTTCTTAAATCCAGAATTGTTGTAAACTCCATAAATGATAGCATAAAACACTTATCGACAATTCATTAAGGTAATAAGAACTTATTCAAATCAATAATTTATTCATCATTATCTCTACTTTAGGAATTAATTAAGGGTTTTCTTTCCCTCAATCATGTGTTTTACAAAAAAATTAAATTTCCACTGAATAAATTTTCTTGATACCAGTTGGCATATGATCTCAAATCCTTAATTAAATTTAATACAGGACAATCCTTAAATTTTTCATAAATATAATGATTAGACCAACATAAATAAAATAATTTTACAATATATTTCTTAGATCCAAATACAAAAGTAAATTAACCATTAAACATTGGTCGTTTCAACAAAATATGCTTGACCTTGATCCCATAGATTCTTAATAAGTATATTATCTTAACTTTTGGGGAATTCATTACCATAGTAATACATCACCTTGTAGTTGTAACACTAAATATAATCATTTTCCTTCATATCTTTGCATTATTTTTCCTGGTGAACCTTTTTTTCACACTTATTGTAAAGAATTCTTTTTTCGGGTGACTCTTTTGTTCACACTTATAACAAACTCATAATCCTTTAAAGAATTTACTGTGGTGATTTTTTCTACATTTTTCAGATGTTTAAAAATCCTTCATTCCCTTCATCTTCTTTTACTTGTTCTCTTTTTCATGGTGTCTAGAAGACCTATTCTTCTCTTGTATTACCTTGAATACATAGGATCTTAATAATTCCTTCTCTTTTCTAAGGTCACATAAAAATATCTCTTCATAAGATGAGAAATTACTAGAAACCAATTACCATATAATATTTTTCTTAATACATTAAATGAAGTGGTATATATTTCACTCTATATTGTCTATATAATATATAACATACCTAGATAACCTTGTAAAGGTACCTTCATAATCAGCAACACTTTATTTTTCCTTAAACTTTAATCTAAGGAACATCGCCTTCATATTAATTCATTTATTATGAGGGAAGTATTTATTGAAGAATGTATCATTAAAATTTATTCATTCAATAAGTTCAATTTCTTCTTCCACTATTGTATTCTAGATCAGAGACCACCACTGATCAGTAACACCTTTGAGAAAATGGACCACAAGTGTAACCTTTTCTACTTCATTGTATTAAAAGGATATAAATATCTTCTCTGAAGACTTAATCAATTTCCTAGATACCATTAGATCAGTAGTCCCACTAAATTATGGGGACATCTATCGCATAAATCCATACAAAATTTGAGAATCTCATTGTGGAATAGGTTTATCAATCCAGACAAGGTTGTGTGTCATAATCTCATTAATCATACCTAATATTTTCACAAAATTCTTTGTTCCAATACTAGACGTATTGGTTTCCTTGGTAGGTAAATCCCTATATTTTTCATGAGTACTGATACCATTATTCCTTCTAGGTACCATTTATAAAAAATGGCATATACTAGATTAGCTCATAAAATTAGGAACTTTTTATAACTCTAAATATTGAATAAAATAAATTAAGAAATTTAGGCATATATAATCTCATAATCATAAACAATGATTTTTTGGGGATATCTTTACTTTTAAATCCTTCATAATGGTAGGTAAAGAAAACATGAATTATCCTAATCATATCCCCAGGGAGTGTCAAACCAGGTGAACAATAATGCCTATTTTTGTGTACTAGGTTACACCGAGTTTGGCCTAGAACACCTTTTCAGAGTTATTACTCCTATGTAAATATATTTTAGAACCACATCCACTAGAAATATCTAGATAGGGATGTATTTATAGGAATAACCACATAATATCTACTTTACAAAAATTCTATGATGTTCTACTATACTTATCCTCAAATCCTATCTTATGGTTGGGCTTCCAAATCTAATTATTCTAAATATAGATTCTAGGTTTCATTATAAACCTCCCTTTGATACCATATATAATTACCCAACACCAAAATCATGGAGATAGTGCATTATTTTGTTACATTAGCATGATTACAAGGAATTAAATCCCAAAGGACTGATCAGTTTAGCAGTCTTTCAAATCTATATTACATACATGATGTAACACCCCAGGTAAATAAAGAATATGACATTTTCATATTTATCCATATTTGTGAAGAAAATATTAATATGACTTTAAAGGGGATGCTATGCTCAATGGCGTACCCAACATGCAACAACGAGTTTCTTGGGAATCTTACGTTACACTCTAATAATAAAATAATATTATTTTAAATGGTAGTTAACATGTAGCCGTTGTAATGGCGGGAATGGATAGAAATAACTAAAATATGATTATATATGTTTTTAAATGTTTTTACATTTATCCAATAAAGGATAGAGGCTTAAAATACGGAAATAATTCAATTTTAGGCGTATATGCCCTAGTTTTCACTAAAGGTTCACTTATCACCTTTTGATGTTGAACCATCATTAAATATAGTTTTGTTCACTCTTAAACATAATTTTGGACCAAATAAAACTCTTACTAAGAATCGGGACATCAAATTTTACTTTGTGTAATTTTTTGGTATTTTTCCGATAGAGTTCATTTTTTTAATGAATAGTGTAAAATGTTGTGTTTTGATTCAAAATATCTTTTTAATCTAATTTATTTATATGATTAGATAATATTTTCAATTGGTTTTAAAGTGAAATTAGAAAATATTTTTATCATTAAATCCAATAGTGGTCGTTGGAAATAATTTCACTTTGAAATCAGACTTAAACTAGTGTCAATCTTTTGATACTTATTGTTTTATAAAAACACGCTATTTGCTCTGACAACGGGAATTAATTATTAAATTAATTTATGTGACTAATATGTTTTGAATTTTGTAAAATGGACTTAATTTTTGAATTTGGAATATCAACTATAGCTTAGGGTGAAGTTTTGGTATTTTTCTGAAAAACTCCAATTTTTGATTAATAGTGAAACCACTAAGTGGTAATCAAGCAAACTGATTTTTCAGTTAAATGAAAGTTTACCACTAATGTGTATTGAATTTTTAAAATCCGACATAAATGGTTGTCATTAAGAAGTAAAATGTGGTTAAATGGGATAAAAATAATTTTTTGGTGAATAGTAACTTATTAAGTTTTTAATCGCGATTAGTGGTAATTAGTGTAGTTTAAGGTAAAAATGATATTATAAGAATGTGAAAACACCATGACACTTGTCCTACACCTATTGGGTGAGTCATGGCCGACCAAGACAATCCATGGGCCAACTTGGGGACCCCATGGAGCCACTTTAGTTGGAAAATGACAATAATATATTTTTATTTAATGGAAAAGTAAAATTGACACAAACATGATATGTTTTACTAAAACAATTTTTAGGTAGGGTTATACAAGTCATATTTTTGATTATAAATAGTAATTGGAAAACTAAAAAGATTTCCTACATCATAGTGATTTTTTTATAATTTTTAGACATTAAATAAATTAAATTATTTATGACATCATAATGATGCAGTGATGACATCATTATTTAACGATTAAAATAAAATGGAAATATAATGTAATATCTATGAACTACACATGTCCAAAACTTATTGGATGGGTGTATTTCTAACCCTTATAACCTTATCCACGAATTATATCAATGTGGGACCTTTTAAAACCGAAACACATTTTCAAATAAAGTAATATTTCCTTACTTTCCAAAAGTGCCCCTCCTCTCCTCTTATAAAAGGACCCCACCTCTACCTCTTTTCACACACTCATCAAGTCCTTGGCTCGGCCAACCCCTGCCCATTTACTCTCTCCACATCCCTCTCCTCATCCTAGAGAATTCCCTTTGGGCAGAATCCTTTCAAAGGAAGCCTTTAGGCTCAAATCAAAAGGAGTTACACTTTTAAAGGTAATTCTTTCTCGCATGTTCATTTGTTTTATTTTGCTTCTCCAACCCCCTAAACTCTTTTTATTTATTTATTTTGTAACAAAACCAGTATCTTAAATATACTAGGATGTTGTTATAAGATTTATTCGAGCTACACTCTCACACAACTACATCAAATGGTTAAAAAACATACGGTTTCCGTGGATGGTGAAATTCTGCCTCCCGAAACGATGATTGTTCAATACTCATTTAACACCTTCAAAGGTGGCCATTATGATGTCATTATTTTTATATATGATATATAATATGTTTATGTTTTCCTTATTCTTCTGTATTTTTCATTTTTGTCTTACCTTTATGGCTTCCATTATGGGTATACGCGATATCTTCATTTAAGGAAGTGCGGACTACCGCCCCCTCAAAGTGATTTGATTCGTTAAATACCATATGTGTGATGTATAAAGGATGGAAATATTATATTATATATGATATTATACTGGAATTATAATATACCTTTATATCATTATTATTCCATTCTATAAAATACGAAATAGAAATGAAAGTAGCGTTCATGCGTACGTACGGCTTACCGTCTCCATGAACGGTGCATTTCATTTCTTACCTCTAAATGATTATGTAACATTATAAATTAATGAATGTACTGGATATATATGAAATATATGATATCTACATCATGAATAAAATTCTGGATATAATAAACATTTGGCCACACGAACAACATGTAATTGTAAGAAGTCCACTTTCGACTTAGGAACCAAACATCGGCAAAACAAATATTATTAACTTAAATGATTACATAATGTTTATGACATGGTAATAAGTGATATAAAAGGAATAATGAACTTTAAAAAGGTTCTTAAGGAAGTATAAATTAACTCAAGTTTATTATTCAGGAGATTAAATAACGATCGAGTCAAGTCGGACCCGAGGTAAGGGATCCTACACCTCTCTTTCTTTTTATGTACACTCTTTATGTCATTCCTTTTATGCTCATATTTCTTATGATTGGGATATTATTTTATATTACTCCTACTGTACTTATTATTTTCATATGATGAGAGACCCTATTTCCTATCATAAATCATTTTTGGATGTTTTGAGTGGCGCCGTTAGGCTGCCGAATTTTCGTAAGGGATTTTTCATCTCACTTTTATTCTCGTGAGATTTATGCTATATTTGCCACAAATTCCATTGAGTGGTGTATGTACTACCAATTATTCTACTCTTTGTGTAATATAATTTCGTTTATGAGTATTTACATCAATGATCTATTGTCCTTCTTTCATGGGGTGTATGTTTTGAAAGATACCCAAGTCGGTAAGGGAACCTTTCACCCCCCTCTTTTTTAAAAGACTTCTTTTGTTGGGTCTTTTAATTTACATATTGTTATTTTGGGATATGTTCTCATATATCCTTGTTGATGTAAATTTTATGTCCAAGTGATGAGATACTCTTTTTATCTCTCATCAACTCTTTTTAATGTGATGCCGTTAGGCTGTCAAGGGAACTTTTTAACCCAATTTCGATTTCTTTGGGTTCAACTTGTAGTCATTGAATATGTCATCCATTGAATATGTTTGAATGACCTTTTATTGTTTTACACTTAATATCCACTTATATTGGGTGTATATATATTTGTCACACATATTTTTGAGATTTATTTGTCTTTAATTTAAGGATACCTTATTTATAAGGGATTTCATCACATTTGACATTTCTATTGAGGGTTCATTGTTGTTATGCACCAATTCACTCTTATATGGTGTATATACTGTCATTTGGAGTATTATATCATGAATCCTTTTATTATCATGATATTATAAAGTTCTGACTAAATGTTATTCCTCGATTATTGTATTCAAGTGTCTCTAATTTTGGTAAAACCCCTTTAACCAAAATATCGTTTTAAATGTTTTAATTATTTGTTCTTATTAATATCCATGTTTTCAAAATGGTTTTAAGGATTTATTTATATGGATATTAATGGTTTAGAATGTTAAAAGCTTCAAGGTGGTATGGGACACTTTAATTCAAAAATCTCTTTATTAAATGTTTTAAATGGTTTTGGAAATGGTTTCTTTTTGAATGGATTCATTATTTCAATATCCTAAAATGTTATATTGTGATTGAAATGTGGAAATGTTATGTTTCCTTTATTCATGTTTATGTGATACGATTATGCTATGGTTCTTGGGCATTGTTATAAAGAAAGGGTGGTTCCGTGATAAACTAAGGGCGGGTGAGCCCGATATAGCTCTCCAATGCATTGGGTAACGCAAAGGAGTGAAACGTTAAGGTTTCTCCGAAGGGATTTAGGGAATATACTGTGATAGGTATTCCAAACGTAACCAATAGGGTTACTCCCTACGTAAGAATGTTATGAATGGCTCAAGTTACCTTTATGTCTTATGTTTTCTATGATTTATTCATGATTTGATATGCCTATGTTTTATGGGTAAAGTGTGATTTCATTCTAATGTATATATGAACTCATGTTTCCTTTCCATATTTTTATAACTCTTACTGAGCTTTTTATGCTCATCCCAAGTTTTTGAAATGTTTTTCACAGGTCAAGGGAAAGGTACATGATGTGATGATAGTGTCAAGGATGTGTCAAGAAAGAACCCATGTTTTATTTTAAATATGTTTCCGTTGATGGAAAGACTGAATACTGTCTTTTATGTAGCCACTTTGTTTAAATGTGGAACGTAATGCAAGTTTCATGATCTAATTCTCTAAAACTCTAAACCTGAAAAGATCCTCAATGTGTAATCTTGTAATAACTCAAGATTAAGTAAGGTTTAAGGCTGGGGCCTTATACATGATACCCATAATACATTGGGAAATTGAAAATAAAAACATGATACATAATAAAATGAAACAAACTTCATCCTTTAACACTTGTTCAAATATTTCTTCTTCATAACTTGGGGAAGTTAAATATAATAAGGGTGAGCTCAAATGCTTAGTAAGGGTAAGTTAAGTGGAGGAAATAATGAATTAATAGGAATAAATTAACAAGAAGAGGTATATAACTGATAACATTGGAAATTAAATTACCTAGATAATAAAATATCAAAATGGAAATGTAAGAAACCTAAAACACATTCCATTTAATCAATAAACTAAAAATCAAATGCATCCAAAGATATGTCGATGAAAAACATCATGGATAAATAATAATAATCAAATTCCCAATAAATTAGATGCTTAGTTATCAGACGTCATGTTTCCCATGAACATGATACCTTTAATATTGAGAGATAGTTTAATATTTTCTGATTTAGTCAACTAATTTGTCTCATGATACTATTGATGCATCGAGGGGCATGCATTAATCAATCCCTAACCCATAGGGCTTGTCTTAAACAGTCCTCAATCCGTGTATTTCATGTCCAAAACATTCCTCATATATTGAATAAATAATTTTACTTAAAATATAAATATTTAATAATCAATATTTTTTTATCAATAATACATCAGAGGATAATATGTAACAACAAGGGTTGTTGACATTAAAGCATTCTTGAGGAAAAATAATCTTTAAACTTTCCAAAGTGCCACATACCAATTTGAATCATTTAAATCATTATTAACCATGAATTAAATGAATATTATAATATTATTAGAATAATAATAATCATGGTATTACATTTCAATGGAATTATATACACCATATAAGAGTGACTTGGTGCATAATAACAAACAAGTCACAATGGAATGTAAATTGAGACAAAATCTATTACCTTAAACTTTATTTTGTTGGGTTTTATTTATCCTCCTATATAGTGGTTTAAAATATATTAATAACTAATACCAGAAACATACTCATGCTTCTAATATCATATATCATATTTTTATAATATCTTATTACTTTTTGTTAACAATATTTCATTTTTTTCACTATTTTGGGTGTTAATTTCCTAGTATTATCAAGTGTGTTTTGACATGTTATTTATTGTTTTTGTTAATTAGATCATGATTTCATAATATTAATAATGTAAACCATGATTTAGTTATCATATATATTCATTACATATGTATTTAGAATAATCTAAAGTGATTGGAGATAAGAAATGAAATACATCATTCATGGATACGGTAGGTCATACGTACGCATGAACACTACTTTCATTTATTTGTTGTAATAAAATAATTAAAATTAAATGATATAAATATACTATAATTACATTATTATATCTATTTAATATAATTTATATAGTTTTATTAAAATAATTCTTAATATTTTCCATGTATAGTGTGAATGTATCGCATCGCTTTGAGTGGGTGGTAGTCCACCCTACCTCAAAAGATGTTATCATATTAATTCTAAATGGGAAATATTAAAAGTATGTGTGTTAAATGTATTTAGTAAGTAAAAAATACATAATAAAATATCATATATATCATATATAAACATATTTTCCATCATAATGGTCATCATGATAGTTGTTAAAGGAAGAAATGAATAATCATTATTTCATTAGGCAGCAGTTCGTCGTATATAAAAACCGCAAGTTTGTTACCCATTAGATTGAGGTGTGTGTAATTTTAGGTTGAACCCTTCACATAAAAACATACTAGTATATTTACAATGTTTTTATTTTTATATAATAATTTAATATATATATTTGAGGGAGTAGAATTGAAATTGAACTTGAGATCGTGAGAGAAGATGTTACCTCTTAATTAGGTAACTTCTTTTGGTTTGTACTAAAAGGCTTCCTTGGAATGATTTATGTCAGAAGGGAGGATTCAAGGTATAGGGTAGGGAATATGGGAAGATATATGGGCATATATTGGTCAAACATGAGTGGTTTTAGAGGTGGGAGGAATGGGGAGAGGTGGTAGCCTTTTATAAGGGAGGAAAAGGACTCACTTGGTATTTTTGAAAAAAAGTTAGGTGTACCCACGTTTTTACCTAACAAATGTAGTGACCTGGACCCATATATCCTATATTCAGTGCCTTATAATAATTAAATTGTCATTATTACAAGGAATCAATCCCCAAATCACCAATTAGTTTAGTAGTCTTGGTAAACCAGATACATACATGATTATTATATTACAGAAGTATACACTATTTACAATATAATTATTTTATTATTTATAAATAAATAATTTTGAGTCTAAATATAATATTTCTTATAAATCACTACATATATTTCATAGTAAAATTAATTTATTTTTTGGAAAATAAACATAATAAGAGAAAGATCAAATGCTCTATAAGGAAAAAATATAGTTGAAGTCATAAATAATCGATGAGAATAGTCAATATAGAAAGGTAAATAAATGAACACACATTACATGTAATCAATATAATGAATCAAAGTGCATAAAAATATATAAAGGTAATAAATTAACACACATTACATGTAATAAATAAACTAAATGAAAGAGCATAAAAAATATGTCCTGGTAATAAATGGAAACACATACCATTCAATAACTATATAAGGAAAATTAAATATGGAAAGGTGTGAAACTGAAACACAAGCCATCTACATAACTAAAAATTAAATGTATCCATAGATATATTGATAAAAAATCTCATGTATAAATAATAACTAAAACTAATATTAGGGAAATTATTGATTATTGAATATCGTGTTTCCTAGGTACATGGTACCTTTACTTTCAATGCCTTTCACAAAATGGTTTACAATATATATGGTAAAAACCCATCTAATGCAGCTATCCAAATGACTAGTCCCATGATACTATCAATGCATAGAGGTTCTATATATAATTGGGAACCACTTATGCCTTACCTGACCAAAATATTCCTCATATTTCAAAAAAATATTCCTTATGAGAATGTAACCGTATTGAATAGAAGATACGGATTTATCAATAATTCCACATTTAATTAAATAAATGTCAAAGTGATCACCGTATGTAAAATGATATATGTTTTAGGCAATAATAAAATCCATTTTGTGAGAATATAGTTATTCAAGGTAATTTACATTGAAAATTTATAACAATAATGTTATTTTTATAATATAAAGATAACAATCACAAAAGGAAGTGATATTTCAAAGATAATTATTAAGAACATTTTTTAGGAATATAATCGTTAAACATCACAAAGTGTCCCATACCACTTGAAACATTTAAATAATAATTCCCATTAAAGAAATTTTTTATACCATGAAGAAAAATGATTCATGATATAATGTATCAAAAGTGGTATTAGATACACTACACAAAACAAGTCTTTGGTGTATATAGCGTATTCCTTATGGAAAGAAAAGTAAGGCAATAATCCCTTACCTTGTGTTTCCTTTCAGGTGAACATCTATTATATTCCTATATAATAAACTGATGTTAATTTTATACTTGGTTGATAACATTTTTCATGTTTATCATTAATTTTATTTCACTTATTATTATGTTGTATACAACTACTTAAACAATTAAGTTTACATTGGGTGTTTTGACCAAATTTGGTTTATGTGTCAAAATCAACTTTGGTAGGTCAACTATAGTCAAAGGGGTCATTATATAATATCTCCATAATAATAATCATGAAATTATTTTCATATTTATACATCAATTATACTTTTAAATTCAATTATTAAATATGGTTATGAAAAATTAATCGACGTTATGGTCAGGGAGATGGTTGGTCGTACGTACGCATGAGTAACGTTCTCATTTTTCAATGATCGTTATGAAAAGAAGGTAAGTAACACAATATATTCCCAGAATAATAATTATATCATAAATATAGTATTATTTGATCATATATACTTATATATATATAATTATTTTTATGTAAAATGAATCAAATCGTATCGAGGAGGCGGCAGTCTACATGTCCACGAACGATGTTATCACTTCTTAATTGTGTAAAAAGTTAATAAAGAAAATGATATATATATATATATATAATATTTCTATAAAGTTAATTATGATATTAATATCATATAGGGTTATTTTATTTCACATATGTGTAATTAAAATTACCCTTAATGCATTCCATGTTTAGTGTGAATGAATTACATCGCTTTGAGGGGGCAGTAGTCCACACTTCCTCAAATGATGTTATCGTATTAATGTAAAATGGAAAGTGCTAAACATATGTGTAATTATATGATTTAATAATTACAAATATATAATAAATATCATATATATATATCATATATATATATAGGGTGTCTATAATAATGGTCACCATGATAGGTGGTAAGGGAAAAATGAACAGTCATCGTTTCATGTGGTAGAAGTTCATCGTACATAGAAATAGTATGTTTTTTACCCATTAGATAGAAGTGTGTGTATGTGTAGTTAAAAAAAATTACATAAAAACATTATATTATATTTAGGATACCGGTTTGGTTACATAATAATGTAATAGTAAAAGATGAGAAGTTGGGGAATGGAAATAAAATTAAAAAACTGGAGAGAAGTTGTTACCTCTTAATCGGGTAACTACTTTTGGTTTGTACCAAAAGGATTCCTTGGAAGTATTTATTCTCAAACGAAGGATTCAAGGTATAGGGTATGGTTTTTGGGAATATATATGGTTAGATATCTGCCTTACCTAACTGTTTTGAAAGGTGTGAGGAAGGGGGAGAGGTGGAGGCCTTTTATAGGTAAGGAAAAGGACTCACTTGGAATTTTTGTAAACAATTTAGGTGTACACATGTTCTTTCCTAAAAAAAGTCATACCAAACCAAAACAAACTCAATAATTGAAGACTCATGGACGAATTATGACTATAAAATAGGTTTTGTACGGGTTTATAGGTCATTTGGGCCCTTAAAGTTTGGTTTTAGTCCCTTTTCGCCTAATTACACCTTAATCACTGAAATTAATTTTCATCACATTCACTAATCATTTTGGTCAAAATTTATGATAATATTATTAGAATAAAAATATAATATTTATTAAAATTTTTTATATTCATTTTTAAAAATTTAATTCACATAAGTGGTGAAATTAAGATTAATGTTAATCTCACAGACGAACGAATTAACTCGTTTTAATTGAAAAATGTTCAAAACATTGTTAGATTTTTATATTAAATTTAAAGGTGAAATTGATTATAATGAACTAAACTTTATTAATAGATGTTTAGTTTATATAATTTTACCTTAAAATTTTTAATATATATTTTATCGATAATAATTATTTAAACAAAAAGGAAATTTTTTACTAAAATGCAGTATTTTCTACTATTCATCAAAAAATGATGTTTCTTAGAAAAATCACAGAAATTCACCCTAAAATAATTTTTACATTATGAATTCAAAAATGAAGTTTATTTTTTCAAATTGAATTTATAAATTTTTCAAAATTAATATTTAAAATATGTTTTCCATTAATTGGTAGAAAAATTTCCTTAATAAAAATATAGGTTTTTATGTGTAAAGTAGGGGTTGTTATTATATTATTTCTATCAAACCTAATAGATGAATATAAAAAATATTTGATTGAATATATAACTTATATATTTCATTAAACTAATTCACTAATTTTAATTAGTTTTGATTATTAAGAAATAACTCCTTTGGAAGCATAAAAATAAAAATATTTCTTTTTATATTCAATTGGTTCTTATTTTAGTTTTTAATTAATTGCAATCCAATGAATTAATTGTATATTTATATAAACCAAAAAATTATATAAGTTAGTTAATATTATTCATAACCACTAACATAATGGATATTTTATAACATATTATATTAAATAATAATCTTTTTATAATATATCGTGGTTTAGTGAAACCCAGTCTTACGTACAATGAAAGCTATAGAGGAAGGTCTCTCTTTAATGTAACACAATATATCAAAGAAGTTTTCTTTTGAGTGTAACCTAAGCTATAAAGGATGGTCTCTCTTATGTTTAAAGAAAGCTAACTTGGTGTTGCACGCATTAAAATATATAGAATCTATTTTAAATAGTAAATACTTTATAAAGTATCAGTATATTATATCACCTTATGCACTAGTGTCATGTTTCATACATGCTATTTAATACAAGGTTATTTATTTATATTTTATAGGAAAACATTCTCCCCACCTTATTTAAATTTCTTCCTTGTTATTTAAACTTTATCTTGGTGATTGATTGTTTGATATTTCATATAATGAAATCCCTCATTTTGAGAAGGGTTCATAAGTCATCCTATATAAAAGAGAGAATAGAAAGTACAAAGGTCACATTTAATACCATGTAACTAGTTCTCTAAGTAGGATAACATCAATGGAAAGTAGAGATACGTACTTGGAGTAAAAGATTAAGTATTTATAGGGAGTGAATGTGGTCAACAATCAAAAACAAGTGAATGATCAAAAGAAATTTGAGGGCCTGAAACCCATAAATATGTGATGATTTAAGAGACAGTAGGTTCAACATAAATTAAGGTATTAGGACAAAACTTTATTTCTAAGTCATTTTCCTAATTTTGTGTAATTCTTTTACTATCCAAGAATATAAATAAATATTCTTACAATATTGGTTTATTTTCATGTGAAAATTCCTAACTTATGGTTGTGCTTCAATCAAATTGTAATTTATTTTAGTTATTATGATAAATTAATTACCAATAAAGAATTTTTTTATGCCTGAAGCACTTAATAAACTTTTGAAGGAATCTTAAGGACTATAAAAGACTTAAAAGTCTACCTATTTGTCTTTAACTATCTTCCAAAAACAATATAGTTAATAAATTAATCTATAATATTCAAAAGTGATACTACTGGTTCATCATTAACATTTATTCTTAAAACTAAATAAATAAAAACAGTGAATATTTAATCAAGACATTTTTTAGGTTAGTGGTTGGTGTGAAACCTTTATCGTCCTTTGATTATAGGTACTAGATCTGCAGCCTTTCCAGATTTGATTGGTTGTCACCTGGCTTGTAGGATGTCCTTTTCTAAAACCAAATTAATATAATTTTCAAAAATAAATATGATAAACATTTTTAAAATAAGGTTAATTAATAAATAATATTTTATATAAGGGTTTTAATAAAATCCCAACACATAAATACTTTATCCATTTATTTCCACATAGGCCCTCCCTTAGTCTAGAGTTTATCCATAATATCATTTATAGGATTTCTAAATCTTGACACCTTATCCTTAATCTAAAACACCTTAGGTTTAATCTAGGATATTCATTGTCAAAATATTTCATAGTGTTTTGTAAATAAATGTGAATTATCATAAGAATATACCTCAGGAGTGTCAAAATAGGTGTACAGTAAGGCACATTGTCATGTACCAGATTACTGAACACCTTGTTGGAGTTGTTGCTCCTATGTACATATGTTCCAAAACCACGTCAACTTTTAGTATCTAGGAAGGGATTTATTTTTAGGTTGACCCGCATAATATGTACTTTACCAAAACTCTAGGGCGTTCTTCTATACTTATCCTCAATTTCTACCTTGGGGTTATGTTCTTTAACCTATGTTTTCCTAAATCTAGTTCTCAAGGTTGCTACTAAACTTACTCTCATACCAACTATAGAGACCCAAACCTAGATAGTCTAGAGCATGTGTCTGCCACTAAATACATTGGAATGATTACATGGAATCAAGTCCAAAGGGACCGATCAGTTTAGTATTCTTGGTAAACCAGATACAAACATGAGTCTTATATTACAAAATAATACACTGATTAAAACATAATTTTTTTCTTCTTTATATATAAATAACTTTGAGGATAACTGTAATACATCTAGAAAATCCACGCATATCTTTCATACTACACTTCTTGGATTCTTGGGGAAACAAACATAATAAGGTTTATGGTTCCACGTAGATCTCTTTCTCCCTATGTAGGAGAGGGTTGATTCATGGAAGTGTAGGAGGGTTCCGGTGGGAATTTTGGACATCGTCAGCATTTTTTGTTTTGGTTATAAGGTGACTAATGCCTCAGGGTGTGCTATAAACATAGTCTCTTAGACCATTATAATGTTTTTTATCTTAGTGGCTCTGTGTATTTGACCTGATAATGATGATGAGATGTTGAGTCTCAATGAAGATGATGTTATTTATAGTGGGTCTTGTCAGTGATGAATGTTGGAATAATTTTTTGGGTGATTAAGAGAGATGGACCTGATGGATTTGTGATTGATGGTGGGCGTGTCATGGAGATGGTACGATAGTTAGAAATGGTGATGATGCAGTTTAGTTTTGAAATTTGAAATTGGTTTTTGAATATTTTGATTTTTGGTGCATTATTTGTATGGGGGTTTTTGGTTTTCCTGTTACTACTTACCCTCAAAGAGTCTCTTGGAAAATAATGAAAAAAAGTATTCATAAGGGTGAGATCAAATGCTCAGTATGGTAAAAATATAGTGGAATCAATAAAGAGTCAATGGGAATAGTCAATATAGAATGGTAAATAAATGAACACACATGCCCTGTAATTAATAAATTGGATGGAAGTGCATAAAAAATATAGAAAGGTAATAAATTAACACACATTCCTTGTAATCAATAAACTTAATGAAAGTACATAATAAATATGTCAAGGTAATAAATGGAAACACTTTCCATTCAATAACTAGATAAGGAAAAATAAATATGGCAAGGTAATAAACTGAAACACATGGAATCTAAATAACTAAAAATTAAATGTATCCATAGATATGTCGACGCAAAATTTCATATATGAATAATAACTAAAAGTATCAAGTGGTAAACACTTGTTTATTGGATACCATGTTTCTGAGATACATGGTTCCTTTACCATCAATAAATTTCACAGGAGTTTTTACAATATATAGGGTAAAAACTTATCTAAGGTGGCTAGACAAATGACTTGTCCCATGAGACATCTGATGCATCAAGGGGATATCTATAATTGGCACCCACCTATGTCTTACTAGCCCAAAACATTCCATATATATTTAATAAAAAATATTCCTTATCAAAATTTATCCATATTGAATAGAAGATATAGATTTATCAATAATTCCTCATTTAATTAAATAACTGTCAAAGTGATCACCGTATGTAAAATGATTTACGTTTTAGGCAATAATAATATACATTATGTGAGAATATGGATATTCAAGGTTATTTCCAAAGAAAAATGAATACAATAAAATGATTATTTCCAATAGAAAGACAAAAATCGCAAAATTAAGTGATATTTTAATGATAATTATGAATAACATTTTTTGAGTAAAATAATCTCTAATCATCCAAAAGTGTCTGTAAGAACCTATTTTTCACTTAGGTATCGATTCATTAATTTTTGGTATCATTATTTATTTTGGACCTAATATAGTTTCCTAATGAGTTAGTAAAAGTCTAATGGGTGTCCGGGGAAATTTCAAAGCCCGGAACCCATATTTTTGGGGAAATTGGCCAAGTCTCATAGTTGGCACATGGTTGGTGCATGTTTTGACCAATAGTGTGGATGGTGTTTTTTCGGAAAGAACCACTTCACATGGTTTGTGCATTTTAGTGAGTCCTAACCGTGTGGGTGCTCTTTTTACCAGGTACTCGTGCATGGTTTTTTCACGATTTATCAAACTATGCGGACAAACCATGCACATGCTATTTTATGGGTAAAATGCCAAATTTTCCATTAATGATCTATTAGAACCCCTCTTCCTCCCTAATTCATATTTTAGTATTATTAAACTCTTTCTCTCTCAATTTGGAGGTTTTTGAAGATCAAAGTTAGGGATTCAAATATCTTCATATAGAATCTGTTTGAGCTTTCGTTCATCATGTTAGATGTGTAACGTTAAGTACTCAGGTCCTCTGGAGTTGTTCTCCCTCTCTTTTTCTCTCAACCGAGTTATTGGGGTATGAGAAATTTTATCATTTTCTTATATCTAATCCTGTCTATGCCAAATTAAGGAACAATATCGAATTAGAAGGATCATACAATCCTAAGGTGTGTGGTCTACAATTCATCCCTAAAGTTCATTGATTTTTGAATTATCGTGTGGGGCACACTGATTTCATTGGGTGTTGTTTATGGAATTATTATGCCATGCTTATACTCATTAGGATTGTATCATTATTCTCTTTCCATTTATGTGATTAAATATTGGTGGTTATTCCCATGACTCTATTCATCCCATGTAGGATTTTATTCTATAATTGTCATTTTAGTGTTTTGTATGTTCGAGTCGTCGTTCGGGTGTGCCTTGGCTTGACCTTTCTAAGGGTAAGTATTTCTATATTAAATGGCTTTTTTGAAAATGTGAAAAGAATAATAGAAAGTACCATGTGTGATCACCCGTTGACCAGCCTAAGGTAAGTGCTTCAAATTTATAATTAAACTTTAATGAAGAATTAGTTTCATATTCCTAGCACCCCTTACCACATTAATGGAAGGTATCAGAATGAACCTTGACTATATAATATGATTTAAATGGATTAAATTAATGTTTTCTTACTACTTCATCTTGTCACACTAATGAATGGAAATGATTGAACCAAATTACTTGATTAAATAGTTTCAAGATAATTTACCTTTTCCCACTAATGGAAAGAAAGGCTTGAAAAAATTGAATTATTATATGGTGTCAGTATCAAATAAGAATGGCCTGACTCGAGCTCACCTTGGATTCTGATCGGATAATTCCATGAGTACTCGGGAACCCCATTCCAATTCCAGGACACTGATTTCTTAGGTTGAGACCCACATATAACATAATCCTCATACAATCATTGGATTCCTAGTATGACATCATAGGATCCTTCATGTAGTACTATAGGATTCCTTGGATACACTCCTTGGATCTATCACTGACAAGTAGGTGCCATGATTAAATCCCATCAGGCTCGATCATTTCTTAGCCCTATTTTTTCTTGTATGAACTCCTTGGACTCAGTAGGCACCTCATTGTGGAATGTCTTATATTATGATCCTTAGATTATACTCTTACCCAATCCCAGGCTACAAGTATTTTTTAGTTAGATACCTTCAACGTCTACGTCACCGTGGTTATTATCATGGGACTTCACTATCAGATATCATTATAGATTTCCATGTCATAACTCAGAACCTTTAATATTGTTAGAAAGTGACTTATTTATAAACTCGTAATAATCAAATAATGAATTGTTTACATGTTCTGAAACCATTAAATGGATTAATCATGTACTTAGGTATTTAGATACATTGTACTTCTTTACTTTACAGATGTATTCTTGCACACTATTACATTTCCATCACACGGGCCGGATGTTATAAATATTGTTGGTGGTAGAACACTAAGATTTATCTCACACCTTCTCCAAATACCTTTTGTTACCAAAAGTGGATTACATGATTTCATGTGTTTATAAAGGGAAGTACATCGCTTTGAATACTTGATTTCATTTTCTTTAGGTTGGAGCTTGATAGTAGAGGACCGAGTTGGATCTCGGGATTCTAGGATAGTCTTTTTATTTCCTTTATACATTTGTGGAACATGTTACGCCTTCTATATTGTGTCCATGTTTTCTAATTTTCTAGTAACATGACATATCATTGGTTGTTGACTTCTATTCTAGTTGTTCTGTTATTGTAGTTGTTCTCTCTATTTTCTGATGGGCCTTCTATTTATGTATATTGCTTCTGTTATGTAAATATGTTACTTTAACCAGATTCACTACACTTTGGTAATGAGGGAATAGTCTCCCCATAGACACACCCAAGGCCCTCACTTCTAGTCGGTAGCCTCTGGAATTTAGAGAGATGTGCTTGAGGATCTGTGGCCCATCATGCTCAGGGCACCTATCAAGTGGATTCTGGGTCTAGGATGTCACAAAGTTGTATCATAGAAGTTTTATTTTCCTAATTTAAAATTTGGAGACAATATAATGGAGATTTGGAACCCTTGGGACTTGGTCATAAGTCATTCTTGGGCATCGTGAACCCATGTTCGGGGTAAAGCCCATGTTACCAAAATATAATTGTTGTTCTGCTTTTTCCTATTACAGTTGAAATTATTTCACTGTTAGGTGACGCACATGTTGTGTGGGGATGTTGATTATTACTCTATTTGAGGATTTTCTTTCATCCTTTTCCTGATGATATGAGGGCAAGGAGCATTGTTACATACATCATTATGGGCACCTAAAATTTTCATGTCATGCATATTGCCATTCCATATAGGTGTATTTCATTATATTTCATTGCTTGATATGCATGTGATTGTTGAGTGATATTTTGATAGTTATCTTATTCATGTATTACTCTTGACTATGATAAAGTGATTTACTATCTCAATTCATGAGGTGTATGGGTCCTCATGGGTTGGGATGAGTAATTTACTGAGTCGATCCATTCTTTTATAAATAAATGGGTGTTGTTTTCCTTGATAGTGTGTATGGGCACTGATTCAATGGGAATTAATATCCATTATATGATGGAATATGAATGATTATATGAAATGGTTACACATCCTTATTTTATCTTGTCTTGTTTATGAAAGGTAAAAGAGTGAACTTGTAAATTAAATATAAAATTAAATAAAACTTATACTTTAGTACTTACTAATACCTAGTCGTATAAGTGGGTAGTTTGGGTAGAATTGCTTGGGTAGTGAGTTTTCTTAACCTCAGATTCTTCTAGTGATGATATCCTTCTTCTTAAGCTTGTTTTGAGGCGTGTTCTTGGAATTTATAAACCAATACTGTCATGACATCCTCATATCATATGCCAGGAGGGTGGTGACAACCATGATCCAAACATGGTGGGCCCTAAGCCACCAATATTACCTCTAGGAGTTCCACTTATGGTACCACCTTCTATGCCTAATTTGGGAACCAATTCCTAAGTTCTTGATAGTATCTTATATCTGATGCAGTCCATGTATGGTGACCCACATCTTGAGCCTACGATGGTTGATCTGACTCTTGAGTTTTTGCAACAGCATCCTCCAACCTTTTAAGGGGATGGAGGTTCAAAGGCTATTGAGTCATGGCTAGAATTCATGCTATCTATATTTTATCATATGGAGACACCTATAGTGTGGAGAGTCAACCTTTCTATATACATTCTTTGGGATTTGGCCAAGCATTGGTGGGATGTTGTTACCCATGCCGATCACCATCAAGACATGATATGAGTTGACTGCAAGACTACCAACTATGATCGGTTCTTTAATCAGACACTGAGAGCTGATAGATCCATAGAGTTACTACATCTCGAGCAGGGTTCTATGTCAATTATGATGTATTTAGTTCATTTTATGGAGTTGCAACGCTTTGTACCACTTCTAGCCAGTGATGATATTTTTCATGCTAGACGCTTTGAGGATGGGCTCTAGTATTCCATATGTACAGAGTTAAATTACTTTCACCTACCTACTTTTTTTAGATAGTCAATCATGATATAATCATTGATCGTAACCTAAGGGATTAAAATAGTACCGAGCATATAGGACCAGTGTGGCGTCAGCCCAATATTTCTTCTGGTGGAAGGGAGAATTCTCTCTAAGTTTCTCATTAGAGAAGTGAAAACCAGAGTATCTCTTTTGATAGCTCTAAAGTGTGTCATCAGTGTGGATGATGGGGTAATTCAATGATTAAGTGTGATAGAGACCCACTGGTATGTTAGGCTTGCAGCAGTATGGGGAATCGACAAAATTTCGGCAGGACCATTCCACTAACCTCAATTATAAAAGGATCTGCACCAGCTCCACCTTCTAGAGTGAGTTCCTTTATGCTACGTCAAGCGGGGAGTTGGAATAGAACTGGTAGGTCTGGTCGAGGAGGAGTTCATGGATGTGGTATCCAGACCCTTGATCACCAGTAGCACCAATAGAGTAGTTGTGGTCATGGTAGTTCATCTATTGCATAGGGCCATAGATCTGGTTAGTTTCATGCACTACCGCAAATACCCAAGGATCGGGATACAAGACCTTCTACAGTACTGTAGACGCCGGAAAAGTCCGTTGTTCCCAAACGAAGCTCCGGATGCGGAAAGCGAAGTGATATTTGGAGTCAGAGGCACGTTCCGGAGGGCCCGGAGGACTTGCGCGAAATTTTAGAGTCCCGCGCGCAAAGTTGAGTCACGGCGCGCAATCCTCCCGGGATGCGCGCAATGCGCTGGGCCGGCGCGCTATTTTGCGCGCCCGTGGCCTGCGCGGCTCCCTTGCGCGCCGGGTCCTGATTCCGCGCCCGCGAAGGGAATTCCGCGCCCGAGACCGGATTCCGCGCCCGGGGTGGCCTATAAATATAAGGCGACCCCCGACGTTTTGAAGGTTGCCAGAATCCGAAGCGTCGCTCCTTCGCGCAATCCAACCCCTTCCGCGCGCAATGCCGATCTTCAGGTAACCTCCTTTCTTTCGCGCAATAGAGCCTTGGGGTTCGCCTTCGCGCGCAATGCCCTTGGATCCTTTCCTTTGAATAATCCTTAACCCGAAGGTCTTTGCGCGCAAAAGAAGCCTCTTGCGCGCAATTGCCCCGGGTGCGCGCAATCCAGCCCGATTGCGCGCACCCCCCATTTTCAAAGTGGCCATTCGTTAGAGAATGAGCCGTTGCCCCCGCGTGCTACCCGAAGCCCGGTGCGCGCAATCTCAATCATCCGCGCGCAAAGGGCTGGCCCGATTGCGCGCCAGCCCGCCATTTTGCGCGCCGACCTGCTGTTTTGCGCGCAAAGCTCCTCTTTTGCGCGCAATCCGCCAGGGTCGCCCCCCTTGACCCCCTGAGGGTACCCGCCTGCGTGGCGCCCGATGATCTTCATCCTGGGTGCCCGCACCGTGCGTTGTCTTCCCGTGCGGCCCGCCAGGCTCGCGCGAAGTGACACGGACCCATCAGCGGCAATCCATCGTCCCGCATGACGTTAAACTGCATTCGTCCAACACGACGTTAAACTGTGCATCGTCCAACATGACGTTAAACTGTATATCGTCCAACACGACGTTAAACTGTACCTCGTCCAAACTACAAGACGTTAAATTGTTCAGCATTCGTCCCGCATGACGTTAAAATGCATCCGTCCAACATGACGTTAAACTGTACCACGTCCGCATTGCAAGACGATAAACTGCCAAGCGTTTCGTCCAACACGACGTTAAACTGTACCACGTCCACGCTGTAAGACGTTAAACTGCCAAGCACCTTCGTCCTCAACACACGACGTTAAACTGTACTTCGTCCGGAAAGACGTTAAACCGTCCGCTTCGTCCTCAACACACGACGTTAAACTGTACTTCGTCTGGCAAGACGCTAAACCGTCCGCATCACCCGATCCCGTGCCCCGCACGCAGGGTCCCCCCCGGTTTGGATGTGGCCCCCGCCCGCTCGTCTCTGCAGGGATGTCGGGATTGTCCCTCTTTAGGGACGATTTAATGGGAGCGGCTTTTCCCTACGGGGGTAGGGTATTACAAACCCCTAGTTTCTTGTGGGGGGCCACGCATGTGTATCTCCATTGCGCCTCCCCACTGCCGAAGCCAGTAGAGGGTGTGACTGGGATCGAGGTGTCTCCTACTTTCGGTCCAAGTCCCTTCCAACTGAGTTTTGCTGCATCCGGGCTGCCTCAAGTGCGCAAGTCCTGACAGAATGAACTACGTGGACTTTGATCCCTGTCTTCTAAACAGGGTACGTAGGAAGCCTCCCTGAGGTTCAAGCCCACCACCTGGTCGTCCCGGTCGTATTCACGTCGGTTCGTCCATCAGTGGACCCCTCCAGGGTTCACGCTTGCGTCGATTCACCTATGAATCTGCCCCTGTGGGAGACTGCCCGTGTGTATCTCCACTGTGCCTCCCCACAGCCCCTTTTTTCCATTTCTCCTTTTATCGTCCAGCATGACGTGAAACTGTGATCCACCCGGCCGTTCCATCTCCCCCTGTGCGAGGTGGATCGGTTCAATCCTCCGCCCGGCGGCCTCGACCTCTTCGTGAGTCGGCTTGCCGATGTCCAGCATGACGTTAAACTGTATACCCGAACTACGTTGACTTTGATCCGTGCTAACGCGCGGTACGTAGGAAGCCCCTACGGGGTCCAAGCTCTTCACTCCATCATCCATCCTGATCCTTACCCGGGCCGCCACATCCCGGTGGGGTCATGCCACTTCACACCACTCCATATCACTTGGGAAGCCGCCCATGCGTTGGCCCCAGCGTCGGAGGTTCCCCGCAAGGGGTTCTGTCATCTGATCCACTCTTCGTGTTGATCAGTCCGATGCCGTCCCCGCTGGACGTTAAACTCGCGGCGTACCCCCTGTTAAACAAGGGAAGCTGAGGAAAACCTCAGGGGACACAGTTCCCCGCACCCAGTGCGGGATGCCTCAGGCCATCATGCCTTCGAGAAGCCCTATTAGGGACGGAAGACAGACGTGCAGAGCCGCAGTGTTACGACACGGCCCCAGCACCCAGAGCCACCCGGACTCCTCACCGCAGGTTGCTGCCCCGACCAGACCCCTTGGAGCGTCCGGGCGGAAGCAGCGTAATTAACCGGTGTCCATGAAGGTATGGCGCCGGGAACGAGATTCACGAGCATGTCTTAAATCTATGAGGGAGACCCGGATTAGGCGACGAGTTCCGAGGAGACGTCCAAGGAAGGAGGAGCCGACATCCCATCATCCCGGTTTCGATCAAGGAGCAGACGCCCCTGAATAAGGGACGGATGCCGCCCGCCTTTGGAAAGCGGGACTGCGGGACCACAAGCCGCGCACCCATCCCCTCGGGTTGACGGGTGCACGCGCGAACGCGTCCTGGCGGAACAGCGTAACCTGACGCACATCCGCACCGAAACAGAAAAATGGTGAACCCGACGTGAATCTCTTCTCCTCGATACGAAGACCGATGGCTTTCAGAGGTGTTGGAAGACCGGCATGTTGCCCGGCCAAGCATTCAGTCTTACCCGCCAGGGGCTGGGGAAGGGAAATCGGGCACTCCGTCTCGCAACGTCGAGGGACTGGGTTCCACCCACGGAAGGCGTCGTGGCCCTAATGGTTGGTTGTCGATTCCTTTTTCCTGTCAGTGTTAATGGGTCCTTCTCCCTGCTTTCAGAAATCAGGTCGCCCGATCCAGTGCCCGATCACCGCCCGCCCACTGGCGCAGAGGTAGGGGAAACACCGACGCGGCTACTCCGCGCGGTCCCGCCCGTTCCACAGCCGTCCCAGCAGCCGCAATTGCGGGAAAACCACGCCCTCTCTCCCCCTCGGAGGTCATCCAGAGAAGGGTGATCAACACCCTGGTGCGGAGATATGAGGAAGAGGGAGTTATCCCCACTAGGGACATGGCTCGCCTAGACCTTGAGGAGGCTGCACCTCGCCACCACCGCCGCCCCCGAGGGCCGCGCAGGGAGGCACCGCTGCCTACCTCAACGTCCAACCGCTTCGGGAGCTTATCCCCGGGGCGCTCTGACAGTTCCCTTCCCTATGCGGATGAGGTGGAAGATGCCCGGGATCACCCTATCCGGGATTCGCTCCAGGGATCTATGGTAAGGACTCCCGCCAGGCCACGGCGACACCGCCGCCAGGCCTCTCAAGTCGAAGAGCGGGCTATCCACCTGCCCGCGCCGCTCATCCCGACTCGTCTGTCCCGACGCCAACGTCGGGCACGAGCGGAAGAGGATGCCCACCTTGGGGCCCTAGCAACAGCGGCCGCATTGGCCCAAGCCACTGTTGGCTCCAGTCGCCAGGCCCCTGCGCATCCTGAGCAGGGGAACTTCTATGCCCGACCTGGATCGAGGCCTCGACCGCCCCAAAGGCAGGTTGGGTCGACTCTCCCGGTTGCTGGTGCAGGCAGTAACCACCGCGGACCACCTCGCGGTAGCGCTATTCACCAGCGGGATCTACTCCGTGTGGCCGATCCAGGAGGCATGGGTCATCCCACCTTCCGATCCCGGCCCGGAGGCCTGCCCGGAATCATCTCTCCCCGCGTCCCCTTTGATATCTGTCCCGGTGCCCCTCGCACCTTGGTTTCCAGTCCTCTTGGCCCCAGCACCAGTGCGGCCGGAGGACGCCAGGACAGAGATCAGCCCTGCCCCGGAGAACCACCCAGGGGCAGGAAGGCAAGGCGTCGACGTCGAGGGAAGAATGTTACGGAATTCCGGGCAGAGATCCGACCGGTTCGCTTCTCTGATTCAGAGGCGGAGTACGATTCGGCGACAGAGCCCTTTCCCCAATCCCGCCAGTCAAGGGCAGGGGTAAGAATGCGGCACGTCAGCCTCGTGCTCCCCGAGAGCGAGATCGATGTGATCCCTGCTTCTCTCCGAAGTTATATCCGGAGTAACGAGGGCCTGGTAGACCCCCAAGGATCAAGCTTGCGGTTGGTACCGGCCCCTCCGAAAGTGCCTTCCATCTCGGTTGGAGAAGCCGGAGACTTTTTCTGGGGACCGACGGTCGAACAACGATCTGGTTCACCCTCGGCGAGCACCGATGCTACGGCAGGATGTTCGCTCGCCGGTCCGTCCTATCGTGATGTGGTATCCAGGGCACCTCCACCCTCAGAGGGCGGCCCGGGATATGGAGGCCAATCGGCCTGTCCGCCGTATTCACCGCCGGCCAGCCCGTCAGCCCGGCGGCCCGCCTCGGCACCACTGCCGGTTCCCCGTCCGTTCCCAGCCATTGAAGAGGACCAAGGAGATCTGGGTCCCGAGTTTGAGTCGTGGAACTTCTGGACCGTCCTTGTAGAGGGCCACTTCCCTGAGAAGTTTTGGCCAGTCGCAGGACCGGGCTTTGATGCACCCGAATCGCTCACCACGGATGAGTTCGAATGCTTCCGCCGAACTCTCCGGGAGACTCGCTCCTGTCTTCACCGCCTACAAATGCCATACCCCGGGATTCAAGTGCACCTGGAGGATATTGGTGAGAAGTGCCGTCAAATTGACCTGGCCATGCTCCCCGCGGCTCGGCACCCCGGGTCATTTGAGCACCACGAGGCCCTCCAACAACGATGCGTTGAGTGTTTTCAAGTACTCCGCAAAGTTATCGAGGAAGCCACTCCCCACGTGTATATCCGTGGATGGGGGCAGTACGCTGCCCTACGCTTCAGTGTGATTCGCCGACAGCCCGATTCGCTGGGTGGCCCTGAGGGTATATCCCCAGGGACAGAAACGGTCAATATGGCTGACCTGTCGGGAGAGGGGAATGACTTGGAACTTCTCGACGGGGGCTTCCCCCCCCGAAGACAAGCCGTCGTCAGAGCCATCGGTGAGAGTCACTCGTCATCAGAGGAACCTCCTGGGGCTCCCCGCACCCACTGAAGCACTGACGTTGAGCCGAAACGTCAGCAAAGGAAAAGAGCACAGCGAGGCTATAAAGCCCGCCGACCCATCTGCCTTCATGCAGAGGGCAGAGGAGGATCCCGAGAAGGCTACGCTACGTCAGCAGCTCGCCGAACAGAAGAAGCTGGTTGACCAGCTCCTCGCCGAGCGCGCTGCAGAACGGCGGCCTGACTACGGTGATCCTAGGCCAGGACAGCAGGGACCGGAACAACCGCTCCTCGACGAGACTATCCCGGGCAACCGTGATTACGCCGTGTTCGCCGACAGGAGAGAGGCCATTGCCTATGGCAAGAGGGTGCGGTATGTTTCGCCACACCCTCCCGAGCGGCGTGACTACCTGAGAGACCCCGCTCGGATTCCTCCCGCTGCCCCAAGGGCCGCTCCGCCCGCCATCCCATGAGCTGCCGAGTTCGACGACCCGGTCGACGACCCGATTGAAGGGCCATGCAATGCGCTCGTGGTTAGAGATCCTCGCCAGGACTGGAACCCATGTCCGGACGATCCGATGGCGGCACTCATTGCCCGCTTGGAGGCCTTGGAGACTCGGCAGGTGGCGATCCCACCGGACGGCAAGCCCTACCCAGCATGGGTGGATGACATGCCGGCGTCTCCGGGATTCGGGAATCCCACTTTCGCTCCCTTCAACGGGACTGGAGATCCGCCACAGCATTTAGCCCACTTCAACTCGAGGTGCGGGCCTATGTTGGGGACTCCGGCGCAGCAAGAGGCCGCTAAGCTTCGCTGCTTTGTTCAGACACTGGAAGGGCCAGCATTTGTCTGGTACAGCCAGCTCCCCGTCGGGTCGGTAACCAGCTGGGAGGACCTCCGTAGACAGTTCCTCTACCAGTTCAGTTCCACGACCCGGAAGGCAAGTATCGCAGACCTCTTCAAGTGCAAGCAGAGGCCTGATGAGCGAGTCGCGGACTTCGTCGCCCGATGGAAGGGTCTCACGTATTCCCTTGACATGCCATTGACTCAGGAGCAGTTGCTGACAATGTGCGTCGGGAACGTCAAGACCGAGCTGGTCCCTTACCTGATCACTCAAAATTACCCCGGAGGGTTCAGGGACTTCTCAGACAAAGCTCAACGTCTTGAGGAAGCCCTGCAACAGGCCAGCCAGGCACACCCGCTGCCTCCAATGATTCCTGTAAGGAGAGTCAGCAGGGCTGAGCCTACTGCTGTCGCCCAGATAGAGGCCCCCAGGCCATTGGAGCTGCTGCCGGCGAGGCCAGCTCCACAGCCTCACAGGAATCCGCCTCCACGGGCTCAGTTCCCGGCCCAGCAGCGGCAGCCTCAGAACCGGCCGGCCCCTCCTCGTAATGTACCGCCGCAACCCAGGCGAGATAATCAGGGTCCACCTCCTCGGACGGCCCCTCCAGCCCCTCGTCAAGACCACGCTCCCAGGGGCCCGCGACACCTGACTTACTCATTCCACGAGGATCAGGTCCCCGGTTATTTTCGGAGCGCCCTGGAGCAGAGGATTGTGCGACTGCCTGAGTGTTGGAGGCCAGAGGAGGCACATCTTACGAATAACCCCCGCTACTGCCCCTACCATCGGGCCCTGGGGCACACCATCCAGCGGTGCTATGTGTTTAAGGATTGGCTCCAAGACCAGATTAACAACAATGTAATCAGGTTGGGCCCAGCTCCAGCACAAGTGGCGGGCGTGTTCGTGGGATCAGATGACGATAGTGGCAACGAGGACGAATGGCAGCTGGTCTCCGACCGCGGATCCCAGAAGTATAATAACTGGATGGCCCGCAAGACGGCCATTCGCGCCCATGGAATCATCCGTGCGCGCTTGAATCAGCCTGAGCCCCCAGAATCTGCGGGTGCTGCTTCGGCATCGTCGTCCCAGCCTGCCTCTTCCAAGAGGAGCAAACGGCGGCAGCGCAAGAAGGAAAAGCGCGCCCCGCCGGTTCCGCCACTATCCCGCACTCTCGGCGATTTCATGCCCCCGGAGATGGGGGTCCCTCCTCGGATCCGCCCGGTGATGGATGATTCGTCCGATGACGGTGTTGGGTACGCTTCGGTTAACACCGTCGAGCTGGTAAATCCCTTTTCGGTTCCCGACGTTGAAGAACACCAGGTGGACCTCCCTAGTGTCCCCGGTCGTCGCCACCGTCGGAAGAACCGCAGCAGCAGGAGTCGCCGGGGCACAGCCGTTGGTACCTCCAGCCAGGCCGTGCACGCCACTGAGACTAGGCAGCAGGCTCAAAACCGAGCACAACGTGCGCCGCCCCCCCATTCGGGGATGACGGATTCTCCTCCGCCGCTATTTGTGGTGTGGGACCAGGCAGAACCGCCTCAGCCGCGTCACGACCAGCTCCGCCCTGCCACGGGTCCATCCCGGCCTCCTGACCCCAGTACGGTGACCATTTCCCGGACTGCAACCAGTGAACAGCGAGATGCGCCAAGTACCAGTCGGCCGCCGATCCAACCGGTAAGGCCCGTCATGCCGCCAACCACAGAGCAACCTCCTGCAACCAGGGGCTCGCGCTTGGCCAAAAAGTATGATGTCCTGAAGCACTTGGCCGACATCCCAGCAAGGCTCTCCATCCTTGAGGCTCTGCGCATGTCATCTGAGATGCGCGAGGCACTCGCTGAAGCCCTGAAGAGCCCCCTCCAGTTTGAGACAGAGGTTGCGGCTGCAGAGGCCTTTCACGCCGAAACGATCAAGGACGCCGAATGTCAGGCAGTTATCTCGTTCTCTGGTAAGGATTAAGACCCTCCTATACATGGACATATTCGTCCGCTGTATGTCACTGGCCAGTTCAATGGCCTTGAAGTCCGGCGCTGTCTTGTCGACACGGGGTCCGGGATTAACCTGATTCCAACTCGGACGCTCCGGAGATTGGGGTTGTCTGAGGATGACTTGATTCCCTCCGACCTCAGGATCCAGGGGTACGACCGCACCGAGCAAACCCCGGTCGGCAAGATACGTTTGAAGACCCAGTTCGGTGACTTGGTTGCCAACACCGAATTCATGGTAGTCTCTCAGGACACTGCGTATAACGCATTGATGGGAAGGCCATGGCTCCACCTTCACGCGGCGGTTCCCTCTTCATACCACCAATGCCTCAAATACTCCCTTAATGGTCGAGTAGGCGTGCTTCAAGGAGATGCCTCTCCTTTTGCCTCGTGTGAAGCCCGATATCTGGACGCGGACTATTACAAGAGCAAGGATAAGCAGATCCTGGCAGGTGAGGTTGAGCCTGTCGCTGTTGCAAGTGATCCCTGGGCAAGTCTGGATGACGCTTACGTCCTCCCGATTCACCGGTTGGACGTCGCCATGGTCTCGACGGCCCGCGAGTCTCCTGATGAGATGACCGCGACCACCCGCGCCAGCACCAGTGGCCCAGAAGGATCTGGTAGCCCCAATGCAGTTTCCAACGCAGTCTCTCCCGTGGACGATCCCTCCCCGAGTGGAGAGGATATGGAAGACGCACCCCCAGCCTTTGAGGAGGGCGTCCCCGCCACGGTCGATGAGTTAATACAGGTGAACCTTGGAACTGAGGCCGATCCAAGTCCCACATTGGTCAGTGCCGCCATGCCCTCTGAGGAGCGGCAGCAGTACGTGGACTTCCTCAGACAGCACCGTGATGTGTTCGCTTGGGGCTATGACGAGATGTCGGGGCTAGATCCTCAGGTAGTCGTCCACCGCCTTGGTCTCCCGGCGAACCATCGCGGGTTCAAGCAGCCTCCCAGGAAGATGCACCCATTCCACGGTGCCATGGTTGAGGCCGAAGTTGACAAGCTTATCAAAGCCAACTTCGTGAGGGAAGTTCAGTACCCCAAATGGCTGGCCAACATTGTGCCGGTCAGGAAGAAGAATGGGCAGATCAGAGTCTGCATCGACTTCCGCGATCTCAACCGCCACTGCCCGAAGGATGATTTTCCCCTTCCGGTGACAGAGCTGTTGATTGACGCCACGGCAGGGTTCCAAGCCCTCTCCTTCATGGATGGATACTCCGGATACAACCAAATTCAGATGGCCCCTGAGGATGAGGAGTTCACTGGCTTCAGGGCCCCCCAAGGTACCTTTTGCTACCGGGTCATGCCCTTCGGCCTGAAGAATGCAGGTGCCACCTATCAACGGGTGATGCACCGCATATTCAAGCCAATCCTCGGCACACTGGTGGAATGCTACGTCGACGACTTGGTTTTCAAATCGCGCCAGCGTCAGGACCATCTCAAAGATCTTGAGAAAGTGTTCGGCTTCCTCCGGTCTCGCTGCCTGAAGATGAACCCGTTGAAGTGTGCCTTTGGGGTCACCTCCGGAAAGTTCCTTGGATTTGTGGTAAGATACCGGGGTATTGAGATCGACCCAGAGAAAATCAGGGCGATTAGCCAGATGCCTCCCCCAGGTACTATCCGGGAACTGCAAGGGTTCCAAGGCCACTTAGCCTATATACGCCGATTCATCGCGAATCTGGTCGGCAAGTGTAAGCCCTTTTCTCGGCTCATGAAGAAAGGTGCCACCTATGTATGGGATAAAGAGTGTCAGACCGCTTTCGAGGAAATCAAGCAGTACCTGCTTCAACCTCCGGTTCTGATGCCGCCTGTATCCGGGAAGCCGCTGGTCCTCTATGTGACCGCCCTGGAACGGTCCCTGGGTGCCCTTCTCGCCTAGAAGAACAACGAGGGAATGGAGAATAGCCTCTATTACCTCAGTCGCATGCTCCTCGATGCGGAAGTTAGGTATTCCCCATCGAGAAGAGCTGCCTGGCGCTCGTATTTGCCGTACAGAAATTACGGCACTACTTGCAGCACCATGAGGTACAGTTGGTTTCTCGGGTAGACCCGTTGAAATATATCCTGAGCCGGCCTATGTTGACTGGCCGTCTAGCACGGTGGGCTGTGATTCTCCAGCAGTTCGACATCAGGTATGTGTCTCAGAAGGCCATCAAAGGGCAAGCATTGGCAGACTTTCTGGCAGCTCACCCGACCTCCGCGGATCAGCCGCTGGATCTAGGCTTTCCTGATGAGACCATTCTCTCGGTTGATCGAGCCGATCCATGCTGGCAGATGCACTTTGACGGTGCCTCCCGGAGCCCCACCGATAGAAGACTCGATAATCCTAAGCTCAACAGAGTGGGCTTGGGCATCGTCTTCATTACCCCGGAGCGAGCCGTGCTGCCATACTCTTTCCTGTTGTCAGAGGGCTGTACCAACAATGAGGCGGAATACCATGCCCTCATCACCGGCCTTGAGTTGGCTCTCGAGATCGACGTGCCCCGTCTGTGCGTGAAAGGGGACTCCGAGCTGGTCTTTAAGCAGATCAATGGCGACTATGTTGTCAGGAAGCCGGAACTTGTGCCATTGTTGGAGTGCACCCTCCTTCTGATGGCCCGGTTCCCTTCTCGGCCGGAAATTGTCCATATTCCCCGGTCGCAGAACGGTCGAGCAGATGCTTTGGCCAGCCTTGCTGCGTCACTTGCGGAGCCTGAACAGGACAACCTGATCGTCCGCGTGACGCGCCACAGGCTCCTCGCTCCCATTATCCCGGAAGAAGATCGTGGCCCGTTGGTAAGTAATCTCACCACGGTTGCCCCTATGCCCGGAGCCCCGAGTACCCCAGATATGACAGTCGGATCAGCCCCTGATTGGAGGACGCCTTTGGTTGAGTACCTCCAACATGGCATTCTTCCATCGGATCGGGCCGAGCGCGAGCGAGTTCGACGCCGCGCATCGCAGTTTGTCCTCCAGAGCAGCCCCGGCCTGGAGCAGATCCTCTACAAACGCGGATTTGATGGTGTTCTCCTCCGTTGCCTTCAGGGAGTTGAGATCCCACGAGTCATGCAAGAGGTTCATGCTAGTTCGTGTGGCGCCCACCAGACTGGGCCGAAGCTGCCCCACCAGATTCGGAGGTTGGGATACTTCTGGCCCTCCATGATCCATGACTGCATCGAGTATGCCAGGAGGTGCCATGCGTGCCAGGTTCATGCGAACTTTGTGCATTGGCCGCCGGAACCTCTCCATAACACTAGGTATTCCTGGACCTTTGCAGTCTGGGGTCTGGACATTGTGGGACCTTACCCACCGGCGACAGCTCGCCAGTGCCGGTTCATTCTGACCGCCACGGACTTCTTCTCCAAATGGGCAGAGGCGATTCCGCTCAGAGAGGTCAAATCCTGTTCGATCGCTGACTTCGTGACCTCCAACATCATCTATCGATTTGGAGTGCCTCACGCTATCCTCACGGATAACGGAACCAATTTCCGAGCAGCCGAGTTGAAGAAGTTGTACGCCAAGTATAACATTCGCTCAAACCATACATCTCGCTATCATGCGTAGGCGAATGGACAGATCGAGGCGTTTAACAAAACCCTCTCTAACATTCTGCAAAAGATGGTTGGTCAGAACAAGAAGAGTTGGCCGGACAAGCTCCCCAATGCCCTCTGGGCTTATCGGACGACGACTCGCAATTCCACCCAGATGACCCCTTATTCCCTGGTGTATGGAGCTGAGGCCGTCCTGCCCATCGAGATCCAGTTACCGTCCTTGCGCACTGCGGTCTACGACCAGCAAGCGCCGGACATAGTTGCTGAAGCCCGTCTAGTCGAGTTGGAAGCACTGGATGAGAATAGACTTCGCGCTTTTCCCAACTTGGAGAGGCATCAAAGCAGAATGGCTCGAGCTTTCAATAAGAAGGTTCGTCCGCTCCTTCATGCAGGGTGACCTAGTGCTAGCCCTGAGAGCACCGATGATCCCCGGCCGGAAGCCGCCCAAGTTGGACCCCAAGTGGGAGGGACCTTTTGTCATCCACAAGGTCTATCCCAATGGCGCGTACTCCCTGGCGACTATGGATGGTGAGCGTGTCACTCCTCCCACCAACGCTAGGTTCCTCAAGCAGTACTTTGTCTGAGTGTGCCCACGTCCTGCACGACGTTAAACTGCATTCGTCCAGGCTACAAGACGTTAAACTGTTCAGCATTCGTCCGTGCTGCAAGACGTTAAACTTCCAAGTGCCTCGTCCTGCATGACGCTAAACTGCACCACGTCCAAGCTGCACGACGTTAAACTGCCCAGCGTATCGTCCTGCATGACGTTAAACTGCCCCTCAAGAACTACGTGCGGCTTGATTCCCATCCTTATGGGATACGTAGGACCGTCTGGACATTCATGTTTCAGGCCCAGCCCCATCCTTTGGGAATTTCCATCCCATCTCGGGCCCTTGGCCCAGTTGCCTCCGGGTGTGCGGTGTATGGTGTGAACGCGGGGCTATGCCCTCATTCATGTCGGTTTGCTCGCCACGCTGTACGCCCCCCACGTTTGGGGATGCCTTCTGCTCCCCCCTTCTTTTCTCGTCCTGCATGACGTTAAACTGCACTTCAAGAACTACGTATGGCTTGATTCCCATCCTTATGGGATACGTAGGACCGCCTGGACGCTTGTGTTTCAGGTCCAGCCCCGTCTCTTGGTTGATCACGGGGATCTGCCCTCTTTTGGTTGCTCTCAGGGTGAGTCCTCCGACCCTTTTCGGTGATCTGTTAACATGTTTTGGGTACTTCGGTCTATGACTCGTAGTGTCAGATTCAATCCCGACAAGTCCTGTGTTGCTTGTCAGGCCTCGCGCTTCCTCTTGTTCGAGCCTTCACTCAAAGGGATCCTCGTTAGCGGTTTGGGTACGATGCCTCAGTGCTCTCCTACCGCTCCGGGTCGATTTACCGGCGGGTCTTGGGCCGCAAATCGATATGAATCCTGCGATTGAGCGGTCGATGCTCGTTTGCTTGCCCCGTCATAGGCTGACGCGATCGGATGTTGTGTTGCGAATATGGTCAGCAACGTCCTTGATCGCCATGTCGGCTCTTTCAGGCTCTGAACATTGGTTGCGCAGTCCTCATCACACTCCGCCTTTGTGCGTTGTAGTGGAATCTTGACACTCTCTTCATACTGACCTTCAGTACACCTCTAAACGTTAGGCAGACCAACCAGGGTAATGATGTCGTTCGAGGCTCCCATGCTCTGAGCACCAAGGATATATGCGGATATCCTCCCTAAGGTCCATGCGTAGCTGGACCCTCGTCCCCATAAGGAGGAAGGAGTCTCCCGAACAATCGCGTTCTGGGCCCAGTATATCTGGAGGCTAGCATCTCTGCCCCTCGGGTGATGGACATACGCAGACCCCTATCCCAAGACTTCTCCTGGAATCGTGCGTGACCGCAGGGCTGGGTATGTTCCCACCTCCGCCGTGTCCTCCGTACCGCGATAAGCGGATTCCTCCATGGTCCGAACCACACGACCTTAAACTGTGTTGTCTGGTCCTACCACACGACCGTAAACTGTGATCGTCTTGGCCGCCCGACGAGAAACGGCACTGCATCGTGATGTTCTCCTCAGGGGACACTCATGTTGGGCGCTGGTTAATAACCACGCCATTCATCAATGCCTTCCGTGGCTTGATTATTGTGGCGACGCCAGAGATTTCTCAATCACAGGCATGTCGCCGCACAAAGAAAAACCATTCATCTTTAAGAACAAACAAGAAATATCAAATGCTGCTCCTTCTGTGTGCGAGGGTCAGACCCGCACTCTTCCCCGCGCTGGCGCCCGATTGTGTTGCGCCGCGCTTCAAGAACTACGTGTGGCTTGATTCCCATCCTTATGGGATACGTAGGAATGCCCGGATGTTTGAAACTTCGGGTCCAGCCCCCCACCTCTTAGAGATTCCCCCTTCTCTGGGGAATCCGCCGCCTTCAGGTCACCCTCAAGGCGTGTTCCCCGACCCCTTGCAGTGGTCCACCGGTGTCAAGAGTACTCTGGTTTATTGCCAGGAGGGTCAGGATCCGCTTGGTCAGGTTTCCTCCACTTTTCAGGCTTCGTGCTCCCTTTCATTCGGACTCATCGTCTACGCCCTGGGTGGAGCCCCCGTGAACAGTTCGGACACAATGCCTCAGTGCTCTCCCACCGACTCGGGCCGGTACCCCCAATGGCCTCGGGCAGCAAATCAATATGAATCCTGCGATTGAGCAGTCGATGCTCGTTTGCTGCCTCATTCCACCAACGGTTGGTGCGATATTGATGCTGCTTTTCCGCCACGGTCGGCAGTACTCCCATATCGTTACTCCGGTGCCCCCAGTCCTTGAGTGAATGGCCGCATGATTCACATTCTCCACCCCCCATTCTGACCAGGTGAAATCTCGACACTCTTGACACTATCCCTCAGTGCATCTTCGCATACCCAGGGGATAGGACCACGATGTGGCGTACTTTGAGGTCCTTATGGTCCGAGCTCTAAGACCTTAAACTAAGATCTCCCCTTATGGTCCGAGCTCTAAGACCTTAAACTAAGATCTCCCCAAACGGGATTCTACGTCCTGCATGACATTAAACTGCACTCTCAGAACTACGTGTGGCTTGATCTCCAGCCTGATGGAGTACGTAGGAACGCCCGGGCATCTCAACTCGGGTCCAGCCTCAGGGATCATTAAGCCCCGCCCCTTCTCGTCGTCGGCCGTCTGGCCTGGCTTCTGGTAGAGTGGTGCAGTTGTGATATTCTCCCCGATTCAGCTCGGGATGCCCCATTGCAATGGTGGGAAGCGACGGTTTCCTCGTCAAAAGAGGTGCTGTCTGAGAATTGGGGTGACTCACGGCCAGATTAGTGCATCCGCCTAATACGCTTTCCCCACGGTGGCGCAATTTTGAGAGCGTTGGATTCTGTCCGAACAAATCGTCACTTCGCCCCACGCTTCGCATGCCCTATTGATCTGGATTTCCACCCTTGTGTCTGAAGGAACCCCCAAAGCGGTATTCATGATGACATGTGGTCCGCCTCCTGCAATATGAATGATGACCTTCGGTCCGTCTATTGCAGTTGTTATGGTCGATCCACTGTCCGCCTACCGTCTTGGGCATTTCCTGGAAGGCCGACCGTTGTGGATGTCTGGATTCGGGACACGCGATTCACCCTTTCTCATTTCCCTATGTTCGGATAAAATCTCAACGCCCCTAGCGTTGTCCCGCTCGTGTGTTGGAACAAGTTGGGGGGATGATACATTGATTAGGTCTGAGGTCTCCTTTCCTAGGAATGACCTCCCTCTTTTCTCCAGAAATCCAGGCCCAATTATGGATGCCTGATGCTTGGTTAACACTCCTGCAAGACAACGAATTGTGGTTGAGCATGTTAAGCCAAAAGATGCAGATAAATATATTGATTCATACAAATGGATCAAAGTAGCGGAAGCAAATGTTTTGGGAACGGCAAAAACAAAGCCCTTAGGGATTAGCGTGCTGAATGAGTCTTTCTAATGCCGCTACCCTTTGGCTGGTGGCCTCCAGAGCTGCTTCTCGCTCTCTGCGTTCCCTCTCTTCGTCGGCGGTCGCAGCACGCAGTTCGTCGATTCTGGCCTGTGCACGCTCCCGCTCGACCTGAATTGTGACCATCTGTTGGCCCGCCTCCGTCAGCTGTACCCGGGCATCAACCAGCTGGGCTGCTAGTTTCTCCACAAGCTCGGTACACGTTGCGACGAAGGCCTCCTTCTCTGCCGCCTGCCCTTCGAGGCGCCGGACGTCCTGCTCCGCCGCGAGTAGCGCCCGCGTGCTCTCCGACATGTCCCGACTTTGTGTGACGTCGGCACGCCGGCAGCTCTCGCGCATCTTTTCGGCCATGAAATCACGAACCGTCAGATGGAGGCGTTGAGCATCAGCTCCCCCGGCACACAGGAAGCGCAGCCAGGTTTGAAGTGATCCCATGCGCCCCAGCCACTCCGATGGGTCTCGCTTGAGGAAGCGCTGGATGCACTTCCACCCCCTACGGCGTGTTATCCGGCTCTCCTCGACCGCCTTCGCGTCTGAGTCGTCCATCTCCTCGGGGTCGGCAGGCCGGTAGGCAGGGAAGGCAGCCAGCAGGTCTGCTGCAGGGTCCGCCCCTGGGATGTCCTCACGGGGGATAGGTTCCCCAACATCTGGGCGACCTTCTTCTCCCGCCCCAGTGGCGTTGACACCCTCGTCAGCCCCCGACCTCTCTCCGATGTCAGCACCGCCGGCGTCCGCAGCCCCCTGATCAGCAGTTGGTGGGGCCGGCTCGGTGTGAAAAGTCTGTTCCGGAGCAGGCGGCATGTCTCGCGCCGACCAGGACTTCGGCATTCCGGCGTCTCCCTCGGAACCCGATCGTTGCGGCCTCTCGCCGATCAGATTCCGAGGGGGGGATTTTTTAGACGCCGGAAAAGTCCGTTGTTCCCAAACGAAGCTCCGGATGCGGAAAGCGAAGTGATATTTGGAGTCAGAGGCACGTTCCGGAGGGCCCGGAGGACTTGCGCGAAATTTCAGAGTCCTGCGCGCAAAGTTGAGTCACGGCGCGCAATCCTCCCGGGATGCGCGCAATGCGCTGGGCCGGCGCGCTATTTTGCGCGCCCGTGGCCTGCGCGGCTCCCTTGCGCGCCGGGTCCTGATTCCGCGCCCGCGAAGGGAATTCCGCGCCCGAGACCGGATTCCGCGCCCGGGGTTGCCTATAAATATAAGGCGACCCCCGACGTTTTGAAGGTTGCCAGAATCCGAAGCGTCGCTCGTTCGCGCAATCCAACCCCTTCCGCGCACAATGCCTATCTTCAGGTAACCTCCTTTCTTTCGCGCAATAGAGCCTTGGGGTTCGCCTTCGCGCACAATCCCCTTGGCTCCTTTCCTTTGAATAATCCTTAACCCGAAGGTCTTTGCGCGCAAAAGAAGCCTCTTGCGTGCAATTGCCCCCGGGTGCGCGCAATCCATCCCGATTGCGCGCACCCCCCATTTTCAAAGTGGCCATTCGTTAGAGAATGAGCCGTTGCCCCCGCGTGCTACCCGAAGCCCGGTGCGCGCAATCTCAATCATCCGCGCGCAAAGGGCTGGCCCGATTGCGCGCCAGCCCGCCATTTTGCGCGCCGACCTGCTGTTTTGCGCGCAAAGCTCCTCTTTTGCGCGCAATCCGCCAGGGTCGCCCCACTTGACCCCCTGAGGGTACCCGCCTGCATGGCGCCCGATGATCTTCATCCTGGGTGCCCGCACCGTGCGTTGTCTTCCCGTGCGGCCCGCCAGGCTCGCGCGAAGTGACACAGACCCATCAGCGGCAATCCATCGTCCCGCATGACGTTAAACTGCATTCGTCCAACACGACGTTAAACTGTGCATCGTCCAACACGACGTTAAACTGTATATCGTCCAACACGACGTTAAACTGTACCTCGTCCAAACAACAAGACGTTAAACTGTTCAGCATTCGTCCCGCATGACGTTAAAATGCATCCGTCCAACATGACGTTAAACTGTACCACGTCCGCACTGCAAGACGATAAACTGCCAAGCGTTTCGTCCAACACGACGTTAAACTGTACCACGTCCGCGCTGTAAGACGTTAAACTGCCAAGCACCTTCGTCCTCAACACACGACGTTAAACTGTACTTCGTCCGGCAAGACGTTAAACCGTCTGCTTCGTCCTCAACACACGACGTTAAACTATACTTCGTCTGGCAAGACGCTAAACCGTCCGCATCACCCGATCTCGTGCCCCGCACGCAGGGTCCCCCCCCGGTTTGGATGTGGCCCCCGCCCGCTCGTCTCTGCAGGGATGTCGGGATTGTCCCTCTTTAGGGACGATTTAATGGGAGCGTCTTTTCCCTACGGGGGTAGGGTATTACAAACCCCTAGTTTCTTGTGGGGGGCCGCGCATGTGTATCTCCATTGCGCCTCCCCACTGCCGAAGCCAGTAGAGGGTGTGACTGGGATCGAGGTGTCTCTTACTTTCGGTCCAAGTCCCTTCCAACTGAGTTTTGCCGCATTCGGGCTGCCTCAAGTGCGCAAGTCCTGACAGAATGAACTACGTGGACTTTGATCCCTGTCTTCTAAACAGGGTACGTAGGAAGCCTCCCTGAGGTTCAAGCCCACCACCTGGTCGTCCCGGTCGTATTCACGTCGGTTCGTCCCTCAGTGGACCCCTCCAGGGTTCACGCTTGCGTCGATTCACCTATGAATCCGCCCCTGTGGGAGACTGCCCGTGTGTATCTCCACTGTGCCTCCCCACAGCCCCTTTTTTCCATTTCTCCTTTTATCGTCCAGCATGACGTGAAACTGTGATCCACCCGGCCGTTCCATCTCCCCCTGTGCGAGGTGGTTCGGTTCAATCCTCCGCCCGGCGGCCTCGACCCCTTCGTGAGTCGGCTTGCCGACGTCCAGCATGACGTTAAACTGTATACCCGAACTACGTTGACTTTGATCCGTGCTAACGCGCGGTACGTAGGAAGCCCCTACGGGGTCCAAGCTCTTCACTCCATCATCCATCCTGATCCTTACCCGGGCCGCCACATCCCGGTGGGGTCATGCCACTTCACTCCACTCCATATCACTTGGGAAGCCGCCCATGCGTTGGCCCCAACGTCGGAGGTTCCCCGCAAGGGGTTCTGTCATCTGATCCACTCTTCGTGTTGATCAGTCCGATGTCGTCCCCGCTGGACGTTAAACTCGCGGCGTACCCCCTGTTAAACAAGGGAAGCTGAGGAAAACCTCAGGGGACACAGTTCCCCGTACCCTGTGCGGGATGCCTCAGGCCATCATGCCTTCGAGAAGCCCTATTAGGGACAGAAGACAGACGTGCAGAGCCGCAGTGTTACGACACGCCCCCAGCACCCAGAGCCACCTGGCCTCCTCACCGCAGGTTGCTGCCCCGACCATACCCCTTGGAGCGTCCGGGCGGAAGCAGCGTAATTAACCGGTGTCCATGAAGGTATGGTGCCGGGAACGAGATTCACGAGCATGTCTTAAATCTATGAGGGAGACCCGGATTAGGCGAAGAGTTCCGAGGAGACGTCCAAGGAAGGAGGAGCCGACATCCCATCATCCCGGTTTCGATCAAGGAGCAGACGCCCCTGAATAAGGGACAGATTCCGCCCGCCTTTGGAAAGTGGGACTGCGGGACCACAAGCCGCGCGCCCATCCCCTCGGGTTGACGGGTGCACGCGCGAACGCGTCCTGGCGGAACAGCGTAACCTGACGCACATCCGCACCGAAACAAGTACGAGGTACTATTCTAATAGCCTCTATTATAGTATCTTCTTTATTTGATATGGGTGATTCAAAATATTTTTTATATGTATCCATCATGGAAAGCCTCAGACTAGAGATAATGTATTACTATGGTGTAATGACCCTAGATACGATGTTAGGGGTACAAATAGAGGGCATACGCTAGTATAGGGACTATCCCATTGAGGTAGGTAGTTACCTTTTCTTATGGAATATATATTTTTCTCTAGACGACAGACTTCGATGTCATTATTGGTATGGAATAGTTGGTTCACTATCATGCTTTTTTATACTACTATCATCGTAGAGTATCTTTTACATCACCATAGGGAAGTAGTTATTCATAGAAGGGTGAGTGGGATATCCATGCTGGTAGAGTTGGAGAAGAGCATCATGGGATAGGTGGAGTGACTTCCTATATTTAAAATATATTCATAGACAATAAATGCTTATGAGAATCTATTTTCCCCCATTATTGGATCGTTTTAGGGATGTATTTCCTGATGATTTTTCTGGATTACTTCCTAAGTGAGAGGTATATTTTATAATTGAACTTGTTCTTGAAGAAACTCCAATGTTCATTCCTCCGTACAGGATGTCACCTACAGGGCATCAAGAACTCAAGAGGAAGTTAAAGGATTTAGAGGCCAAAGGTTTTATACATCTTAATACATCCTCTTGGGGTTCTTCCGTGCTTTTCTTCAATAAAGTGGATGGAAACTTATGTCTATGTGTGGATTAAAAAAATTTAACCAACTTATGGTCAAGAACTGATATCCACTACCTCGAATAAATGATCTCTTGGACCATCTCTAAGGTGAAAAGGTCTTTTCCAAGATCTACCTGATATGGGGTTATCATCACATATGATTCAGACCATCATACATACCTTCTACAGCTTTCTTTAGTAGGTTTTTTCTGTTTGAGTACCTAGTTATGAAGTTTGGCCTTACTAACGCACCCACCATTTTAATGGGTCTGATGAATATGGTTTTCCATCCCTATTTGGATTCTTTTGTTGTGGTCTTTGTGGATTACATATTGGTGTATTCTCACACTCATAGAGACCTTTCCAAATATCTTAAGATCATTTTGAGTACACCGAGAGAGCATCATATTTATGACAATCTTGCTAAGTTCCACTTCTAGAATGACAAAGTCCACTTCTTGGGTTATATAATATCAGAATCTGGTTTATCTGTTGACCTAGAAATTGTGAGTGTTGTATTTTCCTAGGATCGTTCCAAGAATGTGTTTGATATGTATATTTTTTTAGGGATGGCAAGATATTACAGGCATTTCATATAAGATTTTTAACATCTTTCCTCACCACTTACTATCCTTACAAAAAAGTGTGTCAAGTTCATATGGTTAGAAGCATGTGAGAAATCATTTTAGGAGATGAAGGGGAGGCTTGTATTAGCACTGATTCTAATTCTTCCCAAGCCATGTTTAGTTTATACCATCTTTTTTTAGGCATTAGGCATTGGCTTAGGAGCAGTACTGATGCTGGAAGATAGATTTGTTGCATATGGATCTCAATAGTTGAGGCCCCATGAGATATATTACCCAGCATATGACCATGAGATTACAGTATTTTTCCATGAATTATTTTCCTATAAAAAATATCTTTTAGGTGAGTGCTTTGTGGTGTACATATACTATAAGATCCTTCGATATATAATTTCTTAGTGTGATCTGAACCTAAGACAATGGATATGGGTCAAATATCTAAAATCCTCTAATGTTTATCTTTCTTATATGCCTATGAAAGGAAATGTGGTTATAGATCCACTGATTCAGAAAACTCAGGAATAGGAAATACGAGAATCCAGTGATAAATGGAAGTTAATGGCCCTATATTCCGAGTTTCATCTGGAGTTTCATGGCCATAATGAGAAATTGTATCTCTCATCCTTGATAGTTACCTCTTCCCACCTTGAGAAGTTGTAGAGTGGAAAATTTTCAGATCATGTGGGCTTGGTTCTTCTTGAGAGTATATCAAGAGATAACCCAACTCTGGATTGGTTTATAGAATGATATGGAATCTTATGTATTCATGGACATGTCTGGTTCCCTACAGATATGAGTGAGGAGTTTATGAAAGATTCCCATGACTATTAGTGGGAAGTTCACCTAGGCCTCTCAAAGATGTATCGAGATATGTGATGTTGGTATTGGTGTCCTAGGATGAAATGTCATATTACAGGCTTTATCGCTAAGTGTTCCACCTGTCAGTAGGAGATAACAGATCACCAAGTGCCTATGGTCTTTCTATATACACTTCCAATCCCGGAATGGAAATGGGAATATGTTTCTATTGACTTTGTAGTCGATTTACCTAGTTTATATAGAGGTAGTAATGTTGTATGGTTTATCATTGACATATAGACGAAAGTATCCCAGTTCATTCCTATTTAGGGTACTTTATTAGTTTATGTGCTAGGAAAACTCTATGTATATCAGATCATAAAACTCTATGGGGTCCCTCATACTATCATTCCATATCGTGATTTTTGATTCACGCCACAATTCTGGAAGGGATTACAGAAGGCTACTAGAACTCAAGTTCTTCTAAGAACATCTTTTCTCACTCAGACCTATGGACAATCAGAATGGACAATAAAATTTCTATAGGATATGCTCTAAGCATGTGTCCTTGATTTTGGTGGTTCTTAGGAAAACATATCCCACTCTTTGAGTTTGCCTATAATAATAGCATTCAAGTGACAATTATGAAGGATCCTTTTGAATTATTTTATGAAAGGACATTTCTTTCTCCCAAGTGCTGGCTAGAGGAAGGTGAGGCATCCCTTCTAGGTCCTCATCTCATTCAGGAGACTTCAGAGAAGGTTCAGCTAATCAGAAAGAATATGACCACTGCTTAGTCTAGGAAAAAATCATATGTTGATCACTATTGATGGACTCTTGAGTTTGACGTCGAGAATAATGTTTTCTCAAGGTATCTCCCATCATAGGGCATAGATGGATAAGAAAGTAGGTAAATATTTCTCCTCATTATGTAGGTCTGTTTGAGATCCTAGAAAGAGTCGGGTTAGTAGCCTATCGGTTGCTCCTACCTCATAGGTATCATTCCATGCACGATTTCATTCATGTTTCATAGCTTCACCATTATCATTCTGATCTATCTCATACTATTGATCCTGAAGAAGTTAAGTTAGATGCTGATTCTACCTTTGAGTAGTATCAAGTATGCATCATTGACCGGAGCAAGAAGTCTCTCTGAGGCTGGTCTATCCCTCTAGTGCATGTTCTAGGGCAGCATGACCATGTATAGGGCGATACATGGGAGAGGGAAGCCAATGTATGTGCCCAATGACCAGAGTTGTTCCCAGATAGTGTTTATCCCCCCTTAAAAGATGGACTCAGGGATGAGTTCTTTTAAGGGGCGAAGACTGTAAGAACCCGATTTTCACTCAGGTATGGATCCTTAAATTTTTGTTATAATTATTTATTTTGTACATAATATGAATGAATAATGGGTTATTAAAGGTCTCAAGGGTGTTTGGGGAGATTTCAAATCCTAGAACCCATCTTTTTGGGGAAACTGGCCAAGTTTTACAGTTGTTGCACAGTTGGCACATGGTGTTCCCAACCATCTGGATGGTGTTTTTCTAGACATAACCAATTCGTATGGTCTTCACACGGTCATGCAGCCATGACCTTTGGGTTCCCTTTTTCTAAGGTATTCATGCATTGTTTATGCATAGTTTTTAAAACCTTTTAGACAAACTATCCAAAGGCTATTTTCTGGGTAAAATGCCCAATTTTACCTTAATAATCTATTAGAAAACCTCTTCCTCTCTAATATGTATTTCAGTGAGATTAAACTATGTCTCTCTAAATTTGGGTATTTTTTAAGATCAAAGTTAGGGATTCAAAGATATCATTCTTATGGGATCCATTCGAGCTTTTGTTCATTATGTTGGATGCATAATGGTAAGTACTTGATTCCTCTTGAGTTTTTCTCCCTCTCTTTTTCTCTTGACCAAGTTATCAGGGTATGAGAATTTTTCTCTTTTTCTTAGATATACTCTGATATGAACCAAATAAAGTGACAATATAGAAGGATAAGGATCCTAAAAACTTAAGTTTCATGGTCTATAATCCATCCCTAACATTCATTGATTTTGGAATTATCATGTGGGGTCCACCGATTTCATTGGGTTCCGTTTATTGAATTTTTATTCCATGCTTATACTTGTTAGGATCATATCGTTATTCTATTTCCATTTATGTGATTAAATATTGGTGGTTATTCCCATGAATCCATTCATCCTATGTAGGATGTTATGCCATAATTTTTTTTAGTGTTTTGACATGTTTGAGGCATTGTTTGGGGGTTCCTTGGCTAGACGTTCCTAATGGTAAGAGTTTTTATATTAAATGGATTGTTTTTAAATGAGAAAAGAATAATTTCCAGTACCATGTGTGCTCACCACTTGATCCTCCTAAGGTAAGTGCTTAAAATTGATAATTAAATGTGAATGATTAATTCGTTGCATATCTGTAGAACCCCTTACCACATTAATGGAAGGTAGTGGAATAAAACCTGAAAATATAATATTATTTAAATGTATTAAATGAATTTTTTCATACTACTTGGACTTGTCACACTAATTAAAGGAAAGCCTTGAACCAAATGACTTGATTAAATGGCTCCATAATACTTGACCTTTTCACACTAATGGAAGGAAAGGCTTGAACTAATTGAATTTTTATATGACTTTACTATCAAATGGGAAAGGCATGACTCGAGATCGCCTTGGATTCTGATTGAAGAATTCCATGAGCACTCGGGAACCCCATTCTGATTCAAGGACATTGCTTTCTTAGGACTAGACCCACATAGAATCTAATCCTTGTATAATATTTGGATTATCAGTATGACACTGTAGGATCCTTCATGTAGTACTACAAGATTCCTTAGATACACTTCATGGATCCAGTACTAACAAGTATGTTCCATGGTTAAATCCCATTGGGACTAGTCTTTTCTTATCCACGTTTTACCTTGGATGAACTCCTTAGAATCGGTAGGTGCCTCATTATATAATTTCTTGGAATATGATCCTTGGATTACACTCTTACCACATGGTAGGCTGCATTTACTACTGATTTGGAAACCTTCAAGGTCTACATCACATTGGTTATTAACTTGGGACTTTATTATTAGATATCATTATATGTTTCCTTATCATAATATGGAAACTTAAATATTATTAACATGTGACTTATTTATGAACTAGTAATAATCAAATAATGAACTGTTTACATGCTCAGACACCAGCTAGGGGATGAATAAGGTACTTGGGTATTAAGTTAAATTGTACTACTTTACTTCACATATGCATTCTTGCACACTGTTACATTTACATTACTCGGGCTAGATGTTATAGACATCATTGGTGATGGACCACTAAGATTTATCTCACGCCCTCTCCAGGAGTCATTTGGTACCTGGAGTAGATTACATCACTGTAGGTGTTTACAAATGGAAGCACAAAACATCGAACACTTGATTTCTTGCTATTTAGGTTGGATCTTGATAGTAGAGGACTGAGTTGGATCTTGGGATGTTGGGATAGTCTTTTTATTTCATTTATACTTTTATAAAACATATTATTCCTACAATCATGAATCTATTTTTTTCTAGTTTTCTAGTTACATGACATATAATTAGTTGTTGAATGTTATTCCAGTTCTTCAGTTATTGTAATTTTAGTCACTATTTTCTGATGTGCCTTTTGTTTACATATATTGCTTATGATATTTACCTATGTTACATTCACTTGGTGTGCTACACTTTGGTAATGATGGAATATTATCCCCACAGACACACCCTTGGCCCTTGTTTCTAGTTAGTAGCCTCTGGCATTCAGGGAGATGTGTTTGAGGCCATGTGGTCCACTGGGCTCAGGGCACCTATCAAGTGGCATCTAGGACTTGGACGTCATAGTGTCCCATGCCACTTGAAACATTTAAATCATAATTCATATTAAGGAAAGTTTTTATTAATATGAAGAAAATGTATTATTGATATAATGTATTAAAACTTTCAGTAGATACACTACACAAAATAAGTAAGTGGTGTATATGGCATATACCTTATGTAAAGGAATGTAAGACAAGAATCCCTTACTTTGATTTTCCTTTCAGGTGAACGTCCTTTAAATTATTTTATAATAAACTTATGTTAATTTTATAATTTATTGATAACCCTTTTTATGTTTATTATTAATTTTATTTCACTTATTACTACATTTTATACAACTACTTAAACAATTATGTTTACGTCGGGTGTTTTGACCAAATTCGGTTTATGTGTAAAAATAAACTTTGGTAGGTAAACTATAGTCAAAGGGGTCATTATATAATGTGTCTAGAATAATAATAATTAAATAATTATCATATATATACATCAATTATACTTTTTAAAACAATCATTAAAAATGGTTATGAAAAATGAATCAACGTTATGATCATGGAGACGATAGGCCATACGTACACATGAGTAACATTCTCATTTTTCAATGATCGTTATGGAAAGAAGGAAAGTAACACCATGTATTTACATATTTTTTATTAAATGCTAAATACCATATTATTTAATCATATATACTTATATATATAATTCTTGTGATGTAAAAGCAATCACATCATGTCGTGGAGGCGGTAGTCCACACGTCCACGAATGACTTTATCACTTATTAAGTGTGTGAAAGGGTAATAAAGAATATTATAAATATATATATATATATATAACTTAAAAAATGGTAATTATGTAATGAATATAATATAGAGTTTTTTATTTCATATATGTTTAATTAAAATTATCCTTAATACTATCCTTGTTTAGTGGGAATGAATCACATCGCTTTGAGGGGTGGTAGTCTATACTTCCTCAAACGATGTTATCGTATTAACGTAAAATATAAAGTATTAAAATTATGTGTAATAAAATGATTTCAGACGTATAAATACATAATAAATATCAAATATATCACATATATAGATATATAGAGTTTCCATCATAATGTTCACCAAGAATGGTGGTAAGGGGAAAATAAACAATCATCATTTCATGAGGTCGTAGTTCGTCGTACATAGAAAAAGTATGTTTGTTACCCATTAGATGGAAGTGTGTGTAAGTGTAGGATGAAAATTTTAGATAACAACATCCTATTATATTTAGGATACTTCTTTTGTTACATAATAATGTAATAATAAGATATTAGGGGTTGGATAATGGAAATAAAATTAAAAATCTTGAGCGAAGATGTTACCTCTTAATTGGGTAAATACTTTTAGTTTGTACCAAAGGGATTTTTTAGATGGATTTATTCCCAAAGGGAGGCTTCAAGGTCAAGATTAGGTATCTTGGTAAGCTATATAGGAATATATTGGCCAAACCTATGTAATTTGATAGGTGTGAGGATGGTGTATAGGCGGTGGCCTTTATAGGGAAGAAAAAGCACTAACTTAGATTTTTTTGGAAACAAGTTAGGTGTACACATGTTATTACCTAAAAAAAGTCATAACAAACCAAATTACTCAACAGTTTAAGGTTAATGGGCGAATTATGACCATAAAATAGGTGTTTGAATATTTTCTATGTCATTTGGGCCCTTAAATTTAGGGTTTAGTCCCCTTTATAGTCAAATTACACCTTTATCACTGTAATTAATTTTAATCACATTCATTAATAATTTTGGTAACAAGCTAATTTGGTCTTATTAGACTCAAAATATCATCCTAATTAAAATGTTTTATGACCATTTTTCTAAATTTAATTCACGTAAGAGGAAAACGTAAGATTAATGATAATCTCATAGATAGATGAATTAACTGGTTTTAGTAGAAAAATTTTCAAAATATTGGTAAGTTTTTATATTCAATTACAAAGTGAAATTGATTCTAATGAAATAAATTATATTAATATATGTATAATTGATCCAATTTTACCTTAAAAAATATTTAACATATAATTTATCATTAATAATTATTTAGGTGAAAAGGCAATTTTTTAACTAAAATGTGGTGTTTTTCATTATTCATCAAAAAATGAAGTTTCTCAGAAAAGTCCCAAAAATTATCCTGAAAATAATTTTTACATTATAAATTAAAAAATGAAGCCTATTTTATCAAATTAAATTTATAAATGTTTCAAAATTCATATTTAAAATAGGATCACCATTAAAAGGTGATAAAATTGACTTTATAAAAATATAGGTCTTTATGTGTAAGGTAGAGTTCGTTCTAATATTATGTCTATCAAACCTAATGGACGAATATAGAAAATATTTTATTGAATATATAAAATATATATTTCATTAAAATAATTCAATAATTTTAATTCATTATTTTTATTAAGACAAAAAATCCTTTGGAAGCATAAAAATAATAATATTAACTTTTATATCCTATTGGTTCTTATTATTGTTTGTAATTAATTAGAAACCAGTGAATTACTTTTATATTTATATAAACCATAAATTTTCATTAGTTAGTTAATATTATTCATAACCACAAACATAACGGCTATGTTATATCATATTATATTTAATAACAATATTTTAATAATATATCATTTTCTGGTGAAACTCGGTCTTGCTTATAATGCAAGCTATTGAGGAAGGTATCCCTTGTAGGTAGCACAAGCTATCAAGGAAGGTCGCTCTTACGTGTAACAAAAGTTATTGATGAAGGTGTCCCTTATGTGTAATGAAATCTAACTCAGTGTTTCATGCATTAAAATACATAGAATATATTTTAAATAATAAATATACTATAAAGTATCTGGATATTATATCACCTTACGTGCTTGGTGTCACATTTCATACATGCAATCGAATATAAGGTTCTTACTTTAGATTTTCAGGGAGTCACAAAAACAATTCTTCAAAATACAAAAAAATCAATAATGGAAGGTTCATTTCTGAATTATGTCCATCCAATTGTTGTTGGAAAAGTTTCTAGGTCATTTGGTCCCTTAAGTTAAAGGTTTAGTCCTTTACTAAGTTTAATTTTACATTAATAATTGTAATTAATTTTAATTACTTTCACAAAAGTTTTTGGCCAAAAAACATTGTTCTTATTATAAATAATAAATTATGCTAATTTAAAATATGGAATCCATTTTTTTGAAATTATAATCATAAAAGTGGCAGAAATTAATATAAAATTCATCTCGTATATGAGACAACAATGCACATTTTTAAAGTAAAAACAATCAAAAATATGATGTGTTTACATTCAATTTGAAAGTGAAATTGATCCCAATGACCTATAATGTATTAATTGATAAAATTATGATCTATTTAAACTTTAAAATCAATTAAAATTATATTTCAGCCTTATAAATAAATTATAAGAAAAGTCATTTTTGGTCTAAAATTCAGTATTTTTAACTATTCATTAAAAAATGAAATGTTTTCAAAAAATATCAAAATTCACCCTAACATAATTTTTATGTTTCTATGATAAATATGAAGTTTATATTTGACATATAAAATAAATTAAATTTTCAAAAATCATTTTTAAAATGGGTTCTTCTTTAAATAGAGGTAAAATTGCCTTTATAAAAATATAGGGTTTTTAGTGAAATATTTTGTTTGTTCTTATCTTATGATTATAAAAACTATTAGATGAACATTAAAATATTATATTTAATATATGATATATATATATATATATTACATTAATACCACTAACTAATTTTTTCTAATTAAATATTTTATGGTAAAATTGTTTTATAAAGATAAGAATAATTTCTTTTATATTCAATAAATTTTCATATTCATTTATAATTAATTTAAAACCAATGAATTCATTTAAATTTGTGTAAATAATAGATTTTCATAAATTAGAAATCCATTTTATTAAATAATAATTTAAATTCTAGGTTATATCTTATTATATTTAATAATATATTGTTATTCGGTAAAGCTCAGTCTTGCTTGTAAAGTAAGCTTTCAAAGAAAGTCGCTCTTCCATGTAATGAAAGGTAAATCAGTGTTGAGTTTATTAAAAAATATAGAATATAAAAAATATATTTAAAATATTAAATATATTTTAAAAGTATCAGGTTATTATATCCCATTTTGTGCTTGGCATCATGTGTCACGCACGCGATTGAATATGAGGTTCTTACTTTATAATTTCGGGGTGTTAGAGGCTTGTTATCCTCCTAGTATCTCAACTTTATAGAGTCAAAAACGTGTCAATCTTGTGGTATTATTCATGTGTTTTTCTGAGGCTAGGGGTTTGTAGGTTTTAAATATTAAAACAACATCATATTGAGGAGGGTTAAGCTCTAAATTAAAGTAAATGCATAAAATCAGTTTTCTCTCATGAATGGTATGCTTCTCAATCAGCTCAAAAACTAATCAACTACAAATAGATATAGATCTAAATGGGAATTTCACATGTTTAATTTTCAGAATAAATGAATATCTTCCCTCTTTTCCCAAATTTGTAGTATTTTTTCAGCTTGAATGCAGATCTGGATTTCTCTTTAGAATCACTTTTTTGAGGAAAGGAGATGAATCTTTTGATCTTAAAAACTTTATAAACACCTGGCCCATCATTGTAGTTATATTTTTTTACACCCATAAATATTTAAATAATTAAATTTCTTTCATCCTATAAGTAATAAATAGTGAAACACTTTCAATTCAACTCAAACATATTCTTCATGAAAGAAAAATATAACTCATCTTCTCCCTCCCCCACACTTGAGTTCAATAATAATCATGCATTAAATTTCTGAAGCATGTTGTAAGGGGATAAATGTCTTGTGATATGGCTACATAAAAATTTATTTCATGGATTATATCATATTAATAAAGATCATATGAAAAGGTGGTCCAAAATAGAGTTGAGTGTAAAAAATGGATTTCAAAGTGGTGCCTAAATCATACTTGACACATTCCATGAACTCTAACGGCTTTGAAAAAGAGAAAAAAAAGAAAGTTATATATCACCTAGAATGTCTCAAGAATCTCAATAAAATGATAAATGTAAATTAGATATCAAAAATTATTAGAAACCTATTTGGTTTGGCATGATATTTAATTTTGACAGTACTTATGCACATGAGTTTCACAATCAATCAAACTTCCTCAAATGAAAAGATTGGAAATCAAGAAAAAAATTCATTCATTAATAATTTAAATACCCAAACATTAAAATAAATTAGTGTGATAAAAATACCAAGATGTTTTGAGTTATCTAAAGCATTCAATTAAGCTCAAGAATCCTAAAAACACGCAAAAAATGAAAAGGTAAAACATGAAAAAAAAATAGAAAAAGACATGAAAAAAATATAAGCACATACAAATTTCCTAAAATAAGTTTAAATCCATTCCCCACACTTATTAAATTTACTACCCAATTTTTATATCAAATTATATAAAGAAATATTGGCACTCAGAATTTAAATTTTCCAGCAAATAAATTAAAGAAAAAGAAATACACAACCTGATTAATTTTTTTGTGGCAGTCGTGATTTAAGCTCCTATATTCTACAAAATTAAACTTACAAGAAATAAAGAATAAAACAAAATGAAAATAAATAAAATGAAAGTTAAAGAGGATAGATAATGGATAATTCTTGGTTTGACCCCCAAGTAGGTGCTAGGTTTTTACTTCCCCTAGTTAGATAGTTGTAGTGAATTATCCTCAATCTGATGGTGGATGTGATTTCTTTGAGATGAACCACCACATGTGACTTTTCCTAATGTACATGAATAAAAATAATAATAAATAACCCCAAAAAAGATAATAAAATTTCAAACCCTTGAGAAATGAGAAAATGGAATTTAAGGTCCAAAATGGGTGGGAAAAGAAAATGGGGGTGCTCCTTGTGAACTTTTATGGAATCCTACTCTATATGATATGAAATTTTTTATATAGGAGGTAGTTTTACCACCACTAGATTCTCTGGATATTATTCCTAAATAAACAACACTTGGGTATTCTCTTATTTAACATGCATGGTATAATCCATTTTTGTTGTATAAAGATTTTCATAGAAAGAGAACTCAGAAAACAATTCAGATTGTATAAGATTAAAACATGACGAATCAGTGAAGAAATATTCCCTTTCAAGTTCGTCATCTCGGAAATTGGTTTATTCTAGAAATAACATAAGTAACTCAATCATAATAGGTTCATATTTAGGATTTTCTTCCAAAGAAAGAGAGATCTAGAGAGGTGATTATTTTTCATTATCAATAATGGAACGTTCATGGTTCATGTTATCTTTAACAAAACTATTCCAACATTCTTTTAAAAAAATTGGACCTCCCATAAGTGCATCAACTTTCATGTTTACTTTAGGGAATTCCTAGAGATATTTTTGAGTTGGTTATTATGTGATTAATTCCTTTAGAAGTTCCTTATCACCCACCTCAGGTTCTTTCACATAAAAAATGATTGGTGAAATATCTTACACCACCAGTTTTGGTTCAGGTTCCAGTTCAGGCTTAGGTTACTGCACCATTGAACAAATATACTATTCAAAACTTTTATCTTTTCTCTTTAGTTTTTATATATCTTCTTTATGTTCTTTAAAATTTTCATTTTTAATTTATTCTTCTAGTTTCACTTGATAATAGCTAGTCCATGCATAATAATAAAAATTTTAATACATCATGGACAAAAAGAGTTTTTTTAGATTTTAAAATTTATGATTTTTTTGAAATGAAATAAAAGAAAATTATTTACAAAAGTTGAATAAAAATAGTGATTTAAAACCAATTGGATCCCAAAAAAGGTACCAATTTGGTTAATAGTTCTCGTACACACTCGTGAAAATATTAATAACTAAGGGAAGCACAGGGGCTGACCTAGGTCATTATATTTAGGAGTTGTTGTAGTCAATCAATCAGAACTTATAATTCAATTTTTTAGTTTTTTTTATTTATAAAATTAAATGAATATAAATGAGGCTTGAGAATTTAGAATAAATTAATAAAATTAAGCATAAAAATTCAATGCAAATAGAATGAATGTAGATAGAATGTTGTTATAATGAAACGTGACATTTCTGAGAGAATCACCCCAAGTAAACATTTATCGTCTCTTAATTAGTTTCTAATTTACTTAATTAAAACACTCCATCATATCTGTGAAAATTATCCTCTACAGTTTTTTGTTAATATATGGTGCTCTTAACAATATTTGAGAGACCGTACATCTACCTCCTCGATCGAGGGAAAATATTACCAAAGAGAAAGCTAAACTTCGGGTGAAAATGTTGACACAAAGGTTCCTTTCCCACTAAGATCCCCCATGGAATAACTCTAATAAATAAGAAACATTAAGAATAAATGTTAAAAGACCTAGGTTCAACATTGTATTACTCCACTAGGATCTTCCTCAGGTTAGCTACTCATGATCATGATCATAAGAGTTCATAGTGAAGAATAAAACAATGGAAGAAAACAAATGAGAGAAAGAATAAGAGAGAAAGGATACCACTAAAATTAAAATATGAAATGAAATTATAGAATAAAAATAAAATAATAGAAAATACTAAACTATAGGAAATGGCCAAAAAAGGCTACCCCTGTGTTTACAGCCCCTTGAAATGAAGAAGAAACACTCTTTTATATGCAAAAGAGGTGAAATATTTGGATACAAAATTGTCGTATGAATGTTTTCACAAGGGATACCCCTTTAATGTCCAATTTAGAAAATATGGTATTCTTTAAATTTGTTCATATATCTCTCCTAAGTAGACCCAAATAATTTTAGATTCATTATACATGCTTTGAGAGAGATATGGTTTATTTACTCTGGATATTTAATCTTACCAGACAGACTGTTCATATTCCAATGTAGCGCATTCCAATGAATTAATGGTCTTGATAATGAATGAATCATGAGATACTTCCTTAATTAAAGTTATTTATTTATATCTAATCCATATATTTTATAGTTTAATCTTCATTTATTCTTCCTTTTAATAGATATGATCCTAGTAATAAAATTATCCATATCTGTGCACAGTTTTTAAGCATAAATTGTGAGCTGGATTTGGGCCTAAAAATGGTGGATTTACATTTTGATCTAGAATAATGAAATGAATAAAATCAAACATAGAAAATGAAAAAAGAATAATTTTTCAATTTTTATTACTGAAAAAAAATTGGCCGAAATATAGAAATAAAGTAAAACAGTTTAAATCCAAAATAGGCCATTTTATCAATTAAGCTAAAAATGCTTTAAAAAAATAAAATGTGACAATTAAACATAAAATAAAAAAAAATTGTGATTAAAAAAACTGAAATTAAAAATAAAATAATTGAAAATATTTTCTCAATAAATTAACCATATAAAATAAATAAGTGGTGAAAATGATGTACGCCTCACAAAAGTAAAAGTGAGACAAGAATCCAATACCTTGTGTTTTATATTGGGTTAACATAATTTAAACTCATGTATAATGGTTTTAAGAATGTTAATAACTTATTATAGAATAATAATAATATCTATAATATCATATATTATATTTTTAAAATATATTATTACCCGTTTGTTAATAATATTTCACTATTTTCACTATTTTGGGTGTTAATTACACAGTTTTTTTAATATGTTTTTACTTGATATTATTCATTCATATTACATAGATCATGATTTCAACATATACAGAATTTAAATATTTATTTAAATATAATATATATTAATTATATATGTATTTATAGTTATCTCTAAAATTTGAGATATGAAATTAAATACATCGTTCATGGAAATGGTAGGTCGTATGTACGGATTAACGTTGTTTTCATTTTCTTGTTCTATAAAAAAGTAAAAGTAAATAATATGTATGTATATTATAATTATAGTAAAATATTTATATCATATAAATAAAATATTTATATTAAAACTATCCTTAATACATTTCATGTGAAGCGTGAACGCATCAGAGTGCTTTAAGGAGGTGGTGGTCCACACGTCCACAAACGATGTTATCAAATTCCCGCAAAATGGAAAGAATGAATGTATGTGTTATATTATAATTTAATAATCATAAGGAGATTAAAAATATCATATATATTATACATAAACTATAAAACCATCATTATTTCTAATATTTAAAGGTTGTAATGGAAGAAATAATGATATCAGTTTGTGGGGAGGTAGTCTACCGTACACACGAACAATGATTGTGTATCCCATTAGATGGAATTTTGTATATTTGGAGGTTATAATTTTATAATAAAAACATAAAAGTATATTTAATATAATTTTTTATTATATAAATAGATATAATAATAATTTAAGGGGTGTAGAAATATATAAAACTAAAGTTCTCGTTGAAGAACATTACCTCTTCTTCAGGTAACTCCATTTGGTTTATACCAAAAGTATTACTTTTTTTTTATTTATGTCAAAATTTATGATGCTAGGATGATATTAGGGATGTTTTTATATTATTTTTGTAGGTTTTTTATGATACAAAGTTCCTTATAGGTGTAAATAATTGAGTGGGTTGAGTGCCCCTTTATAGTGGAGGAGTGGCATTCTGGTAAATATAAAAGGTCAAAACTATTGGGAGGTCTCCCTAACATAATGTGACTCCAATAAAAAACAAATTGTATAAAAGGGATAATATGGTCTAAATATATCCCTAAAATAAGTTTTGGGAAATTTTATATTTCATTTGGACCTCTATGATTAATGTTTAACCACAATGTAAACTCATTTTCGCCGTAATTATTATAATTAATTTTATTCGATTTCACCAATATTTTTTGTCATAATTTAGATGAAATAACTAGAAATTATAAATTATTTTTATTATAAATATTTAATCCATTTTTATAAATTCAACTCACATAAGTGGTACAAATTAATTTAAAATTAATCCCACCGATGGGACGAAAAAGCGGGTTTTTAAAGTGAAAATGTCCAAACAAATCAATGTTTTTATATATAATTTCAATGATAAATTCATTAAAGTGAACTAAATTGTATTAATTTATTTTCAATTTATCTATTTATATTTTAAAATCAATACAAAATATAATTTAAAAATATAAATTATTTAGACAAAAAATTAGTTTTCAATTAAAAGTCAGTATATTTCATTATTCATCAAAAAATGAAACTTCATATAAAAAACCCCAAAAATTCACCCTAAGATAATTTTTATGTTTCTATTTAAAAAATATAGTTTAGTTTTACATATAAATTTTATAATAGTTCCAAATTTTTTTTAAATAGGTTCTCCATTAAAAGGTGACAAAATTGCCTCTTTAAAAAAATACTATTTTTAAGTATAAAACTAGATTGATCATTATATTATGCCTATAAAATATATTAAATAAATATAAAATTTATTTTATTTAATATATAATATAAATATTTCATTAATATCATTTAGTAATAGTAATTAATTTAATTTATTATGATAAAACACCTCTAAAGATAATAATATTTTTTAGAAAAATATCCCCTTTATACTCAATTGGTTCTTATATTCATTTATTATTAATTTTTAACCAGTGAATTAAATCATATATATTAATATTTAATTTAATACTATTCATAAATTCTAATTTAATTTCTAGTTTATATATTATTATATTAAATAATAATAATTTAATAATATATTTTTTTGTTAAACTTGGTCTTGTGTGTAACATAATCTATCGAATAAATTCGTTGTTACAGCAACACAAGATAAATCAGTATTGTATGAATTATAATATATATAATAGATTAATTTTATTTTAAATGGTAAATATATTTTAAATTATCATGATTTTATATTCCCTTATATGCTTGGAGTTTCATGTCATACACACTATTGAACAAAATATTATTCTTTCATAATTTTAGGGTGTTACATTCTACCCACCTTAAATAAATTGTGTCCTTATAATTTAAACTTGATCTTGTTAATCTAGGGTTTGATATTTGAAAAATAATTTGTTGAAAAATCCACATTATAAAATATTTAATAAAATATCATCTTTATAAGTGAGAATTAGATCTAAAAAGGTCCCATGGAATAACAAATTACTAGGTTTCTTGGTATTATAAAAGTAGTGGAAAGTGAAGATATGGACTTGGAGTAAAAACCTAAATAATAATATAGATTAACTGAGGTCATTTATCTAAAAAATTAATGATCAAAGGAATTTTTATGGTCTCAAAATCATAAATCTGTGATGATTCAAAATAACACCATTTCAATAAAAATTAATGTATTCGGATAAAAATTTAGATAATTTTTCTAATATTGAGTTATTATTTTACTTCCTAAGTATATAAGAAAATATATTTACTTTACATATTTATATAAACACAATTTCATCATTTTTTTGGATTCAATAAATTTACAATTCAACCATTATTTTAGGAAATGAATATCTAAAATGATTTTTTTAATGCTCAGAGCACTAAAATTTACATTTAATAGATCCTGATATCCATAAAATAGTAAAACTTATTTCCATATATCTCAAACTATTATGATTAATACATTAATATATTACCTCAAGAGTAATACTACAATCATTAGTTTTTATTCATCAATTTTTTTAACTAAAAAATGACATATTAATTAGGACATCGCATAGGCCAGTGATAGGCATGAAACCCTTTTCATCCTTAGGTCATGGGTTTAATCCCCACTAACTTTCTAGATGGGATGGGTTGTCACAAATCACACAATTTTTCCTTTTTTAAAACTAAATTAATGTAATTCCTATGAATTTCACAAAAATATGATGGGCTTCCTTGAAATAAGGATAATCATTAAATATTCTTTTTTACTATGGACTTATTTTTTTTTTAAAAAGTATAATTATATTATTTGAATATAATGTCCTTAATTATTCTATCAAACCTATTGGTTATCATTACTTATAAACTATTGTCAATAAAATGTAAATGTATTATTCCTTAAATATTTTTTCCAAAAAATATATATGCTTTCACTAAATTTCTCTCAAAATTTCCATAATCTATCTAAACACTCGTTACATAAACCTAAAAAGGTTTTCAAGTCTTTGAATTTATTTTTAATCCTAAACTCATGTGACATTGTGGTATTCATAACTCTCATGTAAATGAATACGAAATTTCTTCTAAAATTTAATAGAATCCTTAGATGTTTCATAATTATTATACCCAAAATACCATTAGTAAAAATACTTCTAAAATTTAGTTTTTGGAATCCAAATACATAAATACTTCATACATTTTATTTCCCATGGTTCCTTCCTTGGTTTAGGGTTTATCATAGGTCATTCATTTTCATTATCTATTTGAATCTTTTATAATGGTTTGTAGAGAAAAATTTGAATTATCCTAAGAATATCCCATAGGAGTGTCAAACCGGGTGCATAATAAGGTTCATTATCATGTATCAGGTTATGCTCAAGTTAATACCAACATACCTTTTTAGAGTTATTAACCATACATATATAGGTTCCAGAACCATGTCCACTTTTAGTATCCAGAAAGGGATGTATTTATTGGAATAACCACATAATCTCTAACTTACCAAACTTTAAGATTTTCTTTTATACTTATACCTAAAGTCTCTATTAGGGTTATGTTCCCTAATCTATGTTTTCCTAAATCTATTTCCCAGGGTTTCTACTAAACTCTTTATGATAGAAACTAAAGCGCCCAAAACCCAGAAAAATCGGAGCTGGTGTCTTTATACCATTACATTGGCATAAGATACAAGTAAATAATTCCTCAAAGGACTGAATTTCTTAGTAGTATTAGTAAAATAGATACATTCATGATTCTTGTGTTACAAATTAATAAATAAATTACCAAATAACTTTATTCCATCTATATATAATTTCATATCTTTCTTAATACACTTCTTGGGATACTAGGAAAAGGAAACAAAATTAGGGTGAGCTCAAATGATTAGTAAATGTAAAGTATAGTGGAATAAATAATGAATCAATGATAATAATCAATACATAAAGGTCAATAACTAAATACACATGACATGTAATCAATAAACTGATAAAAAAATTCATAAACAATATAAAAAGGTAAATAAATCAAAACCATGACATTTAATCAATTAAATGAGAATCAAATGCATCCATATTTTTTTCCTAGTGAAAATATGATGGATAATTAATATATAATCTGAATGAAGTCTATTCTTAATTATCAGATTTCAAGTATCTAGAACATGAACTGTTATACCTTTATTATCTAACCTCATTATAGTTAAAGTATGTGGGTAAAAACCTATCAAATTCTTCTTGGAAACAAAGTTGAAGGGTTTTTTCCAACTGATTTTGTCTAATGATACTACTGATGCATAAAGTGGATTTCATTAACCGATACCCAACTTGTATAGTTCATGTAAAATCATTCCTAATATATCGAACAATTTATTTAACTTATAAATAATGTTCCTTATAAAATATCCATATTGAGTAAATCATATGGATTTATCTATAATTCCACAGATAATCAAATAACTATAAAAGTAATGACCATATCTAAAAAAGGTATAAGTATTAGGAAATTAACATATTCATGATAAATGATATGGATAATTAGGGAGAATTTAATGTTTATTGATCATAGGAAAGTGCACATGAGCCTCATCCCAATTGGTGAGGACTCATTAACTACATACAAGAGACTCAAGATCAAATCTAGCCAGAGGCATATTTCCTGGTACTATAGCGGTACTTTAGTAGGTATTTTAGCATTCACTGTAGTAGATACTATAGTAAGTACTGTTTGGTACTGTAGAAACCAGAAATATTCGCCTATTTGGGCCTTCAGGCCACCAGTTTGGTCCTCAGGTCCTTCAAGTCCTTCGGGCTACCAAATTCTTTCCGGCCAATAAGGATTTTGGGACACATCGTGGCCATTGGGTCACCTCAAGGACTTCGGGCCACCTTAATTACATATGTACCAGACCAACATACAAGGAACAAGGCCTTAGATGAGGATTCATAGCATGAACATTCACCATAGTAGATATAATTTAATTAGAATAATGAGAGGGTATAGATTTTCCCTTGGTACTAGGCTTGTGCATCACTACACAGGACCGCTAGTCGGATAGTCATACAAAGGTGGAGTGTTGATCATGATACAGACACTGGGGAAGGGCTGGTTTAAGTAGTCATTATCTCGGATGAATTCCTCTAAGCCCTTCGGGTCCTATAATTTCATGAAGCCTATGATGCATGTACAAGTTCTCATTAAACCCTCAATATGGGGATTATCAAAAATAAATAAAAAAAATGAAGGCATTCAGGCCATTTATGCATTGATCATATGAAAGTGGAAATTTCAAGGGGGCACAAAAATAAGTCAAGGAAGTAAATGTAAATACTATACTTAGCCATATCATTCAAAACCCATATAGAGGAATAATAAGTATAATATTAATATAACATATCCCTATTGAAGTACAAATAAAGTGTTGGTGTTGTTGATTAATAAAAATACTATAAAATGATCATTTAAAAACATTCTTTGGGAAAATATTCTTTTTATCTTCAAAAATAGTTTAAAACCCCTTTTCTTTGAAAATAACTTTTAAAAAAATTAATTAACTTTTTAAACTTGTAAAGGAGTCTTCAAATAAATAATGGCAGGTAAATCTATACATTTCATACATGGTAAAAAGGATATTCCTTTTGTAATGTAAAAAGGTCATAATAGTTCCTTATTCGGAAAATGATAAGAATATTCCTTTGAAAACATTTTACAAAAACTTTATTTAATAAATTAATTTTAAGAGTTTAAAAAATGAAAAAATTTATAAAAAATGGGTTTAAAAAAGAATCATGGTTTTATAAGAAAACATATTTTCGACCGAAGAGATAAATAAAGTTTAGTTTTAATAAAACATTTTATAAATCATTTTAAGTTATAAAGAGTGGGAAAATGGTACAATTAATTTAAAAGTATCATTAATAAAAATAGGATAGATAAATTAAATGGTTTATTAGCAATGATAAAATAATTTACTTTCATGTAAATTCAAGTATAAAAAATCCTGAATAAAATGAGATTGTTAAGTAAACCCTTGAAAAGACCATAATATTGAAGTGAGAATAAATCAATAAATTGATTATGTATATCAACTAAAAATACATATAAAATAATTTTAAATTCAAAAGTATATATTCAAGATTTATTATACACAAAATCATATAATATTAAAGACAATGAGGATGTAATATAACCCAATGAAAAGAAATTGAGTTGTGAAATTATTTTCCACTTCGTTACTCTTAATTAAAATCCCCTTAGGTGAAATAATTCAAAATGAAACTTCAAATACCATGAATATTGAATTATTAATTATATTACATGACAAAAGGGTAGTTTAAACACCATAAAAAATAAATTAGGTGCATAATAATACAATATTCCTCAATGAAATGTAATTGACTCGAGAACCCTTACCACTTGGTAACTTTTTAAATCATAAACCCTATATAATATTTTTAAGCATGTTATTAACTTATAAAATAACTAAAATAATATTTATAATATCATATATTATCTTTTTATAATATCTTATTAACCATTTTTCAATAATCTTTCATTATTTTCACTCTTACGGGTATTAATTTCCTTGTTTTTTGAGTATATTTTAACTTGTTATTTTTTGTTCCTATTACATATATCATGATTTCATCATCTATAAAATTTAAATCATGATTTAAATATCATATTTATTCATTATATATGTATTTATAGTTATACATAAAATTTGGATATGGTAAATGAAATACATCGTTCATGGATACAGTAGGTTGTACGTACATATGAACATTGTTTTCATTTTCTTATTGTATTAAAATAATTAAAATTAAATGATATATATGTATATTATATTTAATGTTTCATATTTATTTCATAGAAATCACATTTTTTATTAAAAACATCCTCAATACATTACATTTAAATCATGAATGTATCTAATCGCTTTAAGGAGATGGTTGTCCACACATCCACAAACGATGTTATTGTATTCCCACAAAATAGAAATCATAAAGGTATGTAGTATATAATAATTATATAAGAATAAATAAATTATAAATATCATATATATCATATATATCATATATAAACTATAAATCCATCATTATTTCCATCCTTGAAAGTTGGTAATGAAATAACTAATGACATCGATTCGCAAAGCGTTAGTCCACCATACACATGAACGATGATTGCGTATCCCATTTGATGAAAGTGTGTGTAGGTGTAGGTCAGACTATTATCATAAAAAAAATATAAGTATGTTTAATATAATTGTTTTATTTTATAAACTAGATATAATAATAATGTAATGTTTGGATAAAGAAACAACACTAAAGTGCTTGTTGAAGAATGTCGCCTCTTCTTCGGATAACTCCTTTTGGTTTATTCCAAAAGTATTCCTTGGTTTTATTTATGACCAAAGTGATACTTATAATATTATTGGAGGTATGTTTTATCTTATTTGGGTAGTTTTTTATTATTAAAAATTCTTGAGATGTGGGAATAATTGAGGGGGGTGACTGCCCTTTTATAGTGGAGGAGAAGTGTTATTCTTGTAAATATAAAAAGGTAAACACCATTGATAGGTATCCCTTAAATCATGTGACTCCAATAATGAAATAAATTTAAGAAAAATGATTATATGGTCTAAATATGTTCATTTTTACAATTTTATATGTCATTTTCCCCTTATGATTAAATTTTAACCACTAAGTAAACTCATTTTCACTTTAATCGTTGTAATTAATTTTAATTTCTTTCCCTAATATTTTTGGTACAAAAACTAATTTTAAATTACTAGAAATTATAAATTAATATTATTAAAATCATGGAATCAATATTTCAAAATTTAATTCATAAAATTGGCATTAATTAATTTAAAATTAATCCCGCAAATGAGATGACAAAGCGTGTTCTTAAAGTGAAAATATTGAAATGTTTGAAATGTTTTTATATCCAATTTCAATGTAAAATTTACTATAATGACCTAAATTGTATTAATTTATGTATATTTTATCTCTTTATACTTTAAAACCAATTATAAATATAATTTAACAATATAAATAATTTAAACAAAAAGTTTTTTTCAATTGAAATTCAATATATTTCACTATTCATCAAAAAATCAAACTACACACAAAAAATTCTAAAAACTAACCCAAATAAAATTTTGGTATTACTACATATAAAATTAATTTCATTTTGAATTTTAAAATTTTAAAATTTTTAAAAAATTATTTTTAAAATAGGTGCACCATTAAAAGGCTTCCACATTGCCTTTTTAGAAAAATACAATTTTTAAGCATACAACTAGATTTACTCTTATATTATTCCTATAAAATCTATTATATGAATATTAAAAATATTTTATTTAATATAATATATATATATATATTTAATTAATATCTTTCCTTAATAGTAATTAATTTAATTTATTATGATAAAACACCTTTGGCTTATTATAATAGTTTCTATAAAAACATCACCTTTATATTAAATTAGTTCTTATATTCATTTATAATTAATTTTTAACTAATGAATTCAATCATATATATTCATATTTTGGTTAATACTATTCATAACTACTAATTTAATGGATATTTAATATCTTATTATACTAAATAATAATATTTTAATAATATATTATTTTTTGTATAACTCAGCCTTGTGTGAAACACATGCTATCAAAGAAACTCATATTTTAGTTAATCACATGTAAACTCAGTATTGTGTGCATTGAAAGCTATATAATAGACTAAATTTATTTAAAATATTAAATATATTTTAAATTTTTTGGATATTATATTCCCTTATATGCTTGGGGCTGGGTTTCATACATGCTATTGAAAAAAATTTATTCTTTTAGAATTTTAGGGTGTTATAAAGTAATATAAATTAATTATATTATTTATTCACAAAAAAATAAAAAAAACTTTTTTGTGGAAATAATGAATTTTAGCATTCATAATACCTATAATGACATGATTTAAATGGGGCCTCTTTGGAACGTGCCTCATGCTCACCAATTGACCACCCCACAAAATTTCTAACCATTGTGTGCAACGCATTATTGAAGGCATACAAGGATTCGGAGCCTCCTCCTCCTGTGTTGATAGATATTATTATATTTTTATCCTCCAAGAATTTCTCCCCTCCCCCTCTAGTTTTTCCCGAGATCCATGGTCATGATCTTTCAATGATTTCCTTTATGATTCTCCAGAATTAGTTCTCTCACCTCATCTCCCTTACAATCTAGTAATCTCTCTTGCACTCAGATGCTTAGCTCGGGAGGATGGGTGTCTTTCAATGGATTTTTTTATTAAAAATCTTTGTGAGGTCACTTATTATCATTACAGGTACTTGGTGGTGTTGTTATTTTGTGAGAGTCTGATGATTTCCAACTTTTAAGCCTTTATTAGATCTTGGGATATTAAAATTTTGGTCGCGGTGTCATCAATCTCAAGTTGTAAGTTCTGTATTAACCTTTTATTCGGGGATAATTTTAGGAAGATGTAGTCCCATGAGGTTCATATGTGTAGTTCTTGGATATTATATATATTTTAGTATATCAGAGATTCACATGTTGGGAAAGAATTGAACTCAGAGGTTGTTTGGGTGAAGCATCCTAGTCTTCCACTTCTACAACACAACTCATTTATTATTCAAAGCATGGGATACATATTGGGAGGATCTCTCAATGAAAGAAAAATATTATAATCTAAATTGGTAGCATGAATCTATGTGGAATAGGATCTATTAGTTCCCTTGTTATCATTCATTCTCATTTGGATAAGGGAAGACATCGCATGGTGGAAGCGGGATTTTTCTAGGCTCCTCTAAGGTTATATAAGGAATGTCATATTCAAGGTCATTTGGTTATTTTGTATAGTTGTGAGACTTCAAATAAACTAGATAAACCTATGGGTGTCTTCCTGTTACGTGAGACTACCATTGCTACTAGTGAGGTTCAGTTCCTTGATACGTTGTTTCCTCTAACATCTCTAATGCCTGTTAGTGATTCTAGATCATAGACTCCTAAATTTTCATCAGTGACTTTCTATCCCCCTCTAGAGACTCCCCCCCCCCCAATTATGTTTCAATAGTACTCCATTGAGAGGGATTGTTACCAGGTTCTTTCTAGTTTGGTAAAGTTCCTGACCGGAGAGTGGGAGGGGTGATATCAACAAGGAAGTTAAAGACCTAGTAGGGGGAGATGATAAGGATCTCCCTCCCACTTTGGTTTTTCTAGAGAAGGTGATCACATTAAATTATGTGGTTGAGGATCACTTCTCTTTTCCCAAACACTATCAGAGGAGGTACATTCGGTCAATGCTTCTCACTTGTCTAGTCCCTCAGAGGGGAGTGATTCATCTTCTCTAAACCAGGTGATTTTTACTCTTAATTGATTTACAATTCTTTCAGATTCATATCGTTAAGTGGACAATCAATTTCATTCAATGTACAATATGGGTGGTTGTCTCAAGAACCATCCATAAAATGTGGATATAGGTAGGATCACTCATTCCATGGATAGAGTGGCATCTAACTTATTGAGATCACATTCATATTCCAATGAGTCTTGAGGTTGTAAGTCTAACTGTTCTTCTTCTCAATGAATTCCATCATTATATGGAATGATAGGGTCTAGTGTATTGGGTAATGTGTGTATTTATCACATATAAGGTGTGAAAATTTTAGGCCTCCATTCTGGTAATTTTGGAACCCAAAAAAACTGAGAATATCATATCCCCCTCTGTGAGTAGGCTTCGATTTGTAGAATACATGCATGGGAGCCCATAAAATATTCATGTTTGGATTTTCTTGGAAGATAACTATTTCTATTGAAAGGATAAAGGTCACTGCACAACATATATCTACCAAAGTTTTGTCTATATGGACTACCTTATTCATCTCCTTTATGTATTCTAAATGTGAATCCACTGAATTGATGGTGTTGGGGAGTAATTTATCATCATTCTAACTAGGGAACCTCAAGTGGTTCATCATAGGGGATTTCTATACAATTATAAAGACATCATAAAATAAAGGGGAAGATGTGTAGGATTCTAGATCTATATAATAATTTAATAATTTCTTAAAAATAATGGTATATATAGTGCAATAAAAAACGAATAGAATGATTTATTGTAGGTTGGATCATTTCTGGTCCAATATTCAAGGCATCAAATCTTTTCCTTGAGCTGATATAACACACCTTCCCTATATTCAATCAGATCACTCTATATTCATGGTACATTTAATAAGATCGAATAGAAGGTACTATTGGTTATTATGCTCTATAAGTTGGGATCAATATGAAGGTTTTGTACTTATTGTAAAGAATTCATGGGAGAAACTTGGATGGGGATCTATGTGGGTGGGCTTAAGTGACCACATAAAAAGGATGAAGAATCACATACAAGAGTCGAACTCTAATAGGCCCAATAGTGACTCAATCTTAGAGGAGATAAAATAAGATATTTAAAGGATAGAGGGGAATATTCAGGAGACTCAAGATGATGAAAACTTTTTCATGATGGTTAGAAAACAAAACTTGATGTCAAAAAATTATTTGAAATTGAAAGAGTGGTGAGGGAGAAGCTAAGGGATCTATAGCTCATAGAGGTGGATAGAATCAATGCCTTATTTCAATAATGTGTGAGGTATATATAGTTAATAATAAAAATAAATCTCTTTTTGAAGTATGAAATATACACAGGGGACATGGAGGTGGATTTTAAGCTTATATAGAAATATTTTGAGGATATCCTAATGGGATCACTAAATTTAGGTGTCCATATATGATCACATGTGTGTAAGGAGAAAATATTACTTTGTAACATTTCTAGGATGGTGTAATATGGATACAATAATGACATTTAGGCTATCTCATGAGAGAATAATATTAAAGATGATATTTTTTCCATGAAATCCGAATTTTCACTGGATCCAAATGGTCTCCTCAATTTCTTTTACATGTTTTCATGGGATTTTATAAAAACTTATGTGATTTATGTTTTCTAGCATTTTTTAAGGGGTGCACTTTCAAGTGTGGGTTGTGCCTCCATGATTTTCCTGATTCCAAAAGTTAAGGATCTGAGTATGTTCATCTAGTATATGAGCATATTCCATTGTTATTTTCCTACAATATTTTCACCAGTCTCATTAATAAAAGGCTCGGATGTGGGTTTCCAAAGATTATCTTAGAAGAAAAGTATGGATTGATGTATCGTTTAGGAATCTAAGTGGCCATTAAGATTTAAAAAGAGATATTGAATGATATCAAAAAGAATAATCTCAACTCTAACATAATGATTAATATGGATATGGATAAATATTATGATCATATAAATTGTGTCTCTATTTATAAGTTCATGAGATATTTTAGATTTAATGAGTGGGTTTTGGACTTGCTTTTTAGATATTATGTGTCTCCATGGATCTCGGTTTCATTAATGGGGATATGCTTTGAAATCTTCCAATCAAATTGATGTTTGTAATAGGGGATCTGGTCTCACCCATCTTGTTCATCTTGTCCTAAGATGCACTCTTCAAGAATATAAAATGTGAAATTAAGGGAGGGAATATCATTACTTTTAGGAATGGTACTAGGACTGGAATTGATTCACATCTGATAATTTATAATTATATGTTTTTCATAATTAATGGTAGTAAAATATAACTTTATGGATTCAAAAATACTATAGGGACCTATGGTAATTGGAGTAGGTAGAGGATCAATCAAATAAATAGTAGTGTTTACATTCCAAAATCCTTCTTGACTCAACATAGAAAGATCATATGGGATGAGATGGGTAGTCAAAGAAGAAACCTCCTGATGGAGTAATTTAAAGCTCCCATATATGATAGAAAAATCTAGAAGGTGTTTATTTAAAACATCATCAACTAGATAAAATCCAATATTTGTAATTAGAAAACCCAAACCCTATCATTTAGATGAAGGACTAAACAAGTTAATAATGTTCTTATCTCTATGTTAATGAATTTTTTTTAGTTATTATGGTTTTAAAAGGTACCACTTTTAATCTTGAAAAAATCACGAATGAATTCATTGGGAATAATAATATAGAGGATAAATATCATTGGGCCTCTTGTAAGACGATGGTGAAACAAATCTCATAGGTATGTGTCAACATGAGAAGTATGAAGGATCCGTGTAAAGAATATAATAAAATTTGGAATGGGAAATCATCTAAGGGATGTCCTTATGGGATAATTTCATGAATTATTGGTATATGGAAAAATTGGAATTCTGGGTGGAGAATATAGGAAGGATCTTGGTCCTAGCACATTTCATGATCCAATTTTTTGATGTATTGAAAGACATGGTGTTGTGGGTGGTTGGGTGGGGTGATATTAGTTATAGGAAGGATAATTTGGCTGGATGGACACTCTTCTTTCTAGGGTACATTGTCTCAAATATATCCTTTAAATAGGAAATCATGAACCTTGGTATTATTAATGCTACCCATGATTAATTACATAATATCATTCATAAAAGTATTCAACTAGTGGATGAACCCATAACATATGCTTTTTGGAATTTGACTATATGTCTCGTCAACACAAAAGAGTTTCATTATTTTATTCATTCAAAACAAGAGTAAAATGAGTGGGCGAGAAATATTTGGTGCAAATAAATCCTGAGGAAGTCGAATTTAATTATTTGGAGGTTGTGAAACAATGCCATTTCTGTTGAAGATAATATTCATGGGAAGGTCATTTATATGGACTCATATTGTTTATGTTGTAAGATACTAAAAGTAGATTCATCCTGGTATGTATTATTTAAGGTTGAATGGACATGCTTCATATGGGCACTTGTTAGACAATACAAGGTAATTTTAGTGTAAGGGGGATCCACTCTGGACTTCCTAAAATCCTGGTTTCGTGGAGTGGAGTAGCATGGAAATTAGATAAAACATCATGGAATGGTATTTGGTATGGTATGTTGGGTGATTTTAGAGGCAAGGAATAAAGGTAATGAAGGAAAGAATTATTCTTTACTCTAACATTAAATTTTATAGTATTATCTTTTGGTGGAGTTCACTATTCTTATTTAAGGTTGGGATAACTTTTCCACCAATAAGGGGATACTCTGTAATAACTCGATTATCACAAAGGGAGGTGGTATAGCTCTTCAATTGAGGTGGGTCAAATAGAATCCTTGTAGTGTTCGGATAAAGTGGAATATTCATGGGTCATGCATTCAGGGAAGTATGAGATGGAACGTCCTTGTGCATGATGAAATGGGTTTATTGATCCTTGGTTTCAACAGATTTTATGGTTCAATCAACTCTACTGGGGTGGATACAAGATATTTATAAATTGGTTTATCCTTATACATGATATTAAACATAAATAATTCCTTTGTGGAGTCATATTACAATATTTTGGTTAGTTTCCTTCATGATAATTTCATTATTACATGGTATTTAGTCTATTACATTAGGATGTGGAGGTTTCGCATAAGCCATGTCATGGAGGATAGCCATACTTTAAGGGAGGGGAACTTTGTGGATGACATTCTGGATAGAAAAGGGACTTATAGTGAAATTATAATTATTCATAATTGTATGGGATCTCAACCACATAATTGTAACCACATTGTATTTGGTGATGCATTAGGTATTCCACACTTTATATCCCATGAGTTTAAAGATTTTTTGAATAAATAATTATTTACGATTGTGGAAAAAAAGAATTTTTAAAGCATATAATGCCTTTAATTAAAATATACTTTATTCAAATAAAACACTTGTATATTTTATTTAAAATTTGGTAATTATGATTCATTAAAAAAATTAATAGCTAGTTTATAACGATGTATTATATTATAGTTCATTTAGACCAGGGGTTTTGAGTATCATAAGAAATAAAAGAAATGAAATTTATTTTAAGAGAAGTGTATCATAAAATTTTAGGGTATAATATTCTACCTTCCTTAAATAAATTTCACCCTATAAATTTTATCTCAATAATCAAAGGTTAAATATTTGATAATACCATTATTGAAAATTAACATTGTACATATGGATAATAAAAATAAATTATTTTAAAAAGATAAAGTTAGAAACATAAAGGTTATCTGAAATATCATATATTTAGGTTCTCAGATAAGGATAACATTAGTGGAAAGTTAAATTATATGATTGGAGGAGAAAATAATATCCATGTACTAACATATAGTGATAGAGAATATGGTCATGAAAAAACTAAACATCTATAAAACCATAAATATGTTAGGAGTGAAAAGACCATCATTTCATCAAAAATGAAGGTAAAAGAATAATATTATTTTTTCAAGATTCTTTTCATCTATTATGTTATGAATCTAATAATTCCTAAATCCTAAAAACAATATAAACCCCAAAAAATAAAGATTATTTAAAAACAAAATATAAGTATAACAACCATTTTTTGAACTAGTTAATAGTTTTCCATCTTAAAATAAATCACTCGATAACCAAAGTTTCACTAGGTGTATTTCTTAATAATTATTTCCACATGGTTTAAAGGGATGATTTTATATCCATGAAAAGGGTGTTCATATCTATAATAAAATAAATCATGAGTTTATGAAACCTATTATTAAAACTTATGGTATTTCAGTTTTAGTTGTAGATATTTCATAAGCTTGGCCTTCTCATCTTGGCTTCTTTTGTGGTAATATCCCTTGATTCTTAGGACATTGGATTGTATAATGCTCCATCTTTTTATAGTTAAATCAATGGATAATAGTTTTTTATTTATTTTTATTGCATTCAAGAGATTCATGACCCCTTTCTCAACACGTGAAACAAAATATCTTTCCCAATAAACAAGTGTTTGGGTTTTTATTCGCATAATTATCACATTACATAAGTTCCATCATTATATTCCTCTCCTTTACCTAATTTATCGTTTAATAAATCTCAATTATCCTGATATTCTCTTGATTTCCTTTAAAATATATAACATGGAGAATTATTTCTCCGTTATGATGTTACTTGATACTATATCATCATATGATGAAAATGTTTGACTAACTAGTTCCCTTCAAAGGCTTTGATCAATCCCATAAAATAAATGGAAAATATTAATTTTTAGAATATGTACATTGTCCATAGAAAGTATTTCAATTCTTTTAAAGTTTACCATATACTCAGCAACACTTTCCTCTTCCTTCTATCTTAGATCAATGAATTTCCATTATATACTTTTTCATTTCTTATGAATAAAGTATTTTAGGAATAATTTAACATTAAAAGTTCTTCATTCCAAAAAAATCACCATCCAATTTAGAAATGTGGATCAATGACCACCATTGATAAGAATTTCCTTTCAAGAAATAAACTGTCAGAATAACCTTTTAACATTCATTACTTTTAAAAGCTAGGAACAATTTTTCAAGGGACTTAATCCAGTGTTCTTATCCTAATAGATTATTAGTTCCTTCAAAATATGGAGGTTTTTATTGCATGAAGTGATCCAACATAGTTGAATAATCATTTTTAAAAATATATTCTTCCATACATACAAGGTTGTTCCTCATACCCAGATTCAACTTACCTAATATAGACATGATCAGCTCCATTCCAATAGTAGTTGTACTAGATTTCTTAGAAGGTCAATACAAACATTGACTATAGGTGTTGATTCCCTTTTTTCATAAGGTTTCATCACTAAAAAATAGAGTATACTTAGTTATATTATAATCATCATGAGTATTGAGCCATAAATTAAAACTCCTTATATATTAAAATTTCTAAATTATTTTTTCTAATAGATTCTACTAAACTTTCTCTGATACTAACTATAAAGACCCTAACCTTAATAGCCTAGAGTTAGTGGTTACTTTATTACACTAGCACTAGATATAAGAAATCACATCCCAAAGGATTGAATAGTTTAGTAGATTTTGTAAAATAGATGAATACATGATTACCATAATACATTGTAAATATAAAAACATATCACAAGAAATATTCTTTCATCCTTTATATCATTCATAATATCATATTCATATCATGGAGAAAGGAAAGGAAAATAAAGGGTGAGATTATATTCTCATTAAGGGTTATGTAATATGGAAGTTATCATGAGTAAGTAAAGAATTATTAATAGAGAATAGTGGATAATTAAAACACATGTCATTCAAAAAATAACTTGAGTACAATGAGCATCTATGATTAATATAAATTTAGAAAACACATGGATATTGAAAAAAATCTTAATAAAGGAAATTAATAATCTATACATTCATGATCAAGTCCTCTCAACCAATAAACCATGAATCTTACCATGAAGTCCACTGAACCAAGACATTATCTTTCCATAAAGGCCTCTCAACTAAGACATTATCATTTTATGGGAAGGCATACACCAAATACCAAACTATTATAACAATATCTTATAGCCTCGTCCTATACAACATGGTAACATTTTTTTCTCATGAGAACTATTGATGAATCAAGGGGCTATCTATAACCAATCACTACTATCACTTTCATTTCATATATATTTCTTACTTTTTGAATTATTAATACAATTCATTCTCAAAATTCCTTATAAGTTAATAATTATCCATATTGAATAAATAATATGCAACATCAATACTTCATCATCATAAACCATCCAAATAAATAATCAAGATGGTATCATTGGATCATATCCCCAATAATAACATCGGGTATTGTCATAGTTTAAAATAATTCTAAAAGATCACTGGTATATTTATTGAAGAAAATACCCTTCTACATTGAAATCACTTATTAAAATGTAAAAACGTAACAAATATTATATAAAAAAATTTATTTAAAGGAAAATCACAAAGTTTTTAAGTAATCTTTAGATCATTGAGTGATCATGATGTTGTGAAATTTTGTTCTTGTCCTTTATGTTAAAACAAAGATTTATTTTATGTTTTCGATAAAATGTAAAAAGTAAATTATTCAAAAAATAATAATAAGATTTCACTTAATTTTTTAAAAAAAAATAAAATATGGGGTAAAATTTTATTTAAATAATATTTATAATATTAAAAACATTCTTGAGAAATTTTTTAGAAAACATGGACATGGAAGAAAAAGATTCCTGACTAAAGAGCAAATAATTTCTATTTTTCTTAAAATTATTTTCGCAATTTTTTTAAGTACCCAAGAGAGTAAAATAGAACTATTACTTCAAAATTATAGGATTAAACATATGATAATAAAATGAAATGTTTTTATTAGATAATTATTATATAATTTTCATCAACTGAAATTCAAACATAAACAATCCAGAAATAAGATGAGATTGTAAAAAACTCCCTTAGAAAGATCATAACATTTAAATAAGAATAATTCAATGAATAGATTATGTGAAAAAAAAAATTAAATCAATAAAAATTAATTTAAAATAAAATATAAAACAATAAAATTTAATTTCACATGTAATCTTGACATAACAAATCAATGAAGAAGTTATATAACCTTATGAATGGAAATTGAGTTAAGAAACCCCCTTACCACAAGTTCTACTTGCATAATAAGTGATTTTAACCTTAGGTAAAATAAATTTAGATTTATTATAATTACATAAAAGAACCATATACATAATTATAATATCATATATTATTCATTTATAATATTAAAATACCTTTTTAATAATAAATATTTATTAAAATCATTGTTTCTAGGTGTTAACTGTTTCGTTTTTCATGAGAGTTTTAGTTTGGCAGTTCTTGTCCTTGTACTTTGATCATTATATCATCATATACATAATATTAATCATAATATAAATATAATATATATTCATTATATATATTTTTATTCACCCATAGAAGGTAGATATAGAAAAATTAACTACACCGTTTATAGAGACAATGTGTAGTATGTAAACATAAACATTTTTTCCAATTATTGATATATGAAAAAAAAGAAATATAAATAATAATTAACCTTTAAAAATCACTATTATATCATATGTATCTTATATATTCATTAAAAATATCTGTATTACCATCCATGTAAATCATAAATGAAAAATGGATCACATCGCTTCATAAAGGTGTCAGTCCATAAGTACTCACAAGCGATGTTATAATATTCCAAAAGATGGAATGATAAGAAGGAAAATGATATATTATATTTTAAAAACCATAATTATGTCATAAATATCATATATACTCATTATGTAAATTTATATAACTATCCAATTAAAATGGTTATTCCAAATGAATTATACCACTATGTGGAGATGGTAAGTCATGTGTATTCTTGATAGATGTTTTCACTTTCTGTAGGATAGAAAATGGGAGGGAAATGGTTTTCCCATAATCATAATAACATATTAGTATATTTTTGTTAAATTATTTATTATTTTAGGATGGGTAAAATATATTTATATGATGTATAATAATAAATAAACATGAACTATTTGGTACATAATATTACCTCTTCTTTAGTAGACCTCCATTTGGTCTTTTATTAAAGACTCTTGTAATAATATTTTCAGAATACTAAAACACCTAATTCATGTAAATTTAATTTTATAAATGAATTTTTCTATATTTGGTTAAGTTGGGTGGCTCAAAGGGTTTGAGGAAGAGAAGAGAATAGGTTTTATTTTATAAGGAAAGGGGCACTCTATGATTTAAGTGTTAAATTAATATAAATTAATTTTCTGATAAAAGTGATAAAAAATTGATATATTTATAATATATGGTGGTTTAAATTATAAATAATACCGTATAATAAAATTTTTACATGATCATATTATATTTTTACCCTTATCTCTTAGTTTTAACCCCCAGTTAATTTTTTTGACAATTACTTGAATGTCTTGGTTTTTTACTTTGTAGGGGTAAGGAAACTTTTTAAAAAAAGGAAAAGTGTCCCATAAATGAAATATTGATGATATTATAACCCATATTCCATTCACCTGGGTACAGATTAGATTTTTTAAAATTTTAAATAACTTAATATAATATTGTTTATTATAAAATATCATTAATGTTATTTTAGAAATATATGAAATATTATAATATAACTTGTGTATAACTCGTGTAAAATGGTTCCTAAATGACATTTATTTGAATATAAGTAATATATGGTATTATTATAATCATCCAATACAATTTTTATAGCTTTATGTATCATTTTAAAACTTATATTTTGGTTTAACACCTTTATTAATCAATAATATCCTTTACCATAGTAATAACTTTTTCAATATTAAAGTTTTATATTTTTACTTATAAGTTCAAAATTGTATCATAAATGGAAAATTGATGAAATTTTAGATCATTTTTTATCCAAATTTTATTCTTGAAATATTTTTATGAATTTTAAATAATTTAATAAAATATATTTAAAATAAATTACTATTAATTTCATTTAAAAACAATTCAAATAATTTCATTATAAAAACAACATGAAAAAAATGTAAATAAAAATAGGACACTTTAATTCATCCAAATTGGGTTAATTTTAATACTTTAAAAATCATTTATTTTATTTTTTTATTAATTTAATAAATATTTTGTAGGCGTTGCGTAAGAATTTAAGATAATTATTCAATAACAAAAAATTATTAAATGCATTAAAAAGTTAAAAAATTATTTATATATCAAATAAAAATTTATAGCTGAACTTTTCCATTTATAATCCTTGTGTAAAAAAATTCGAGATATTAAAATCAAGAGATTGAAATTTTGTATTTATTATTTTCTTAAAATAATATAAAGGTCATAATAAAATATAAATGGATACGATAGGAAATATATTTGAGTATTTGATGTACATGGACAAAATCCACTCATAAAATTGGATAAATTCATGTTTTATAAAAAATGTAAAGCCTTATCTTGAAGTTTTAACCCAATTTTACCAATTTTTCCCTTATCGAGGTGACAAATATAGTTGGGGTGTAGAACCAATTACTGAAAAGGATTGTGGTTGAGGTGTATAATTAGATGGGAAAGAAGTAAATACAAGAATGATAGTTGGGGGGTATAACCAACTTTGGAAGAATAGTTTATTTCTAGGGTTTAGAACTAGGGTTAACTAGAGGAATGATTACTAGGGTATAGAACCAGTTGCAACATGTGCCTTTGTATTCCTAAAATAATATAGTAAAAGAATCAATGTTGGGAGGATAACCAACATGGAAACAATTAGGTCTTTATATCAAACCTTATAAAATCCATGTACCGATCTCTCACTTTATATTAATGTATACGACTTGAGGTAGAGAGATATATTTGGGTGGATCATCTCTAAAAATTTTCAAAGGTTGAGTTCATAAGAATAATATCTAAAATAAATTGATCGCTGATTCACCCCATCCCCCTCTCTCTGATCCTACACTAATATGGGAACTTCAATTAGAATTAGAGGTTATGTTTCTTCTAGAATATCCAACTATCTTCTAAGGGTGAATAAGATAAATTTAGTGAAAAGTTCATTTGTTCTTGTATTTAATGGAAGAAACTATCAAAGTTGGAAGGATAAGATGTTAACATATCTTCTATCTCATAGGATTAGAGTTAAAGTTATTTCAGCTATGGGATTTTCTAACATTAATTAGAATTATTTAATAGTTTCTTATTAGATAAATTTGGAAATTGATGGAAAAGATCCGAATTATCTATTGATGGATCTCTTAGAGAATGTTTATATAAAGATTATCTGGTTTCTAATGGCTAAAAAATGTGGGATAAGTTGAGAAGAAAATATGACAAAATGAAAAATTTAAAGAATCTAGGATAAAAATATTGAGGAGAATATTTGAAGATATTATGTTTACTAATAAAGAATTTACTAACAAATAAATTACAATAATCATGGAAATTTTCATCAATAATATAGGTTTTGGTAAGAATCTAGAAGTTTCTATTATTGTTAAAAAATTGATGTGGAACTTTATAAAGGGAAGTATATAGATAATAAATTGGAATAGGAATCAAGTGATACATATGCTAATAAAAATAAATAGTGATTCAAAACAATCAATTATCTTCTTTCTAAGAGAAAAAAATGGAAATTGGAAATTAAAAGGTAATAAATCTCTTAGATGATGGAATCGTAATGATAGAGTACATTTTTATAGAAATAATTCTAAGAAGAATATGTATGATTCTATATCATAATATGAATATAGGAAGTGTCAAAAATAAAAGTGGAAAAAACACAAGAAAATGTTTCTTATAAATAAGATTATTTTTTGAGCAGAATAAAGAAGAATGAATCTTTATCCATAAATGAATCAAATTTTCATGTCAACTTATTTGCTCATGTTATAATAGAAATTTCATCATCCTGTAGTGATGAATATGGAGAATATTGAATAGAAATTGACTAGATTATACAATAAAATTTATATGGTTCTATATACAAAATTATATAACTAAAGAAATAAAGGTTGTATTTTAAGAAATTAGTTTAATAGATAACTTTTTATAATATTGATCTAATCAAGAAAGAATTAATAAACATTAATGGGATTAGTGTTCAGAAAATGAAATTGGATGAGCTTAATAGAAAACTAATATTTTTTAAATGAAAATCAAACATAATGGAGAATATCAACATGGTAGAAATAATAATTATTGAGGAATGTGATAAGAATGAACTTAATTTTGATAAAATTAGAAAAATGGTGGATATTCTTAAAAAAAGATTGATTGAGAATGAATAGAGGTTATTAGAAATATAATCTTTTTTTCTTATAACATAATGTAATTTAAGAAATTTTAGAGAAGATATTACAAAATCATTTGAGGATATATGTGAACCTTATCAATATGATGAAAAAAAGGGTCCTCAAAAGTAGTTTATTTATATTCCCAAACAATCTCAATGTATATAAGCTTTTACAAGAAATGTATGTTTAAAAGTTAATATTTTTGATAAATCAATCTCAATTAAAAATGAGAGGAATTCATTAGGAAAAATATATCCCATAACAAAGTCTCTCATAATTTATAATGAATTGATAATAACATATTTCACAATAGTAATACAATCAGTATAAAAGATAAAAATTTAAAGGTCACTACTGGTGTTTTAGTGTATTTATTCACAATTCATATTCATGATAATACAAAATGTATCTACTAATAATAGGTATGAATATTGGTGGAGATGTAATAATCATATAAAAATATATTTTTCAAGAATGTATTATTAGGAAGAAAAGAATTTTCAGAAGGATAATTATGTAAAAAATGAAAGTGATAATATCAAGAATATTGAGAAACTTAATAAATAGTGCTTATTTATTTGGCCTGATTAAATTAACCTGGCTATAAATATATAGGAAGCATAAATTTTAATTGAAGAAAAAAGTGAAGAAACAATATTTAGAATATGAGAAAAATATTGATAATAAGTTTCCAATATATGGTGGTTTAAAGATTTAAAAAATGATTTAGATGTTTGAGAAATATGGTCATGTTACTAAAAGTTGTATGACTATCTTACCAATCAAATAGGAAATCATAAAGAGGTTGTTACAATCCCAAGATAATAAATAAGTTATGAATGTTTAAGAGAAGATGACAGCTTTATCTAAAGATTATACAAAAGAAAATAAATCCATTAGAAAATCTATAAAGTTTGATTATAATGAATAAAGTACATCTCATGTTAAATATAAGAGTAAGAAGATGAAGTTTAGAATATTAAAATACTCCCAGTATGATCATTCTTCTAAGGAATTTGGATGTTCCTCATTTTTCTCAATATATGTTTTTATTTGTACTAACCCTCTGGAAATATATGGATAAGAAGTAGAGAAGTTGGTTGAGCACTATATAAGTTTTATAGTAAGAAGAGATATCCATCATGAAATATAATGATCACCATGGTGAGTTTTGGAGTTGTAACCTTAAGGGAGATAAAATCTAAATATAAGTTATTAAAATTACACTTTTATTAAGAAGTTTAGAGTTTGATAAAGATAAGATTCATGGGTATTTTTTATACACTTGAACTATTTTGATATGTTTTTTGAGTTGGAAGAATGATCCATATCTTAATAGATATACTCAAATTAATCCAGATATAAATATTTTGGATTAATCATGATGAAATTATTATAAGATATATTTGTAATGAAAAACATTGATAACCTTTTTTATAAACTCTTATTTTCTACAATAGGTTCACCCATGTTTAAATATAATTGTTTAGTTAAAGGATATTTTTTAAGAAACTTATGTGATATACTTCTTCTCTTGAGGAAAGTTTTCAAAGTTTCTAAGATTAAGGTAGATAATGTTAGATGGTCCTTATGTTACCCTTTTCATTTTATTTTTAATATGGTGGATAAATAAAATAGGGGGAGCAAGAAAATTAAAAAAAATTATATGGGGAAAAATTATTGAGAACACAAATTAACTTTAAAGATGTTTGATTTGTTATGTGGATATTGAAACCAAACACAAAGGGGGAGATTATTGTTCCAAAATGAGTTTTGTTTCATTTTTTATCAATATATAAATATATATTTATAGATAAATTTTCTCAATAATCTTGGAGAATTTTGAGAAAGATATTTTTCTAGATTCTTATAAGAAAAATTATTTATATAGTGTAAGAATGTTTGCATAACTATATTAGGAAACATTCCTAAAGTATAAAGATGTTTTATTGATATTTAAGTACCTAGAATCATGAAAATACTCATGATCCAATGTGATTTTTTATGACTTTTTATAAAGGTGGAGAAGTTTGTTATTTGTAGAAATATTTATTTGTAGGCTTTATGAAGTTAAACATTGTGATTAAATGGACATACCCAATGTGATCTTCCAAAGCTGTATATATTCCAAGTTAAAACATTCTGAGATTTATCTATATAGATTATGACCTATGGAAGTTGGGGCATTTTCATATTATGGGTTGTGTAAAAAACAATTATTTCGTAAGTTAAAATGTAGTATAGTGATTAACCTAGGTTTTCTTCGGAGAGGAGCACACAAAAAAATAACATTTTTTGCTTAAAATTGGAGAAAAAAAGTTTTTCAATTTTCATAATTTAAAAAGAATAAATAAACAAATATATTTAAAACAATGAAATGATCAGGATGATCAGTTCAATGTCAGACTTCCAAATGAAATGTTATCCTACTTCCAATTTATCCAAGCATCGCCTACTAATCTGATTAAAGTGATATTCCATAACTACTTCATCTCACTCCCTTAGTTAAATAGTAATGGTGAGAATAAACGGTTAATAATTTTTAGCTTGGTCTACCCTCCTTAAAATGTGTTTTATAGTTGTGGAAAATACCCTAAATTAACATAAGAAATACTCAATCAGGTCTAGTTTATCCCAAACTATCAAGAGTGTCCAATACCCCTCCCATTCGTACTAACAATCCCTGAGTACTTCACCACCGAGCTCAGGTATATTCCATAATATATAAACTAGAACCTAGTGTAGGGATATAATGATCACCAACTAAGTAAATAAAAATAAAATAATCTAAAACCAAATAAAATCATACCTAATAATAAAAACTGGTATTAGAATATTGAAATCAAAATAATAGAAGAAAGAAAAGTATTTTATTCCATTAAGTATAATAACTCATTCATTACAAAAATATAACCTACCATTCCCCAATCACTTAGAGGTTTAATCATCTATGTGAAGGGAAATAAGAAGAAGTGGGAAGAATAGGGCATTAAAAATATAATAAAACAAAAAAAAGAACATAAAATTTATCCTATAAAATATTTCTGTCAAAAGATTTCATAGTTTCTACCCACCAAATGAATGAAAAGAATTAGGAGGTATTTGTAAGAGTGATTATAAATTTCCATTTATATCGAACCAAAAAATATCAAAACCTTTGAACCCATGTAAGAAAATTTATTCTTGAATTACTAAAGCTCTCTTTTTCAAGATAAAGAGACTCTTAATCTTTATTTTCTTTGATATGAGCATCAACTAGATTGATGATAAAGTTACTCCATTAAAAGTAATTTTCTCAGGTGACTTTAAGTGCTATTTTATATCCAATTAGAAACACCAAATTGTTTTTCCTATAGACTAATATATGAACCATTCAATTACATGATGTTAATTATATCTGTCAAAAAACTTTTCCACATTCATTGATTTATTTGGGACTTATGGAGTTCAAATGAGAACTAGGTCCGATCTAAGAAGTTAAATCCCAGGAATAATGGAATATTAAAAATAATAATTCCAACTTTTTTTCAACATTTTAGAAGTTATGATTGAGATATATAAGTGATATAAAATCTTTAAAATTATACAATTAAGAAATTTTCAAACTCTAACTCAAAATTTACCCAAAAAATGATGCAATTCGGATCAAATTGATAAATTGGTGGGGATTAAATCAACAAAATATACATGAAAATAATGGAAATATTATCTCTATTGGTTCCCCCATACATAAAACATGGACTTCTAGAAAATTAAGCATCAAAATAAAATCAACTAAAATGTTGAAACACATACCCATGAGATCCATCAATTTAAAACCAAAAAACACAATATATCATGCTTCCTCAAAAACCATTATTTCATGTTCTCCATTTAACCCATTAAATCCATTTATAATTCATTTATCCTCCCATTAAAACAAAAAACTTACCTCACATGAAATTTCTATTATAATATAGATATTAATTTTAAACAAGGCTTTTCTAATCCAAACCAATGAAAGAGTTATTATATTCTTGATAAATTCTTATATATCCATTCAATTTTATTCAAAGATAATGTTTTATCATGTTTAAGTTTTAGGGATATATAGTGGCTTTCATTTTTTAAGTTTTAGGTTTTAAATGTAAAAACTTCTATAGAAAAATATATAGGGATGGATATTTTTAAATAAAAATTGCATGATTCTAACATTCACTAAAATATTGTATCCTCTTCACTACCCTTATAATAAAATAATCTCCCAACATAATGAAATAATTAATGAAGTTTCCAACCATTTAGTATTTCAACATAAAAAATTATATCCATCCAATTCCCTAAAATAGAATTGAATTTTTCTAATATTGTAAATTTTACACATCTTGATTTTTTAAGGAATTAACCGTGATTTTAATTTCAAGTAGTGGTTGTAACTTTTTATCCCTTATCTTGAATTAAAATAAAACTTTTTTATTAAAAAATTTGATTTTTAATGATTTTTTTAGTAACATCAGCTCGGATTAATTTTTATAATTCTACTCAAAAGCTCCAATAAGGAAAAACTTTTAACATAATAATAATTTAAGTATAAAAAAATATTTTTGGTCATTTTATTTTCACCCAAAATCAGAAAAAAAAAAATTGATGTATCACACCATAATATATCTTCCCCCACACATAAGTTCAACTTTATCATTCATTTTCACTTCCAAAATAGGTTGTATAAGAAAATTGTCTTGTAATATGGATAACCTAGCATGAAATTCATGGAAACTAAGGGCTAAAAGTATTAAATGTGCAAGGAGGTCTAGAATAAAAAAGGATTCTCTTGAAAATGGGGTTCTAAAACAAAAATAAATTACTCAATAATTTAGAATACAATTACCTCAAACCCTAAATTTTATACCAAAATAAATCAAACTCTAGTGAAAAAATCATGGATTGGTTCTCTTAGGAAGTGAGTTAAATGTAAAGAATATTTAAAAAAGGTTTTAAAAGCCTTATGGGAAGGTGATTTTATAGATAAATATAGTGATATGTGGCATGGTATCCAAAATTTCAATTGTCATTTTAGGAAATTATCAATATTTTAAACTTGAAACAAAGTCACTTTCAACATTCATTTATATTTAGTTTCATGAGATAAATTGGTTGAATCAATGAAATGGGTTTCAAAAATGGGAAGTATGCTAATTTTATCTCAAAATGTTCCAAAACACCCAAAAAATGAAAATAAACATGTAGAAATCTCAAAAAGACACTAAATTTTAAAAAAAAATTAAAAATCCTAAACTCCAAAATTTCCCTCCTCAACACTTAGTGATGTAGTTTCATCAATGAATTAAAGTATATTTAACATGTATAAATACTTTTAATTGGATCATAGTAATAAATTAAGTGTTAAGGAGAGGTATTACCTAAGGGATTATATTGATAAATAGGTTTAAGGAGTGTGATCTCATCGACTAGATATGATGAAAAGATCCCATGTAATTTATTCTAACTATTTCCATTAACTGTGTACGTCTCTAACCATACCCAGTTCATAATTTTTTTGGAACCAAAAATATTTACATTAGTAACTATAAATGGACCTTCCCATTTTTAATGATGTTTACCTAGAATCAACTTGAGTCTTGAGTTGAATAACAATACTATATCTTCAGGATTGGATTATTTTGGTTTGATCAAATTTTCATAATCCACTATTATTCTATTTTTGTAAATCTTGAAATTTTTAAAATATTCCCTTCAAATTTCATCCAACTCTTTTAGTTGTAATATTCTCTATTTTCTAGGTCTTCCAAGATCCAAATTTATCTATCTCAAATCCCTGTGCACCTTATTCTTCAATTCCACAAGCAAGTGATAGTTTTTCCAATAAATCATATTATATGGGATCATTACTATCAGGGTTTTATAGATGATAGGGGGTTAGTGTTTTATGATTTACCCCATTAATCCTTAGAAAATCCTTTTTCCCCTTTTTCCAAAGTGTGTACCTTCTTTACAGATTATGGTTCTAATCACTCCAAACCTAAAAATATTTCAACCCTGACAGAATCACAAAAAACATTAACATCATCACTCTTGGTGGATTTTACTTCCACCCATTTTGAAATGAAATCAACTATAATCAAGATATAATAATTTCCACATGACATTGTGAAAGTCCCCATAAAATCTATCCCCGGGATTAAAAACTCTCACAAAAAATATGTGGATTTTTGTAAACATCTTGTCTCTTTGAAATAATTCTAGAAAACTAACATGGTTTTCCTTTTTCAGAATTCTTGAGTATATTTAAAGATGTTGGGATAATAAATTATAGATTATAAAACTTTATTTGTTTCTATTTTAGGTCCAAAGTAACCTCTATAAGAAAAATTGTGCTAAAACTCAAAAATATATTCAATTTGACCTTTAAGAAAACATTTTCTTATCACTTGATCATTGAAATTTTCCAAAGAAATGGAACATACAAAATTTAATATCTAGATTGAATTTTCATTTTTTTAATTTTTTTGGAATTTAAATAAAATAGAACTTGAGATGTTACTATATAATTGAGTATTTCAGTGTACATAGGAATTTCTCCTTCAATCAAGTATAACATCTCTCATATAATGTTATAATTTAGTGGTTTATGGTCTATAATTTCAAATACATCAGTGTTGGGAAGTCTACTCAAGTGATTGGATAATTTTTTCTATATTTCCTTTTCATCTTTTATTTATATATTGAATTAACATAGTAGTGGCATCACTCTCACTAGCCTCGGTTTATCTTCAACCTTCATCATCTAGTACCTAAGAGCTGCATGATCATAAAACACCATGACTATAGTTACATGAATATATGATCTAAATATTCTTAAAGAAAATACAAGTTCCAAAAAATTTTATGGTTATGTAATTGAATGGGGTTTTATCTAAGGTTATTAAGGTATAAGAAATGATTTATGGTCGTCCATATTTTCATTTATAAATAAATTCCTAATTTGGAAGTTTCATCACCAATGCATTAATTTATCTTAACTTCAAATCATCAAAGGCTTCCCTACACTCAGCATTGAAATAAAAATTATTATCTTTTAAAAGTAATTAACATATTAGGAGAGCAATATTGCATAAATATTTTGTAAACCTCCTGTAGAATCCTATATGTCCTAAAAATGATCTAATATGTTTCACACAAGTTGGTTAAAGAAAAGAATATATCACTATAATTTTTAATTATCCACTTCAATGAATTTTTATAAAATGAAATTCCAATAGAAAGTTTATCTCTCATCCATGAAATGATACTTCTAAAAATTTAAAACAATATTCTTTAAAATGTAATTCCCCAAGAATTTTTCCACAATTTTGAAACAATACTCTAAATAATTTTCAAAAAATGTGAAATAATCCGAGAATACATCCAAAATATATTCAATTTGACCATAATATATACTTACCCTAAATCTCTAAAATGTATATTGAGAATTAAATAATCTAAATGTCATTATTTTGTAAGAAATATTTCTAAAGGGGAAAGTAAAGGTAGTGTTCTATTGATCCATAGGAGAAATGGGTACCTGAAAATCCATCCAAAAAATACTTATGAGTTATCCCTACCAATATCTTTAATGTATTTTCAATAACAAAGATGGGAAAGTGATATTTCATAGTGACCTTATTCAACTTTCGAAATTCTATACAGACTCTATATTTATTCTAAATACTCATAGTATTAATTAATTCATTTCTTCTTAATAGTCGTTAGTCTAGTTTTTTTCTAACTACATGGATGGGGCTAACCCAATGTGAATTTATAATGGGATATATGATCCCTATTTCGAACATATTCTTTATCACCATCTTCACAACCACTGTAAAGGTGTGATTTAACCTCCTTTTGGGATATCTAAAAGTTTTGGAATCTCCCTTAAATAGAATTATATGTGATTATATTTTTAGCTTTATTTCTAGTATATCACATAATCTCCACCCTATTTACTATAAATTATCTATTAAAAATCAATTAAGGAATTCTCATGGGTTTCAAATAGATAATTAGTAATTATCATTGGTAGTTTATCTCCTTACATGAGGTGAACTTATTTCAAATCTGGGGGAAGTGGTTTTATTTCCATATTTAGGGGTTGTTAAAGTGATGAAATTAAATTAAGGTTCCCAATATAATAAGATTTAATATATTATGTATAAGAAATCAAATCATCTTATTTATCATTTAATAAATCATCAAAGAAATCATATGTTACCTCTTCTTATAACATGTAGTCATAATTTCCATATTTTTAGTCAATCACGGGTTCCATGGTATTTTAAATGGTAAATTTACACTTGAATGATAATTATTCATAGAATATACCTGGTTATCTAATAATTTTGGTAAATTATTCATGGGGGTGTGTAAAGAGTTGGTGATCATCTGAAGGGTGACTCATGGAGTCAAAAAATATTGCAGTGGGAAATATTATATCCAAAATCCATAATGATTATTCCTTCATAGAAATTGATGATAGTCCTGGCCATATTTAAGAATGGTTTCCCAAAAATTATAGTTGAGTGAGATGGGATCATATCTTCTCCCATGTTCAACATAAAAAATCCAGTTGGGAATAGCGGGTCATTAACTTTCTCAAGGAAAACTTCAAAAAATCATGTTGGGAAAACCATAGATCTGTTTGCATATTGGACCACCACTTTTATGGGATTAATTTCTCCCATATATAAATAAATTTATACTTAGTGAGTAAATACATTAATATAGTCACCTATATCACATAAATAATTAGAGAAATTTGAATATCCAATGTTGTATGAGATGGAAAATGTCCCTAGATCTTAAAATTTGTTTGGAATATATATTATGAGAAGGGTTGATACACTTCTTCACAAGTTAATAATATCATTCCATTGAATTATCCTCCTCTTGGTGCAAATATCCTTTAGAAATTTATCATTCCTTTGGATTTTTTAGGCACTTCAATCAGGGAGATATTAATTTCCACTTTTTGGGATGTGTCTGTAATTTTTTTTAAAGTGAATCATCATATATTTTCTTTAATTAAATAATACTTTGTTAAAATGTTTGGGGTAGGACTTTATTATATATTTTTTGTCATTTAAATGTTGTTTCTTGTCTCTTCCTCTTTTACCTATCCTTATCTTCTTCCTCATTCTTTTCTTCTTCTCAGTTCATTTTCACACAATTATCATAAATACCAACTTCATTATCCTCCAGTACATGTAGAATTATTTTATGTTCAAGGGTGTATAGTTATGGGAGTTCTTTACCAATTATTTTCTAATCATACTAAAATTATCCTTGGTGTTTGGAATTGATTATACTGGTATTTTTCCTGGTTTATTGGAAAAAAATTCCACAGGACTCTCCACTGAGTTTTCAAAATTATTAAATTTATTCTTCAGGTCCTCAAATTTAGATCCTTTTTGTTATTGAACATGAGTTTGTGAATTGGTGGATGGTTTTTCATAGGTTCTCTGAAAATTTTGTGGTTTTGGGTAATTAGGCTGGTTATAATATTACTTTTGTTAAAAATGTCGGTGGTTTTGGAATTGATGTTGGAATAGAGGTTGGTTTTATAACTAAGTATAGTGTGGGTTGTTAGCCTGATTCTAATTATTTCCAAATATATATTTGAATTATCTAATATCTCACCATTATTTATTTTCATGTAATTTCCTTGGTTGAAAGTTCATTACACAACTTTCCATTCCCTACACTCCATCACAATGGTCAGTGAACTGATTAGGTAATTAGCATAAAGAACATACCTTAGCTGGTACCTATTTTTTACTCACTTGATTCAAGTCCATATGTCTCACCAAACTAGTTGCCTATTTAATATTATTTTCTAATAAATGTGTTGGATAATAAGTTGTTACTTAATTAAAACCTCTTTTATCAATACCACGTGTACCAAACTATTGTGACTTCTAAGAATTATTCTCAATCAAGCCTTCATATTATTTTAGTGAATTTTAAATCAAATCCCCTCCAAATGATGTATTCGTGATATTTTAATCATTGTCCAGTAAAACTTGGTAAAATAAAAAATGGAAGTGATTATTTTTAATAATCTGATGTGGGAAGTTGGCACCGACCTTCTTAAACCTCTCTCAACACTCATAAAGTGTCTCTCTAGATGATTGTATGATGGAATAGATATCCTTTATGATGGTTTTTATTCTAGAAGTGGGGAATAAAATTTTTATTAAGCTTCTTAGTAATTCATCCAACTCATCCTCATATATTGGCTATATGTTTTACAACCATTCTTTAGAAGATCCTTCCAATAAAAAGGAAATTGTCTTTTACTTTACCAACTCCTCTACTACTCCGCAAGGTCTAAAAGTAGAGAATACATGTGTAAACTCTTAAATATGTTCTTTTTTGGTCTTATCATACTAGGAAATGGAATTCAATAATCAATTGTATTATTTTAGGTTTTATCTCAAAATCATTTCATAATTCTAGCATGACAACATGATTATTTTCATTAAGGAATTATGGTACACAGAGGCATTTCTTGAGTGGATCCTTGAACCAATTTATGTTTTGATAATTAAAAACATTTAACCACTTTATTTTTTGGTAATTAAGAAAAATTATCCATATTATATTTTTGATAATTACAAATATTTATTTGTTTCCCTTCAATATAAGTATTTGTTTTCAATAAAATTATTATGTTTTAAATATTTTTTTAGCTTTTTCATTAATTATTTAATTATATATCATTTATTTTTTCATTTATTATATTGTTTTCTCATAGATTTATAAATTTTTATCCTTATTTTATTTTATTTATTAACTAATATAATGTATAATTTTGGTTGTATTTTTTATTATTTACTTAATTTATCTTAGGATTTAAAATATTTATTTTTTATAACATGTTATACAAGTTTCATGAATTTTTCCCAGATTAAATAAGTAATTTTATAACTTTAAATATAATTTATATGTGATTCTTACTATTCCCACACAACCAAATTACTATTCCCACAAGGGAAAATCTCTCACATATCTAAAATTTACATGGCCAATTCTCTCACGTAGCCTATTTTTCATAATCAGTTACCTTATATATTTTTTCCATAACATGTCATAAAAAATAAAAATTGAGTGATTTTTATTTCATTATAAATATAAATAAAATATATAAATTTAATTATAATACATCAAGTTTTGAATCGATCCATATAATTTTCTAAATTAGTTTATAAGTCGCTTAATTTTTTTAGTCTGAAATCTATAGTTTCCTATAACTTGTTTCCTACTGTATTTTAAAAATAACATGATATATCTATCTATGATTAATTCAATTATTGATTATTTGGAAATATAATAAAATTATATTAATATAAATAAATTGGATCTAAATCTGATTCTATAGTTTAGAAGGCTTTTTAAGTCTGAAATATTATAAGTCAATCTGTAAAAAAATCCAAAAATGACTATGTGAAATCGCTTACATAGATTCGACTATGAGAATTAAACTAAATAGATTAGGATACATGAATTACCTTATATGAATCTTCTACATATATTTAACTATGTTTATTAACTTATGTTGAGAAGAAAAGCTACGCAAAAATACCGTATGTGAGTCCCCTTTGTGGATGTGCCTACGTGGTTCTGAGAATTTCTACAAAATATTCTAAAACCTGGAAATATGATATGTCTTACATAATATTTCACATTTCAATTTTATGAATTTTTATTATATATATAATTAGTGTTTTATTTTTTCAATAATTATGCATTAATTATTTAGGATACATGTGAATATTTTTTAAACTATTTTATGATGAATCAAAAAAGATTCACCTGGGATTTAGCATGTATGTATATTCCCACTTAAATTTTGGGAATTGAAATATCCAAATTAAAATTAGTTGAAATTTTAATGTTCATACCTTATTTTTATCAAGGAGTATTCAAAGTAAATTAATTATTAGTATTTACTATTATACTAATTTTTCTTATGAGTTTAACTATATATTTTTTATTTGTTTTACAGGATATTGAGGAATAATTATAAGAAATATATTTTAAATTTATGAAATATTTACATGAGGAAATTTACGTAAGAAATGGAAATGTAGAATTCAAAATTAACTCATTGGAAAAATAAATAAGCAACAAATTTCAAGTCTAAAAGATATTGTGAAAAAAGGAAACTCTTTATATATAGAGTGGACAAAACTGGTGTAAAATAGAAGAGGTTGAGTATTCTCTTGAACTATACAAGTGATGTATTATTTTGTGATAAAATACTTCTCCCCTAAAAACGAAAATTATTTCATCCTTTACTACTAGAGACTTTATTGCTACCTCAACACTCTGACTGTGAAGTATTCATTATGATTTTGTGGTCTTACTACTTCCTATTAATTTTTTGTGTCCATAATTGTAAATGGTTATACTAACCATTAAAACATAGGATTATGGATTGTGACTCCTAAAAAAGTATAGAATTAGGTTGTACCTCCAAGTACGAATAGGGTAGGCTATTTAGGTTGTGCCTCTAGGGATTAAAATGGTAGAAAGTATTGGGTTTAAGCCTCTAGGGGAAAAGGGATTTGTAATCAGGCTATGAATCCATATAGAAAAAAGTCATTGTAAGATTCCATTATATTGGTTATGGTGGGTGCCATCACTCTTATTTTATGGGAGGGGTGAATAGTATACTAGGATCATTTAGATCTAAACTACTATAAAAATATCATGCGTTTATTTTCTATTATTTAAACTACACTAACTTTAATAATTCTAATATAACCCTTAAATCCATTAATTTATTTTGAAAAAGAAAAATTCACCACCCCCCCCCCACTTGTTTATATTTCTATATTAACTCCAAAAAAATGGTATCAGGGCTAGTTCCCTATATTATATATTTTTTATTTGTGATAACCACTTCTTAACATAATCATAAAAGTGAAAATATATGTTTAATATGATATAAAATAGTTAAAATAATGGATATATACCTCAAAAAGAACCTCATTTTTATGGCATTGATTATGGGTTTTGGAAGTCTCCGTTGGAATCCTTTTATAGTATCTCAGCATTGATCATTGGATAATAATGGATAAACCTTACAAATTGTATGAAGTTGAACTAGAAACATTAGTTATAAATGATGTGGTAAAATATGTTCTGAATTAAAAAGTGATGAATATTCTATATTGTGAAATAAATAGAAATGTGTATAGTCATATTTCATGATGTACAACTTGTCATGAAATCTGGAAAATTATTCAATTTACACATCCAAACTTGGATCAGATTATTAGAACTATTTTGGGTATGTTAAGAGATGAATATGAAGAATTTAAAATGGGTGTTGACGAAAATATAGATAAAATGTTTCATATACTTATTAGTATTATAAATTTAATGATTTCTTTGATATAAACTCCTGAAAATCATGTTCTTTTTGAAATATTACTTAGATCACTTCACAATAAGTACCATGCTGAAAACGTTTCTATTTATGAGAGTAATAACTTTAAGGAATGCACTCTTGAAAAAATTAATGGATCACTATTACAATAAGAGTTAGATATTAAAAATATTGTTGAAGAATATAATTAAAAGGCAAAGGGAATTAGATTTAATTAAAATTTATCTACTTATTAATCTGATTCTGATTTACAAATCATTGATAGGAATGATACAGAAAATGTTACAAAAGGTGGATATAGAAGGACAAAAAGATACACATGAATATCCAAGAAATAGTATCTGAAGTATGATTATAAAGAGAAAAGGGAAGGTAATTTTAATTCTAATGATCCTCAGAATGTAATTTTTTATGAGTCTAGGAAAAGGGGGAACATCAAGCCTGATTTCCCAAGACTAAATATTGGAAAAAGTAATAAGAAAGAAAATAAGAAAGAAAATAGGTCAATAGAATCTTGATGGAGTTGTATTGAATATTCATGTACTGCTGAAGAATATTTTTCTAGAAGATATGTGAAAAATTATACTTAATGGTTTCATCAAATCAAGTTAGTGACTCTACTTATTATTCATCTTATAAATATTATTCTAAAAGACCAAATGATGATTAATTGTTTAAATATGAATATATACTTAAATATAAAGTTTAAAAAATCACTAGTTTATATATCAACATTAAGAGACAACACAAGGATGTTGTTAAGGAGAATAAATAGAAGAATAAATATTCACAGGAATACTTGAAATATAAAAATACTTATTTAAAATTTTCTCAAATAGATCTAGAAACTGCATAAGAAAATATGAAGAATTCTCTTGCTAAAAATAATAAATTAAAGAGAGAAGTTGATTTCATATGAATGTTTCATAAAACTGAAATAAGGAATTTTGATATTGTTCTTAATTATAACTAATAGTTAAAAATTGAAATTGAAAGTTTAAATTCAAATCTATCCTTTTTTCAAGGTAAATAAAACATTGATAAAATGATGAATTTAAATAAATTGAAAAAAATGGAGATTCATACTTCATTATTATAATAATTTATCTAAAATCTATAATAATTTATTTTTTAAAAGCACCAATGGATTTATATCCAGTGATACTTGTTTTAGATTTCAAATTTCATATCATTATGAAAATGAGTGTTCTTTTGAGATTTCCATAATCTCTTGGCCATAATAAGGTCTTTATTTCTAAATTTTATCTTTAAGATTTTCTATAAAAAAGTGTTTAAAATCAATTTGGATTCCAAATAATTCATATGTTAATCTCATTGGACCCAAATTTTCATGGGTTCTTAAGATTTATTAAATCTTCTTTTGTATGAAATATGTCTTGGGAGAATCAAAAAGGATATTTCGTACATGGATAATAGATTCTAAAAACACATGATAGGTTATATTTAAAATTTTATATCATTAAATAAATATAATGAAGGTAATGTTACATTTGGTAACAAATTTAAAGGAAATGTAAAAGGTTTTTATGAGGTTGAAATTTAAAATTTGGTTATTATTTCTGAAGTATTACATATTGAAGTTCTAAAAAAATATTTAATAATAATTTCACAACTATGTGATGATGGAATGTTTGTTAAATTTATAAATGATAAATGTCTTTTCAAATATAAATCTGTTTTTTTTATGAAAATATAAAAGACAACATTTATTCTATTAATTTTTCTAAATTAACTTGTCAACATGTAAAATGTTTTAATGAAATAGAATCTAATAACATTTTGTGTCATGGGGGGTTTGGACATGCTAATTTCATATTAATACACAACCAATTCAACAACCAATATGTTCTGTAATTAACATAACTTAAGGTGTACAATACCTTTTTTGTGACTATTACTTGAATAGTAAACTATATAAAAGTTTTTTCAAGTTAATTAAAGAAGTAAAAAAGAGTATTTTCTCTTGATCTCATTAATTTAGATTTATTTTTTCCTATTAAACCTTCTATTTTGGGTGGTAAATGATATTTTTTGTTACTATGGAATATTTTATATGATACACAAGGGATTACTATCTTGATATTAAATCTGAATATTCATCTATGTTTATTATTTTTTGTAAATTGGTTCAAAATAATATTAGAAACTAAATTAAATAAATTATAATTGACCATGGTGGTGAATTCCATAATCTATAATTTATCATGTTTTGTGAATAAAATTGGTATTTTCATAGTTTTTCATCACCTAGGGCACCACAAAAAAAATATAGTTGAAAGGGGAAAACACTTCAAAAAATGAAAAGAACCATGATAAATGCTGGTCAGAATCCATGACTACTTCTTGTTATGTTTCTAATAGATTTTCATAAGACTCTTATAAAAAAGGACGCCTTATGAGCTTTGTAAAGGAAGAAAACCTAAAATTTTCTATTTAATGTCTTTGGATATAAAGTTTTCATTATTAATAATAATACACTTTAGATAAATTTGATACAAATTTGATGAGGTTATTTTATTAGGATATTCAAATAATAGTAAGTAATATAGATTATATAATAAAATAACCATAGTAATTGAAGAATATATTCATGTTAAGTTTGATGAAATAAAAATTAAATACAAGAGATGATGATATTTATCAAATTTAGGTAGAATTTAGGTATTTTAATTTTGAAGAGGAGGTACCACAAGAATAAAATGACCATATTAAGGGGGAGAATATTTCATTCTAATCTGAAACTATTCATTGAAAATCTTGGAATACTCATAGATATCATCCTATAGATAATGTGATTGGTAATGTTGAATCAAAATTTGAAACTAGAAAATCTATTATGAGTATTTTTTTATCATAATTTTATTTCTGATTTTTTTTAATAATATCAATGATATTTTAGATAATAATAATTGATCTCATCCATGAAAGGTTAATTAAATCATTTTTCTAGAAATAATCTATGGAATTTTGTTATTTGACAAAATGATTATGATATTTCTATAAAAAATGTATCTTTATAAATAAAATTGATGAATATAGAGATATAGTTAAAAATAATGCTAGATTAGTAACTCAAGGTAATTTTCAAGAAGAAGGAATGAAGAATATTTTTCACCTATTTCTAGGTTAAAATCAATTGCAATATTATTAGATTATTTTACTTTTCATGGTTTTAAATTATTTCAAATGGATATCAAAGCACATTTTTTAAATGGTTATATATCTAAAGAAGTATATATTAGACAACCCCTTGGTTTTGAAAATGAAAATCATCCTAATAATGTTTTAAAATTTTATAAGGATTTATATGGTTTGAAACAATATCCTCGATCTTGGTATGAAAAGAAAACTAGTTTTATTTTAAAAATAATTTTGAGAAAGGAAAGGTTGATCCTACTTTGTTTATTAAGAAAAGTTGTAATTATATTTTTATTTCATAAATTTACATTTATGATATTATATTTAGATTTTCAAATGAAAATATATGTATTGAATTTTCAGAATTAATGACTTATGAATTTGATATGAGTATGGTGGGGAAATTAAAATTCTTCCTTGGATTGAAAATTTTTCAAATAAATGATTGTATTTTTCTAAATCAATCTATTTATACAAAATATTAATTTAAGAGATTTGGTTAAGACTATTCAAAATGTTAAAATACTCTCATTAGTACTACTTTCAAATTATATTTATATAAATCTGTAAAATCTATTTATGTTAAAACCTATAAAGTAATTATTAGAATTATATTATATTTAACTAATTCTAGGCCTAATTTAGTGTTTTTAGTTTATATGTTTGATATATATTAAAGTGACCCTAAGGATATTTATATTAAATCAGTTAAAATGATTGTTAGATATGTTAAATATTATTTAAATGTTGGTGTATTTAACTATGTAAAAACTAACTTTGAATTATCAATCTATTCTGATTCTGATTTTGGAGGATATAGGATACATAGAAAGAGTAATTCAGGTACGATTCATTTATTTTATAAATATTTAGTTTCATGGAATTTAAAGAAATTCAATTTTATTTCAATTTAAACTATTTAATCTGAATATATAGTTGTTGCATCTTTTTATGTTCAATCCATATAGATTATGAAAACTCTTTCTGATTTTGGTTTTGATTTTTATAAGATTTTTATTTTCTGTGATAATGATTCTACTATTACCATTTCCAAAAAATATATTAAAATCATCTAGGACTGAACACATAGATGTTAAATTTCACTTTCATATAGATCATGTTCAAAAATTAAATATAAATATGGAACTTATTTCTAAAAAAATAAACTATATGGTATCTTTAATAAGCCCCTAGAAATTAACATGTTTGATAAAATCAAATTTGAACTTTAAATGATGGATACTGAAATTTAAATTTTCTTCTATGAACTTTGGGGGAGTTTGTGTTTGTTTATATACTAAATTTTTTGGATTTTCCTGATATCTATGAAAATTGAAATCTCATTTTCACATTACTATTGATTAATTTTATGTATATATTTGTATATTATACTACTGTTTTAAGACTTATCATAAATACTATACAATTTTAACTTACTCTATAAACATTTAGTTTATGTAAAATATTATTTTAAGAAGGATTTCTCATCATTATTCACAAACATCTCTTAAAATTATGCTTAGTTTAAAGTGGATCCTTAACAAATGTTTTAAAATATACATGTTTAGAAAAAAATTCAATGTTTATATTCATTATTATGAAATATAATATGTTAAACAAATAGAGTAAGAAATATTATCATTTCAAAGATAGGATAATTTTTTAACACATTACCTTTTTGAAAATTTCAAAATGGGGGAGAGTTTTTGAAATTATAATTTTTTTTGTAATTATAAAAAGGGGGAGAATGTTGAGTTGATATTTGAACCACATTACTAGAAAAGACCAGTCAAAAGAAGAAGCTTCTAACTATTTATTAAAGAGAACAAAAATGTAGGAAAAAAGAATATTGGGTCAAATATAAAGGATTTCATTCATCAAGAAAAGTAAAAGTTAACATCATAATATGAAAAATAATTTTTATAATTAAATTAATAAAAAATATTTCATTCATATTGAGAATTACCTTGATTGATGATCTTAAGGATCTCATCATTGATCCTTCTTGGCAACTTAGAGGAAGATCTGGTATAAATGTTCTTTGGAAGATTTGAGTAGTCCTTTCTCATATTTCTCTTTATAGGATTATAGGTGAGGCCCTCATTATTGGTTAGATTCTTCTTTCCATGAATGATTATATCCTTGAAAGAGGCTTTACCACTACCCAAAGCCATAAGGGGGTGTTTTCAATCACCCTTTCATCATCAGAGACATTCCCTCACTTATCAGATATATTCTAAGAGTTAAAGATATTTTGTATCTCCTCATTATAGTTAGAATTTTGTACAACAATATTGAGGTCACAATTCTGTGGAGCCTACCCAGACAAACCAGACTCTCTCAACTACTTGAAACCTCACCCCATAAAATGAGTTTGTATGTTAGTTTCCTAGAAAACCACACACTAGGTATCTTTATAAGAAGAGTGCTCATCATGTGACCCCTCATTAACCATGGCTTCCTTAGAGTGAGTTGACAAATCCTGGTGTATGCCCAGACCAACATCCAAAGAGACCTCCCCATCTTCAATCCCAACACTTGGTATTGGAGTCTTCTTACACTATATACGGATCTCCTGAGGGGAAAAATCAATTCATGGTTATCTGGTTGGCCTTGACTCTAACATGTGTTCTTTCTTGGTCCAATTTGAAGTAGCAGTGTGCCACCCTTAAGGATCCACATTTTATTTCTTTCCCACACCAAAATATAAGAATTGATTCTTAATCGTTAATGATTTAGTAAGGCCCTACTGACCATGTGAATTCCACCTCAGAGGGACTGAATTTATACTGAGAAAAGTGAGCTCCTACCCATTGTTAATATTCTCAACTCTAACTGCATGATAAGTTGATATCAGTGGAAGGGACAGACCATCATTACCTGGAGCCTAATATTTCATATTAGAGACACTCAAATCATGTTTCAATCTATCAAATATACCTACAACAGTCTTCTCAACGGCCACATCGTCTGATATTTTTTATGGAAGATCAATATGGGAGACCTCTCTATTGTCTGCCCATTCAACTAGGGGGGAGTAAATACAAGGACCTCTCGGTCAAGGAACCTAAATACCCCCTTATAGTTCCCTACTTCCTCACTTATAGGAATGGTATATATTCCTTAGGTGTAACCATCACGATTGTAAATGCATCAAGGACTCAAACACTATGAGTTTCTTCCACTAAAATTCTTCTCCTACTAAGATCCACACCCATTCAACCAGAGGTTTTGAAATTTAAAATTTGACATAAATACATGGGTAAATTTTATGACATACAGAACTAGCTCTTTAGTCCGAGAACATATAACATCCAACCAAGTTTCCTGGCATTTGTATTATAGAAGGGTTCTGAAAAGGAAGAGGGATATTGGGAAATCTTACCCATGGAGTATTTGTTGGGTCATTCCACTTCATATGAAGATAATAAGACCATCTTAAAATATATAATTTGAATCCAGTGCAAGATTTGGGAGCTCCGAACTACATAGTGATCATATATTCCAAAGATGAGAAGAGAATCATGATATACTGCTTGTTGAGCAGCCCAATATTCTCTCATTATTAAAGCCCTTAAGATCTAAATATAAATCTGTTGAAGGTGTCAACCAATGGATGCCACAAACTTAATTGAGCAACCACGTTTTGATTTAGGATATCCGAAGCATTGGTGAATTATGAGATCAAAAGTGTGAGCTGAGGGAAGCCATCATGGAGGTCTGGGCTTATGGGAAAATAGTAATTTTAGGGAATGGTTGAAGGTAATTATAAATAGATAATGAGATAAAATATGGAATATTCTCCATTACGGATGGGTGACTCCTCCCCACCAATGGGGGAGGGGCAGAGGCAGCGGCCATCGCTGCCTAGGTCATGGTCGAAGCATAAGAGTTGAGATCTGAGATACACCTTGAACCACATAATGATTTCATTATTACAAATATTAAACCCCTTTATGTTTTAATTTTTATACTGATTTATCCAGTTTATATTTTTATAAAAAAAAATATTTATCTTTTTCCCATCAACATAAGTATTTTTTTTGTCATAAAACTATTATGTATTAAATATTTTTTTAGTCTTACATTGCTTGTTTAACTTTTTATTATTCATTTTTTTCATTATATAGTTTTATAACATATTTATTAAGGGTTGTCTTTAGTATATATTTTATATTAATTAAAATAATGTTTAATTTGGGTTCTATCTTTCTATTTTTTACTTAATTCATCTTAATGTTTCATGTTTTGATTGTTAATAACATGTTCTATGAGTTTCATGAAGTATTACTAGGATAAATAAGTCATTTGGGACCTTTAAATATCAATTATACATGTTTTTTACTCTTCCCAAGTAGCCAAATTACTCTTCTCATGTAGTCAAATCTCCCACGAATACAATTCTATTATGAAGCAGATTTTCTATAATTGTTTACCTTTTGTATTTAAATTATAACATGATATATATAAATAAAATATTAGTTACTATTATTTCATTGGAAATAAAAAATATTATCTACATTTAATTAAAACACATAAAGTTCTAAATAGACATCTATCATGTTCTAAAATAGACTATAAGTCACTATAAGTTTTAAGACTAAATTCGACTATTTTTCAAAACAAGTTTTATACGGTATTTTGAAAATAACATGAGATTATAATTCAAAATTTAATTGATTCTTGATAATTTTAAAATATAATAAATTATAAAAATATAAGTAAATTGGAGATAAAATTGATTCTGCTATTTAGAATGTATGTTTTATGTCTATAAATTTATAAGTCAAATTATTTACAAATTTTCTAGAATTAGGTACTGTAAATTGCTCACATGTATTCAGGTGCATGAATTACATTAAGTATATTTGGATACATGAATTACCATACCTAAATCCGATATATATTTGGATACATCAATTCACTTATGTAGACAAAAGAATCTATGTGAAAATCCAATATGTGAATCCCCAATGTGTATTTTCTTATGTGGTTTTGTGAATTTCTACAGGATATTCTAAAATCTATAAATATGCTCTATTTTACATAATATTACAGATTTCAATTTTCTTTAAGTTTATTATAGATATAATTTGTTATTTATTTCTTCTATAATTTCTCATTACCTATTTAGAATATATGAAAATGTTTTTTAAACTATTTATGATGAATTAAACAAGATTCACATGTGATTTAGAATGTGTTGATATTGAAACTAATTATTTTGGTATTGAAATACCCAAATTCAAATCAACTAAAATACAAATGGTTAGCCTTGATTATTATCAAGGTGTATTCCAAGGATGTTAATTCTTGTTATTTAATGTTGTATTAACTCTTTTAACAAGTTCCATAGTATAATTTTTACTTATTTTATAGGATATTGGGGAAGAATTAAAGGAAATTAATTTTTTATTTTTGAAATATTTAAACATGGATATTTACCTAGGAAATGAGCATGAACAACTCAAAATTATCTAGTTGAAAAAACAACAGATTTAAAGTTTAAAAGTTGTTATCTAAAAGGTAACTCTATATATATAGAGTATCCAGAACCAATGAAAAATAGAAGAGGTATAAGATTATCTTGATCCATACAAGTGTTGAATTATTTTGTGATCAACTACTACTCCTAGCCAAACTAAAATAATTTAATCCTTTTTGTTTAATAGTAGATTTCTGCCATGACACTCATACTGTGAAGTGTTTATTTTTGTTCTATGGTCATGATTCTTCCAATTAATTTTTTTTGTGTAATTATAAAGGGTAATACTACCAATTAAAAAGTAAGATTATGGGTTTTGACTCCTAAACAAAATTCTAGCATTGGTTTGTTCCTCCATATTGGGAAAAGGTAGATTGTTTGGGTTGTGCCTCTAGGGGTTAAAAAGGAAGGAAGTATTAGGATTAATCCTCTAGGGTAAAAAGAATTTATAATTGAGTTATGACTCTATGTAAGAAATATTCATTATCAAATTCCATTATATTAGTTATAGTGGGTCCCATATGTCTCAATTTGTGAGAGGGGTGAAGAGTATACTAGGATTATTTAGATCTAAAATACTATAAAAATATCTAGTGTTAATTTTATTTTATTTATATTACACTAACATTAATAATTTAGATATAACCTTTAAATCCATTAATTCATTTTTAAAAGGACAGTTCATCCCCCACCTCTTGGATATATTTCCAACTTAACTTTGGAATAACAGTATCTAAGATTTTGGTTGGGATTTTCGGCTAGGATAACAGGCTTAGAGTGAACACTTGATGTTTCACCCAAGTCTAAAAGATAAGTTTTCTAAAAATAATATTGAAAATTAATGATTCTAATTATATTTAATAAGGTTATTTAAATTTCTGGATCTGGGGGGTAAGGATTAGTGTTAGTGGTTCTAATCAAGAAATTTGAAAATTAGATTATTGTCACCACATCCTCAACAATGGTGCTAAGTTTTGACAAGTGTTTATCATGGGGTGTGTAAAAAATAATTACATACAAAGTTAATATAAAGTGTAGTGATTAACCTATCTTGTCTTCAAATAGGATCACATAGAAATTAGTAGGTTGGATAGGTTAGGGTCGGTCTTAAAAATTAAATGATTTATTAATTCTAATTTATCTAGTCATGTTCTATTAAGATAGATAAAGTGAGATTCTATAATTTTTTTCTCTCACCCTATTAGTCAAATAGTGATGGTGAGAATAAAACTTTAGAAAATATAATATTTTTCTACCCTCTTTACAATGTGTGTAAGATTTTTAATGAATACCCTCAAGTAAATTAGGTAGTACATGATTGGGTCTTTTTGTCCTAAATAATTAGGATTGTCTGCTACCCCTCTAACACATACTAACAATCACCGAGTACTTAAATACTATGATATGGTCTATTATATCATATATAAACCAAAACCAAGTGGAGGGGGATAATTATCATGGACCATGGAAATAACAATAATATAATCTAAAACCAAATACATTTTTAATTTAAAATAAAAATTGTTATTAGAATATTTAAACAAAATTAACAAAAAAAAGAAAAGTATTTTAGTCCATGAAGTTAAAGAACTCAATAATTACAAAAATAAAACTTCCCCTTCACCAATCACTTATAATTTTATCCCTCTATGTAAAGGTTACCCAATAAGAATGGAAATAAGAAAAAATTAAAAACATAATTAAATAAAGAAATAATAGAAAATTTATTCTCCAGAATCATTCCATAATATGTTTTCTTAGTTTATTCCCAATAAAATTCCCCAACATATCAAGATATATTCTTTAGAGTTGTTTGGAATTTTCATTTCTATAAAAAATTTCAAATCCTTTAAAAGTTTCTAAGAAAATTTATTCTAGAATTAATGAATCTATTTTTTCTAGTTGAAAGAGGATCTTTATCTTCCTCTTATTTAATGTGTGCATCGGCTAGAATAAAGGGTTAATTAATCCAAGAAATTTAATTTTCACATGATCCTTAAAGTAAACTCTCATTTCAAAATATGATCACTTCATTTGGTTTTCTTTATCCTGTGATATTCATCATTTAATGTGGGGAGGTTAATTCTATTATCTAAAATTATTTTTCACATTGATTGATTTATTTAGGGCCCATGCAGTTCAGATTTGAATTGGGTCAAATTGAAGAAGTTGAATCCAATGAACGGTGGAAGAATAAAATAATAATTCCTCAATTTGGAACAATAAATGTAAAAGTGATATAAAATAGTTAGAATTCCATAATTGAGAGTTTTTCACGGTTTAGATCAAAATTCACCAAAACAAAAATAAGATGAAATTAATCTCAAATTGATAAATTGGTGGGGATTAAAACATTAATATACACATGAAAATTAATGTAAATATTATCTCTATAAATTTAGTTTGTACAAAGGATGATTTATAAAGTACTGATACAGGATGATCATAAAAAATAGTCAGAAAAGTTATGATCCGGCATAGGACTTCAATGAAGCCACATCAAAAAAAATGTACAATGGGATAAGATAGATCTATAAAAAGTAGGGTTAAAAATTAAAGAGAATATTTTGAAAATTTTAATATGAAACATGTATAGGACATAGTTGAAAGCTATACCAGATGGAGGATAGTGTGTTTATACTATCATATGGAATAAGATCTTCAAGACCTCCAGATAGAAAATATTATGATTTTGTGATGGTTCAAGTTTCATTAGTCAAAAACTCAAAAAAACCAATGGATGGATATTAGTGATATCATTAGATGAGTATATATAAAAAAAGTCCAAGAAAATAAGGGCGTACAATGTTTTAAATTAAGTTCAAATTGTAACAAAAAGAGTTTCATGAAGTCTACCAGATGGAAAGAACTAATAATCAATGAAGTCACAACGGAAAATCCCTTTGATAGATCAAAAGGCATACAATAACCGAAAAGAGATATGTAATGTCATCATATAGATATGTGATGAGATTTTTAGATGGAGGTTTAACAACAAAGGGAAACTTAATGAAGGTCTATTAGATGATGAAAGTTTCTAAGTTAATCAGATGAAGAAATATGGAGTTATTTCATTAGAAAAGGGATACCTAAAGATATTTACATAAACATTGTAAAGTACTTAAAAATGATGATACTAAGATATTCATAAATGGGTTTTGTCTTAATAGAGGTTAAATAAGTTTTAATATGATCCTTAACACTGAATTAAGGAAGTTTAAGGAATTTTTTTAACACCTATAATGTTTCAGGAAGTCTCAAGAAGATTTAAAAAGAGTTGATAAGTATCCAGTAAAATTAAATTGAGTTAGAATTTTAAATTTTATAAGAGTGGGAAAATAATTTTGGGTTCCAAACATTTCAGTTGCGAAGCACACCTATAGAAAGGGGTTACAATAGCACATAAAAACACTATTTATAAATTTGTAGAAGTGTAATTTATGAAGTATTTATACCATGAGTATCCAACCAAGGTTACACTTGGTTAAAGGTTGGGCCTCTAAGTGAGGATCTTCAGAGAAGGTTAATTGTACCAAGTTTCATTTGTCAAAGAAGAATAATAGTGTGCATTAATTACTTAGTTCATACTCTATGGAATAAGATTCATAAGGTTGAGTTTCATCAGACGAAAAAGGAGGCGCATCTAAACAAGTCTACTTCATAGGATAGAGAATCATAAGATATAAGAGAATAAAATAGAGGTGCATCAGATAGAGAACACTGGACTAAAGTGAATTTATTTAGGGATTACAAGATAAAAGAATATTGAACGACGATTGTCACCTATTGAATGAAGAGTATATCATATAGATCTTGATCAGATTGACTTTTTCTAAGGTAAATTTCCAAAAAATGTTCTATAAGGTGATATTGAGTTATCTAGGTTTTTTTGAGATTAGAAATAAGTTTTGACACCAACAAACTATTATGATATTTATTGAAGATCTTGAAGATTATACACTGGAAAAGTTAATCCAACATTATTGCAAAGAAATATTATCTGATGAAGGAAATATTTCTACTATAGATCAAAAAATACATAGAAAAAGTTTTTAGTTTGGGTGTAGAAATAGTTCTTAAAATGGATTGCGGTTAGGGTGTATAACCAGCTGGGAAGGAATTGGATACATAAAGGACAGTTTGGGGGTATAACCAACTATGGTAGAAGAGTTTATTTATGGGGTATAGAACCAAGGTTAACTATAGAAATGATTATTGGGGTGTAGAACTAGTGGCGACCTATTCCTTTTTATTCCTGAAAGAATATAGTAAAATAATCCATGTTGAGGGGTATAACCAACATGGTAAGGAGTAGGTATTTGTATTTAACTTCTAAAAATCATGTGTTAATCTCTCACTTTATATTACTCCATACAAAGTGAGGTTTTGTATATATATTTGAGTTGATCATAACTCTAACATGTTTTATAGTTTCAGTCTATAAGAATAATTTTTAAATAAAGTGATCACTGATTCAACCCCCTCCCCCTTAATGATCCTACACTAGTCTAGGAACGTCAACCTTAACCATATAATGATCCCAATGTAGTGAACTTATTTAAAAATAAATTTTATCACTTATTAAAAAAATTAGTTTTCAATCCCATATAGTCCTAAAATATGAAAACCCATTTATTACCATTAATCATAATTACCTCATAATGAAAGAATGTATTAACCATAAAATTTATGTGTTCCTTTTAACGTATGTTCAAATATTATTATTACTAAATAACTTCACACTAAATCACTTGTTAAACCTAATGAATGATATATTAAAACTTAATAAAAATTTCCCAAAATATCATCATTCACTTTAAAAACTCATAACATAAAACCTCAAAAGGGTATCTATTCCTTTAAAACTATGACCATCCTTAAAATTATCAACTCATAATAGTATCTTTAACTATTAAATTTTCCTTATATTATAACCTCATAACCCCTAAATTTATATAAACCATTAACTGATACCAACTGAGATAGCCCTAGACCCTTACACCTAAATCTAGTGTTAAAAAATAATCTTTGCATACAAGATTTGATAAAAATTGAACTGATCTAATTTGAAACATCCATAATTACAATATCAATAACCAAAATTGAGTCACTTATATTACCAAGAACTTTTAGGTTTATAGTTTTAGATAGTTAGGAAAAAACCCTTTATGTAACACAACCCATGTCTTTCTCCTCAAATGGGAATTTTCCCCATTATACCCAGATTTTATTATTATATAAGACGACTTAAACATCTACCAAAAAATTATTCACACATGATACCCTTCAAAACATACCCTACTTTGAACCATTCTTTATAATTTGGTGGAAATGGAAACATAATAAAGAGTGATATTAGATGGACAGTGTAACACCCGAGACTTTTATGAGAAATATTTTATTTTTATGATATATAAATCATCAAAGGAATCTTTCACTACACACAACACTATCTTGTCTTTCTTTACACGCAACTGCGGCCTTCCTCGATTGCTTGCGTTGTACGCAATACCGAGTTTCACTAAACAACGATATGTTATTAAAATATTATTAAAACTAGCCATTATGAATAGTAATACCCACTTTTTGAAATTTTATAAATTTTATCTTTCAAAATGGACTTCATTTTTGGATTCGGAATATCAAAATTATCCTAGGGTGAAATTTTGGTATTTTTCTGAAAACTTTCAATTTTTGATGAATAGTGAAAACACTAGGTCACTATTTAAAAGCCGAGTTTTTATTTAAATAATTATTTATTTTAATTAAATTTATTTTAGGTCAAAATTGATACATAATACCTATATAAGTTCAATGCAATTAATTGGAGTCATTTTATAATAATTTTAGATATATAAAAATGTTATTGAACTTTTCACTGTCTTTTACCCACCTCCCAGGAAAATTTGCAAATTTACATAAAACTTAATTTTACCGCTTCTATGAGTGGAATTTCTAAAATCCGAGAGACACGGTTAATATCAAGGACTAAAATGTGGTTCAATGAGATGAAAATAATTTTTGTGAATAGTAACTTTTTACTTTTTTTTACCACGGTTAAAAGTAAATTGGGTAATAAAGGGTAAAAATGATATTATTATTACCCTAACACATGCCCTAATTCTATTTGATAAGTGTAAATCGACCACAAACAACCTTAGTAATAAAATATGACCATTTAAGCCCACTTGTATTAGATTAGGACAATTAATATTAATTTATTTAAAGAAGGGTTAAAATAATTAAAATCAAAGTTTAATAAGTAAATTATTTTTAATATAGGGTTATACATAAGATAAATTCGACTATAAATATTCATTAGAAAGATAAAAATATTTCCAACATAATGGTTTTTTATTTGTAATTTTTAGACTTTAAATAATTTAATTTATTTATGACACAATGATGATGCAGTATTTATATTATTAATGAAATATTGACATAATTGGTGTCATAAATACCCAAATAAATGTAATTTGAGACTTTTTATGAATTAAAATAATTTTATATGTTAATATGACATGTTATTATTGATTTAATTAACTTTTTTCTAACTAATATTTCTGTTATTATTTTCAAAAAAATCAATTACCAAATAGTGTCAAAATTTACATAAAATAGTTTTTTTTTAAAATATTATATTATTAATTGTTATTTTATTCCTAAAAATATACAGTTATGCCAAATGACTTATATAAGGTTATATATACTAATAATAAACATCTTTTGGTTCTTTGGGCTTGTTATAGTAAGTTTATTAACCTTATAGTGTAAGAAAACAAGAAGACGCGGTAAAAGTAAAATTATTTAACTTAAAGTTAAATCTAAATGATAAGGGTCAAATAGAAACCAAAAGTTGTCTAAATTCTATAGGATGAGAGGATTTATACCCATAAAAATATTTTCTTCAAAATAAATCAATTTGGAGCTATTAAAAACTGAATATGACTTTATAATAAAATAATATTTTTAGTTTTTCTAAAGGTGCCCCTCTCCTCCCTTATAAAAGGGCACCTCCTCCCTCTATTCCTCACACCACTTTGAGCCTTCACGATCTCCCAAACCCTGCCAAATTATCTTCTCCACTTCCCTAGAAACATCCTAGAGGTTCTGGTATTCTTCAAAGACCAATTTTAGGGCCCTAAGAGGAGGTCTCAAAGAGGCACTTCAAAGAAGAGGTAATGTCCATTACCGATTCTTTCAACTTTATTTATTCTTCCACTTATTCTTAATTAGTTGTTTAATTATGAAGTAATAACATCAGTATAACTCATATACTGATATGTTATTATAATTATGAAACAACCCTATTTCACAATCTATCCATCCTACGGAAAACGAAATCACCGCGCGTGCGTACGTACAGAATACCGTCTCCACGCCGTGGTGTAATATATTTTCCACCACCACCTTACTTGGATGGGTATAATGGTGTAAATAATAACTATATATGATTATTTTAAAGTTATATTGATATTTAAATAGTATACATACACTCCAATACAATTCCACGATCATGGTAACAATATCATCGTTCGTGCGTGCGTACGGAATATCGTCTCCACGATGTGATGCGACTCGTTCTACATGATCTTCATTGCATGATGATTATATAAATGAATTGAATGAATCAATATGATATATGTTACACCAATACCATTATGGAAATGAGGTATCTATAACCTAAAAATAAGAATAATAATTTATTCAACAAAACACGCATAAGAACAAAAAGTAATAAACACCTGAATAACAAGTAGTAATGAAATATTACTAATAAGAAGCTACTAATATAACTGTATATGATATCATAAAAATAATTATGATTATGTAATAAGTCAATAACATTATTTAAATCATTATACAGGAGGTTCAGACACTTACAAAGAAAATCAGACCTAAGGTAAGGGAAAATCTCACAATCTCATTTTTATCTGAGATTGTTTATACTTCAGAATTTACTGGGGAATATTTATAATCCATATCCATGTTTTATCAATATGTAATATTATTTATATCCTCTTAAAATTGTTTAAATCCAATTTTACCCTTCGGTGAGTTTTTAATAAAAGATATGAAAGGAATCTTTTGTCGTTTTTCGTACGAGGTACTTTTTGACTTTTCCGGCCAAAGTACGAGAAAAATGTTTTTTTAGCATATATGGCATGAATGGATTTTTAGAACATTATTTACATGAAGTTTCCTTTACAAGTTTTCATGTTTATTCTTAATCAACTTCTTTTATTTCAAAATTATATGACATGTTAAGAAAGGAAAATGTTTTTGATGTAGAAAGGATATTTTCCTCAAGAATGGAGTTCAAGTGTTTTATCAAAATTATTTTCCATCTAAGATAATATAGGGTTCTGTTTCTATCCCTATTATTACATTGATTTTATTATGTTGTGATGGAATTATTTTTATGAATTCCTTTATCTTATATGAATTGTTTTATGATGTCACGATGTTTAAGAATCTCATTTTTATTACATGGGTTATGCAATGATGTATGATTTATGATTTTGTGGAACACATAAGAATGGTTTCATTATGAGATGGGTGGGACCTATATATCCCTCCAATTAATTGGGTAAATATTTATATCTCATGAGATAAACATGGCTAGAATGGCAGGTTAAAACGGTTCAGTGAAACGGGACTGAAATGAGGAGTGAACTCGGTTCAGAAATGGAGTTTTTCTGCTAAGATAGTCTTAGCAATTAGTCTTGACTAATAAGAAATGATTTTCTATGATTATGTATGTATGCCACAAAGTTTCATGTTTTAAGTTATGATTATTTGGATTAAATTTCACTACTTTTATTTATCCCATGATATGAAATTATGATCTCTTTTGTAGGTTAAGATTTCCAAAATGTTAAGTTCTTATGAATATGATGTGATTGATATATCTTTTTTTTACCCTTACTGAGCATTTGATCTCACCATTTTGTATGTTTTCTTTTCCCAGGTCCGGAATAAGGTTATTAAGTAGGATATTCCAAAAAGGGACTCTAGATATGATGAAATAAATGGGAGACAACGTAGATGATTTATGAACCAGTTGTTTATGTTTCCTAGTTTCTAAAGACACTATACCTATATGGTCCATTCATGGTTTTGTTATATGTTGTAATAAGTGTACTTAAATTTTAAAGTATTAACAATGTATGTAAAGTATGGGTCATTATAGTTGGTATCAGAGGAAAGGTATAGTCAACCTTTGGAAACTAGGATGTGAAAGCCTTAGTAAGAACCCTAAGGATAAGTCTAAGCATAGAACACAATATTAGTGTTTTAAAAATGGCCATGAACAACCTATGATAAGACCTTAAGTGTGAAATTTTATTCTTGATTATGTGGTTTCTTATTATAATTAGTTTTTCTCACACTATTCTTATTGTTTTTAGTCAATGGATGGAACCCAAAGGAGCCATGTTAATGCGGAATGCGACGGGAAATGCAATGATTGTCCTCCTGAGCAACCAAATGTTATGGGAGCTAGAATGAAAAATCTTGTAGCCATGCTCACACAACTTTCTCAAGCTACGAATCATGCAGGACTTCCAAACGAACAAAATAAGGAGCAACATTCTATTGAATCCTTCATGAGGCAGCGTCCACCCTCATTCAGCGGGTCTACTGATCTATAAGTGGCTGAACAATGGATCAGTACCACTGAAAAGATATTTTCAGTTCTTCGATGTTCTGAACATGATAAAGTCATCTTAGCAGTGTATCGTTTGGAAGGAGATGTTGATCAATGGTGGAATCTTATCAAGAATACGAGGCCAAGAGATGAAATTGAGTCCATGGAATGGGACGAGTTCAAGAACTTATTTTTCAATAAGTACTTCCCTAGTATTCTTTGAACAAAGATGGAGAAGGAGTTTCTTGAACTAAAGCAAAAGGATGATGAATCTGTTGGTACCTATGAAGAAAATTTTACAAGACTTGCAAGGTACGCTTCAGGTATTATTATCCAACCTGAGAGTAAGATCGATCGATTATTTAGTGGCTTAAAACCAAGTCTTTGAAGGGCGTTAGCCATAAGAGACTTCAATAGCTACAAGGAAATCGTTCGATGTGTTCTCAAAGCTGAGATGGAGATTGGAGTAACCCATCAGTCATATGGGTTTGATAAGAATAGGAAAATGGAATTCAAAGGAAAATCTAAAGAGCACACTAAAAAGAAGATGAGTTTTCCCTTGTGCTCAAAGTGTGGAAAGAAACATGGAGGGAGTTGTCTTAAAGGGACAAGTAAATGTTTCAAATGTGGAAAGGAAGGTCATCAGGCATTTGAATGCCACAATGATAGGAAGAAGATGTCTAGTGATGCAAACATAGAAAAGGCTACACAGAGTGCACCTCCTACACTTCAATGTTACAAGTTCAAGGAAATGGGGCATTATGCCAATCAATGCCCTAATCCAAGGGTTTTTTATGATGATTGACATCAACAAACTCTTAAGGCTAAAGACAAAGGAAAGTCACATGAAATTTCTATCAGCGATGTGGAGTATGATAACGAATTGGTGAAAGGTACACTTACCATCCAATCTAAAGTAAAAAATGTTTTATTTGATTCTGGATCCACCCACTCTTTTATTTCTGAAGAATTTTCTAAGGGTATCATCGTATTACCTCAACAATTAGATGTTGAGTTAGCTGTGACAACCCCTAATGGCACAACAGTCACATCAAAAGTTTATAATTCTTCTCCGATTGAAGTTTGTGGGAATGTGCTTCCTGAAAATCTTGGGATCCTTCCTATAGTATAATTTTATGTGATTCTTGGCATGTATTGGATTTATTTATATGGATATCATATCAATTTCCAAATAAGGGAAGTCACATTTCATATTCCAGATCAATTTATGATCGTCTATCGATGCAAGGATGAACATAACCTTCCAGTGGAAATTTCTTCCATATTATGGGTCTTGATTCCACTAAATGAAGGTTATTTATCTCAAATGGTTGGTGAGAAACTCACGATTAAGAATATGCCCATTGTACAGAAGTTTGATGACGTCTTTCCGGAGGAATTATTGGGTCTTCCACAAAATCATAAAATTGAGTTTTCAATAGAACTCATACCGGGTGCTTTACCTATTTAAAAGACACCTTATAGAATGGCCCAAATTGAGTTGCAGGAATTGAAGAAGAAACTCCAAGAGAATCTTGATAAGGGATTAATACACCCTAGTGCATCACCTTGGGGAGCACCTGTTCTGTTTTTTAAGAAGAAAGATGGATCAATGAGACTCTGCATTGATTATCGATAACTTAACAAGATCACTATCAAGAACAAATATCCTCTCCCGTGCATTGATGACTTATTTGACCAACTACGCGGAGCTCAATACTTTTTCAAGATTGATCTTCGTTCAGGGTATCATCAATTAAGGTTAAAAAGGGAGGATATACCAAAGAAATCTTTCCGTACAAGGTATGGACACTATGAATTTATAGTGATGCCATTTGGTCTTACTAATTCCCCTGCTATCTTCATGGATCTGATGAATAGAGTCTTTAGAGACTATCTTGATCAGTTTTTGGTAGTCTTTATAGATGATATTCTTGTCTATTCAAAGAGCAAGGAAGAACATGATTATCACTTGAGAATTATATTGAAGACCCTGAGAAAGGAGAAGCTTTATGCCAAATTTACCAAGTGTAAATTTTGGCTTCAAAAAGTTGCATTTTTAGGGCACATAATCTCAAAAGTGGGGATATCTGTGGATCCAGCAAAAACAGAGGTTATCGACAGATGGTCAAGACCAACAACAGTAATTGAGATCCGAAGTTTTCTTGGTTTGGCTGGATATTATCGAGGTTTTTTGAAAGATTTTTCATGATTATCTAATCTACTCACCAGGTTGACTTGAAAAGGAGTTAAGTTCGTATCGATGGAGGAATTTGAAGAGAATTTCAAGGATTTAAAAAGAAGGTTATCCAGTGCACCTATGCTCACACTGCCTTGTAGTGGAGAAAGGTTTGTGATCTATACTAATGCATCCGAGAAGGGGCAGGGGTGTGTTCTTATGAAAAATGATATGGTGATAACTTATGCCTCACGATAGTTGAAAATCCAAGAGAAAAATTACTCAACTCATGATTTGGAGTTAGCTGCGATAATCTTTGCATTAAATATTTTGTAGGAATTATCTTTATGGAGAAAGGTGTGATATTTATACTGATCATAAAAGTTTAAAGTATATTTTCACACAAAAGGAGATGAATATGCGCCAAAGAAGATGGTTGGAGCTGATTAAGGATTACGACTGCTCAATTCATTACCACAATGGGAAAGAAAACAAGGTGGCAGATGCATTAAGTCGACAAGACCATGATAGCTTATCCATGATGAGGATCACAAAAGATCCAATATTTAAGGATTTACAAAGGATGGATCATGGAATTATAATGAAAGGGGAAAATTGTATCTTTCTCAAATGAATGTTCAACCATCTATACATGTTAAGATTAAAGAGGCACAAAAAGAAGATTTAGAGTTACAAAAGTAGGTGAGAAATGTTCCTGAATTCAACCTTGATTGTGATGGGATAATATAGTTCAGAAATCGGGTTTGTGTTCCTCCCATCCCCAAATTAAAGAAGGAGCTGCTGGATGAGGCTCAAAGTTCTTCATTCTCTATTCATCCGGGAAGCACGAAGATGTATAGGGACCTTAAAGAGTACTTCTGGTGGGATGGCATGAAAAGAGATGTTGCGGAATATGTCTCTCGATGCTTGGTTTGTCAGCAAGTTAAAGCTGAGAGACATAAGTCTAAGGGGATTTTACAACCATTACCCATACTCGAATAGAAATGGGAAAACATCACTATGGACTTTGTCACCAGACTTCCTAAAACATCCAAAGGCAATAATGCTATCTGGGTCATAGTTGATCGTCTTACAAAGTCGGCACACTTCATCGCTATTAGAGAGGATTTCTCTCTGGATCAGCTTTCCAGGATATATGTAAAAGAAGTGGTAAGATTTCATGGATTACCACTTTCTATTATATCTTATTGGGATCCGAGGTTTACCTTGAAGTTCTGGTTAAGTCTTCAGCATACTCTGGATACAGAGTTGAGTTTTATCACTGCTTATCATCCTCAGACAGACGGTCGGTCTGAGAGGAGAATTCAAACTCTAGAAGATATGTTGAGAGCTTTCTCTATGGATTTCAAAGGTGGTTGGGATCAACACCTACCTTTGGTAGAATTTTCTTATAATAATAGCTTTCACTCCAGTATTCAGATGGCTCCTTATGATGCCCTCTATGGAAAGAAATGCAAAACTCCAACTTGCTGGGATGAATTTGGGGAAAGAGAGCTATTAGGACCTGATCTTGTTGATGAGATGGCAGAAAAGGTCAGATTTATTCAACAACACATAAGAGCATCTTAGAGTCAATAGAAAAGTTATGATGACAACCGAAGAAAAGACCTAGAGTTTGAAGTGGGTAATAAATCGTTCTTATGAATATCTCTGTGGAAGAGAGTAATGAGATTTGGAAAGAAGAGAAAGCGAGCCCTAGGTATATCGGTCCTTTCGAAATACTGGATCGTGTTGGGAAGGTATCTTACCGATTGGCGCTTCCACCAAATCTCTCCCAAGTTCACGATGTGTTCCATGTATCTCTCTTAAGAAATTACATACCTGATCCTTCACATGTACTCATCTCAGAAGTTTTACCGCTGGAGAAAGATCTTTCTTATGAAGAACAGCCGATAGATATTCTGGATCGTAGCGAAAATGTCCTACGAAACAAGACCACTAGCTTGGTGAAAGTTTTATGGAGGAACCACCAATTATAATAAGATACATGGGAGCTTGAGGATATGATTAGGGAGAGGTATCCTCATCTGTTTGTTACAAAGTGACGAATTTCGAGGGTGAAATTCATTTTAAGGGGGGTAGAATGTAACACCGGAGACTTTTATGAGAAATATTTTTTTATGTTATATAAATCATCAACGGAATCTTTCACTACACACAACACTATCTTGGCTTGATTTACACGCAACCGCAGCCTTCCTCGATAGCTTTCATTGTACGCAATACCGAGTTTCACTAAACAACGATATGCTATTAAAATATTATTAAAAATAGCCGTTATGAATAGTAATACCCACTTTTTGAAATTTTATAAATTTTATCTTTCAAAATGGACTTCATTTTTGGATTCGGAATATCTAAATTAGCCTAGGGTGAAATTTTGGTATTTTTCTAAAAACATTCATTTTTTGATGAATAGTGCAAACACTAGGTTACTATTTAAAAACCGACTTTTTATTTAAATAATTATTTATTTTAATTAAATTTATTTGAGGTCAAAATTGATACATAATACATATATAAGTTCAATTCAATTCATTGGAGTCATTTTATAATACTTTTAGATATATAAAAATTTTATTGAACTTTTCACCGTCTTTTACCCACCTCCTAGGAGAATTTGCAAATTTACATAAAACTTAATTTTACCGCTTCTGTGAGTGGAATTTTGAAAATCCGAGAGACACAATTAATATCAAGGACTAAAATATGGTTCAATGGGATGAAAATAATTTTTGGTGAATAGTAACTTTTTACTTTTTTTTACCACGGTTAAAAGTAAATAGGGTAATTAAGGGTAAAAATGATATTATTATTACACTAACACATGTCCTAATTCTATTTGATAAGTGTAATTAGACTAAAAACAACCTTAGGAATAAAATATGACCATTTATTCCCACCTAGATTAGATTAGGACATTTAATATAAATTTATTTAAAGAAGGGTTAAAATTGTTAAAATCGATGTTTAATAAGTAAATCATTTTTAATATAGGGTTATACATAATATAATTTCGACAATAAATATTTATTATAAATATAAAAATATTTCCTACATAATGGTTTTTTATTTTTAATTTTTAGACTTTAAATAATTTAATTTATTTATGAAACAATGATGATATACGAATTATATTATTAATGAAATATTGACATAATTGATGTTATAAATACCCAAATAAATGTAATTTGAGACTTTTTATGAATTAAAATAATTTTATATGTTAATATGACATGTTATTATTGATTTAATTAACTTTTTTCGAACTAATATTTCCGTTATGATTTTCACAAAAATCAATTACCAAATAGTGTCTAAATTGACATAAAATAGTTTTTAAAAAAAATATTATATTACTAATTGTTATTTTATTCCTAAAAATCTAAGGTTCCACAAAATGACTTATCTAATGTTATATATACTAATAATAAACATCTTGGGGTTCGTTTGGCTTTTTATACTAAGTTTATTAACCTTATATTGTAAGGAAACAAGAAGACACGGTAAAAGTAAAATTATTTAACTTAAAGTTAAATCTTAATGATAAGGTTAAAATAGAAATCTAAACTTGTCTAAATTCTATTGTATGAGATTATTTAGACCCATCCCCACATTATATTCTAAATAAATCAATTTGGAGCTATTAAAAACCGAATATTACTTTATAATAAAATAATATTTTTAGTTTTTCCAAAGGTGCCACTCTCCTCCCTTATAAAAGGGCACCTCCTCCCTCTCTTCATCACACCACGTTGAGCATTCAAGATCGCCCAACACCTGCCAAATTATCTTCTCCACTTCCCTAGAAATATCCTAGAGGTCCTGGTCTTCTTCAAAGACCAATTTTAGTTCCCAAATAGGAGGTCTCAAAGAGGCGCTTCAAAGAAGAGGTAATGTCCGTTACCAATTCTTTCAACTTTATTTCTTCTTAAACTTCTTCTTCTTTAGTTGTTTCATTATTAAGTAATAACATCAGTATCACTCATATACTGATATGTTATTATATGTATGAAACAACCCTATTTCACCATCTATCCATCCAACGGAAAACAAAATCACCGTGTGTGGGTACGTACGGAATACCATCTCCACAGCGTGGTGTAATGTATTTTCCACCACCACCTTACTTGGATGGGTATAATGGTATAAAGAATAACTATATATGATTATTTTAAAGTGATATTTATTATGAAATAGTATACATACACTCCAATACAATTCCACGATCATGGGAACGATATCATCGCTCGTGCGTACGTACGGAATACCGTCTCAATAATGTGATGTGACTCGTTCTACATGATCTTCATTGCATAATGATTATATAAATTAATTGAATGAATAAATATGATATATGTTACACCAATAACATTCGGTAAATGAGGTATCTATAACATAAAAATAATAATAAGAATTTATTCGATAAAACATTCATAAGAACAAAAAGTAATAAACACCCAAATAACAAGTAGTAATGAAATATTACTAATAAGAAGCTAAGAATATAACCATATATGATATTGTAAAAATAAGTATGATTCTGTAATAAGTCAATAACATTATTTAAATCATTATATCGGAGGTTCGGAAACTTACGAAGCAAATTGGACCTAAGGTAAGGGAAAATCTCACAATCTCATTTTTATCCGAGATTGTTTATACTTCAAAATTTACTGGGGAATATTTATCGTCCACATCCTTGTTTCCTCAATATGTAATATTATTTACATCCTCCTACAATTTTTTAAATCCAATTTTACCCTTCGGTGAGTTTTTAGTAAAAGATATGAAAGGAATGTTTTGTCATTTTTCGTACGAGGTACTTTTTGACTTTTCTGGCCAATGGATAGGAAGAATGTTTTTTTAACTTATAGGGCATGAATGTATTTTTAGAACATTATTTCCATGAAGTTTCCTTTACAAGTTTTCAGGTTTATTTTTAATCAACTTATTTTAGTTCAAAATTATATGACATGTTAAGAAAGGAAAATTTTTTTGAAGTAGAAAGGATATTTTCCTAAAGAATGGAGTTCAAGTGTTTTATCAAAATTATTTTCCATCTAAGATAATATAGGGTTATTTTTCTATCCCTATTATTACATTGATTTGATTATTTTGTGATAGAATTATTTTTATTAATTCCTTTATCTTATATGAATTGTTTTATGATGTCACGATGTTTAAGAATCCCATTTTTATTACATGGGTTATGCAATGATGTATGATTTTTGATTTTGTGGCACACATAAGAATGTTTTAATTATGAGATGGGTGAGACCTATATCTCCCTCCAATGCATTGGGTAAAGATTTATATCTCATGAGATAGACATGGCTGGAACGGGAGGTTAAACTGGTTCAGTGAAACAGGACTGAAACGAGGATTGAACTCAGTTTAGAAATGGACTTTGTCCGCTAAGATAGTCTTGGCAATGAGTCTTGACTAATAAGAAAATATTCTCTATGATTATGTGTGTATGCCACAAATTTTCATGTTTTAAGTTATTATTATTGGTATTACATTTTAATACTATGATTTATCCCATGTTATGAAATTATGATCTCTTTTGCAGGTTAAGATTTCCAAAATGTTAAGTTCTTATGAATATGATGTGATGTATATTTCTTTTGTTTACCCCTACTGAGCATTTGAGCTCACCCTTTTGTATGTTTTTTTTTCAAGTCAGGAGAAAGGTTATTATGTAGGATATGCCAAAAAGGGACTCTAGATATGATGAAATAAATGGGAGACAACGTAGATGATTTATGAACCATTTGTTTATGTTTCCCAGTTTCTAAAGACACTATACCTATATGGTCTTTTCATGGTTTTTTTATATGTTGTAATAAGTGTACTTCAATTTTGAAGTATTAACAATGTATGTAAAGTATGGTTCGTTATAGCCATTATGGGTAAACATGGAAGATATCAATTGATGATCATGTGAAATCATAAGATCATCATAATGGTATGATATCATGACCATAACTTGTAAATTTCACACCCCATATTTTATATATCATAACATATGTTCCATGGAATAGATATTTATCATCTCAAAAGACATGAGTTATAACATTGAGGAATCGTCATTAATCAATCATGATCAATGAGAGCATATCATAATAATTAGAACATGTCATAGGAATATTTTGGCATAATAAAAGTAATATAAAAATATTTCATTAGTCAAGGATCACTCACAATAATATCATAATGGATTAGGTTCACTCTACATTACATCATTTCCTTAGTCAAGGCTCGCTCCAAAGACAATCACAGTGGAAAAAATCTGTTGCTATTTTGGGTTCACTCCAAATTTGAGTTTATATTATCTCATTAGATATCAATAATTATCCAATTCAATAGAGATATTTAATTGAACCACTCATCACCTAATGATAACCATACATATGTGTGCCCTAATATCATAAAAACATCCATCATTCCATCATAGCATAACACACGGACATGGAAGAGGTTTTATAAACATTTCATCGTCACATAATCATTATTTATCCATAAAAAAACATGGATGATATAATTAGATTATATACCCAATTAATTATAAGAAAAATAAAAATAGATTTACATATTTGAAAAATACCTTCAAAATATCATTTGAACATTTCTTTGAAATGAGGCGAATTTTTCATTTCACTTTTCTATATTTAAAACTAAAAATTTATAGAAAATTAAGAAAATTATTTTCCTTGAAAATAACCATGGAAACATTTAAATTAATCTTCAAAGAAAATAGAAGTCATGGTTGTGGGAAAATTCACTCTTTCGGAAAGTTTTAAAACAATGATCCTTTTACACTTTTTGTAAAAAGTACAAAAGTAGCTCATTTGGAAAAATACTAGAAGATACTATTTAATAATTTAAAACATAAGTCAAATAAGGTTTAAAATGAATTTAAAAATAATTCTTTTATATAAAATAACATTCTCAAAAAACATTTTAAATAACATAGACATGGAATAAAAAACTTTCGACCAAGGATAAAATGAGGTCGACTTTTCATAAAAATATTTCATCAATAGTTATAGGTACCAAAGAGAGGATAATTAAAGGAAGAAATGGAAACCTAAAAAATAACTAGATGAGAATAAAATTTATGGGGTCTACAATTTAAGGTTCATATAATTTCCCTCAAATTAAATTTAACATAAATAATACTAAAAATAAATGAGATTGTAACATAAACCCTTACCACTTGGGTAACTTTTAAATAAAAGTAAAATGAAAGATATAACTTGAAAATTATTTTTAAACAACATTAATTTTAGTAAATTAATGATAAAATATATCCATATGACATTATATACACCACACAAAATAAAACATGTGGTGAACGTGGCATGAGTCTTAGTGAAAGGTAATTGAGATGAGAAATTGCTTACCTCAAGTCATGTATTTCTTTGAACACATTAAAACATCCTATATATATTATAAATAAATTTTAGAACCATTTTAATATATATATATATATATATATTAATAAATATCATTTCCTTATAATTTCCAATTATACTTTTATCATCAATTCTTCACTAAAATCATTATTCAGGTGAAAACCGGTCCATTTTCATGCATGTTTTGATATGAAGATTCTGACCATTTCACCTCGGTCATGGTTTAATCATATCCAAAATCATAATTATTTCATGATAATAATGTTTATTCATTATATACACTTTTATAATAATCCATATAAGGTGGTGATGAAAAATAAATTGCTCCACTTTATGGATGCGGTAGTTCATACATACACACGAGTGATGTTTCCACTATTCGATTGATGGAACTAAATAAATTAAATTATAATTCCCCTTTCTAGAATCATAATTAAATAATAAATATCATATATATTCATAAAAATTATCTTGATTTCCATTCATTTAAATAATAAATGAAAAAAATTACATCACTTTGTAGAGGGGGTAGTCCACATGTACACGTGAACAATATTATCGTTCTCCAACAGATGAGAAGGTAAAAACATAGATAAAATGTTATAATTATGTAATTATAATTATTTCATAAGTATAATATATAAAAATTAAAATCATCACAATAACCATACATGAAAGGTGTTTATGTAAAAATAAATACATCGCTTTGTGTAGATGGTACTTTGTACTCACACATGAGCGATGCTTTCAATACCCATTGTGATAGAAGAGAGATGAAAAGGGGTTATTACATGTTCATAATAAAAGTTAATTATATGGAAGATATTTATATTATTATATCAACATGTTTATATAATATTTAATGGATTTTGAAGATTAAATAAACATAGAAATGCTTGGTTAAGAGTTGTACCTCTACTACAGAAAATCTCATTTGGTATACACCTTATGTATTTAAAAGTTGTACTTATAGTGAGATTAAGGCTTATAGTACATAGTTAGGGTAGTTAAGAAGGTATTTTTTTAGGTATTTTCTGAAATAATGTGCTCAAAATATGTTAATAAGTGAGGAGAGGTTGTTCCCTTTTAAAAGTGAGGTGGGTAGAAAACTTGTAAATACTTGAAACAATAATATATAATATGTGTCTAACTCATTTAAATAGGATACAAGGTGTTATTTATTAAAAAATAAGTATTATTTTGTCTAAATATAATAAAAAATCAATTATGGATGGGATTAGGGGTCATTTTAAACCTTATCATTTGGTTTAACCCCCGCATTAACTATGTTTAACCTTAACTGAAGTAACACATTTTTCACTCCTTAAGGATCATGAAAGTAATTATAAAAATGAAAATTGGAACATAAAAAATTAAAATTTATGATATATTTAAAAATTTACCATCCACTTGATTCAATATAGGATTTATATAATTTTATAATCATTGAAAAATAATTTTAAAAAATTAAAAAACATTTAAGATCAGTTTCAGGACTATTCACATATCTTGAATTTAAAGGCTACAAGATAATAATGTAATTAAAATATAAAATCTTTAAACCTCACTTATAAATTATAATTATACAAATGATTTGTGGGAAATCAAAATTAATCAAAAAATTATTACTCTTAATGCCTTTATATTCATTTACATGATTTTTCTACTGCTTTCACAAGCACTATGTCAGTGTTGCATAAGTGTTAAAGGTAATTATACTACCTATCAAAAATAAAAATGAATTAATAACATAAGAAAATATTAATATTCAAAATTAAAATTTATAATCATGCATATCCTTTTTTTATCTCTATGAAAATATATTATATATGTTAAAATAAAGATGATGTCATTTTATAATTTTTCTTAACATAAAATAATATAAAGTTCATAATCAAAGTTAAGTGGAAAAAAATTAAATATTTTATAGGGTAGGATGGTTATGGTATAATTACACTCATAAAATTAAATAAAGGGATGTTTTGGGTTTATTTTTATACCTTATTCTATAGTTTTAACTTTAATTAACCCATTTTATTCATTACCATTGTGATAAACTTTTACCATTGTTACTATTTATTGTGACTACAAATGAAATTGAACTATTTTAAAATTTTGAGGCTAATGATTTAAAAAATGATTCCTATTTTTTAAAATAGAATTTATAAAATTTGGGGAAATTAATTATAAAAACCATGCATAAAATGTAATAAAACTGTTTTTGAAGAAAATGTATTTTTGAATAATATAATGAATCAATTTTCATTTATTTCCTAATAAACATAATTAAATAAATAATAATTGATTTGATTTGATTTATAATATAATTATTTCATTATAATATTTTATAAATAGTGATTAATTTAATCTGTTAAGATAAGAATACATTGCACGCATAAAAACAATTTTATGAAAAATATCTTTTTCCCTTAAAATAGTTATCTTTATTTCCAACCAAATGATAATAAATTTATAATTAATATTGGTCAAGGGATAAATTAAAAAGAAAAAAATAAAATATATCATGTATACAAATAACTCAGGGATATATTAGCTTGATACTTCCTCAATACCCTACCAAATAAAAAGCTATATCATAATAATCATATTTAAATAATAATATTTCTATAGTATATCATAGTTCATTTAAGATTTGTGGTTATGTATCAAAATCTATAAAAAATCATCAAATATATTAAACACAAATATATTCTTAAATTTTGGGGTGTTTTATAACACATAGAGAAACAATTAGAACCATGGTAAATTAATATTATTTACCAAAATTCTTTTGGGATAAAGTTGTAAATTATACTTGTTATATCTCAACTAGAATTATTATCAGACCTATATTAAAAAATACTACTTATGAACAATAAAAGTTAATAAAACCAAAAAAATATATTTTAATTTCTTCGGTAGTAAAGTATCTATTCTTAAATATCTTCTAATAGAAAATATCATTTGAAATGTGTAACAAAATATTCAAAAAAAGAGATATTCTAGAAAATTTTATGCCTATCATGATTTTATTTCTGGTTTTGTTCCTAACAATATTGATAAATATTTAATTGATTATAATGGGATATTGGGTATGAAATATGAGTTAAATTAATTTACTATAAATGATATAAATACTTTATTTGTTCAAAGTAATTATTATAATATTGTTATAACTAAATGGATATCTAGAAAAAAGATTAATGAATATGGTCAAATCATTAATGTCATGAACTAACCGAGGTCACTTCTAGACTGGCCATCCAATCCAACCCATGCATATCCAAGGTGAATTACTGATCTACTTGGGATATAAACTGGTGTTAGGATCTCATAACATTACCATTGGGGTATTCTTTCGCCCTCATGTGATAAGAAAAAAATCTATAATAGAAATTTTAATTGAGTACACAGTAATGAATTAGAATATGTTATATAAAATGTACCATAAATAAAAGTATAAACACATAAATTAACAACAAATAAATAAACTAACTTGGATTCATTTCATCCAAGACAATACTTATACATCCCAAAAGAAAAAAAATAAAATCCAAACCAAAATACTACCAAAATATCTATGTAAGATGTGGTCACTCTCCACATCCCAATACAGTTATTATGAAAAATAAAAACACCCAAAATCATAAACCAAATTACCAAATACAAGGCACCTGAAATAATACCATAATAGTTAAATACACTGAATATTGTATGCATGTTGTGATAAAAACCAAGCTTAGTAGGATCCCACTAAGGAATTCATAATATTACTTTAAAATTAAAATCAATTTTTTCTTGTATGAATTAAAAATAAGAAAATTAGTTTCTTTATATATATGTATATAAAATCAAATATCACATTAATTTAAATTTATAAAATTCCTTTTCTCTTTATTTTTAAATGAAAAAAATCACTTAAAAACATTTCTTTAGCTCAATCATCTTTTACTAAAAAACCCTTTTAAAATTAATTTTGAAACCAATTTATGAACACACCCATTCAATTCTCCTTAGAATAATTTTAAATAAAATAATTAAAATGAAATAATAAAAAAACCAAATAACTAAGTCACTATATATCTAAATAAACAAAACAATTCATGGTTCCATATATTCCATTCGAATTACTGAACACAAGAGAGAGGAATTTATATTTGTAGAATCATCATGTAATCATGGGAAAATCCTAAGAACCCTATGAAGAGTCCCTATATGTACTTGAGTTATAACCATATGCAAGCATATTGATGCATTCCTAAGTCTATTACCAACCAACTACTCTAAACTAGCCTCACTAGGGGCACTCCCCTATAGCCTCTATTACAAAATAGGATCTCGTCCTTCTCTTTGATAGTAGATTGAGTCATCTCTCATCCCTCACTAAGATGACTACGATCCCCATGTATGTAAATATATATAAGTTGAACAATAATTTTCATCAACAACTCATAATAATTAAATCATATCTCACTAATAACACCCTCAAAAGAAACATCCCCAATCACAATATTCATATCACACATAAACATTTTTGTCATCCCTTAGTCCATAATTCATATGAAATCAATAAATAATATCCCCCTAAAGGGTCACAATTCATCAAGTGGCTCAAGAGGGTCTCAAACACCCATACCATTGAAAACTATTCAAAAGTTCCAAATGGGCCTTCATTAAAAATGAATTCAAATTACAAGTCATCTAAATTCATTTGAAATTTCATTTCAATTGAATATTTAATCCCAAACCACTTAACTATTTCTTCAAACTATTTTAAAAAATAATTCACCATATCCATTTCAAAACACCATTTTAGAACCAAATTTCTTTTTGGTAAAACATCTCAAAGGTCCAAAACACCATTTTTTATATATTTGATTAACTGAACGGGGTAAAATCTCATAAAAAATAATATTTTATTTAAAAAAACTCTTTAAACTTTTACTAAACATTTTTAATTTCATAAACCACTTGAAATTCCAAATAAAACACTTATTTTAAGTGAAAAATGCACTCAAAAAATTATCAAATCTGTTTTTAGATATCATACATAAGAATAAATAGACATATAATCATTTGGAAACACTAATCATTAAATGAAATTATAAATTAAGGTATATCATAAAATAACCTACCTCAGTTCAATCGTAATCTAGCCAGAAGTAATCACCTATGATGGATAATACTCAAACAAGTCTCAAGGGGTACGAAGTAAGCCTTGGAAACAAGAAACCAAAATTTAGAACCACCACAAAACCTAAATTTATCCATAGAATATCTAATGATTTTCAAGAGGAATTAAATCATAGAAAAAGAGATTAATAAGAAGGAATAATAAAGAAGGATATATGAGGGAGGTTTTACCTCATGAAATACATAATAAATCAAAGAATGAGTGAATGTAATTGAAGGAGGAAGGGTGGGATATATCCCGCTTAATTTCCCCTAGGCTCTTCCAATGGGAATGAGAGAGGATAGAGGTGGAAACCACTAAAATCAACACTGGTGAAATTAAGAAAATTCATAAATTTTAAAAATATGTTGATCAAACGTTTGTTCTTCATGATATACTAAACTGTGTGTTTCTACCGGATAATCATGCCCCAACTTCAAAGTTTTCCTTCACATTTGAGAGAAATTGTGGGATAACTATGAAAGGGTTTAAGAATTGATGCAAAACTACACATGGGCTACACACATGGTTTTTCTAACCATGTGTTGCAACCATGTGGCACCCCAAACCATTTAAAAGTTTTAGATTATGAACATGAAACTCTATAAAACAATAAAAACCTAAGAAATAAAATAAATTAAAGATCATAGTGTAAAAATTCTCCCCATTATGAGACATTTTCCACCAAAAATTCCTCAGTAAAAGAGGAAGTATTAAAAACAATAACCCATTAAAATTGGTGGGTTAGTTGGGGGATAAATAAATAGAATCTAAGGAAGAAAACCTTCAAGAATCAATAATCTCTATAAAACATCAGACCATATCCGAAAAACCATGAGATGTCTCTAAGAAAAATGTAACATGATCATGAAGAAATTTTCTTAGAGGGGAATATACTGATCATAGGTATCCCAACCATTTAGAAATTTTCTAAATAGTTTTACAAAGTGGGTTCACAGTATAATACTATTACATCAACCAAAAGAGTGTATCTCAAAGAATTTCCCTAAAAATAACAAAAAAAATTACACCCCTACTAAAACCATTGACCATCGAAATACAAAATTCTAAAACTCAAAGGAATATACAACCTAATGAGAACTTGACATAAAAAATGAAAACAATCACCAATATCAACACTCATATCAACCAAAAAATAAAAATGAAGAACTCACTTACATGGCTCTATCAAGAAACAACATGGATACCAAACCAGGGTCATAATACTCCAATGGGTAAACTATATCCTCAATCTCAGAACATTTTCCCATAGAGAACCCAAAAAAGCTATCACCATTAAGTTCTCAGCATCATAAAGGAAATACCCATCCTAGTTTACCAATCACTAACCCAAAGGTCACCCATGCTCAAACCAAAAATAAATAAACCTTAAAATGTCTACATCACCAATGAACCAAAATCCTCAAGAGATGGTAACTTGGGACAAAAAATCATACCCAATACTATAATAAGTCACCATTAATAAGAAAAATGAGAAACTGCAAACCCCCCAGACAAGAATACTAAACAACAATAGTCTCCCAAAACCTGACTACACCCAAGATTCCTTCTTTTTAACTTGACTTATAAAACCTATGAATAGGGTACAAGAGACCACATGGAAGAATTTATTTGAAAGGTCATGATCCTACCTAACCACTCTTTTATCACAAGCATCCCCAAACATATTACACTAAATTATATAGATTTAATAAATATTATATTGAATCTAATAGAAAATAGATTCTAGCTCTGCCACTCTATTCAGAGTATGGGTAGAGTCTCCAAATAGGATAACTACACCAAAGAACAAATATAAATTCCACATATCTTATTAGGACATTTATTAGAGGAATATAGTAACTAAAAAAACATAAGCCTGACTTTTCATACTTTATAATCAAATAAAATAGTCCCATAAATAAAGGGACAATCCAAAATTACCTATTAATTAAAAGGATCGTAACAAAAAAACATTTTCCAAAACTGAGGCATCTAATAAATTTTAAATCATATAGCCAAAATCTCACATAATTTTTATTACACTAATCCCAAATTTATTCCCAAAATTCATTTCCTAAAAAAATCCCCTTTGAATCATTTCATAGGATCCAAAAACAAACTATAAAATACCTTAAATATCAATCACTTCTTTATCCAAAAACACTTTCAAAATTTCATTTTAAACTATATTTCCTTTGAAAGAACTATTAATAACCATTTTTAAAACATTCCATTATAAAATTCAGTCTTTCAAAAATTATTCCTTTTAAACTAGAATACCTTTTTCCATAAGAGAAATCTCTTAACTACATTTTTGTCAAAATGAAACTCAAATTATTCAACCCAATTTAAAATTATTTAATACAACCCAAATTTAAACCAAATTTCACAAAACATAAAAAAAGTTCCTAAAAACACATTAAAAATAATATTTTGAAATCTATCAGTATTTAAAACACTCTAAATAACTAATTTCACAACAAAATACCCCATAAAAAGCCATTTTCCATCTAGAAAACCACTTTCCAAACACATAACTCAATATCCCTAATAGAAAAACTAAGAATAAAAAAAAAATTTGAACTAATACATAATCAATAAATCATCAATTAATCTTAAAAACTTCCTTATTTATATCACATCGATCATATACACCATTAGGATCATATCAAAAAAAAATAGAGGCCAAACATGATTTCCAAAGAAGAAACGGTATTACTATTGGTTTGGCCACACAGGATGGTAACCCATGGGCCAAATATAAATAGTCACTATAATGGTTGTGGGCCTTTTATACTTGGTATTTGTATGGTTTAAAAAACTCAATGGCCTAACTATGTAGCCATATTTCATTCACCACTTCCACCTTAAAAACTCAAAACAACCAATGAAATCATTGATGTACTCATCAGGATCCAAGGAAACATTACAACATATCAAATTTCATTAATTATCTTCAAACGTGAACTCAAAATGTAGACTCAAATACTGAAAAACCATGGAAACTCAAGGTTAAAGTCAATAAAGAGATCATAACACTATTCATGAACCTACCTATTCAGGTATGATGGTGACAATAGTCTCTATAAAACCTACACACACCAAAAATAAAAATAGGGTTTTATTTGATACCATTTCGTTCTAAAAACCCTTATAAACCCCTAGAAAACACACCAGAGTCGACACATGACATACCCAATGTGTATTCTTGATCACCCTTGGTTGGAAACTAGTGCTAGGGTCTCAAAAAATAACCATTGGGAATGCTTTCATTGTAATGTAACAAAAAATGGATCGAAACAAAATAGTTAGTTATAGTATAAAGTAAAAAATATAGATGCTTTATATAAATTGAACTATATTAAAATAGGCATCATATAACTAAAGAATAAATAAATAAACTGAACATGATTTGGACCATCTAGACTGAGTCTTATAAATCCCAAAAGAAAAAAAATAAAATCCCAATCAAAATTTTACCAAAATATCCACTTGAATCTTGGTCACTCTCCACATACCAATCTAAATTATATAAAAAATATGAACACCCAACATCCCAAAATATAATAAAAAATTCAAATAACAAAATGAAAACCATAAGAGTTGCATACGCTAAATAGTGGATGTAGGGTGTGAGAAAAAACAATCTCAATAGGATCCCACCAAGTATTTTATATTATTACTTTCAAATTAAAATTTATTTATTCTATTTTTAAATAAAAATATAAGATTTAGGTTTTCTATACATACATTCATAAATTCTAACATCACATTCATTACCATTTATAAACTTCAATTTAATTTTCTTTTTAAATGAAATGAATCACTTAGAAGACAAGTATTTTTCCTATACCTCTTTTACCAAAACATCCCTTTTAAAATACATTTTTTAAACTGCCTTAAGAATGAACCCTTTTAAATATATTTATAAAAATTTTAATAAAATAATATAAATTTAATAATAATAAATAGAAATAATGAAGGCATCATATCTCTAAACAAAAAAAATTAAGGCATGGTGCTATAAATTCCAATAAAACTAAGAAACACAAAAGATAAGAATTTCCCTATGGAGAATCATCAATGATCATGGGAAATTTATAAAAAATCCATAAAGAGACTCTATATATACTCAATTTGGAACCATCTATAGGCCTATCGATGCATTCCTAAGTCTATAACTAACTGGTTGCACTAAACTAACCTCACTAGTGGCACTCCCCTATATCCTCCAATAGCATAGAAGATCTAGTATGTATCATTAGGAATGGATAAGAATTATCCTCATCCCTTTCTAAGATTAATAGGATCCCCATGTATGTCAATAAATTGGTGGTGAGAAATCACATGCATCAATGAATCATACAAAAATCTCTTCTCACCTGAAACATCCTATTATAAAATAAACCCAATCACAATTTTCATATCATACCCAAAAATAATAATTCCCCTCAGTTGAAAATCCATATAACATCAATAAATAATATCTTGATCTAAGGTCATAGTTTAACAAGGTTCTCAAGATGTTCTCACATTCCCACATCATTGAAAATAATTTAAAAGTGATAAGCATGATTTTATTAAAAATTAATCATAATTCCAAGTCATAAATAGTTGTTTGAATTTACATTTTAAATTCATCTTCAAAATCAAATCATTAAACACTATCTTCAAAACATTTTTTATAACAATTGAAAAAATCCATTTGAAAACCCCTTTTTAGAATCAATTCTCTTTTTCATTAAAAAATCCTACAGGTAAAAAACATTATTTTTTAATTTCTTTCATGACCTAAATAGGTTCAAATATATTCAAAAAAACAATTTAATTAAAAAACTCCTTTAATGTTTTCTAAACACTTGTTATTTCAAGGATCCCTTTAAATTCCAAGTAAAAACCATATACCATGAGAAAAAAACCCTATTTAAATAATTATGAAATCCATTTTTAGATATCACACATAGGAATAAATTCATAGATAAATCATTTATAGACACCAAAAATTAAATTAAATTCAAAATTAAGGAAAGTTATTAAATCACCTACCTCATTTCAATAGAAATCAAGTCATAATTCATCTCCTATGATGATGAATGCTCAACCAAGACTCAAGGAAACCTGAGTAAGCCCTAGAAATAAGAGAACCTAATTTAGAACAACCTCAATACCTAATTTTGTCCATATAATCCCACTTGTCTTTTTAGGAAGAAAAAATATGAGATAAATAGAGAGGAAGAATATGAAATAAGTAAGGAGAAGAAAGGATGATGGTTTTGCCTTAATAAATATGAAAGAAATCAATTAATTCGTGAAGGCTTGGAAATGGAGGAGGAATAGAGGGAGATATCCTACTTAGAACACCCTAGGATGGTCAAATGGGAATGAGGTAGGAGATGGTTGGAAACCCTTAAAATTGGGCCAAGGGAAATTGTAAATTCCCCAATTTTAAAACTGGGAAACTCGCATGATTAGGCTTCATGGTTTAATAAATTTTTTATTAGTCACGAATTTTTCATTAGATAAGAATAACCCACCTGCATATTTTGGTCACATGGTTAGGATAAACTATGCTCTAACTATGTAAGGCTATAAGAAGTATTGTGTCGCTATGCATAGGCTAACCTTTGGGTTTTACTAACTCTATGTTCAAACCATGTATCACCCAAAAAACTTAAAATTTTCATATTTTTAACTCTAATCTCTAGAAAAATTTCCAACCCTAATAAATAAAAAAATAAGGGAAATTAAATATTTTGGTGTGATAATTAAGAATAAAAATATATTAGATTCTCAAGGATATTCTCAAGAATAAATTATTGATTTTGAAGAGACTTTATCACTTGTGTCTAGGATAGAAACTATTAGAATATTTGTAGATTATATAGGTTTTGATGGTTTCAAATTATATAAAATGGATGTTATAAGTTATTTTATAAATGGTTAAATTTTTTAAGAAACATATGTAATACGATCACCCAAATTTTAAAATGAAATGTATTCTAATCATATTTTCAATTTATCTCAATATTTATATGGTTTAAAGCAATCTTCTAGATCTTGGTATGATAGATTATTAAATTTTCTTTGCAAAAAAAGTTTTGAGAATCTAAAAGTCAACCTACTTTATTTATTAATAATAATTTCAATGAAATTCTTATTGTTTGAATTTATGTGAATGATATATTTTTGGATATTCAAATAATAATTTATGTACATAATTTTTAGATTTTATGAAAAATGAATTCTATTTCAATTTAATGGGAGAAAATAGATTCTTTCTTGGTTATAATCTTTATCAAAGGGATGATGATATTTTTCTTAATCAATATAAGTATGCTATGGATTTAGATAAAATATTTGTCTTAAATTCATGAAAAATTTTAAACACTTCTATGAATACATTATGTAAAAAAGATAAGGATAAAGATATAAAAGAAATGGATGTTAAGATTTTTAATGGAATGATTCTAATCTTATTATATTTAAAATCTTCAAGTATTGATTTTATTAAAATAAAACTTATAATGTTGTTTTATAAAATTTATTTTGATTTTATTTTATTTTTTTATTTTTATTTTGGTTGATAAAAGATAAATAGAAAATTTATATCAAGTATTTTTCATTTACTTGTTAAATTTTTAGTTTCTTAGAGATCAAAGAAACAAAATTCAGTTTCTTTATCTACTGTCAAAATTGAATATAATGTTGTTGTATATTTTTCCTCACAATATTTATGGATTAAGAAAAATTTAAGTTATTTTTGTATTAAAATATGATATGATCCTGATTTATTGTTATAATACTTCTATAATTTTAATTTCTAAAAATCCCATAAAAATTATAGGACAAAACATAATGATATTAGATTTCATTTTCTTATAAATCATATTCAAAAAAATGTTAATATAGAATCAATTTTTATAGAAAATAAACTTTCTGAAATTTTTACAAAACCTTTGGATTCACCTAAATTTGATAAAACAAACTCGATTATGGAATGATGGAAGTCTAATTATTTAGTACTTATCTTGTGCTAAAGGGGTTTAAATTTTAAATATGTAATCTATAAATTGGTTTATAATTTACTATGTAACTATGTTATTGATTTTTATTGGATCCTTGGCTCGTGTTTTGAAATTTGTTGGTTTAAGAATGTTTTCTATAGTTTTTAAATTCATTTATATTCATTTTTAGTTTATTGCACTTTTACCATGAAAAAAAGCTTCTAACGTGAAATATACTTTTGGAATTATAATAATCATTATATTTAGGTGGATCTTAATCATGGGTTTTATGTTAAATTTAGAAGGTCAGGTTTTTTTCCCAATTGATATCACATATATTGGTATTTTACTAAAGAGATAATTTTTTAGTTAAACATAATATTTTTTATTAATTATAAAAAGGGGAGAGTTTTTTGGTAAATACTTTCTAGTTTTGTAACTATCAAAGGGGTATATTTTTTAGTGGATCATTAAACCACATCATTTTATGATAATTACATAACATCATTTTTTATTTCCTCTAACATGAGTATTTAAAAGATTTGATAATTTCATGACTGGATTGAGTAATTATAATTTATCACAACATTATTAAGACTTATCTCATTTGTGGACATTAATTATTATTCATATTTATTATTTATGTTCTTAAACCTTATAATGTTTTTAAAAGAAAATAATTATGTTGAATAATTTTATTCTTTTTTATTTAGTTATTAGTTATTTTTTAAAAGAAAATTATTATTAATTTAATCATATTATCAATATTCTTGTAAAATTATAGGTTTAACTGATTTTTCAATTTTTCTAAGTGGTTTTCCTTTACATAATTCCCATATTTCCTTTTTTTAGGTCTCTTTTTTCCTTTAATATCTTTATATAGCTTTACATTGTATTTACGAAACATATCCATACGCTTACACCTGAAGAATTTTCAAGTTACCTTTATATAGACATTCCATGTTACCTTTACAAAGACATTCCATTTTACCTTTACATAACCAGTGTATTTTCTTTCTTCCCATTACATAAACTAGATTCACTAATTACTTTTACTTGAATTATATAATGCCTAAATTTAATTGGCTATTTTCTTTCTCCACTTCAAGAAATTCACTTCTTGTCAGAACCCAACGCGTACCGGGGCTTGAGTCGCAACTACCCCAAGCCCGCCTACATAGGCCAGGGGCTAGTGACCAGCACAGAAGGCATAACAAACTTGGGGAGGCCTTTTCTTGAGTACCTATACACACACACACACCCAACTAAATGCAAACAATATAGAGGGAAAAGAAATAAAGATACAACACTACGATATATATAAACCACAAATATGCATCGACCTCTAGTTAGTACAAGTACGGAAAAGTAAATTGAAATGGAAAAGGGAAAATACAAGCCCAACAAAAAGTGCCACAACCCGGAAATAGGTGTAAAAGTAAAATATCTGAGAGAGCCCCGCTCCTGGATACCAAGCTACAACCACCGCACGTGGCCCAAGCACCCCATATCCTTGTGCTTCTATGATGTCATGATCAACCTATCCATCATCTGCAAGGGAACACTGAGTGTGGGAAAATCCCAATCAGGGGTGAGTATAAAAATACTTAGTAGGATGCGCACAAGGCTCAAGGGATTATAAAGTGAGGTATTGAAGAGCGAAGCAGTAGATAAAACAAGGTATAGTAAAAGAATACAACTTAACCTAACAAAGAAGTTAAGTAAGATCATCTGAACATGAGAATATAGACATGGAAAGCATGTGGCATACCCTGCGTGTCTTCGCCTCTCCTAGAAAGAGAGTAACTAATGCCCAAAGAGTCGGTACTATGATACGATTTATATATTCTCAACTAAAGGAACCCAAACAAGATAGTAAGGGGATCTCCATATCACTAGCTCAGCCCAAGAAAAGAGTCCCTAACTGTTATAGAAGTAAACACCAATGATGCCCAGCATCCCACATGTCTTCCCAGAACTGCAAGTCAAAGGGGATCAATCACTATACCTTGATACTATCTGCTCTGGGTAGTTCTGTCTCGCCCGCACAGTTTTACGTTATGTCTTAAGGATGCATCTTGTTGGGAAAAGTGATCCTCTTTCTTGAGAGTCAAAAGTCACGTCAAGTATGTATCAGCGTTATGCTGCACAATCAAGAGATCATGTCACAAATTTATTAACCCACTATCCAGCCCCGCTGGAGGGTGTGCTCAGAAGATTCATTGGTGAACCCACTGCCCAGCCCAGCTGGAGGGTTTTCCCAAAAGAGTAACTGGTGAATGCCACTGCCCAGCTGCGCTGGAGGGTAAGCCCTGAAAGAGAATGGTGAACACCACTTCCTAGCTACGTTAGAGGGTAATCCCTAAAATATATTGTCAAAAACCATTTCCTAGCCTCGCTGGAGGGTAATTCTAAAAGGGAACGAAGAACACCACTACCCAGATGTGCTGGAGGGTAATCCCTAAAAGATATTGGCAAACACCACTACCTATCCTCACTAGAGGGTAAGCCATGATTACTCTGGTGATTCTAAAAATATCACTTCAATCACTGTCATCATCAAGCATCAGCTCAAACAAGAATCATACTCGAAACATCTCTCATCATACCTTGAAATCTACTACGAAGGGCACAATCGCATCCTACATGAAAAAACACTCAGGATAGGCTACTCACAGGCCAAAATACGAGTTCAGAATAAAGATATACGAGAGATAGAAGATTTGTAATATTATATGGTACATGTGGGGGCCACATGATGTGTGACCCCACCTCATCACCTGGCCATGATCCTAACCATTTCTAGGTACCAAAAGGGTGAACAAGTACCACGACATGTCAACGTACTCCCAGAGTACATGACACAATAGTCATAAAGACGATGAGCGTACGACACTCATCATTAAGCTGGAGGGTCATAATCATTGGTTAGCTGAGGCACCTCCTCGAATGGTCCAAGAACATCGAATGTATCTCTTCACACATCTTCTCCCCTATCACAATATTTAGAGCCGACCTAAGACATGGATTCTCTTCAAACACGTCAAAAGGATCTTCCATAGATATTCCGTTAATGTTTCCACATTTAATAAGATATTTTGAATAAGGCTATGCACATTCAAACGGATCCCACCATCATGATCCTTGCATTAAAACACATAATATCGACTACTCACCCATCTGAAATGGACTCTTGATGTAGAATTTTCATCTTCCAGCATCATACGCAATCGGTGCCCTATGGGGCCAACACCTCGATCCCGAAACACGTCACATGAATCACACCATTATGATCCTAAAATAAAAACACACAGTACTGGATATTCATTCATCCCAAGAAAACCACTGATGAAAAAGGTGTTTTTCACCACAACTCCTGAACGGCGCTCGATCACTTCAACTCACAAAAAGGCTATGCACCACCGAACGGCTCACACCATTTCGATTCTTGTAGAAAAACATGCAAAGTTGGATATTCATTTTCCCTAAATAGTCTTATGAAGAATAAGTTGTAAAAACATAGCATATGCCTAAAATCTACCTCATGGGTCCCACGCCTCAGCCCTGAATTTAGGCTAGTAGATTAGGCTGTTGTAATTCCCTTAGACAAACACACAAAAACGAGTGCTCAAAAACTCCAAATGGATTCCTGATGAAAAGGTGGAATTTCACCATAAAACATGAAAGCCAATACATGTAGGTCCCTCGCCTTATCTCCGACCCGAATTCTTTGAAAATCATCTCAAATATTTCACATGAGGACCGGGGTCACGCTGCTGCTGACAGCGTGTCAATTAGACTTCCCAAACGGGAGTTAGGTTCGATTCCAAAATAATTAATTAATTAATTAATTAATTAATTGAATTAATCATTTCATTCCACAAAGCAATGAAACCAAACTTAAAAGTTCTTAATCCAACTTTAGAAGGACCGCCTCAACTCTAGGGTCATAGCGCCTCTGATGATGCATCAAACAGATGTCTGGTTTTGTGAGATATGTCTGTTGCAAGCTTTAATAATAATTTATTATTATTAAATTAAATCATTATGGGTCAACCACCTTAGGGAACAGAACTCAAAATCCCCTAAACCCATTTAAAAATATCTATCTCAATGAGATGGACTCGTGGTTAGAGACAGCGCGTCAAACGGACTCATCGTTTAGAAGTTGTACCCCTTTTGAATGTGATGGGGCCTACCTAGGTCGGTCCCAATCCTGCACGTCATCCAACGGCCCAGCTGCAGGTCTAGCCCACCAGCCATGGTCCACTCCACCACCACCAAGCCTCATGGCCCAGTCCGCTTAAACAGACCCGCCAGGTTGTTCGGTCTCTCCACATGCACCAAGGACCTGCAGGAGGTGGGTCCTGCTCCTACCGCCCCCCCGAGGTCAGCTCCTTGGGACTCCCACGTGAGCAAGACAAATCGAATCCACCACACCACCTTTGCACCAGAACAGGCCATATTTACTAGACGTTGTCGTCTCTGCCTCTCCGTCGGCTCTTCCTAATTCCTTGACCTCACCCTGTTGCACCGCACCGCAGCCACCGTCTGCATCTCCACCGGCTCCGCCTATCATCGCACCAGAGCCAGTCGCACCCTACACCTCGGCGCCTCTATGCTCGCCGGCTCTATCTCCCTCGTGTTGTCTTGATATTCGACTCCATCTCAACTGATACCATGCCTTCGATGTCCCAGCCACCCCATCGCCTCACCACGGTCCATCGCCGCTTCAGGTGCTCCACCGCGCAATCCATGTGGCCTCTGCGCTCCGCCGTAACCTCAGGACGACTCCCCCATCGCGTCTCCTCGACCTCTGGCCACTTCCCTTTCCAGATCTGGGGCTTCCATCATCCTCCACAACCACTCTGGCAGCCCGATTTCAAATCTGAAGAAGGATTTGGGATCCTTGGGACGAGGGCTTCACAGTGCCAACCTTCGATCGACGATTCATTGAATTTTTGGCGCTTCCAAAAATTCAGAGGAAGAACAACGAACAACGCGTCAAACATGGGATTTATAATGGGTCTCAGATGATGGTCGTTCTCATTTGGTAATTTTACAAATTCTAAAAGTTTATAATTTAAACGACGAAAATGAAGAAAAACTCAACAATTCATTTTGGGGGTGTGAAAAATTAACAAGATCCTACTTCGATTCGGTCATTTGTTGTTGGTGGCACATCCACAATGCTCCTCTTTTGATCTTCCAATGTTCTGGTGGAGGTTTCTCCTATATTCGGTGAATAATGGTGAAAATCACTGTATAATGTTTGAGAGATAGTGGGAGAGAGAGAGAGAAGAGAAATTAGGGTTTTCTCATTATTTCCAACTCTTAAGTGAATTTATATAAAAACATTGAAACTCTGTCGACGGTCGTGGATTCTGAAACCTCTATGCCCTCTCATTTTATATCAATCTAAGGTAAAAGGATCCATTTCGAACTTAAGAAAAGTCTCTTATTTCCATTCCAAGACCTCGTTCGAAAGTTATTCAAAAAGAACACTAGTGATAAAAATCACTAAGTGGTTATTCCAAAAAGATGATTTTTCCCATGGGTAACTTTTCTCACAACGGCCATGCACCGACAAAGATTATACCCCTCCTAGGTTAAATGACATGCTCTGAACTCAACCGTAAATTCAGATTTTTGATCCAAGTTTCCATTTGAGTGTTATATGGTTTTGAGCTATTAAATGAATGAATTTATAAATTAATTCATCCATTTACTTACTACTAATGAGCAAGGGGTCTTAACATACCATGCCAACATGATTTATGTCGCGCATAGGGTAAACCCCACATTTTGGACTCAACCGTGCTCTTAGATTTATGATCTGATCAACCATTTAAGAGATATCCTTTTTTCGTTGCATGAGTAATATAAAAACACTCAATATTTTTTTAGAATTGATTCCGAGCACACCGGGCCTCAGAATTGCACATCATCTCAGTGCCTAGCTATGGAAATATATGTAGAAATTTTCCAAAGTCTTAAAGTGAAAAACTAGGTCTCTACATCACTCCCTCCTTTAAGATTTTCATCCTCAAAAAGAAAAACTAGGAGAAATAACTCGGAATACTAAGCTCACACCTGGCTCTCCCGCCCCCAAGAAAACCTGCACAACCCCACACCGGCACAACACACGACCCAAATGGATGTTCTATCCTCATAGGTTTTGGTACTTTTGATGACGTTCATAGGAATACGCACATATCTCATAAGCTATGACACAAGAAAGATGCTGTGCACCCACTACTACTATTGGGAGGGTAGGGTGAGGTGGTATGCAAACTCACCATCTCTTTAATGATTCTAAATGGCCCGAAGAAACTCGAGGGACTTCCCCATACGAACATCAATATTCCACATTGCGACCAGAATCATAGTTTATTCCTGGAACATGGTCTCAATATTCCATCCTTTAGAATATCAAGCTTGTAAATCAACCAAGGATATCTGGTCACGCAAGATTTCACAGTCGGTACATCACAATCGAGACTCTCTTATAGGCTCTAGGAGGGAATGAATCAACACCATTGACTAAAGAAAAGTTTCACCCTCCTACTCTAACAGGGTCAACTCTATGGAAGCTAACTGCTACAAAACTTCCCACACCTGGCGATCCAGTGACTCTCTACTAGGGTCACATGCTACAATGCTGCCACTTTCCGTAACATAGACTACCTCGAAGTCATAGTCCTATAGGAATTTCAACCAGTGCCACTATTTCAGGTTCAAGTCTCTCTGGGTAAAGACTCACCTAATACACTGGTGGTCTGAGGAATCCACAAAGCACTCTCCCAGAAGATAGCATCTCCACATTCTCAGGTTGAAGACCAGCACTGCCCACACCACATTGTGAGTCGTGTAGTTCTGTTTCTGAGGTTTCCATCACCTCGACCTGTACTTGATAAAAATATCAAGATTGATGTTGGGTACACAAGGTATCAATGAATAGGGCAGGTGAGAAAACTCATAAAAAATCAAGAGGCTAGACACGGAAAGCATGTGGCATTCCCCACGTGTCTTTTCCCCTTTTGGAAGAAGAAAAATCCCCAAAACAGGCACTCTGCCAAACTTGCTTGTGGAACCTCAAGAAAAGGAAGGTCAAGTAGAAAATCCCCACTGGAAAAGCCAAGACCTGCTCTGACACTCCACTATACAACCCCTCCATGAATACACAAGTCAAAGGGACTCATTCACCACACATCAATATTATCCTCTTTGGGTGGTACTGACTCTCCCTCACAATTTTTCTCATGTCACAAAAACACGTCTCAGTGTGGAAATAACCCCTCTTTATTGTGCATTCAAAGATATGCTGAACAACACCGACACAGTGTCACACTAACACCCTATGTCACCCTAGGTAACTCCTCGAGCAAGGAGTTAGAAGACAAGAGTACCTCATACAGTGTCTAAAAAGTTATACTAAAAAGGTTATAAAGGACACATAGCTTACCACTTATCGTCTCATGCACTATAGGATTATAGAAATCCATAGAACATAGATTCCAGCGGCCCCAGCCTCAAGCTCCTACAGCCTGACGTGGGCCGCCTAGTGGTAGTGGAAGGAGCTTGAAATGTCGTCCACCAACCATAATTCTTCCTGCTCTTCTTCCAAAACTGCCTCCCTAGGGACCATGCTGTCCTTACTTGGGAGATCTCTGATCATGACACTGCCTCTATCATGGCAGTGCATCTACCAACTACCTAGAAAACTCAGCACATCTGTTCAGGTAGTCTCGTGCCACATAACCCCGCACTTCACAAGCATGGTACTAGCCCTCCCTGGGTTTTCTCGGTGCTCTACGGTGTCCCTGACCATGTGACTAAGATGTGTTAAGGGGAGGCCTTTTGAATTAATGGACTTCCAACTAACGTCTGCTAGCTATAGAAGATGTCCCAAATCTATTGTGCCTACTACCAAAACTAGCCAACTGGCACCCCTCTAACAGAAATTTCTTTGTCACCAGTGCCTGCTGCAGCACCCTGAGATGGGTGAGGATGCACAAGGGAACTACACTAGCACGAAACTCATCTATGGTTACCCTATTAAAAATTCTATTCTGGGAATTTGTCATCATGAACCATGTCCAAAGAGTACCGATTAAGGTTTGTGAACCTAGCCGGGTACTCAACCACTGCCATCACTCCCCACTGAAGCTTCAGTAGCTTCTAAAACCATAAGGAGCATAAGTAGTAGGAGTATTACTCCTCACAAAATAGATTCTATAATTCATCCCACAAGAGTACCAACTCATCATTCATCTGAGTAACCCAAATCTACCAACGTCAAACTACTCCATAGAAAAAGACTAGTTATCAAAGCCACTATCTAACTTGTTGGTTTTCGAACAAGCCTGAATAGGCGAACCACCGATTCTAGCCAAATCTTCCCTGCCTAAGGGTATGGCTCACTGTAGAACCTCAGTGGTATTTGATGATGGAACTCACATAGCACACTCAGCCTATGCTCGTCATTGGCCTTCACTACAGGTATTAACTGCTACTCTACATGTGGAGGTGCGTCTGACTGCCCTCCTAGAGAAAGGGTAATTATATGATGGATCCTAAATCGAGGCTTTATCACTCATGGAATCATCGTCACGAACTGGAGCTAGTATCCTAGCTGGCTATCATCACGGAGGCATCTTAAATCCAATCAAGGAGTATTTTGGTCAAATGAGCATATATATATCAATAACTATGGGGAGCGGACTCAAGAAGGACAGTAAAAGTCTCAATCCTATATGATGCATGTACCAATTTTCCTTGCAATAAGTGTCTCAGCACACTAAGACAACAAGCGGGTAATCAAGGACCTCATGAATGGATACGTCATCTGTTGCACCATCCCCGGACTCCATGGCATGAGAACCGCTCTCAAGATGCGTTGACACTATTTTCCTAAAACCCAACCAATTCCTTTTTAGAGATCATCCAAACAACATCCCAAGGAACGAAACACCTTTGATACCACTTTGTCAAGACCCGGATCGTACCAGGACATGATCCGCAACTTCCCCAAGCCCGCATTTATAGGCCAGGGGTTGGAGACTAGTGTTGAAGGCATAAAAAACTCAGGGAGGCCTTTACCTGAGTACCTATACACACATACATGCATCCAACTCAATGAAAACAATGTAGAGGGGAAATAAATAAAGATAAAACATTGTAATATATATAAACCACAAATATGCATCAACCTCTAATCAGTACAAGTACAGAAAAGTAAACTGAAAGAGAAAAGGGAAAAATACACACCCAACAAAAAGTGCCACAACCTGTCAACAGGTGGAAAATTAAAACAACTAAGAGATCCCTGCTCCTAGATCCCACGCTACAATCACTGCATGCTGCCCAAGCACCCTATATCCCTATGCTCCTCTCATGTCACGATCAACCTGTCTGTCGCCTACAAGGGAACACCGAGTGCGGGAAAATCCCAAGAAGGGGTGAGTATAAAAATACTCAGTAGGATACCCCGAAGGCTCAAGGGATCAGCAAGTGAGGTAATAAAGAGGGAAGTAGTATATAGAACAAGGTACAATAAATGAATATAGCTCAACCCAATAAAGAAGTGAAGTAAGCTCGTCCAACCATGAAAAGCCAGACATGGAAACCATGTGGCATACCCCGCGCGTCTTTTCCTCTCCTGGAAGAAGAGTAACCAAATCCAAAAGAGTTGGTACTTCAATACGATGTATATATGCTCAACCAAATGAACCCAAGTGAGAGAGTAAGGGGATATCCATATCACTAGATCAGCGTAGGAAAAGTGTCACCAATAGTTCTAGAAGTAAACACCATCGATGCCCAGCATCCCACATGTTTTCCCTAAACTACAAGTCAAAGGGGATCAATCATTGTACCTTGATACCATAGGCTCTAGGCAGTTTTGTATTGCCTGCACAGTTTTAGGTCACGTTTCAAGGACCCATATTGGTGGGAAAAGCACCCATCTTTCTTAAGAGTCCAAAGTCACTTCAAGTACATCTCATAGTTATGCCTCATAGTCAAGAGATCATGTCACAAAGTCATGAACCCACTATCCAGCCCCGCTGAAGGGTATGCTCAGAAGAGTCATCGGAGAACCCACTTCCCAGCCCAGCTAGAGGCTATTCTTGAAAGGGTAACTAGAGATAGGCACTACCCAGCTGTGATGGAGGGTAATCCCTAAAAGTGATCAGAGAACACCACTTCCCAACTGCACTAGAGGGTAATCCCTAAAAGATATCGGCAAAGACCACTGCCCAGCTACGCTAGAGGGTAAACCCTGAAAGATATCAGCTAACACCACTGTCCAACCTCGCTGGAGGGTAAGCCCAAAAGAGAATGGCGAACACCACTACCCAACTACGCTGGAGTGTAATCCCTGAAAGATATCTACAAACACCACTACCCAGCCTCATTGGATGGTCATCCAGGATTAATATGGTGATTCTAAAAACATCACTGAAATTACTGTCATCATCAAGCATCACCTCAAATTAGCATCGTACTCAGAACATCTCCCATCATACCTCAAAATCCACTATGGACGGCACCATCATGTCCTACACGAAGAAACACTTAGGATAGGCTACTCGTAGGCCAAAATCCGAGTTCAGAAGAAAGAGATACAAGAGATAGAATATTCATAGTAGTACATGGTGCATGTGGGTCCCACATGACGTGTGACCCCACCTCATCGATTGGCCATGTACCTAACCATTTCCAGGTAGAAAAAGGGTGAACAACTACAATTTCATGTCAAGGTACTCCCATAGTACATGACACAATAGTTATAAAGATGATGAGTGCATGTTGCTCGTCATTAAGGTGGAGGTCCAGAATCATAGGTTAGCTAACACGCCTCCTAGAATGCTCCCAAAACATCAATCGTATCTCTTCTCGCATATTCTCTTCTCTCACAAGAGTCGAAGACAAACTAAGCCGTGTATTCTCTTAAAACACATCAAAAGGATCTTCCACTGATATTCTTTTCATGTTTCCACATTTAACAACAGATTGTGAATAAGGCTCTACACATTCAAATGGACCACACTGTCGCAATCCTTGCGTTAAAACATGCAAGATCAACTACTACCCCATCCAAAAAGGACTCCTGATGTTGAAGTTACATCTCCCAATTTCATATGAAAATGGTGCCCCATGGGGCCCATACCTCGATCTCGAAACACGTCACACAAATCGCGCCATTGCGATCCTCACTGAAAAAACACAGGATTGGATATTCATTCATCCCAAGTGGACCACCGATGAAAAAGGTGTTTTCACCATAATGCCTGAACAGTGCTCGATCACTACCACTCGTAAAAAGTCTATGCACCACCGAACGGATCACAGCATTGCAATCCTTGTAGAAAAACATGCAAAGTGGGATATTCATTTGCCCCGAACGGACTTATGAAGCATAAGTCATAAAAACGCATCATATGCCTAGAAGTTTCCTCATGGGGCCCAAACCTCAGCCCCGAATTTAGGTAGTCAGATTTCACCATTGCAATCCCCTTGGAAAAACACACAAAAAAGACTACACAAACACCCCAAACAAATACCAGATGAAAACATGGCATTTCGCCGTAAAACATACAAGTGGGGCCATGTGGGGCCTGTACCTTATATCTAAACTGAATGCTTTGGAAACCATATCAAAAAGTCTGCACGAAGACTGGGGTCACATTGTCGCTAACGGCGCATCAATCGGACATCAAAAATAGGTTTTAGTTCCGATGCAAGAATAACTAATTAATTAATTAATTAATCGCATTAAGTGTTTCATGCCACCGAGCAACATAACCAAACCAAAAAGGCCCCAAAAAAATTTGGAAGCACCACCTCAACTCCAGGTTCACAATGCCTCAGACAACGTGTCAAATGGACGTCTGGTTCACGAGATATGTCTGTTGAAGTCTTTAATAATAATTTATAATTTATTAAATTAAAGAATTCTGGGTCACCCACCTTAGGGAACGGATCTCAAAATCCCCAAAACCCATTTCAAAATATCTGTCTTGATGAGACAGACCCATGTACGTAGACGGTGCATCAAATGGGCATGCCGTTTAGAAGTCATGCTCCTTTTGAACGTGAAGGGTCCCAACTAGGCCGGTCCCAGTCCAGCCCATCGGCCCGCGGCCCAACCACGGGTCTGGCCCGCTCCGACGTGGCCCACTCGACCTCCACCAGGCCTTGTGGCACGGTCCACTTGAATAGACCTGCCAGGGTGGCTGGTCCCTCCACGTGCACCAAGGACGCGCAGGAGGTGGGTACTTCTCCTACCGCCCCAAGAGGTCAGCGCCTCGGGGCTCCCACTTGAGTGCGACCGGCTGAAGCCATTGTGCCGCCTTCGCACCGACACCATCCAGCTCCACTCGACACTGGCTTCTCTGTTGGATCCACCTGAATCCCTGGCCTTTCCATGTTTCACTTTGCCACAACTATCGTCTGCATCTCTACCGGCTCCACCTCTCGTCATGTTGGTGTCGGTTGCACCCTCCACCACTCTGTCGCCTCACTCACCAGCTCTATCTCCCCCGTTCCATCTGATCTCTAGATTTGGCTCGACTGCGATTGTGCCTCCAAATTCCAGGACACCTCGGAGCCGCACCATGGGCCATCTCTACTTCGGGTGGTCCACCACACAATCCATGCGGCCGCTGGGCTCCGCCACAACCTCCATCCAGCTCTACCACTGCGCCTCCTCGACCTCTGGCCACCGCCCTTTCCAGAGCTGGGGCTTCTGTCCACCACCACAACCACTCCAGCAGCCTGATTTCAAATCCAAAGGCAGATTTGGGATCCTCGGGAAGAGTCCTTCACAATGCCTACCCCCGATCAACGATCCATTGATGTTTTGGCGCATCCGAAAATTTAGACGAAGAACAATGAATATCACATTGAACATGGGATTTAGTAACGGTCACGAACGATGGTCGTGTCCATTTGGACATTTTCCAAATTCTAAAATTTTATAATTTAAATTACGAAAATGAAGAAAAACTAAGTAATTAATTTTGGGGGTGTAAAAAATTAATAAGACCCTACCTCGATTTGGCTATTTTTCATTGGCGGCGCGTCCACAACGCTCCTTCTTCGATTCTCCAAGGTTTCGGTGGAGGTTGATCCTATATTTAGTGAAGAACGCTGAAGAATGCTGAAGAAAAGGTGAGAGAGAAGTGAGAGAATGGAAATTAGGGTTTTCCCCTTATTTCTAACTCTTAAGTAAATTTATATAAAAACACTGAAACTCTACCGATGGTCGTGGATTTTGAAACCTCAGCGCCCTCTCATTTTATATCGTTCATAGGTAAAAGTCTATATTACAAACTCAACAGAAGTCTCAGATTTCCATTTCGAGACCTCATTCAAAAGTTATTCAAAAAGAAATCCAGTGATAAAAATCACTAAAAGGTCATTCCAGAATGACGATTTTTCCCCTGGGTGACTTTTCTCACAACGGTCCTATGCCGACAAAGCTTATACACCTTATAGGGTAAATGGCATGCTCCGAAATCAACCATGAACGTGGATTTCTAATATGAGTTTCCGTTTGAGTGTTATTAGGTTTTGAGCTATTAAATGAATGAATTTATAAATTAATTCATCCATTTACTTACTGCTAACGAGCGAGGGGTCCGAACATCCTGTGCCAACATGGTTTATATCACGCCTAGGGTAAACACCGCATTTTGGACCCAAATGTGGTCTCAGATTTCTAATCTGATCAACTTTTTAAGAGATATCCCATTTCAGTTGCGTGAATTGTACAAAAACACTAAATATTTTTTGTATAATTTATCCCGGGCACACTGGGCCTCATAATTTCATGTCGACATAGCACCTAGATCTAGAAATATATGTAGAAATATTAAAAAGTCTTACAGGACAAAAACCAGGTCTCTACACTTCTATCATACCTTTATGTATCATGTTATATCATTCTATTATGTAGGTTAAAAAAATTATTATTACCCTTAAAATATGTTTCTTTCCTTTAAATAGCTCACATATCTTACCTTTACAAACTACATATAAATTTCAATAACCCTATTATAACTAAAAATATGAAGTGTGATATGTTTACATAACCAGTATTGATTACATTTACACTTCCTATGTAAAAGGTAGGTCAAAATTTCAGAAACTAAAATATTCAATTTAAAAACCTTTTAATTTTTTACTTATTGCATAAATTTTATTATTTTTTTAAATATGTGTATCATTTTATAGTGAAACATGAATCATTTACATGGAGTTTAAATGACATTTTAAAATAACTAAACTCATAAAGATTGAATCCAAAACTGCATTATTGGAAATAAAAATTCTTCAACATTAATTTATTGAAAGGTATGAGATATATTGTTTTTATTTTTTTAATTTATGGTTTTCTATTTAAAGGAATATGTTATAATGACTATGAATTTTAAAGTTTTAATTAGATACTATGATGTGGGAACTCTATAAATTTAGTTCGACCAAACTATAAGTAAAAAAAGAGATCAACGGATGTAATTAATATGTGCTTGATGAACATACTATGTGTTATTTTTGAATTGAAAAATAGTATCATTGTGATTGTAACTAAAAGGATTAATATTATATTAATAAATGATTTTTGAGATTCATAGTGAAGTACTACACTGCCTACTTAGATCTTAAAGTTATGTCAATCGATCTATATTCTTCACTATAATTTCTAGTGTTGTGGTAATACATTATATTTTTTATGTTTTCTGTACCTAATCATGTGATGGTTATACTACCATTTAAAATTTGGGATTATCAGGTTATACAACTCCAAAAAAATGTATGTTTAGGTTGTTCCTAAATAGTAAAATAAAGGGGGTTTGGTTGTGCCTTGGTTCAGATAATGGAAAATTTGGTTCCTTCCACCACTTCTAAAGGAAACTAGTTGAGTTATGCCTACAATGGTTAAAAATTAAATCCTTGAGTTTAGCCTCTAGGGATTAAAAAGAAATTTGTAAAGAGTTTTGACTCTATCTAAAAATTCATAGATTCCATTTAAGTAGGTTTCATCTCACATTGCATTTGAGAGAAGTGAAGAGTATTCATAGGATCAATTTGATCTAAACTACTATAAAAATTTATTATTACTTTATTTATTTTTATTTATACTGATTTTTTTACCATTTTAACTATGATATAATATACAAAAATATTTTAAAATGAAAATTCATCCCCCCACCCTCTTGACCATTTTTTTATTCTCACTTTGTGACCAAACCTTGAGATATTGTTTTATGGTTTCCTATTGTTTTTCACCTCTTGAATAAGTATTATTCGATCTTAATAAACCCATCAGTGGTATCAGAGTAAGGGTTAAATAATTAATCAACTCCTAGGAACTCTCATGAATGAACATGTTACGTCATATGTCTCTCTACCCAGGTACTCCATTGTTGATGCAAAGAGTTGCATATCCTAAAGATGAGGTCAATGTAGTACTCTAATATTTTTATATCAATGTCACATAGGATTAATTTATATGAGGAAATGAGTTCCCACCCATCAGTGGTATTAAGGACTTCCCATGATTATTTTGATTTGTGAAATCACGTTTGACATGAAGAATAATCGATATCTTATTAAATATCATAAGTTGTAATATATATTTCCCTTTAAAAATAGATATCATATTTGGTATCATTAAATATGATACTAACATGTATTGTGATAAGTTATCACATAATATATGTTAGGATTGTATTGCATGATATGGCCAATCATCACTAATGGAAAAGTAAAATTTCATTTGTGTCAGCATATCATAATGAATGGTATGATCCAATCATATAAAATGATAACGTTGATAACATTGTTTTAATTTTATAAAATAGAGTGTTGTATCATTATTATGATATAAGGTATAATGTAAAATATGATTGGTAGTAGCTGAAGGTTGTATTGCAGGTTGCGGTCCATCTATTAAAAAATGAAATATAGGTAATGGATTAAACCATCACCTATAACATAAGATATATTGTAGAATATGATATAGAGGGAAAACATTATTTTTTCCATTTTAAAATTATGAATTTATGTATCTTATTTATAAATTATAGAAAAAAAAGATATGTTAAGATGTTTTCTTAATTTATAAAGTGTTTATAAATTAATTAATTATAAAGTGATTATAATTAATTATTTAATGTTTTCAGAAATTTAATAAATAATTGTCTTTAATATTAATTATTAATATTAAATACCTTTAATGTATATGTCACGACTAATAATTTTGATATAATTGTTTTTATAGAAATTATAAGGTAACATATAAAGTGTTTATAAATAAATAAAAAGATAAATATAAAATATGTTATATTAAAATTATGAATTGTTCATAATTATTTATTTCAAATGATCAAATCAAAGGACTTATTTGAGAAATTATTTGAAGCACATTAAAAGTAATTATGATACTTTATATGATCAAGGATCAAATAATATTAAATATGTAAAATTTTTATTATGTAATTTTTTTTTATAATATATGAATTTTTTATATAAAATATAAAATGTTTATATTTCAATTAAATCTCATATATTTAAATAAATTTCAGAAAATAATAATATAAAGGAGTTCATATTAAAAATAAATATAATATTCTTGTATTTATTTATTTATTTTATGGAATGACTTTAAAGAATGCTTAATTATAAAATTATTTTCAATTGTTTGTTTGTTAACTATTTATAAATATTTATCTCATATCTAAATTTATGAAATTTTCATTTATTTAGTTTATTCTATATTTTATTCATTAATATAAATTTCATATTATGAATGGTTTTATGCTTAGTTTTAAAGTGTTAAACCACTTATATAAATTATCATACATTCATTTAAGGAGTTACATGCTAGGTATGATAATTGATTTAGTTTTCTTCTACTTTGACTTTTGATTTGTTATGGGTTATGATCTTGAATTTAATGGTTAATTATATTTTTAACATATTAGGTATTATAATAGTGATGTAATTGATTTCTCTATTGAGTTCCAAACCACTAGTAATGGGAATTTGGTCCAAGATTATCACTGGCCAAGGAACTTAGGCTGATTTTAGGAAAACAAGGGTTGGATACCAATTGCACCATGCATAATTTTGTGGGGATTTTTGTTTTCATATGATTCTAAGTATTTAAAAAAATATTTCCATGTGCCTTATTCATGTGATTTATTTGGATATGTGTAAATATAGTTGGATTTTAATTTAGGTTTCTAACACAAGTTATGAGTTGTGTAATGTGTTACATATCAATATGGGTTTAACATAATGATTTAGTGGAAAGAATAGAGATTTGAAACCAAATAACTAGAAGAATGAATATATGTAATGGGAATAAATAAGATAATATTGTGATATATTAAAAACCCTATAAAAATAATAAATGTTATATTCCTTCCAAATTTAATACATGTCAATAACTCAATCATCTAGCTAGGAAGGTTTGTGATAAATTAGCATGCTTATGGATTATATTTTATAATTCATGGTGGAAATGGATAACCCTAATAGTTTGGTAACCAAATATAATTGTGATATTTGGGTCATAGTTAGTTATGAAACCCTATAAGATAGGATATAGAGTAATAAATTTGTGTATTATCCATATAATGGATTTGGTAAAGGGGTTGTCCAATCAATTTTGTAAGATTAGTATATGGTATGACTAGCATAATGTCCTACCTAAATATAAAATTCCTGAGAGGAACCCTAAATTAGAATCAAAGATTAGTGAAATATTAATCTTAGACCACTATTGGATATCATGTAATAAAAAATGGTTAATAATTTCAATGAGAGTGAATTTAATAAAATTCCTTATCAAATAAAAGTAAAACATGCCACTCATATGATAAAAGACTCCATTGTTGATAAAATAAAATCATCATCATAAATTATGAATTTGAGATTAATCTTATAAAATTAGAAGATTAATAGAAGCATCTTCATAGACCAATACGGAAACTTAAAAACTTTTCTTAAGAAAGAAGGAAAAATTTATGCATAATAGCATTCATTTCATGAGTAGAAAAATGTTGTAGTTGTTTAAAATGTGAATATATAGGTTTATTATAAGAATAAAATGATTCAATAGATATTTAAAATTCATTTTTTAAATACAAAATGATCGAAATAACTTCAGTCTCCTCTCATGTACTCAATATGACTGGGTATGTCTTGGAGTGACTGAAGGTTTCCATTAATGATAGATATAGCTATGAAATTCATCATGAAATAATTAGTAGAATTATTCTAGAAATCAATTAATTAAAATTTTACCAAATCTACTAAAAGTTTTGAGGATACACTACACCAAAAATTCCATTTATTTTCGGTTGTTTTTCATTTAGTGAGGGTTTAAGCCACTAGGAAATGATTCATGTTGGTTTTTGAAAACATTAATGCATTTAAATTTCATGGATTATTACAAAACTCTTTTTAAAAAACCATTATGAATCATTAATATTTTTAGAAATTATTTTTAATTTTTAGTAGTGGTTTATTATTATTAATTTTTCCATCATACTTTTCTAAAAAAAATATTTAGCCGATGTTTTAAATTTTTAAAAATATATATATTTAAAATATAGGAGTGTAAGGCCTACCCACCCAACCTAGGGCCTACCCCAACATAGGTCTAGGTCAACCCCAACCCCATCCAAGCCTGATCCCACCACACCTTTCAAAATTAAGCATGTATATGTGTAGAGTGAAATTTGAACCCCTTACCTCTTAGTTATTCTTCAACACTTTTACCACTCCACTAAGCCTTTCATGTTGTGATTAGAAAAACTTTAATATAATAATATATACATAAATAAATATATTTAAATACATATATATGAATATATATATTTAATATATATAAATATAAATAAATTTATATAAATCTAAATAAATACACACACACACATAGATATATATATATAATTATATATATAAACATGTATAAATATACATATATATATATATATATATGCATACCCACATGATATATATATATGTGTGTGTAATAAATACATATAAATATATATATACATAAATATATTTAAATATATACAAATACATCATAGAAATCATTGTAAGCTTTGATTTGACAAGTTACAGATCTCAAAGGGTCACCCGGATCAAAATTTATGATTTTTTGAAGTTTAAGTACCATTTTCAGCTTCTCTTAGTACATTAATAATTTTTTATTATTAATTATTATAAAAATTATCCTATATTATTTTATTTTATTTCATAACCTTTGATTTCATAGATTGAGGAGCACAAATAGACACTTGGATCAAAAGGTATAGTCATTTAAAGTTGAAATCTATTTTTTCAACTTCTCATAAGACATTGGTTGAGTGAGCGAGCTCCAACCATCATTTTAATATGTGTGTGTGTGTGTGTGTGTGTGTTTGTATGTTTTTATATGTAAACATATACATATAAAAATAACTATTGATTTATAATTATAAAGTAGTATATAATTAATAATTAATGATTAAATTATTTTTCAAATAATTACTAACTGAATAATTATGAATAATTAATAATTAATAATTAATAATTATTAATAATTAAAAAATTAATATTAAATATTAAATAACTAAGAAATAACTATTAATTATTAAAAATTAATTAAAATTTTAATTAATTATTATTAATTATTAATTGTCATTAATTTCATGGTGGTTTTTTAGAAGAAAAAAACACTGGTAAAATGAAATAAATAAAAAAATAAGATTCAGTGGTGGTTTTAAACACAATTAAATGGTGGATGTTTTTAATAAACCACTATGAAGTAATGATGGTTTTATAAAATTGAAACTAAAAGAAATGAAACATTTAATAGAGGTTTGTAAAACCATACAATATCTTTAAGGTTTAATCTAGAACAAAAACAATAGATACACTAATTGTCATCCTAGGTCATTGAAATATACAGAAGGTGTTATAAAGGAGGGAAAATGTTTTCATTACATGGAATAATCAAAAATACCTCAAGGGTTGAAAGAAACCATTTTAGAGTGTCCACATTAGGTATAATGTTATAGTAATTAGTTGTTATATTTTGAATCTATATGTTAAATAGTTTTTTTTGGAGAATGGGTGTTAAGGATATCTTAGTTGAGGGAGATCATGGTGACTCTTATCACAAGGTAATTGGTTTCAATATGTATTTTTATTTTGACCTTTAATTAGATCTATTGGATGGTGGGGGATTCAATGCTGTTTTGGGTAGGAAAAATTGGTCTGCTTATCATTGATTGAAGTTATATGCGTCCCAAATTAATTACCCGTTCATAGAACTTTAGTATAGCATAAGATCGGGGTCGATCCATAGGGAACTATGGCGTGCGTGAATTCAATTGAGTTAATACTTAATTAGGTGAAGTATGCAGAATTTAGAATTGATTGGGTTGATTTTGGGTTTTGATTGAAACTAAATTGATTTACTTTGAAGAAATGGATACAGTTTGAAAGAAAACAACGGGTAAATTTAAAGAGTTTTTAAAATGGGAAGAAAAGACGTGTCGGGGTTGTAGTGATTAAGGAGGTCTTATGCAGATTGTTTAAATGGTTGTGTTGTCCATAATAATTCAATCATTCTGGATTTCATTTTGTTACAAGATTTCCTTGGTCCAGTTCCTCTTGTTTGGAATTAGAGCAGTTGACTCCTTGGTCTGGTAGTCAGTGTTCTTAACTCTTTATTAAGTTCAGTCCATTATTTGAATCAATGAAATCCTTCCAATGGTTATGGATTTTTTCACCGTTACTTTTCTTTTTTATTGTTGAGAATTATTCCCTTGGTTCGGCTCAGAATTCTCAGTTATATTTAACAGTAGATTAAGAAGAGTAAAATGAATTACAATGATAAAACACAACTATATAAAACAACAAACAAATTACGATCCCTTCATCTACAGCCCCAACACGAAGGGTTTAGTTACACATAGAAAGTGGAGGAGAAATGACACACGTGATACCTGACGGATTCATCGTGTAAACATTGAGGTAGGTTGTCGGAAGGTGGAATAGTGGAACTATGGCACCATGGTGGCTCGGGAATGGTAGCAACAGAGCTTCTTCTCTCCTTCAATGGTTTCGAACTCCCTAATCCATAGGCCAAGGCCTATTTTTATAGAAAAATAAAGTACACGACGTGTATATAAAGTACACGCCGTGTACTTTTCATCAACACACTTTGGCGCCAATTTCTCCATGGGTAGGCGGCCTAACATGTCGTCTTTGACTTTTGAACATGGCGCCGCCTGAAAGTTGAGTATACACGACATGTAGCGCCACCATACATGGCATTTAGTATCATAAGTTTTGGCCACTAGCCCCTTTTAGAATAGCACACACGGTGTGTAGAAATTCAAACACGTCATGTCTCCTTCAATGGCCACATGGACGTGTGGACTTTTCTCAGCAACCACCGCTTCTAGAAAGTAGTACACGGCGTGTAACACCACCTCACATAGCGTGTATCTTCTTCCTAGTGACATGGGTGTGTCCCTCCTTCGGTCTGTGTCCTTGTCTGTATGTACATGGTGTGTATAGAAAGTACACGCCGTGTAGTTTGAAAATTTTGACAGACTTCCCTTGATTTGTGTATTTAGCCAGAAAGCTCCTAAAAGTAAACAGAATCACCAAAATCAAAGAATATGTTCATAAAACAACAGATATTTGTTGAAAATATGTTTTTATCTTCAATTATATATATTGAAATGTATACACAAATTGGGCGCATCAAATTCCCCCACACTTAGTCATTTTCTTGCCCTCAAGAAAAATCTCAACATCTAATTAATAGAGCCTATACTTTAAAAGGAAGGCATTTAATTAATCAAACATATAACTGATAAAGTTACTAAGGAAAAATTATAAAAGGCACAAACAAATTCAATTCATAAGATATTAAAATCATGCCTCAAATATAATGCAATTAACTACTCTCATCCTCTTTCAACACATTTTTCAACCTTTTAAAAATAAGCATGCCACTTGATGATTTACCTTACCAGTTAAAATCACACTTCACACTCAAGATGTTTTTAATCAAATTTATGCTCAATCTAAGGTATATACACTCTATCCATAGGTTTTTAATATATCTTGTTCTCTACTTCAGAAAAATTGAATTACAAAAATCATGAGTGCTTTATCAATAAGGTTTAGATGTCTCTATGGCTAAGGGTTGGTAGGTTCAGATGTGAAAATAAATTCTGAGGCTTGAAAAAGGAAGGCTAATTCCTTTAAAAAACATTGCATGATATTCAAAGTAAAACTCACTGAAAATGCATCCTTTACAAGCTCAGTCAAATGCTTTTGCAATCGTCACCATCTTCCTTAGGCAAGTAGGGTTCATGGGAAAATAAGCATAAGGTCCCCTTGTTGTTTGTTTTTTGTTTTTTATATATATAACAAAACACAAGGGAAACACTTATGAATACAATGAGTATATATTTGGAACCCATTCTTCCCCAAATAATCAAGAGGCACTCCCCCACACTTTATTTCATGGCTGTACACAAAAATATTCCATGTATTGCCAACTCCCTCTTTAAATATCAAATGGATAATCATGAAAAGTTTAAAAAGAAATAGGGTATGAAGGGAAATAGGCTCGTAATGTGGCTTCATATAAAGGTTGTTCATGGATTCTATCGGCTTAACGAAGATTAAATGTAGGGTAGGTCTCAAGATAAAGGGGTTAAAACAATCTAGTGCCTCAATCATGTTAAAGTAACTCAAAAATTTCTTCATGTGTCGAAAAGAAAAACTTGAAAATTCTAGTAGTGATGCATATTCTAAGAATCTCTCAAGAAAGAGGGTATTAGAAAATAAATACGAAAAAGGGTTTAGAATACCTCTCAGGAGTGGAAAATGATAAAGGGACAATCAGGTCATGACATGCATATAAATGATTAGCCTAATCAATGTAATTTAGTCAAGGACGAAAAGTTGCAATTGAAACTATATCAGCAATCATTTTAAAATACTTAAAAACTAAAATAAGCATGTAACCTTTCCAAAAGTTTCTACTGATAACTCTATCATTTATAAGAATGATTAACCAAAATTGCTTTAAATTTTCAAATATAGAATCTAATAATGATGTCTCCTAGATTAGTTTAAGGGAAAAGACTAAGGTGAAAGAGATAGATGCTCCCCCACACTGAATAAGGCATATGTCCCACCAAGTGCAATACTAAGGTAAAATTTGGTCAAGGGGAATGATATGGGGGACAAAACAAGGGAAAGCAGTGAAAGAAGTAAATCTAAAAAGAAAGAAAATAAAAAATGGAAAAATACTCCCCTCATGAAAAGTGATGACCAAGGTGCTCCATGCCCGTACCTGTGACTATCGAGAAAAAGGAAAAATGAAAACATGCATAACATCACAGAACAGAAAATGACAAAAGAGATATAAAAGATAAAGAAAAATGTCACTATCATGGGGTCTCCTCAGGGGATGGCACATCGAGTACAGAATCGGCCGGTAGAGATGGCATAGGAGGCGTGGAAGCGCGAGGCTCTGACTCAGTAGTGGGGAGGAAACTAAAGAAGTAGGAGCCGTAGGTGCTAGACTCGGGATCGAAAGCTTAGCAGCATACCCTGGCCTGGCAGAAGTGGCAGCAGCAAAGCTCACCGTAGTCATCAGAATGGAATCTGTGGCCTGCACAGGAGATGGTGGTGGAGTAGCAGTAGAAAGGCCAGGAATGGAGGCAGAGGCTGGTGGTTGAGGTAGTGGAACACCAAGATGCTGAGAAATATGCACCAACAGATGCTCCATCCAGTCCTGGTGGCCATCCAGACGAATCAAATGGCGTGCAATGGTGTCCTGGCAGCTGATGATATGAACTAAATTCTGCTCCATCGTGGCTAGGCGGAAGGAAAGGGTCGGATCGACCAAGGGTGCGGGGGTAGGTGGGATGGGGGATGGGACAGAAGAAGGAAGGGCAGATGAAGTGGGGTCAGTAATAGGTGGGTGAGGTGGAGAAGCTGGAGGGGGTGGGTAAGGAGGAGCGAGGATAGCATTTGGGGTAGGGGGTCAGCAGGTGGCGGGGCTCGAGCCTGAGCAAGGATGTAGGCACCCCCTGCTTCCGGACCAATCCCATGCAAATGATCATGAGAAAGTCCATCCACTGGGGTGAACCTAACAAGTCATGAGGTAAAGAGGGATCGAATACCCCCAAGTGGTGGGCAAGACGGGTGGTGTAAAACCCGCCGTTCATGTTTCCCTGAAGGCTGGTAAACATGGAGTGGAAATAGGAGGCGGCAAGATAGGGGAGGTCCGGGTAGTCATGCCTGATGACACTGGTAAGAAGCTCCATGTCATGGCCGGTCACGACCCCCATATCTTCATGGTGGGGAAAAAGGATGGTGCTGAAGCACCGGTGGGTGAAGCGAAGGATAGGGTCGGCTATAAGAGTACTCTTCTAGGAAGTGGGGCAGTGCCAGTGGTCAGGCCCAGTGATCTCCCGCCACATGGAAATAAGGTCAGAGCGCTCGGGCCGGGTCAAGTCAGAAACGGGGGGAGGTGTGATAGGATGGGGGTAGAAGCCGCACCCTCGGCCAAACTCAGTCATGGTAAGAAAGAAACATCGGCCACCTAGCCAGAATTGGACTATGGGTACAGTATCACTAGGTGTCTCCCAGTACTCCGCTCCATCGAACTCAAAGGAGGCCACAAACTCCAAAAATAAATCACAGAACACAGGAGTGCTGACCTGGAAAATCTCGAGGAGTGCGGTGTGCCTGAGAAGCACCTACAACTCCTCCCAAATACCGAGCCACTGCAGAATGCTGATATCAAGGTACCAGCAACTAAATGGTATCAGCAGACAAGAGAATCATCAGAACATGTCGTATGCGAGGTCGGTGACTAAGAATACCATGCTGGGATAGGGAGCACCTACAGGTCCTGACCCAGGTGCCGGTGCAGCAGTAATGTCTAGCTCTGGAGGTGGATCTGCCAAAGAAGAAGGTGGCTCGGTTGAAGGTGTGCTCAAAGAGGGACCATCTGTGGAGGATGATAGTATAGGGAAAGTGGCAGCTGGTGCCGAAGAAGTAGGCCCGGCCTCATCTGAGGGAGTGAGTGGTGGTACAATGTCCAATGGAGGGAGCTCAAAGACCGGAGCTTTGGGGTCCAGCTGCGTAGGTGGTCGGAGTCAGATCTGATGATAGTTAGGCCTATCACCCTCGGTGGCGGAGGTTGGCCACTTCCCCCGGGAAGGATCATGATATTCCATATCCTGAAATAGAAAGAAAAAGAAAAAAAACAAAAGAACAAGAAAAAGGAAGAAAATAAAACAAAGAAAATGTGATAAAACTGGAAAATAAAAGTACACGGTGTGTACTCCAGAGTACACGGCATATAGTCAGAATATAAAGTATCTCGTGTTCTCTGGATAGACACGCCGAGGGTGGAAATAGACCATGTAATAGTACACGACGTATACCGAACATACATGTCGTGTTCACTTAAAGTGAAAGTGGTCGTGCAATATAAATGAAATGGCCAAGTTATTATCAGTTCAAAGAAAAAAATACACGCCGTGTAGGTACAGGACACAGCGTGTACTGCACATGAAGAACATGGTCGTGTAGAGGGTGAGACACAGGTCAGCTAAACATCTAACAGACACGGCGTGTACCAAACACACACGCTGTGTATAGGAACATGGGGTGAGAGCCCGTGTAGAGGGGAGACACGGGCCGGATACAGATATAAAGGACACGGTGTGTACCAAACATACACGTTGGGTTCTGGAACATGGGGTGACAGGCCGTGTTAAAAAGAGTACTCGGGCACATCGAAAAAAAGAAACACGGTGTGAAACGAACATACACACCGTGTATATGAAAATTTTGAAATATTTTGTGTGTGGAAGTGTACAGAGGTACCCAGTGTGTGTTCTTCATTTCGTGGCCATGTACAGGCAGAAGGTGAACGGTCGTCTAATCCGATAAACACCCTAAACGATTCAAAAAACTTGAAATAGAGGGTGCAGAATGGCGTACCTGGACTGAGGATCATAATGTGAGAAGAATCAGAACTTGAAATGCCCCAAATCGACGGATCTGGAAAAGGGTGGTTCGGATGGCATTCGGGAGAAGAAACATGAAGAAAGGAGAAAAATGGGGTGGTCGTGTGACACGGCCTCAAGCCTGGTGGCCCGCAGCTTATATAGCTGTGGTACACAACGTGTATATTTGAATTATATAAATGAATATAATTATTATAGTAAACTATATAATAATTGTTATTAATAATTAAAATAAACTAGATATATCTACAAATTCTATTATACATAAACATATACACGACGTATATCGGTAAATACTTGCCGTGTATTTTAAAATTAGAAAAAGAGTAGTACAACCTTTGGTCCGGTGTGTGGGGTAGGATTTGAACTGGTGATCGGCCAATTCGAACGGACGCCCTCACCCACTAGAGCAAGGGTTGTTCTTCTGTCCATATTTATTTTATATATATATTTATTCTATACGGCCTATACACATGAAAAGAAAGAAAATCATGGCATGTGGTTTTTATTTAGGAAAGGATGGGGGTGAAGCGGGGAGATTAGCGCTATTCGAAACCAGGTCTTTTGAACCTGGTGCCGAGACTTTTCCAATCTGCCAACTTCATCCGCATGTAATTTCTTATTTTTGAACCGTTTTTAATTTATATTGGAAAAATTATGGCACACATGGCATATATCGGAGTACACGTCATGTGTTTTTATTAAAAGAACAAATGATGGAAATGGGACGGTTGTTTGGATTCGTACCCGGGTCTTTTGAAACCGGATTACGATTCTATCCAACCGGTCCATCCCCACCATGGGTTTTATTAAACACATTTTTATATATATATATATATGTGGAAAATACCACACACGTCATGTAATTAAAAGGAGGAACCACGTGCCGAAGGTAGGTCAGGAGGAATCAAACCGGGGACGGCTTGAATAAACTCTAGTGACTTTTCCATCAGCACTGGTATCATCCCTGGTTATTTATTTTTTATTCTAAAGATTTATACTATTAATATTATAAATTAAAAATATAATTACACGCCGTGTATATAAGTGGGACACAGCGTGTAACCTCTAGGTTGCCTCCCGGGAAACGCCTTTGTTTTAGGTCGTTGGCTTGACCTACTTTCCTTGCTTACCTGAGGTGTATGGTGGACAACATTCCCACCATGTTGTCTATAGGATGGTAAGCTTTCAACAGCTGCCCGTTTACCTTGAATGGTTTACCATCTTCTCTAGAAATTTCTACCGCTCCATGATGGAATACGCAGACAACGTGGAATGGTCTCGACCAGCGTGACTTTAACATCCCTGGAAATAAGCGAATACGGGAATTAAAGAGAAGTACCTGATCACCGGGTTGGAAAGATTTTTGTGATATCATCTGGTCATGAATGGCTCTTGTCTTCTCCATGTACAACTTGGCGTTCTCGTATGCCCTTAATCGGATCTCATCTAGTTCTGACCATTGGAACTTCTGTTTCTCTTCAGCTGCCTTTACATCAAAATTTAGGGCTTTGACGGACCAGTAGGCTTTGTGTTCCGATTCTACTGGCAAATGGAAGGGTTTTCCATAGACTTGGAGGAACGGGGACATTCTCAGTGGTGTTTTGAAAGCATTCTGATATTCCCACAAGGCATCATCTAACTTCTTGGACCAGTCCTTCCGTGAAGTGTTCACTGTTTTCTCCAAGATCTGCTTGAGCTCATGATTGGAGAGCTCTACCTATCCACTGGACCGGGGATGATATGGTGTCCCCATCTGATGCTTTACTCCATACTTTGACAGTATTCCTCTCATCAGTGTGTTGTCGAAGTGGGTCCCTCTATCACTGATCAGTACTCATGGAACTCCAAACGTGCTAAAAATATTTTTCTTTAAGAAATTTATGACTACCTTGGCTATGTCGTGAGCTGTAGGAGTAGCTTCCACCCATTTGGAGAAGTAGTCGATGTAGACCAGGATGTAAGTGTTCCCAAAAGATGGGGGAAAGGGACCCATGAAATCTATGCCCCAGACGTCGAAAATCTCAACCTCCAGGATGGGGTGCTGATGTAACACCTGAGACTTCTATGAGAAATATTTTGTTTTATGTTTTATAAATCATCAAAGGAATCTTTCACTACACACAACACTAGCTTGGCTTTCTTTACACGCAGCCGCGGCCTTCCTCGATAGCTTGCATTGTACGCAATACCGAGTTTCACTAAACAACGATATGCTATTAAAATATTATTAAAACTAGTCGTTATGAATAGTAATACCCACTTTTTGAAATTTTATAAATTTTATCTTTCAAAATAGACTTCATTTTTGGATTCATAATATCGAAATTAGCCTAGGGTGAAATTTTGGTATTTTTCTGAAAACTTTCAATTTTTTATGAATAGTGAAAACACTGGGATACTATTTAAAAATCGACTTTTTCTTTCAATAATTATTTATTTTCATTAAATTTATTTTAAGTCAAAATTGATACATAATACCTATATAATATCAATTCAATTCATTGGAGTCATTTTATAATAATTTTAGATATATAAAAATTTTATTGAACTTTTCACCGTCTTTTACCCACCTCTTAGGAGAATTTGCAAATTTACATAAAACTTAATTTTACTGCTTCTATGAGTGGAATTTCGAAAATCCGAGAGACACGGTTAATATCAAGGACTAAAATGTGGTTTAATGTGATGAAAATAATTTTTGGTGAATAGTAACTTTTTACATTTTTTACCACGGTTAAAAGTAAATAGGGTAATTAAGGGTAAAAATGATATTATTATTACCCTAACACATGTCCTAATTCTATTTGATAAGTTTAATTCGACAAAACAACCTTAGGAATAAAATATGACCATTTAGGCCCACTTGTATTAGATTAGGACATTTAAAATTAATTTCTTTAAAGAATGATTAAAATAGTTAAAATCAAAGTTTAATAAGTAAATCATTTTTAATATAGGGTTATAAATAACATAAATTCAACTATAAATATTAATTAGCAAGATAAAACGATTTCCTACATAATTTTATTTTATTTTTAATTTTTATACTTTAAATAATTTAATTTATTTATGACACAATGATGATGCAGTAATTATATTATTAATGAAATATTGACATAATTGATGTTATAAATACCCAAATAAATGTAATTTGAGACTTTTTATGAATTAAAATAATTTTCAATGTTAATATGACATGTTAGTATTGATTTAATTAACTTTTTCGAACTAAGATTTCTGTTATGTTTTACACAAAAATCAATTATCAAATAGTGTCAAAATTGACATAAAATAGTTTTGAAAACAAATATTATATTATTAATTGTTATTTTATTTGTAAAAATATAAGGTTCAGAAAAATTAATTAGATAAGGTTATATATACTAATAATAAACAACTTGGGGTTCGTTTGGCTTGTAATAATAAGTTTATTAACCTTATAGTGTAAGAAAACAAGAAGACACGATAACAGTAAAATTATTTAACTTAAATTTAAATCTAAATGATAAGGTTAAAATAGAAACCTAAACTTGTATAAATTCTATTGGATTAGAGTATTTCGACCCATCCCCACCTTAGCTTCGAAATAAATCAATTTAGATCTATTAAAAACCGAATATGACTTTATAATAAAATATTATTTTTCGTTTTTTGAAAGGTGCCCCTCTCCTCCCTTATAAAAAGGCACCTCCTCCCTCTCTTCCTCACACCACTTTGAGCCTTCAAGTTCGCCCAAACCCTGAAAAATTCTCTTCTCCACTTCCCTAGAAACATCCTAGAGGTCCTGGTCTTCTTCAAAGACTAATTTTAGGGCCCTAAGAGGAGGTCTCAAAGAGGCGCTTCAAGGAAGAGGTAATGTCTGTTACCGATTATTTCAACTTTATTTCTTATTCCACTTCTTCTTCTTTAGTTGTTTAATTATGAAGTAATAACATAAGTATCACTCATATACTGATATGTTATTATAAGTATGAAACAACCCTATTTCACCATCTATCCATCCTACGGAAAACGAAATCACCGCGTGTGCGTATGTACGGAATACCGTCTCCACGCCGTGGTGTAATCTATTTTCTACCACCAACATACTTGGATGGGTATAATGGTTTAAATAATAACTATATATGATTATTGTAAAGTGATATTGATTCTGAAATAGTATGCATACACTCCAATACAATTCCACGATCATGGGAACGATTTCATTGCTCGGGCGTACGTACGGAATACCGTCTCCACGATGTGATCTGACTCGTTCTACATGATATTCATTGTATAATGATTATATAAATGAATTGAATGAATCAATATGATATATGTTACACCAATACCATTCTGTAAATGAAGTATCTATAACCTAAAAATAAGAATAAGAATTTATTCGACAAAACACGCATAAGAACAAAAAGTAATAAACACCTAAATAACAAGTAGTAATGAAATATTACTAATAAAAAGCTAATAATATAACCATATATGATATCATAAAAATAAGTATTATTCTGGAATAAGTCAATAACATTATTTAAATCATTATACAGGAGGTTCGGACACTTACGAAGAAAATTGGACCTAAGGTAAGGGAAAATCTCACAATCTCATTTTTATCCGAGATTGTTTATACTTTAGAATTTACTGGGGAATATTTATCATATACATCCATGTTTCCTAAATATGTAATATTATTTATATCCTATGAAAATTTTTTAAATCTAATTTTACCCTTCAGTGAGTTTTTAGTAAAAGATATGAAAGGAATATTTTTTAGTTTTTCGTACGAGGTACTTTTTGACTTTTCCATCCAAAGTACGGGAAGAATGTTTTTTTTTAACTTATACGGCATGAATTTATTTTTAGAACATTATTTCCATGAAGTTTTCTTTACAAGTTTTCAAGTTTTTTTTAATCAACTTCTTTTAGTTCAAAATTATATGACATGTTAAGAAAGGAAAATGTTTTTGAAGTGGAAAGGATATTTTCCTCAAGAATGGAGTTCAAGTGTTTTATCAAAATTATTTTCTATCTAAGATAATATAGGGGTCTGTTTCTATCCCTATTATTACATTGATTTGATTATGTTGTGATGGAATTATTTTTATGTATTCATTTATCTTATATGAATTGTTTTATGATGTCACGATGTTTAAGAATCCCTTTTTTATTACATGGGTTATGCAATGATGTTTGATTTATGATTTTGTGGCACACATAAGAATGGTTTCATTATGAGATGGGTGGGACCTATATATCCCTCCAATGAATTGGGTAAAGATTTATATCTCATGAGATAGACATGACTGGAACGACATGTTAAACCGGTTCAGTGAAACAGGACAGAAATGAGGAGTGAACTCGGTTCAGAAATGGACTTTGTCCGCTAAGATAGTCTTGGAAATGAGTCTTGACTAATAAGAAATGATTATATATGATTATGTGTGTATTCCAAAAAGTTTCATGTTTTAAGTTATGATTATTGGGATTACATTTCACTACTATGATTTATCCCATGTTATGAAATTATGATCTTTTTTGCAGGTTAAGATTTCCAAAATGTTAAGTTCTTATGAATATGATGTGATTGATATTTTTTTTGTTTACCCTTACTAAGCATTTGAGCTCACCCTTTTGTATGTTTTCTTTCCCCAGGTCAGGAAGAAGGTTATTAAGTAGGATATTCCAAAAAGGGACTCTAGATATGATGAAATAAATTGGAGACAACGTAAATGATTTATGATCCAGTTGTTTATGTTTCCCAGTTTCTAAAGACACTATACCTATACGGTCCTTTCATGGTTTTGTTATATGTTGTAATAAGTGTACTTCAATTTTGAAGTATTAACAATGTATGTAAAGTATGGGTCGTTATAGTTGGTATCAGAGGAAAGTTATAGTCAACCTTTGGAAACTAGGATGTGAAATCCTTAGTAAGAACCCTAAGGATAAGTCTAAGAATAGCACACAATCTTAGTGTTTTAAAAATGGACATGAAAAACCAATGATAATACCTTAAGTGTGAAATTTTATTCTTGATTATGTGGTTTCCTATTATAATTAGTGTTTCTCACACTATTCTTCTTGGTTTTAGTCAATGGTTGGAACCCGAAAGAACTGTGTTAATGCGGAATGTGACAGGAAATGTAATGATTGTCCTCATGAGCAACCAAACGTTATGGGAACTGGAATGAAAAATCTTGTATCCATTCTCACACAACTTTCTCAAGCTATGAATCATGCAGGACTTCCAAACGAGCAAAATAAGGATCAACATTCTGTTGAATCCTTCATGAGGCAGTGTCCACCCTCATTCAGCGGGTCTATTGATCCATTAGTGGCTGAACAATGGATCAGTACCACTGAAAAGATATTTTCAGTTCTTCAATATTCTGAACATGTTAAATTCATCTTAGTAGTGTATTGTTTGGAAGGAGATGCTGATCAATGGTAGAATCTTATCAAGAATATGAGGCCAAGATATGAAATTGAGTCCATGGAATGGGACGAGTTCAAGAACTTATTTTTCAATAAGTACTTCCCTCGTATTCTTCGAACAAAGATGGAGAAGAAGTTTCTTGAACTAAAGCAAAAGGATGATGAATCTATTGGTACCTATGAAGAAAATTTTACAAGACTTGTAAGGTATGATTCTGGTATTATTATCCAACCTGATAGTAAGATTGATCGATTATTTAGTGGCTTAAAACAAAGTCTTCGAAGGGTGTTATCCATAAGGGACTTCAATAGCTATGAGGAAATCTTTCGATGTGCTCTCACAGTTGAGATGGATATTGGAGTAACCCATCAGTCATATGGGTTTGATAAGAAGAGGAAAATGGAATTCAAAGGAAAATATAAAGAGCACACTGAATAGAAGATGAGTTTTCCCTTATGCTTAAAGTGTGGAAAGAAACATGGAGGGAGTTGTCTTAAAGGGACAAGTAAATGTTTCAAATGTGGAAAGGAAGGTCATCGAGCATTTGAATGCCGCAATGATGGGAAGAAGATTTCTAGTGATGCGAACATAGAAAATTCTACCCATAGTGCACCTCCTACACTTCAATGTTACAAGTGCAAGGAAATGGGGAATTATTCCAAACAATGCCCTAATCCAAGGGTTGTTGATGATGATCGACGTCAACAAACTCTTAAGGATAAAGACAAAGGGAAGTCACATGCAATTTCTATCAGTGATGTGGAGTACGATAACGAAGTGGTGAAAGCAACACTTACCATCCACTCTAAAGTATAAAATGTTTTATTTGATTCTGGATCCACCCACTCTTTTATTTTTGAAGAATTTTCTAAGGGTATCACCGTATTACCTCAACAATTAGATGTTGAGTTAGTTGTGACAACCCCTAATGACACAACAGTCGCATCAAAAGTTTATAATTCTTCTCTAATTGAAGCTTGTGGGAAATTGCTTCCTACAAATCTTGTGATCCTTCCTATAGTGGAATTTGATGTGATTCTTGGCATGGATTGGATTTCTTTATATGTATCTCATATCAATTTCCAATGAAGGGAAGTCACATTTCATATTCTAGATCAATCTATGATCTTCTATCAATGCAAGGATGAACATAACCTTCCAGTGGAAATTTCTTCAATATTATGGGTCTTGATTCCACTAAATGAAGATTATTTATCTCAAATGGTTGGTGAGAAACTCATGATTAAGAATATTCCCATTGTATGGGAGTTTGTAGATGTCTTTCCGGAGGAATTACCGGGTCTTCCACCAAATCGTGAATTTGAGTTTTTAATAGAACTTGTACCAGGTGCTTTACCTATTTCAAAGACACCTTATAGAATGGCCCCAATTGAGTTACAGGAATTGAAGAAGCAACTCCAAGAGAATATTGATAAGGGATTGATATACCCTAGTGCGTCACCTTGGGGGGGACCTGTTCTGTTTGTTAAGAAGAAAGATGGATCAATGAGACTCTGCATTGATTATCGAGAACTTAACAAGATCACTATCAAGAACAAATATCCTCTCCCACGCATTGATGACTTATTTGACCAAATAAGAAGAGCTCAATACTTTTCCAAGATTTATCTTCGTTCAGGGTATCATCAATTAAGGGTCAAAAGGGAGGATATACCAAAGATGGCTTTCCGTACAAGGAATGGACACTATGAATTTATAGTGATGCCATTTGGTCTTACTAATGCCCCTTCTATCTTCATGGATCTGATGAATATAGTCTTTAGAGACTATCTTGATCAGTTTGTGGTAGTCTTTATAGATGATATTCTTGTATATTAAAATAGAAAGGAAGAACATGAAGATCACTTGAGAATTATATTGAAGATCCTGAGAAATGAGAAGATTTATGCCAAATTTACCATGTGTGAATTTTGGCTTCAAAAAGTTGCATTTTTAGGGCACATAATCTCAAAAGAGGGGATATCTATGGATCCAGCAAAAACAGAGGTTATCGAAAGATGGTCAAGACCAACAACAGTGGCTGAGATCCAAAGTTTTCTTGGTTTGGATGGATATTATCGACGTTTTGGGAAATATTTTTCACGATTATCTAATCCACTCACCAGGTTGACTCTAAAATGAGTTAAGTTCGTATGGACGGAGGAATGTGAAGAGAATTTCAAGGAGTTAAAAATAAGGTTATCCAGTGCACCTGTTCTCACACTTCCTTGTAGTGGAGAAATTTTTGTGATCTACAGTGATGCATCCAAGAAGGGGCTGGGGTGTGTTCTTATGCAAAATGATATGGTGATAGATTATGCCTCACGGTAGTTGAAAATCCATGAGAAAAATTACCCAACTCATGATTTGGAGTTAGCTGCGGTAATCTTTGCATTAAAGATTTGGAGGCATTATCTTTATGGAGAAAGGTGTGATATTTATAATGATCATAAAAGTTTAAAGTATATTTTCACACAAAAGGAGATGAATATGTGCCAAAGAAGATGGTTGGAGCTGATTAAGGATTACGACTACTCAATTCATTACCACCCTGGGAAAGCAAACAAGGTGGAAAATGTATTAAGTCGACAAGACCATTCTAGCTTATCCATGATGAGGATCACAAAAGATCCAATATTTATGGATTTACAAAGGATGGATCTTGGAATTATAATAAACGGGGAAAAATTGTATCTTTCTCAAATGAATGTTCAACCATCTATACATGTGAAGATTAAAGAGGCACAGAAAGAAGATGTAGAGTTACAAAAGAAGGTGAGAAATGTTCCTGAATTCAACCTTTATTGTGATGGGATAATAAAGTTCAGGAATCGGGTTTGTGTTCCTCCCATACCCAAATTAAAGAAGGAGCTGCTGGATGAGGCTCATAGTTCTTAATTCTCTATTTATCCGGGAAGCACGAAGATGTATGGGGACCTGAAAGAATACTTCTGGTGGGATGGCATGAAACGAGATGTTGCGGAATATGTCTCTCGATGCTTGGTTTTTCAGCAAGTTAAAGCTGAGAGACAAAAGTCTAAGGGGATGTTACAACCATTACCCATACCCGAATGGAAATGGGAAAACATCATTATGGAATTTTTCACCGGACTTCCTAAAACATCCAAAGGCAATAATTCTATATGGGTCATAGTTGATCTTCTTACAAAGTTGGCACACTTCATCGCTATTAGAGAGGATTTATATCTAGATCATCTTGCCAGGATATATGTAAAGGAAGTGGTAAGATTTCATGGAGTACCACTTTCTATAATATCTGATTGGAATCCAAGGTTTACCTCGAAGTTCTGGCGAAGTCTTCAGCATATTCTGGATACATAGTTGAGTTTTAGCACTACTTATCATCCTCAGACAGACGGTCAGTCTGAGAGGACAATTAAAGCTCTAGAAGATATGTTGAGATCTTGCTCTATGGATTTCAAAGGTGGTTGGGATCAACACATAACTTTGGTAGAATTTTATTATAATAATAGATTTCACTCCAGTATTTAGATGGCTCATTATGAAGCCCTCTATGGAAAGAAATGCAGAACTCAAACTTGCTGGGATGAAGTTGGGGAAAGAAAGCTATTAGAACCTGATCTTGTTGATGAGATGGAAGAAAAGGTCAAATCTATTCAACAACACATAAGAGCAGCTCAGAGTCGACAGAAAAGTTATGCCGACAACCAAAGAAAATACCTAGAGTTTGAAGTGGGTGATAAAGTGTTCTTACGAATATCTCCTTGGAAGAGAGTAATGAGATTTGGAAAGAAGGGAAAGTTGAGCCCTAGGTATATCGGTCCTTTCAAAATACTGGATCGTGTTGGGAAGGTAGCTTACTGATTGGTGCTTCCACTGAATCTCTCCCAAGTTCACGATGTGTTCCATGTATCTCTCCTGAGAAAGTACATACCTGATCCTTCACATGTACTCAGCTCAGAAGTTGTACCACTGGAGCAAGATCTTTCTTATGAAGAACAGCCGATAGAGATTCTGGATCGATGTAAAAAAGTCCTATAGAACAAGACCACTCGCTTGGTGAAAGTTTTATGGAGGAACCACCAATTAGAAGAAGCTACATGGGATCTTGAGGATATAATGAGAGATAGGTATCCTCATCTATTTGTTACAAAGTAACGAATTTCGAGGGTGAAATTCATTTTAAGGGGGGTAGAATGTAACACCCGAGACTTTTATGAGAAATATTTTGTTTTTATGTTATATAAATCATCAAAGGAATATTTCACTACACACAACACTAGCTTTACTTTCTTTACACGCAACTGCGGCCTTCCTCTATAGCTTGCATTGTACGCAATACCGAGTTTCACTAAACAACGATATGGTATTAAAATATTTTTAAAACTAGCCGTTATGAATAGTAATACCCACTTTTTGAAATTTTATAAATTTTATCTTTCAAAATGGAATTCATTTTTGGATTCGGAATATCGAAATTAGCCTAGGGTGGAATTTTGGTTTTTTTCTGAAAACTTTCAATTTTTGATGAATAGTGAAAACACTGGGTTACTATTTAAAACCCGAATTTTTATTTAAATAATTATATATTTTAATTAAATTTATTTTAGGTTAGAATTGATACATAATATTTATATAAGTTCAATGCAATTCATTGGAGTAATTTTATAATAATTTTAGATATATAAAAATTTTATTGAACTTTTCACCGTCTTTTACCAACCTCCTAGGAGAATTTGCAAATTTACATAAAACATAATTTTACCGCTTCTGTGAGTGGAATTTCAAAAATCCGATAGACACGGTTAATATCAAGGACTAAAATGTGGTTCAATGAGATGAAAATAATTTTTTGTGAATAGTAACTTTTTACTTTTTTGTTGCCACAGTTAAAAGTAAATAGGGTAATTAAGGGTAAAAATGATATTATTATTACCCTAACACATGTCCTAATTCTATTTGATAAGTGTAATTCTACCAAAAACAACCTTAGGAATAAAATATGACCATTCAGGCCCACTTGGATTAGATTAAGACATTTAATATTAATTTATTTAAAGAATGGTTAAAATAGTTAAAATCAAAGTTTAATAAGTAAATCATTTTTAATATAGAGTTATACATAAGATAAATTATACTATAAATATTAATTATAAATCTAAAAAGATTTACTACATAATGGTATTTTATTTGTAATTTTTAGACTTTAAATAATTTAATTTTTTTATGACACAATGATGATGCAGTAATTATATTATTAATGAAATATTGACATAATTTATGTTATAAATACCCAAATAAATGTAATTTGAGACTTTTTATGAATTAAAATAATTTTCTATGTTAATATGACATGTTATTATTGATTTAAGTAACTTTTTTAGAACTAATCTATCTGTTGGGTTTTTCACAAAAATCAATTACCAAATAGTGTCAAAATTGACATAAAATAGTTTTGAAAACAAATATTATATTATTAATTGTTATTTTATTCCTAAAAATCTAAGGGTCGTTCAAATTACTTATATAATGTTATATATACAAATAATAAACAACTTGGGGTTCTTTTGGATTTTTATAGTAAGTTTATTAACCTTATAGTGTAAGAAAACAAGAAGACACGGTAAAAGTAAAATTATTTAACTTAAAGTTAAATCTAAATGATAAGGTTAAAATAGAAACATAAACTTGTATAAATTCTATTGGATGAGAGTATTTCTACCCATCCCCACCTTATCTTCTAAATAAATCAATTTATAGCTATTAGAAACCGAATATGACTTTATAATAAAATAATATGTTTAGTTTTTTCAAAGGTGCCCCTCTCCTCCCTTATAAAAGGGAACCCCCTCCCTCTCTTCCTCACACCACTTTGAGCCTTCAAGATCGCCCAAACCCTACCAAATTCTCTTCTACACTTCCCTAGAAACATCCTAGAGATTCTGGTCTTCTTTTAAGACCAATTTTATGGCTCTAAGAGGAGGTCTCAAAGAGGCGTTTCAAAGAAGAGGTAATGTCCGTTACCGATTCTTTCAACTTTGTTTCTTCTTCCAATTCTTCTTCTTTAGTTTTTTCATTATGAAGTAATAACATCAGTATCAATCATATACTGATATGTTATTATAACTATTAAACAACCCTATTTCACTATCTATCCATTCTACGGAAAACTAAATCACCGCGCGTGCGTACGTACGGAATACCGTCTCCACGCCGTGGTGTAATCTATTTTCCACCACCACCTTACTTGGATGGGTATAATGGTGTAAATAATAACTATATATGATTATTGTAAATTGATATTGATTCTGAAATAGTATACATACACTCCAATATAATTCCACGATCATGGGAATGATATCATCGCTCGTGCGTATGTACGGAATACCATCTCCACGATGTGATGCGACTCGTTCTACATGATATTCATTAAATAATGATTATATAAATGAATTTAATGAATCAATATGATATATTTTACACCAATACCATTCTGTAAATGAGGTATCTATAACCTAAAAATAAGAATAAGAATTTATTCGACAAAACACGCATAAGAACAAAAAGTAATAAACACCCGAATAACAAGTAGTAATGAAATATTACTAATAAGAAGCTAAGAATATAGCCATGTATGATATCATAAAAATAATTATGATTCTGGAATAAGTCAATAACATTATTTAAATCATTATACAGGAGTTTTGGACACTTACGAAGAAAATCGGACCTAAGGTAAGGGAAAATCTCACAATCTCATTTTTATCCGAGATTGTTTATACTTCAGAATTTACTAGGGAATATTTATCATCGAAATCCATGTTTCCTCAATATTTAATATTATTTATATCCTCCTACAATTGTTTAAATCCAATTTTACCCTTCGGTGAGTTTTTAGTAAAAGATATGAAAGGAATCTTTTGTCATTTTTCGTACGAGGTACTTTTTGACTTTTCCGGCCAAAGTACGAGAAGAATGTTTTTTTAACTTATACGGCATGAATGGATTTTTAGAACATTATTTCCATAATGTTTCCTTTACAAGTTTTCAAGTTTATTTTTAATGAACTTCTTTTAGTTCAAAATTATATGACATGTTAAGAAAGGAAAATGTTTTTGAAGTAGAAAGGATATTTTCCTCAAGAATGGAGTTCAAGTGTTTTATCAAAATTATTTTCCATCTAAGATAATATAGGGTTATGTTTCTATCCCTATTATTACATTGATTTGATTATGTTGTGATGGAATTATTTTTATGAATTCCTTTATCTTATATGAATTGTTTTGTGATTTCACGATGTTTAAGAATTCCATTTTTATTACATGGGTTATGAAATGATGTATGATTTATGATTTTGTGGCACACATAAGAATGGTTTCATTATGAGATGGGTGGGACCTATATCTCCCTCCAATTCATTGGGTAAAGATTTATATCTTATGAGATGGACATGGCTGGAACGGTAGGTTAAACTGGTTCAGTGAAACAGGACTAAAACGAGGAGTGAACTCGGTTCAGAAATGGACTTTGTTCTCTAAGATAGTCATGGAAATGAGTCTTGACTAATAATAAATGATTCTCTATGATTATGTGTGTATGCCACAAAGTTTCATGTTTTAATTTATTATTATTGGGATTACATTTCACTACTATGATTTATCCCATGTTATGAAATTATGATCTCCTTTGTAGGTTAAGATTTCCAAAATGTTATGTTCTTATGAATATGATGTGATTGATATTTCTTTTGTTTACCCTTACTGAGCATTTGAGCTCACCCTTTTGTATGTTTTCTTTCCCCAGGTCAGGAAGAAGGTTATTAAGTAGGATATTCCAAAAAGGGACTCCAGATATGATGAACTAAATGGGAGACAACGTAGATGATTTATGAACCAGTTATTTATGTTTCCCAATTTCTAAAGACATTATACCTATAGGGTCCTTTCATGGTTTTTTTATATGTTGTAATAAGTGTACTTCAATTTTGATGTGTTAACAATGTATGTAATGAATGGGTCGTTAGAGTTGAGGCATCTCGGCTCTACGTCCCACATTACCTGTCCTCTGGCATCGATTGCAATAGGAAACAAAGGCCCGGGCATCTCTATGCATGGTGGGCCAAAAAAATCCAGACTGCATGATCTTAGCTATGGTACGGTCCGGCCCATGATGTCCTCCTACTAGTGAGGCATGACAGAACTCCAGGACACCGTGAACTTCATTCTCCGGGATGCAACGGCGGATCACTCCATCTGCATAGGATCAGAATAGTAGAGGATCCTCCTAGAAGTACCTTTTCACATCAGAGAAAAATCTTTTCCTTTGCTGGAAGGAGAGGTCAGGGTGAACGACACCTGTAACCAGAAAATTAGCGATATCAGCATACCATGGTCGAGGTGTTTCACTGATCGAAAAGAGGTGCTCATTAGGAAAATCTTCCCTGATCTCCCGATCTTCTTCCTTCTCCAAGTGAGGCAGCTCGAGGTGGGAGAGATGGTCAGCAATGAAGTTCTCACTCCCTTTATTATCTCGGATCTCAAGATCGAATTCTTGTAGGAGGAGTACCCAGAGGATTAATCGATTCTTCGCATCTTTCTTGTTGATTAGGTACTTTAATGGTGCATGGTCAGTATAAACAATAACTTTAGACAACACTAAGTAAGAACGAAACCTGTCAAATGCGAAAAACACTGCAAGAATCTCCTTTTCTGTGGTGGTGTAGCTGATCTGTGCCTCATTGAGCATTCTACTGGCATAATAGATAGGTCAGAAAATCTAGTCAAGTCGTTGTCCCAAGACTTCTCCCACTACATAGTCGCTTGCATCGCACATCACCTCAAATTGTTCCTCCCAGTTGGTAAAAATCATAAATGGTGCTTCCACCAGGAGCTGTTTTAGATGCTCCAAAGATCTGACACATGTCTCATCAAACTCAAATATGGAATCCTTGGTTAGAATATTGGTGAGGGGATGGGCTATTTTGGAGAAGTCGCGGACAAACCGCCTGTAAAAACTTGCATGCCCCAGGAAGCTACGGATGGCGCGGACGGAAGTCGGTATAGGTAGGCGTGAAATGACTTCAATCTTTGTCGGGTCCACCTATATCCCCTTAGCTAAAATTCTGTGGCCAAGGACGTTGCCACTTTTCACCATGAAATGACACTTTTCCCAGTTCAAGACTAGGTTAGTGTGCTCACATCGTTCCAAAACTAGTTCTAGGTATCGTAAACAAATGGTGAATTATTTTCCGTAAACTGAAAAATCATCCATGAATACCTCCAGGATTCGTTCCGCCATGTCATGGAAGATGGCCAACATACAGCGCTGGAAGGTGGAGGGGGCATTACACGTGCCGAAAGACATCCTTCGATAAGAAAATGTGTCGTAGGGGCAAGTGAATGTGCTCTTTTCCTGATCCTCTGGAGCAATGGAGATTTGGTTGTAACCGAAAAAACCGTCGAGGAAGCAATAGAAGGTGTGCCCTACTAGCCTCTCTAGCATTTGATCCATGAATGGCAAGGGGAAGTGATCCTTTATTTTGGAATCGTTTAGTTTTCAGTAATCCACATAGACTCGCCAGCCCGTGATAGAGCGTGTAGGGATGAGCTCGTTCTTTTCATTTGGAATCACAGTGATACCCCCATTTTCGGGCACCACTTGGAGAGGACTCACCCACTGACTATCCAGGATGGGATAGATGATTCATACATCCAGTAATTTGATCAACTCATTTTTTACAACTTCTTTCATGGGAGGATTCAATCGTCATTGTGGTTGCCGAGATTTCTTGGCACCATCTTCAAGTGGTACCTTGTGAGTGAAAATGGTAGGGCTGATGCCCTTCAGATCAGCGATTGTCCACCCGATAGCGTGCTTCCACTATCTGAGAACCTTCAGAAGTGCATCTTCCTGCTCTTGTGATAGTTTTGCATTAAGTATAATAGGAAAAGTTTGATTGAGTCCTAAATACCCATACTTGAGAGAAGATGGAAGAGGCTTCATTTCGAGTTCAGGCGCCTTTAAAATCGAAGGCACAAGTGGTTGCCCCTTATCCCGTTCCAAACTATCAGAAACAACTGCACGCTTCCAATAGTGGCCGCCCTGGCCTTCTATGAATTGCAAGTCTTCTAGTGCTTCTTCTAATAGAATATCTGGAATAGTTAAATTATTTGAAGTAAAAGAACATACCAGATCATCCCCTTTTTCACTAAAATGGTTAACCATGGTGGACACTGCATAACATTCCTTATGCTCTGACAAGGAATCATGTTTGACGGCCTTGAGGACGTTGTAGGAAACTCTTTCATCACCTACCCAAAAAAATAAGCTCCCCTTGGTGCACATCGATCAGTACCTTACCAGTTTCCAAGAAAGATCTTCCAAGTATAAGAGGTACTTCCTTGTCATCCCCCATGTCAAGGTTGATGAAATCAGCAGGAAGGATCAGCCTACCCACCTTGACAAGTACGTCCTCCAGTAGTCCCTTTGGGTGTTTGATAGATCGATCAGCAAGTTTAAGGTCTACGTGGGTAGGCTTGAGCTCGTTGAGTCCAAGCTTCTTGAAAACTCCGAGGGGCATGAGGTTCACGTTGGCCCCTAAGTCGCAGAGGGCCTTCCCAAACTCACAGGATCTAATAGTACAAGGAATGGTGAAACTACCTGGATCTTGGAGTTTGGGAGGAATGGAATGTTGAACCACCACGGAGCACTCCTTCGTTAGTGCAATAACGCCCAAATCATCCATCTCTTATTCGAGAGGATTTCCTTCATGAATTTGGAGTAGGTGGGCATCTGAGTCAGGGCCTCTGCAAATGGGATGTTGATATGTAGCTTCTTGAACACATCCATGAATTTGCTGAATCGGTGGTCCATCTTTTTCTGCTTCATTCTTTCCAGAAAGGGTAACGTAGGTTTGAATGGTTGGACTACCTCCTTTTCTTTATTTTGTAAATCCTCCTTCTGTGGGCTTTTGGATGAGGAGGGGTCGGTATTGGTACATTTTTCATCAATAGCGGGTGTTGATGAACCTTGTTGTGCTGATTGGTTCTATTAGAGCTCTTTTCCACTCCAGATCATGATAGCATTGGCCTCCTCCCTTGGGTTCTTTTCGGTGTTCCCTGGTAGTGTACCGGGCTACCTCCCTGAGAGTTGATTTTCCAGCTGGCCAATCTGATTCTCCAAGACTTGAATCGAAGCTTCCTGATTCTGGAACCGAGTCTCATCAGTATATATGAATTTAGTCATCAGATCCTCTAACCTTGAAGTGTTCTCCTGCTAAGGTGGTATGGAGGCTGGTTGTAGCTAGGCGGTCGCTGGGGCGGAGGATTCTGCTATTGTTGGCCCCATCCTGTGTTCTGTTGATCTCTCCATGCCGGGTTATGGTACTTCTGGTACTGGTTGGGCCCTCGATTTTGGGCAACATAACTCACCTCGCTCGTCGAAGGGCCTCTAGTCGAACCCGGGCATTCTCCCATGATGTAGTTATCCCCACAGTCGCCACATGCTGGATGGTTCACCACAGGAACTTGAGATGCTCCTTTGAGGTTCAATGCGTCGATTTTCTTGGACACAACGTCCAACTGAGCACCTAACATAGTGGTAGCATCAATGTTGTGCATACCTCACTTTTGAGTCCCCCGCTCGGAGTGACACTAGAAGCTGGTGGCTGACATGTCTTCCAGTAGTTTGAGTAGTTCTTCAGGGGATTTCCACATCACCGTACCTCCAGCAACAGCATCCACCACGGACTTGGTATTCATGGTAAGTCCTCCGTAGAAGTTCTGGACATGCATCCAGAGTGGGAGTTCATGATGGGGGAATTTTCGTAAAATCTCCTTGAAGTGTTCCCAGGACTCGTACAACGACTCGGAGTCGTGCTGCTGGAATTTATGGATCTCATTCCGGAGTGTCACCATCTTGGATGGTGGAAAGTACTTGGATAGGAATTCCTGGGCTATCTCCTCCCAGGTGAGGATAGATCGTTGTAGCAGCCCCTTGATCTAGTCCTTTGCCTGGTCTCGTAGAGAAAAGGAGAATAGGCGAAGACATATGGTGTCCTCGGACACGTCATGGTACCGAAAGGTGTCGCAGATCTCCAGAAAGTTGGAGAGATGGGCGTTTAGGTCCTCACTGGCCAGGCCTCCAAAATAGACTATGTTCTGGATCAGCTGTTTGATAGTAGGATTGATCTCAAAGTGCTGGGCCTGAACCGGAGGACGAATGATGCCTATATCAGCTCCATGAATCGATGGAAGTCCGTACTCCATAAGGGTACGTCTTGTAGGTTGTTGTTGATGGGGTGGAGCTTGTATAAACTACTCCTGAGGGGAAAAGTATGGTCGTGGGAAGAGTTGTTGCGGTGGTCGTTGGTAATCCCTTGGGAGGAATTCCATGAAGGCTCCAGGAGGTTGCTCTGGTAGACCAGCAGCCAGAGGCTACTGATCCTGGTACTGATACTCAGTCGCAGCATCTACGGATGGTGCTCCCTCTTCATTATTCGCCATGGATTGTGGTTGATGGTTGTGAGTTTCTATCCGTGTACACCGATGATGAAGCAAGGTCCGTTCGATTTCTGGGTCAAGCGGAACTAATTCCGAAGACTCGGCGCTTCTGGATCGTGTAAGACGTCTAAACATAGACTTTAAGCTTTGCACAACACAAAAACAAAAACCAGGCGTAAAAGGGAAAAAAAGAGAAAATTTGAAATGGGATTAGAAAAGAGATTTCCGATAATTTTTTATTTTTATTTTCACTTAAATAAATTATTAACACAATTTAAATCTTAGCACTAAAACCAAATGATTCCCCGGCAAATGCGCTAAAATTTGGTCTTCTTGTAATTGATTGAAGTTATATGCGTCCCAAATTAATTACCCGTTCTTATAACTTTAGTATAGCATAAGATCAGGGTCGATCCACAGGGAACTATGGTGTGCGTGAATTCAATTGAGTTAATACTTAATTAGGTGAAGTATGCAGAATTTAGAATCGATTGGACTGATTTTGGGTTTTGATTGAAACTAAATTGATTTACATTGAAGAAAAGGATATAGTTTTAAAGAAAACAACAGGTAAATTTAAAGAGTTTTTAAAATGGGAAGAAAAGACGTGTCGGGGCTGTGGTGATTAAGGAGGTCTTATGCAGATTGTTTAAATGGTTTTGTTGTTCATAATAATTCAATCATTCTGGATTTCATTTTGTTACAATATTTCCTTAGTCTGGTTCCTCTTGTTTGGAATTAGAGCAGTTGACTCCTTGGTCCGGTATCTAGTGTTCTTAACTCTTTATTAAGTTCAGTCCATTATTTGAATTGGTGAAATCCTTCCAATGGTCATGGATGTTTTCCCCGTTACTTTTCTTTTGTATTGCTGAGAATTCTTCCCTTGGCCCGGCTCAGAATTCTCAGTTATATTTAACAGTAGATTAAGAAGAGTAAGATGAATTACAATGATAAAACAAAACTATATAAAACAACATAAAAATTATGATCCCTTCATCCATAGCCCCAACACGAGGTGTTTAGTTACACATAGAAATTGGAGGAGAAACGACACACGTGATACCTGACGGATTCATCATGTAAGCATTGAGGTAGGGTGTCAGAAGGTGGAATAGTGGAACTATGGCACCACGGTGGATCGGGAATGGTAGAAATAGAGATTTTTCTCTCCTCAAATGGTTTCGAACTCCCAAATCCGTAGTCCAAGGCCTCTTTTTATAGAAAAATAAAGTACACGGTGTGTATAGAAAGTACACGCCGTGTAATTTTCGTTAATGTGCTTTGGCGCCAATTTCTCCATGGGTAGGCGGCCTAACACATCGTCTTTGACTTTTGAACACGGTGCCGCCTAAAAGTTGAGTATACATGGCGTGTAGTGCCTCCATACACGGTGTGTAATATCATAAGTTTTGGCCGCCATCCCCTTCTTGAATAGCAGACACGGTGTGTAGAAATTAAAACACACCGTGTCTCCTTCAACGGCTACATAGACGTGTGGACTTTTCTCAGCAACCACCACTTCTAGAAAGTAGTACACGGTGTGTAACGCCACCTCACATGGCGTGTATCTTCTACTTGGTGACATGGACGTGCCCCTCCTTCAGTCAGTGTCCTTGTCTGGATGTACATGTCATGTATAGAATTTACACGCCGTGTAGTTTCAAAATTTTGACAGACTTCCCTTGATTTGTGTATTTAGCTAGAAAGCTCCTAAAAGTAAACATAATCACCAAAATCAAAGAATATGTTCATAAAACAACATATATTTTTTGAAAACATGTTTTTATCTTCAATTATATATATGGAAATGTATACATAAATTGGGCGCATCAAAAATCCAATGGGGAATACAAGGACTCATAGTATGAGGAGCATTCGAAAGATTTCAATCATCGACATTTTTCTGTATTCAAGAATATGAAAAGTGAGAAAATTATTTGGATTGATTATGATTCTCATGTTTTTGAATATAATGAATCCATTTTTAATGGATTTAAATTGTGTAAGAATTCAATTATTTCTATATTTGTTCTTCCACATAGAGTAAATACCTAGAAATCCATTGACCATGTTCAGCGACTATGTAAAATATGGGGGTTTTGTGATGGGAAATGAATCCATCTAGGTAGGGATTATTTTCATCCCCTATTCCCTTAGATTTAATTTAAGATTCATGAATTTGTATTTGGGTATATTTATTTGAAACCTAGAGTGTCATTTTTTTAGAAATGGGATTTCCATTTCAATCCTTTTTCTATTCAGAATACTAGGGTTCAAAACTAGATTAGGATCACTAGTCTTAACTGTATTTTTTTATCATCCCATAATTTTGTTTAAAATTTCCTTGACTGTTGGTATTAAGATAAATATGGATAAGTTGACAGTGTCTGCAAGATTTGGGAATTATTATTAGGTATTGGTTAAAGTGGAACTTAACTCTACTCTTGTTAATAAAGTAGTTTTGTACACCATTGATAATGATATAAGTATACAAATATCATATGAAGGAATATCTAATTTCATTTATGGTTGTGATTTTATTGTAAATTTGGATTTCTTACTAGGGTAAGACCCTTATTATAAAGTATTGAAGGATTAAGGGCTCTTGAGGCCATCATAAGATCTAGGGTCTCAATTCTTTCCTTCTAGTTATGAGGCTGGGACACAAGGACTAAAAAAGTGGTGTAGGGTACTGGTGGATTGAGGGGTTCTTTGGAGTCTGGAAGGTAGGTTGTTGCTTCATATAGGTCTCAAGCTAGGCAACCACAACATTATGGTATGCATGTTATATCAAGTAATATGAACCTTTTAAGAGGAAATACTATTAATAGAAGGATTTTTACTATTAAACAAGGAGTTATTTTACCTCTTAACATAGATAGGGGTTGAGGACCATGATACATCAATGGATGATAAATCCACTGGTAAAATTACAACACAATATCTTGCTGGTCAGTAGCCCCAGTAGGAACAAATGATAGATTTAATAGCTCATAAAGGAAAAAAACTTGATTCTAAAGCTACAGTGAGACTAAAACCTATAAATATTTCTATACATATAAATATTGGTACAAATTAGGAGAAGTAGGATGCTTATAATAATGTTTATATTTCTACTCGCATGATAGATTTGAATGAGGAATTTGTTGCCAATGTGGCTCCACTAACCCCAGGGAATGTTTCACCCATGCTAGGTACAATTAAAGACTATAAAATTAAGGTTGTTGTATTTTTAGTTTTATCTAGATATTGATTCTAGATATGGAAAGGAAGGTAGGGTCTTCCATGTATGGTCAAAATAAAAAAAATTGTTGAGCTGATTGAATCCAAAAACACATCCATAGAGGGGGCCATTCATCCTAGGATTTCTCTCAAGGACAAGAAGGATGAGGAGAATTTTTTTTGGTACTATTATCTTCAAGGTTTCAGATTCAAATGATAATGGGAACCCCTATAAAATGGATAAAACCTATAGATATGGTTGATTCCCATGTGGAGGGGGTTGGGGGCTTATCACATTATGAGTCCCTGATATCAATATCAAATCTAGTTCCTAAAAATCAGTATCATGAAAACATTTTTACATGTACAACCTCTATAGGATGATGTTTATGATGTGTTTCTTCTAGTATTTTTTGTTTTTTTTAGTTGTTCTGGATTGAGTGTAATTGATTTTCTAACCCCTTACTCTCATTTATCTATTTTTTCTTCATTAATAAAGGTTCTTGACCTTGGCCTGTCATTTATTTAAAAAATATGAATATGTATAGTATTTTAAAATTAATATATATTTTATGGATATAGCTTAGATTTTTCATTCAAGATATGTATAAATAAGTATCTATATCAAGAAGTTGGATATGGTGATTTACTTAAAATATTTGATTGATTAAAATAATGATGGTGTATGTTCACCTTGTTTTTATATTATAAGATAAGAAGTGATATTATAAATAATCTTTATTTTAAATAAATGAGATGATGATTTTGATAAAAATGGTTATGGTTTTATGTTATTCTATAATATGGTTTGAAAAACTATAAGTATAAAATTCGTTTTATTCAAGATAAAGGAGTTTTATCGAGGATAAATGTGTTTTATCCAATATATTTTTTAAAATTTGAAGGATATGATCCCACCACCTGATAGTATTATATTTTAATGAATAGAGCTTATATTTTTCATTCAATATATGCAAAAAGAAGTTACTACATCAAGAAATTAGTTGTGGTGAATTATATTAAATGATTGATAGATAATAATAATGATTGTATATTTTCATCTTGTTTTCCTATTATATGATAAGAGGTGTAATAATAAAAAAATGGTTGATAAAAATAAATGAGATGATGATTTTGATACACATGCCTATTATTTTATCTTGTTCTATAACATGGTTTTAAAAACTAAGGATAAAAGAAGTTTTATCCAGGATAAATGTGTTTTATCTAATATATTTTTTAAAATATGAGGTATATTCTCCCACCACCCAATAGTGTTTAATAAATAAATTTTTATATTCATAACATTAATCCAAACACATAGAATTTTATATAAGAAATGGTTATTGAAATTTTATTTTTTAAATATTCTCATAGATGAAATTAATGTTATTTAAAAGTATAAAGTTTTTTTTGTTTCTTAGCATGATATTTTAGAGAAAAAACATTTTTTAAGTGGATATTGGGAATATTTTAGGACTTAAATAAGTTTAAAATATAATAAAGAATATATTAAAACAATAATATTAAAAATGAGAATAACTTTATATCCCAAAGGATTTTAGGATGAATTAGTAAAGAACGATTTTAATGTTAAAACTTATATTTTGTTAAAAAAATTATCTCTAATAAATGTCAAAATAAATAAATTTCCAACGATGAGGATGATTATTATAAAATTATAAAGATTTATATTTTGAAAAAATATATTATTAATATCATAACATTGGATTTTATGAAGTAAATAAGTTTGAATAAATGTTCAATGAGTTGAATAATAGGACTATGATTCATAGTATAAATATTATTCAAATAAAAATTCTTTATATATGTTACTAAAAAAATTAGAGGAATGATTTATGAGATGGTCACATGGAGATGTGGTGAAAATTATATTAAAAACCCTAAAAAGTGTAGAAAACTTAAATCTAGTCTGGCAGTCTATCATATATGATATGATTATATGAACACTTATGTATGGGTTTTTTAATATTATTAAAAGGGATTAAGAATATAAAATGTATCATTTTATATAAATAAAATCTATGTTTTATCACTCTTTCATGTTGGTTGTATATACTCATGAAGTGTAATGATAATTAACCTCTTAAAGTATGACTTTGAGTTATACCTAACTGATGTTCTCCATGGTGTATTATAGTTTAGAAAAGTATTAATCTTAGGATGATTAGGATTTTATATATAGATACATTTATGATCATGAGACACAAATTGAGTATTTTATACTGGATGAACCATGAATTATACAACATGGAGTGTTATACATTATATCTATGGAATTCTAGGGGTACATGTTTCATATTGAATCCCTATTCCTATGGTTAGATAAGATATATAGAATAATAATCTTCATACTTTGATACCTTACTTATGTCAACCTTGAAGATGAGCTAATCTGGTAGTGGTTGAGTATGTTTTTGATCATGTCATCAATTGAGTTTAATCATGATGGTATTTATTCCATCATAAGATAAGTATTACATATAGATCCTCGATTAAGATAGACTAAAGGAGTGTATGATCATACCTATATAAGTGGCATGTTATGTGCTTATCTATTTGGTGAGGGGAATGTGATGTGCTCATCCATTAGGGTTAATTACATACGATGTGTTCATTTTTATGGTTAGTTTATACTTGGAAAATCATGATCATATGTGTAGGTATACGTGATTGACATACTTTGTGTCTTATGGTTACTTGATGTATCAAATGAGTGGACTATATAATTATGTATGTTTGTATATGATATAGTTTGTGGGAATAGGTATAGAGTTACATGTGTTTAATGTAGATCACATCAAATCTCTTGGTATCTTGAGTAGAACAGATTCTTTTCTAGTGGTAGTTCATTTCATAAATTTATGATTTAAATAATTCATAATTAATTTTTTGGTTGAATTAATGGTGATTAAGTTTTATGAAACTTATAGTGCTACTCTAAAAGTTTTTTAAAGTTTATCTAAAAATTGTTTTAGAGTATATTAAAAAAGTATTAAATATGATGTAATACATTGTGGAGATAAATATATATTTAAAAAACTGATTTTTAAATATACAAAAGGAGTTTTTGGTATGCATTTACATGTAATTATATATCCTATGATTTATAGTAAAAAGGAATATAGTCTATGAGGATTTATTTCAAGTGGGATATTGATAGAGATATTCCTTAAATCCAATATAAATCATATATTACTTTTTTCTACATCATAGTGCATGATGTGAGGTACGTCATAACTTATGAAATACTTGAAACCAAGTCATATCTTATTCCTTATAAGGGATATCATTAGGTGTGATATAATAGATATTTCATTATTTCCTAAGTTATATAGTAGAGTATGATATAGGCATATTGTAAATGTTATTATATGGGTACGTTATATTTTATGATTAATAATAACAATTTACTATTAACCATTAACTTTTGGTAATATTCTACATATAGTTATCATTATTATTAGTGTTAAATATAATGAATCATTTTCTATAATCAAAATATAATTTATATGATAAATGCATGGTTGAGGGTTAAAAATGGTTTGTAATTGCATGTATTAATTGAATGTTATATAATGTCAGAGTAAATTTATGGAGGCTTAGGGAAAATCCCAGAGTCCTATATAATGTTTCTAAATCCATGAAAATTGTATGAATACTTCCTATCATTATCTTATCTATATCTTTATTATCCTTCTTCTTTACTTCAAGAGGCACTCACATGTGATGTTCTAAAGGAGGATCCTACCAAAGCATTAGAGTATTCATCAAATAGTGGATATCCTTGGATGAAAGAGTCCTTTGGATAATTATTAGTTATCCTCATAAATCATGTATGATTGAAGAGGAATCTTGTCCATTATCCATGAAAGTTATTCTCTTTATTTTATATTATACATGGTTTTGTTTTCAAACAATTGAGATCTTGGTCTGTGGTTTCCTACTATGTTATGCTACTTGAATAAGTGTTATTATATCATAAAACCCATTATTAAAATCATTTAAATTTATTATATAATTGAGTATATAAAAGAAGATAAAATGTGTTAAATCATACAAAGGAGACAAATATTATGGAAGGTATGATGAGTTTGGTCAAAATTAGGTATTTGTTTAGTTTTCTTGATGAGTGTGGTATTGAAGCTTAATATAATATGTATGGTACTAATAAAAAAATGGAGTTGTAGAAAACTAAAATTGTACACTTCTTTACATGGTAAGTTATAGGTAAATCCATTTAGTATCACCAAAATTTCTATAGGGAGATTCTTTAAGTGATTTTGTGTATATTATGAATCAGGTACATAGAAAATCTATACCTAAAACACCATATGTGTTTATTACTATAAATAAACCTATAAAAAAAATTCATGTATATGGATTTAAAAAAATGTGAGGGAATATAATCATAATTTGAAAAAAATTTACCTTAAAACTATGATTGGTTTCTCTATTGGAAACAATACTGGTTCCAAAGGCCATAGGTTTTATTATCCTCATTAATTTATCTATAATTTATTTTTTTAGATATTTAAAATATCTACTTTTTTGTTTTTTTGGATCCAAATACAAACAAACTATCAATGAAAAACCAACAACACAAATGGGCCACTCAGATAAAAAAAGGGCCACCCAAGTGGCCCAAATAATAATATGATATGAGTTATTTGAGGTTATTTGTAATGTCCTGACCCCAGTTACCCAGATTAGGTGTATTATTACATAATATTTTCATGATACAAGGAATCATGTCCCAAAAGAACGATTTGTTTAGTATCCTTTGAAGTACTATATACATTCATAAGTTTTACATTACATCATGAAATAAAAAAATAAAATACATTTTATCCCCTTTTGAACACACTTATATCCTTAGCCTATCCCTGCAGGTCAACCATAAAATACTTCTTCACATCCTTGGAAAAATAAAACATAGAAATGGGTGAGCTCAAATGCTCAGTAAGGATAAAAATATAGCAGAAACATTCATAAATAAGCATGAAAATTTAAGGCAATGTATAAGACTAAAACAAAATCCTTTTAAACATAAATATAACTATAATATGGAAAAGATAAAATCAAATAATTTCATTTACTTATTCACATGGATATTCTACTAGTCGAATAATCACATACAATATCAATAGCCACTTTCATAGTGATGTAATGCATAATGTCAGACTTCATAACCACATAGTCAAGGCCTTGTGCCAAGACTAAAAATAATATTTTGTTAAGGCCTTATGCGAAGACACTAGTTTGTCTCATGAGACCTACCGATGCATCAAGGAGCTATAGCGTGCTCCAATTTTCACTTACTATGTCCAATTAATTCCTCATATGAAAATGTTTAAACATAACATAAAAATTTGTATTAAAACTAGCATATGAAATGTCAATAATTTATCCATCAACCATGAATGGTGTAAAAACAAAACATACACAGTCAAACATATCACAAAACCTTCAATATAATATGGAATATTTTTATCAAAATAAATCAACTTCAAACAAGTTTAAAATTTATCAAAGGATGTAGACATAGATAAAATCAAAACATTTTTAGAGAAATATCTCTTTCTATTTTAAAATAATTTAAAATTCATATAATTATAAAAGAAAACATTTATTTTGAAAATATTATTATAAGATTTTATGGGAATCTTCGACTATTATATAATGGCAGAAAATAGCCACACCCACCGTATAAGTTAAAAAAGACATTCGAAAAGGTCATAAAATACCTTGTTTGGAAAACAATAGAAAGATTCCTTTCAAACAATTTTATAAAAAATCAAAAAATGGTATAAATGAATTTAACCCAGAGTCTAGTAAATATTAAAAATGTTTTGAAATACATTTTTAAGAATCATGGATGTGGATTATAAAGAGGTCCCAGTAGATACTTACGTAAAAACAACCTCAAATAATAAAGAGATTGTGAAATTAGCCCTTACCTTGTACTTTTCCTTGGTCAAGGGTACATTAACCTCATGTATAATAGATAAATCATTTTTATTGAATTATAAAATAAATATATACATAAATATGATATCATATATGATCCTATAATATTTCTTTGTTAATAATATTTTAGTAGTATCATCGTTTCGGGTGTTAACTGATTCATTTTCCTTTATATGATTGGTTACGTAAGCCATGTTTGTAATTAATATGATGAATTTTATTCATATAAAGAATGATATTATGTTCATAAATATTTTTTTAATCATAAAATAAAAATTATTCTTGAATGATGACGATTGGGAATGAATCTCATCGCATTCGTGGAGACGGTAATCCGTACGTACGCACAAGCAACAATATCATAATATTGATCGAGAAATAGTATGTAATTGGATGTTATATCATATATAAATATTAATTAACATGTTATATTTATTATTTAGATCAGTTATACTCATTATTATACCCATCCAAATAATGATGTGTTTGAATAACAAACTACACCACGACGTGGAGACAGTAAGTCGTATGTACCCTCGTATGGTGACTTTGTCATTCATATGATGGATATAATAATTAATATGGTTGTATCATTTTTATAATAACATCACAGAATATATAATATACTGAAGTTATTATTTTATAATGGAAACAACAAAGAAATAGGAAGTGGAAGAAGAAAAGAAATTGAAAGAGGTGATGAAATATTTACCTCTTCTTCGGGTTCTTCCTTTTGATTTGATCAAAAGGGCTCCCTAGGTTGGATTTCTGACCAGATTAAGGACTCTAGGGTTAAGGGAGGATATTTGGGAGGATATTTGGGTAGGTTTTGGTATATCCAAATGGATTTTGAGGTGTGACATTAAGATAATGGGAAGTACCCTTTTATTGGAGAGGTGAGGGTCACTTTCGGAAAATCTTGATATATTATTTTACAATAAAATAATTTTCAATTTCTAATAGCTCCAAAATGATTTATTTCGAGGATAATGTGGGTATGGGTCTAAAATCTCTCAACCAATATGTTTTAGATAGGTTTAAGTCACCATATTAACCTTATCTTTTAGATTTTACTCTTAGTTAAATAGTTTGACATTAATCATGTCTCTTTGTATTTTTATATTATATGGTTAATAAACTTACTATAACAAGCCAAGAAAATCAAAGTGGTTCATTATTAATATATATAACCTTATCTAAGTCATTTGGATTAATATTAGATTTTTATAAATATTATATCAATAAATAATATAGTATTTGTTTTAAAAACTCAATTATATCAATTTTGACACTATTTAATATTTGGTTTTTGTGAAAATCATAACAGCATGATTACTTAAAAAAAAATTTAATCAACCCTAAAATGTCATATTAACCTATAAAATTAGTGTAATTCATCAAAATTTTCAAATTACATTTATTTTTATATTTGTAATATCAATTATTTTAATCTTTCATTAATAAGGTAATCATGACAACATTATAGTGTCATAAATAAATTAAATTATTTAATGTATTAAAATTATAAATAAAATACCTTTATTTAGGAAATATTTTTATTTTTCTAATGAATATTTATAATAGAATTTATATTGTGTGTAACCCTACATTAAAAATGGGTTAGTTATTAAACTTTGAATTTAACTCTGTTAACTCTTCTTTAAATAAAATAATTACAAATGTCCTAATCTAATCCAAGTGGAACAAAGATGATCATATTTTGTTCCAAGGGTTTTTTTGGTCGTATTATACTTATCCAATAGAATTAGGACTTGTTTTAGGGTAATTATATATCATATTTACCCTTAATTACCCTGTTTACTTTTAATCGTGGTAAATGAAAGTCAAAATTTATTATTCACCAAAAATTATTTTCATCTTATTGAACCACATTTTACTTACTTATATAAACTGGGTCTCTCAAATTTTTGAAATTCAACTTATAGAATTGGTAAAATTAAGTTTTATGCAAATTTTTAAATGCTCCTAGAAAGTGGGTAAAAGACGGTAAAAAGTTCAATAAAATTTTATATATCTAAACTTATTATAAAATGACTCTAATAAATTACAGTGAAAATATATAGGTATTATGTATCTATTTTTACATGAAATAAATTAAATTAATATAAATAATTATTTAAATAAAATGTCGGTTTTAAACAATAATGTAGTGTTTTTCACTATTCAACAAAAATTGGAAGTTCTTAAAAAAATACCAAAAAATCACCCTAAGCTAATTTCGATATTCCGAATTCAAAAATGAATTCCATTTTAAAAAATAAAATTTTAAAAAATTTAAAAAGTGGTTATTACTATTTATAACGGCTAGTTTGATTGGTCGTGGTGTGTTCAAACTCCAAGTTGCGTACAACACAAGCTACTGCATTATTCAAAGGGAAATGTATCATGGAATCTTGGGGTGCTACATTCTCCCCTCCTTAAAATAATTTCACCCTCAAAATTTCTAGAATATTACTCCATAAAATGATTCGGGTGGTTCTTCATCATATGTTCCTTAGGTTCTCATGTTTCCTCTTCCATCTTATGGTTTCTCCATAGAACTTTCACTGGACGATTCGTCTGTTTTCTCAGCACTTGTTCTTAGATATCAAGAATCTTGACAGGCTCTTCACAATAAGATAGATCAGGTTTCGGTTCAATTTCCTCATAGGTGATTACTTGCGTTGGGTCAAGCATGTATTTTCTCAACAGTGATACATGGAACACATTATGAACTTTGGAGAGACTTGGAGGCATTTCCAAATGATAAGCTACAACTCCAATTCGTTCTAGAATTTTGAAAGGTCCTATGTAACTGGGACTCAATTTACCCTTCTTACTGAAACGTATAACACCCTTCCATGGAGATACCTTCATGAAAACATGGTATCCTACTTGAAATTCCAAATCCTTCCTTCAGTTATCAGCATAGCTATTTTTCCTACTTTGAGATTCTTTGATGTGGGTTTGAATAACCTTCACCTTTACCATTGTTTCCTCAAAAAGTTCTAGGCCTACGAGTTTTCTTTCACCAACATCATCCCAACAAGTTGGTGTGTGACACCTATTTCTGTATAATGCTTCATATGGTGCCATCTGAATATTTGAATGGGAGCTATTATTATAGGAAAAGTCTACCATAGGTAAATATTGATCCCAAATACCTTGAAAGTCAAGTGAGCAAGATATCAACATGTCTTCTAAGGTTTCAATAGTTCGTTCTGATTGTCCATTGATTTCAGGGTGGTAGGCAGTGCTCAAATGAAGTTAATTATCCAGGTCCTTCTGAAGACTTTTCCATAATCTTGATGTAAAACGGGGATTGTGATTAGAAACAATCGATAGGGGTACACCATTGAGTCTTACAAATTCATTAATATATAGTCTTTCTAGACGTTCAAGTGGTAAATCTTCTCTTATAGTAAGAAAATGTGCTGACTTTGTAAGACAATCAACAATGTCCCATATTGCATCATTCCTTCTTGAGTCTTTGGTAGCCCCATGTCAAAGTCCATCGAAATAACATCCCATTTCCACTCAGGTATGGGAAGAGGTTTCATGACTCCTCCGAACTGTTACCTTCCGGCTTTTACTTGTTGAAAAACCATACATCTTGACACAAAATCTACAATCTCCCTCTTCATGTTGTCCCATCAAAAATGTTCCTTCAAATCTCTATACAACTTGGTGCTCCCAGGGTGTATAGATAAATTAGAGCTATGATCATCATACAAAAATTCCCTTTTTAGATCAGGTGTGTTAGGAACACAAAGCCTCATCCCAAATTTCCAAATTCCATCTTCATATATGAAGTCACACAATCTCTCATCGTTCAAAGATTTAATTTTTTTTTGAAATTTCTCATCATCAGTATAAGAACTTTTTATCCTTTCTAGTAAATATGGTTTGGAAAGCATTTGAAAAATGGATTGATGTTTCACCTTCCATAGTTATTCCCATATCTATCTTTACTAGATGCATGTATATAGGATCCTTTTCAACTCTCATATTGTTCAAAACTCCATGATCCTTTCTTCTTAAAGAATATGCCACCTTATTTTCCTTTCACGGGCGGTAGTGTATAGTGAAATCATAATACTTGAGTAGTTCAGGCCATCATCTGTTTCTCATGTTGAGTTCTTTATGTGAGAAAATATATTTCAAACTCTTTTGATCAGTATAAATCTCAAATTTTTCACCATAGAGATAGTGTCTCCATATTTTCAGAGCAAAGATTATAGCTACTAACTCAAGATCATGAGTATGATAGTTTTTCTCATGAATTTTTAGCTGTCGTGATGCATAGGTAATAACTCTATCATTATGCATAAGGACACAACCAAGTCCTTTCTTTGAAGAATCATTACAAATAACAAACCCATCATTCCCTGATGGTAGAGTCAAGATAGGAGTGTTGACTAATCTTCTCTTCAGTTCTTCAAAAAATTCTTCACACTCTTTTGTTGAAACAAATTTAACCCCTTTACGTGTGAGCTTAGTTAATGGGTTATCCAACCGAGCAAAATTCTAGATGAAACGTTGATAATAACCTGCTAAACCAATAAAACTACGTACCTAAGTTATACTCATCGGTGCTAGCCATTCTTGGATTTCCTTGTTCATTGAAGAATCAACAAATATTCCATCCTTAGAGACAATATGGCCTAGAAAAGAAATATCTTAAAGCCAGAATTAACACTGGCTAAACTTACCATATAATTCATTTCTTCTAAAATTCCTTAGGATAATGCACAAGTGATTTTCGTGATCTTCATAGATTTTTGAGTATACCAATATATCATTAATAAATACCACTACAAAGTTATCAAGATATTATTTGAAAACTCTATTCATTATATCCACAAAGATAGAGGGTGAATTAGTCAATCCAAAAGGCATTACTGTAAACTCGTAATGCATATACCTGGTTCAAAATTCTTTTTTCGGAATGTCTTCCTTCTTCACACACAACTGATGATATCTAGATCAAAGGTAAATCATTGAAAAATATTGAGCTCCATGAAGTTGGTCAAATAAATCATCAATGCGAGGTAGGAGATACTTGTTCTTTATTGTTATTTCATTGATCTCCTTGTAGTCAATACACAACCTCATAGACTCATCTTTCTCCTTAACAAAAATAACAGGGGATCCCCATGGAGAAACACTATGGAAAATAAATCCCTTATTACCCAATTCCTTTATTTGATTCTTTAGTTACACTAATTATACAATGACCATTATTTAAGGGGTCTTCGATATGGACCTTGAACCAGGAATTAAATCAATGGAAAACTCAATTTCTCATTCTGGAGGATGTTCGAGTAAATCCTCTAGAAACTCATCAACATATTCTTGCACAATAGGTATGTATTATATTCAAACATTGTTTTCCTCACCTATAGTTATTTCATTCTCTTATTCCCTAATAATTGAATTTATTATAGCTATTGGGGTGGATCTAGATAAGAATTAGATGGTGACATTTCTACTCTAAAGATAAGGTACTCCTTATCATCATCGAAAATTTTAACCTCCTTCTTCTTACAATAAATTTTCACATCATGATCTGGAATCCAATCCATACTGAGGATTATATCAAATCCAATCATGTGTATGAAGATGAGATCAGCATATAAAGAACATTTATATAACCTAATTGGAACTGATTCACAAAACTTTGATGCAATGATACTTCCCTTAGGTGTTTTGACTGACAACTCCCTTGTTAAGTCAAATTGAAAATATCTAATTTTCTTAAAAAACTAGGAAGATATGATATAATTAGACGATCTAGAATCAAATAAAGCACTGGATAAACTTGAAAAAACCATTAAATTACCTGCCACTACATCTTTTAGAGATTCAACCTCAACAGTAGTGATCTCATAAAATTAGCCTTGCTCCCTTGGCCTTTTATGAGGTATATTCCCTTGGTTCTTAACACATTCATTTTCATAATACCCCTTTTCACTACAATTGTATCATTAAACATTAATAGACTCTTTCTTTCCCTTGAAATCACGAGTTTGGTGGCCTTTTCACCACACTTGTAACAGACTCTCATTCCCTTCTGGAAAGTACTGGGGTATTTCTTCTCACGTTTACTGCAGGATGGATATTAAACTTTTCCCTTCTTCCCTTTATTTCTATTTCCAGAGTGTTCATCAAATATCTTTTTCTCTTTCTTCACTTTAAATTTGTAAGACTTAGAGAATTCCATTTCTTTCTTGATAGCACATGAGACAATATCTTCGTACGATGAGAAGTATTGTGAGACTAATGCTCAAAGGAGAAATGGTTTTAACCCATCAAAGAATCGATCAATATTACTCATTGGGTTACGTATATAATCTGTTGCATGCCTTGATAACCTTGTAAAGTTAGCCTCATACTTTACGACATTATCATCATCCTTTTGCCTTAGACTTGGAAATGGTCTTTCCATATCTGCTCGATGGTCACGAGGAAAGTATTTTTATAATAAAATCTTTTTAAACTCTCTCTATTCCATGTTCGATACTTCTTAATATTCTTTTGTGTTTTGGATTAATGACCACCATTGCTCTTAATCTCCCATGAGGTGATAAACTACCATGAAAACTTTATCCCTTTCTATAACATCCCACCTTTTTATCACATAAACTTTCATTACAATAAACAAAACCGAGGATCTTTAAAGTTTAGTGTATTGGAAACAAGGAACTTAATACATGACAAGATAAAAAAATTCTTCTTAAAAACTTGAATGGATTATTCATTTGTTCATCCTAAGTTCATTACTATATCTCATGACCTGGGAAAATACATCAAAGGAAAGGGTGAGTAGAAGGCCCAGTAAGGGAAACAAGGGAAACATTTTACATGTGAACTTGGGATACATCAATAAAGACGTGATAAATAACTTTAAGGCTTGAGAAATAGATCATGAGGCATATAAAAATGAAAAGAAAATTATTCATAACTTGGAGATGTGGCTATAACATTTAATTTATACAATCATGAACATATCACTAAGGTCCATCCCCAAGGTTTCATTTAAAAAAAATTACCAAGGTTATTCACCAAGGTATCGTTAAAATTGTAATCCCTTGAGATTACATCATTACCCAATGCATTGGAGTGCTATCAGGGAGCACCCTTAAATTTGTCTTTATTATCATGTGATCCAAATATATCATCATCAAAAATTTCATAAATAACCCATATAGAATAAAAGAAATAGGTTTCATTTCATAATCATAACGTTTTAAAAACTACTTTTAAGACATGATCTTTATGTCATTTTAAACCCACAAAAAATGAAAGAGGGGTTCATGTATGTAAATACTAGAATTAAAATAGAACATTTTGATATATATGTTAATACCCCTGTAGAAGAAATTTCTTTTAGTATTCACTTAATAAAATAAAATAATTTGAGAAAAAGAGAGACATTTTTAGACGAAAATTCTGCAGCATAACGGCTATGTTACAAGGTTTTAGAAAACATTGAAAAGAGAGGGGACATGGGTTACCCACTCATAAATGATCCAAAAAATAGTATATGGATAGAATATAAAGGATATAAGAACATGGTAATGAAATTTTAAAGACATACCATATGAAATGAAAAACATGAAAGGAAGACAAAAATAAGATTTCTCTTATAAAAATTATGCAGCCTAACGGTGTCACTTAAAACTTATAAAAACGAATTGATGAGATAAAATATGGTCTCTCATCATATTAAAATAAAAGGATAGTATTATTTATATAGAGTTCATACCTAAACATAAGAAAAAGTAACTTTAAATACTTAACATGAAAATAGAACTTTGAAAATGAGAAGGGTGAAATAATCCCTTATAAAAATTCGGCAGCCTAACAGCGCCACTTAAAAATTATTAAAATGAATTGAAGAGAGTAAGAGGGGGTCTATCATCATATGAAAATGCAAATTACAGTAATTTGAATATAAAATAACACCCTCCAACATAAGAACATGCAAAATAAAATAAATGACATAAAAGAGAGTACTTGAAAATAAAGAGAGAGGTAGGATCCCTTACCTAAAAACGTAAATCTTAAAACTCGAAGGTCGGGACCTTGAGGGATTGGGGGAACATTGGGAGGACTCCATGGGAGGTAAAGAAACCAGAACTTTGTTGGGGATGATTTGGAAATGAAATTAATAAGGGAAAGGCTTGGTATTTATAGGAGAAGTGAGGGGAGAATGCATTAATTGCCAAGGGACACCTCATCTGTGGTTTTGGAAAAACCATGGGATTTCCCAAGGTATTTTCCCATGGTATTGGAAAATTGGAACACCTCAGACCTTATCTTACTATTAATAAGTTGACCAGAATTATTTCATAATTATTACATCCTTAATGATGTCATTAAACACCCAAAATTCAAAAATTATATTTTCACTATTCACCAAAAATTCAACTTTCTCAGAAAAATCCCAAAATTTCACCTTAACCAAATATCAATGCTCTGATTTCAAAAATGAACTCCATTTTATGAAAATAATTTTCTAAATATTTTATATTTAATTTTTAAATAAAAACACTATTCACTGAAAATTCAACTTTTTTAGAAAAATCCCCAAAAAAACACCTTAACCTAATATCGATGCTCGGATTTCAAAAAAGAACTTCATTTTACGAAAATAATTTTCTAAATATTTTTAATTAAATTTTGAAATAAAAAACACTATTCACTCTAAAAAACTAATACTTAACCAATAATTTCTGAAACAGTTGTTTACCTATTTTATTGAATCACATTACTTAATCAGGGTGCCTAGATTATGTTAATACTTTCTTAAGTGAGGTTACTTAATCCATTTGATCACATTACTAATCATAAGCATGAAATCACTATTCATAATTTACTATTAATCAAAAATTAAGTTGATCTTATTAGACTCTAAACTTCATACTGAACACAACTTTAGAAGACCATTTTTTGAAAATCACTACACATTTTTAATTATTTAAGGTTTACATAAAAATTTTAAAATATTCTTTTTCCAAAATTCATCAATAATATACATCCTATATTTATCCGGACACTTGAGATTCACAAACTTCACCATAAGAAGAAATCAAAATGTTTATTTAAATCAAAGGATTACACAAGGTAGTTATGGTCACGTTACATAACCCCATATAACACCAGAATAGGACCTAAGAGTAAGGTGTGATAGGGTAATAGAATCTTGGGGCGGCTTGGCTAACATTACCCGAGTAGTGATTTCTATCAGCTTGAACTTCTCACGAAGGTGATTCCATTCCTGCTTCACATGATGAAGTTTGGCTTGGGTTTGTCCAGAGAAAATCCCAAAGGTGATACCTTCTTCCCGACTTCCATTGGATGGGATTTGATTGGCCCGAGACTACTGGATGGGTCCATCGAATCTTCTTTCTATATTAATTAATCAAGATCACTTGTATTTATAAAAAATAATTGTAACATTTAGTTTCCAATGGTCATATTGACCAATGGTCATATAAAAGTCAAACCCCAATGGTCTCATTTTAATTATACTCATTTTATTAAATGAAAAAAATAAAATAACTCACCAAAAATAGGGAACAAAATTTACTCAAAAAATTTTGGGTCGTTACACTTTCACTACTCCCCAAAGCATGAAATATTTTCTCTAAAGAATTTATCCATTTCTCAGCTACTAATGGATTTTTACTCCCATTGAATGTTGGTGGTTGTTTCCTCATGAAGAGGTCTAACATTGACCCTCCACATTGTGGATCAGGGTGCTCTATATGGGTAAGCTTATTATTCATAACCTGAGTGAGTTGTCCCAGTATAGTGATAATCTGATCAGCACCAGTTGCATCACCAGATCCACTATAATTATCTTGAGTACTAGGGAAATCCCTACATGGATTACGTGGGTTGATACGGTTTCAATTCCTTCCAATAGGCTCCATTTCTAAACAATAGAATACACTAGATTAGTTTATGAATCACAATACATAATTCCAAACATGTAAAACAATTAACATAAATTGAACAGTTCATGGATATAATCCATAATAATAAAAATGTTTTCTTTGAGGAAGTATATAATAATAAACCCTTCATAATGGTTTGTAAAGAAAATTATAATTATCCTAATCATATCCCCCGGGAGTTTTGTAACTAAGAGTGCAGTAAGGTCTGTTGTCGTGCACCAGTTCCCGTTCGAGTCTAGCTCAAAGTGGTGTTTTTAGGTTTTAACCCTAGGTACATCTATGCCATAGCCCCCTGTACTTTTTCGTATCTAGAAAAGGATGTATTTCTTGGAAAAAATCACAAAATAACTACACTACTAAAATTCTGAGAAGTTCTTCTATACTAATCCTCAAAGTCTATCTTAGGGTAGTGTTCTCTAATCAGAGTTATTCTAAATCTAGTTTCCAAGGTTTTTACTAAACTTCCTACAATTCAAAATGTAACTCTCCAACCCCAGTTACCCAGAGTCGATGCATTATTACATAATATTGGAATGATACAAGGAATCGTGTCCTGAAAGACCGATCAGTTTAGTAGCCTTGGAAGTACTAGATGCATTCATAAGTTTTACATTACATCATGAAATAAAAACATCAAAAACATTTTGTCCCCTTTTGAACACACTTATATCCTTAGACTATCCCTACAGTTCAACCATAAATTACTTCTTCACATCTTGGGAAAAATAAAACATAGAAATGGGTGAGCTTAGATGCTCAGTAAGGATAACAATATAGAGGAAACTTTCATAAATAAGCATAAACATTTAAGGAAATGTATAAGACTAAAACAAAAGCCTTTTAAATTTAAACTTCATCATAATATGGAAAAGATAAAATCAAATAATTCCATTTACTTATTCACATGGATATTCTACTAGTTGAATAATAACATGCAATATCAATAGCCACTTTCATAATGATGGAATGCATAATGCTAGACTTCATAACCACATAGTCAATGCCTTGTGACAAGACTACAAATAAGATTTTGTCAATGCCTTGTGCCAAGACATTATTTTGTCTCATGAGACCTACCGATTCATCTAGGAGCTATAGCGGGCTCCACCCATCACTTACTAAGTCCAATGCATTCCTCATATGAAAAGGTTTCAACATAACATAAACATTCGTATTAAAACTATCATATAAAATGTCAATAATTTATCTATAAACCTTGAATGGTGTAAAAATAGCACATCCATATTAAAACATATCAAAAAATCTTCAATACAATATGGAAGATTATTATCAAAATAAATCAACTTCAAACAAGTTTAAAATCCATCAAAGGATGTTGACATAGATGAAATCAAACCTTTTTTAGAGAAATATCCCTTTTTATTTGGAACTAATTTAAAATTAATATAATTATAAAAGAAAACATTTATTTTTAAAATATTATTATAAGATTTTATGGGAATCTTAGACTATTATATAATGGAGGAAAATAGCCACACCCACCATATAAATTAAAAAAAAGACATTCTTACCTTAATTTTGTCAAAAAAGTCGTAATGTACCATGTTTGGAAAACAACAGAAAGATTCCATTCAAAAAAATTTATAAAAATTAAAACAAGGGTATAAATGACTTTAAAAAATATTCTAGTAAATAGTAAAAATGTTTTGAAATACATTTTTAAGAAACTTGGATGTGGATGATAAAGTGGTCCCAGTAGATACTTACTTAAAAACAACCTCGGATAGTAAAGAGATTGTAAAATGAACCCTTACCGTGTACTTTTCTTTGGTAGAGGGTAAATTAAACTCCTATATAATAGTTAAATAATTGTTATTAAATTATAAAAGAACTATATACATAAATATTATATCATATAAGATCCTCTAATATTGATTTGTTAATAATATTTTAGTAGTATCATCATTTTGGGTGTTAACTGATTTGTTTTCCTTTATATTCTTGGTTACTTAAGCCATGTTTGTAATGAATAGGATGAATTTGATTCATATAAAAAATTATATTATGTTAATAAACATTATTTTGAATAATAAAATTAAAATTATTCTTGAATTATTATGATAGGGAATGAATCTCATCGCGTTCGTGGAGATAGTAATTCATACATACGCACGAGTGAAAATATCATTATATTGATGGAAAAAATTTTATGTAATTGGATGTTATATCATATATAAAGAATAATTAACATGTTATATTTATTATTTACATCAGTTATACCCATTATTATACCCATCTAAATAATTACGTGTTTGAATAGCAAACTACACCGCGACATGAAGATGGTAAGCCGTACATATGCACGTATGGTGACTTTTTCATTCATATGATGGATAGAATAATGAATATGGTTGTACCATTTTTATAATAACATCACAGTATATATAAGATACTGGAGTTATTATTTTATAATGGAAACAACAAAGAAAGAGGAAGTGGAAGAATAAAATAACTTAAAAGAGGTGATGAAATATTTACCGCTTCTTCAGGTTCTTCCTTCTGATTTGATCAAAAGGCATCCTTAGAATGGATTTATGAACAGAGGAAGGCCTCTAGGATGAAAGGACAAAAGTTGGGAGGATATTAGAAAAGGGTTTGGCCGAGCCAAATGGCTTTGGAGGTGTGACATTAAGAGAAGGGGAAGTACCCTTTTATAGGAGAGGTGAGGGTCACTTTAGGAAAAGCTTAAAATATTATTTTATAATAAAATAATTTTCGGTTTCTAATGGATCTAAAATGATTTATTTAAATTATAAGGTGGGTATTGGTCGAAAACCTCTCAACCAATAGGTTTTAGATAGGTATAGGTCACCATATTAACCTTATCTTTTAGATTTAACTGGTAGTTAAATAGTTTTACATTTACCATGTCTCTTTGTATTTTTATATTATATGGTTAGTAAACTAACTATAAGAAGCCAATAAAACCCAAAGTGGTTCATTATTAATATATATAACCTTATCTATGCCCTTTTATCTAACCTTATATTTTTATGAATTTTATATCAATAAATAATATAGTATTTGTTTTAAAAACTCAATTATGTCAATTTTGATACTATTTAGTATTTGGTTTTTGTTAAAAAACATAACAGCATGATTACTTCAAGAAAAAATTATTTAATCAATCCTAAAATGTCATATTAACCTAGAAAATTATTTTAATTCATCCAAAGAATCAAATTACATTTATTTGGATATTTATAATATCAATTATTTTAATCTTTCATTAATAAGTTAATTATTGCATCATCATTGTGTCCTAAATAAATTAAATTATTTAATGTCTTAAAATTATTAATAAAATAAAATTATTAATTAAATATTTTTATCTTTATAATGAATATTTATAGTCTAATTTATATTGTGTGTAACCCTATATTAAAAATGGTTTAGTTATTAAACTTATAATTTAACTCTTTTAACTATTCTTTAAATAAAATAATAATAAATGTCCTAATCTAATCCAAGTGGACCAAAGAGGATCACTTTTTGTTCCTAGGGTTTTTTTCGTCTAATTATACTTAATGAATAGAATTATGAATTGTTTTAGGGTAATTATAATATCATATTTACCCTTAATTACCCTATTTACTTTTAACCGTGGTAAATGAAAGTCATAAGTTATTATTCACCAAAAATTATTTTCATCTTATTGAACCAAATTTTACTTACTGATATCAACCATGCCTCTCAGATTTTTGAAATTAAACTCACATAATTAGTAAAATTATGTTTTCATACAAATTTGTAAATGCTTCTAGAAGGTGGGTAAAAGACGGTAAAAAGTTCAATAAAATTTTATATATCTAAACTTATTATAAAATGACTCCAATGAATTAAACTGAAAATATATAGGTATTATATATCTATTTTGACATAAATTAAATTAAAATAAAATAACTAATTATTTAAATAAAAATTCGGTTTTAAACAATAACACAGTGTTTCTCACTATTCATCAAAAATTGAAAGTTCTCAGAAAAATACCAAAAATTCACCCTAAGTTAATTTCGATATTATGAATTCAAAAAATAAGTCCATATTGAAAAATAAAATTTTGAAATTTCAAAAAGTGGTTATTATTATTTATAACGGCTATTTTGATTGGTCTTGGTGTGTTAAAACTCCAAGTTGTGTATAACGCAAGATACTGCATTATTCAAAGGGAAACATATCGTGGAAGCTTGGGGAGTTACATTATTCATAAAATTAGTGTTGCCTCAGTCCCCAAAATATTCTATCACACGTCATACTGATCGAGGACAGTAATTAGGAGCTATTCAAGAGAAGTTCTAAAATAAATATAGCTAGTACTAAATTGAATACTTATTGGATTCCATAAAAGAGGAACTAAAATATAACCTAGTAAGAATGACTTCCAAGTGGAACCTACCTCAACTGATAAGCTTCCAAAATAAAAATAAAATAAAAATAAAAAACAAATAGGGATGACCACAATCTCAAATCACATCCCTTTCCCCAGGACCCTTCAAAATGATATATCTTTAGAATAATACGTCCACATTAGGAATAAAATTGATAAAACCTCCAATGATCCTAACATCTCAAGGAAAGTGAGTTATATTCAATACCTCTTGAGATTGGGAGACCTAATGAAGATATTGAGATATATCTCTAGAGAGGGGACCCTATAGGGTTTAAGAAATAAAAATACCTATGATGAGGCATCCAAATAGAAAAAAACCATGGAAGAACGAAAACCAGGTAACCAAAAATAGAATCAATCCTATAAATTAATGACCAAGGGAAATAGTTGAGAGGATCATCGAGAATAAATATAAGAGAGGGAGTACCTAGAGAATGGGATAGAAAGAAAATAAAAGACAAAAATACTTCAATAGAAGATAGATAGAATTCCACCTGTATCATGGGAAAACTCAATAAACACTGGGGGAAGCTAAGGAGCAGGAGTAAATCTTGGGATAGAACAGATACAATGTTTTCTAAAATTATCTTATAATTTTTTGTTACTTTCTTACATTATAAAGGTTTTTTAATCAAGTTGTGATATACTATTTGAGGATAAACTAGATAATGTTTATAATTATTCATTCCTTATATATTTTATAGAGGATATTATTGTTTTTCTAGTACTACCAAATTTATTTCAAAGTGGCATTTTGACCCTTACTAATCAGGATACTAATTTTGAAGAAGAATATGTGTTTTCACCATTACAAAAATAAATTGATCTAGATTATTTTTGTGAATTAGTTCTATTATGGAAGTCTTAAAAGGTTCCTAAATATTTTATATATTATGATTATATTATATATCTTCAAGATCATGAGTTTAATTTAAACATTTATTGTGATCCTAACAATTTTAAAGATGTAATTTCTAGTTATCATGTTTTAGAATGGTTGAACTCAATGCAAGGTGAGATGTTTTCTATCGATCATAATTGAAGATCTCAGGTGAATATTTTATTTTATTTTTCAATAATGAATGCTTCCATCATAATAGATATTTTATTAATATGTATTGGGAATCATGTGAATAGGTTATTTAGTTTCTTCTATCATAAATAGAAAATGAATTTGATGTTACTTCTTAGATATCTCACTTATAAATATTAAATATTTCATACATTTTATGTGATGTTGTTCAGGTGTTATTCATGTTAACGAAATGTTTTATGGACTAAGAAACAATTCCTATAATAGTTATAAAGATGTATAAAGGAGTCTATCTCATAGAAATATTGAAGAATCAATATTCAAGGAAGATCTAGATAAAGGTATGAAGAAATAGTTCACTGAGAACCAAGTATGAAAGTTACTACTATATTAGATGATGGAAACTCTTTAGATGTTGTTTTCAGATGTTTGAAGTTGTCTTGAATTTGTTTTAGAAGCTTTGATAAGGATAAATCATGTTTCTATAATTTCAAGAATCTGGAATTTTTCTTAATCATGGAATTCATAAGATACTTTGATAAATGTGGAAGATATCATATCTTCATAATATACTTTAGTTTTTTATAACACTTGGGTAGTTTTTATAAGATAATGGTTGTCCTATAAGATATATTGAGTTCATTAGATATGTTGATCCCTTAAGATACATGTTCTTTTGTGAGATTTTTCAGTAGCCAATGTGAGATATTGGAGTTACGTAATATATTATGTGCATAGATGATATTTGGAATTTTAAAGATAAGTGGTGTTAATAAGATACCTATAAGTATCTATGATACATAAAACTTAGTAATACATTATGATTTCATAAGATATTAGGTGTTTTAAAGATATACCCATTTAATAAGATAGTAGACCTATGTTTTATATTTTAATCTCATAAGATGACTTTTGTAAAACATGTTTTTCAAGTAAGATGATACTATTTGTAAGATATGAAATGTGTAAGATAGTTGACACATACTTGTCATGAGGTGTGGAAAAATATTAAATTGTGATAAGGGTGTAGTATGAGTGGTAACCATAAAGACATTCGTCTAAAGAGCTATGATTTAATCTAGGTTTAACTTAAAAAATATAAATGTTGAAAGATTTTATAAAAATATATATTTCAATTGATAGATTAGTGATTGGATTCAGGTTGAGTTTTTCTTTTTATGATTCCATCATAGTTTTTTGAGAAAAATGAATCTTTTGGTTTTAGATCAAAATAATTTAATGAATTGTATAAAAGTTTCTTCTTCAATTAACCATTGATTTAATTATATTTAAAATTGTATAAATCAAAATGGGATACTATTAATTACTTAGGAAGTACTAAATCTAGTATTGATTTTACCAAAATAAGTAAATTATTCCAACTTAATTTCTTCACATGTTTTAGTAATCACTAAACCAGTCCCTTACTTGATCTTCTTTTTTGATTAACTAATTGGTGTAAGAAATAAATAAATAAGGGGTAGAATAATATTTAAATCAAAGTAACTTAATATTTAAGAATAAATTAAAATAAAATCACATTTAATTTAAATTAAAAAATAAATTAAATTGAAAACCATTTAATTAAAATAATAGAATTCTTTTTTATTGAAAAAACCTTTATAAATTCATGCATCTCAAAAGTGGATCCCCCTTCCCTTCACCCAATCACTAAGGATTATACCCCTCCATGCAAGAAGGGGTCATTGAATCAAAAAATGAACAATCCATGAAACAATTGAGGAAATTCTAGGAGGAGTATCTCCTCCTTGGTAGTGGTGGTGTTTCCCCTTTTGAACTCAATGAGTGGTCTGATGATTTTGATCTAGTGGAAGGAGGAGTTCACCTCCTTTTATAGGTGAGGATGAGGAACTTACCCTCCCTTGTCTTTTAGGAAAACTGTGTGGGGAGGTGTAGAAATTAACACCCCATGTGGTTTTGTTCTTCTGAGGAGATAAAACCCGCACTAGTGGGTGTTCATGGGATTCATAGTCATTATCCACATACGGGAGAATCCCAGGTGCATTCATAGAACCTAGGGTTCATGGGTTTCACATAGGGAGGAGGTCTGTGGGAGTTGGTAGGGTGCGTAGGCAGTGAAGGCGGGGCCTCAGTGGTAGGTGGAAAGTGCATAGATGGCGATGACGTGTGGAAGCATTAGTGGTGGTGATCATGGGATAGTATTGGGGTAGTTATTCCCCTTGGGTGAGATAGTGGAAGCCTGAGGGTCATGGTGGTGGTGACTGTGGTGAAGGCTGGTGATGGGAGATAGAGAAGTCGTAGCGGTCGTGCGGTCTTTGGGTGAGGCAGCAGTTATAGAGACCTCCTCCTACAACCTTTGAAGTGGCTAGAGGAGCTCAAATTGAGTAGTTTAGGTGACTCAAAATTGTAGTTGTTGATCAGAGATTCCAAGTGGTGGTGTTTCAGTGGCGTGAGCGTAAGTCTTCCTCCCCTTAACTGATGGTGGTGAGTCGTGGAGGCCCTCTTCTCCTCTAGCCTTACAGTGGCCAGAGGAGGTGATCATGGGTGATGGTAGTTAGAGGAGGAGCTTGGTCGAGCTTTGGGTATGTCAACCATGGTGGTCTCATGTAGGGAAGGTGATCTGTGTGCGATGTTGATGGCAGCTCGATGAGTGAGCAGTGGTGGTTGCCTCCTTCCTTTGGCCTTTGAAGTGGTCAGATGAGGCTAAAATTTTGGTCTCTATTGGAAGAAGGGATATCGAATCGGGGGTGAGAGTATTGGAGGGAATCCATAGTGTCTCCTTGGCTTTTAGAAGTGGTGGGGCATGTGCAGCGGTGTGAGCAGGTGGACTCCGATGTTGGTGCATGTCGGCGAGAGTGGGTGGTGAGCCGGTGGCCGGGGGAGTAGGGTGGTGGCGGCCTGGCCGAGCTCTCCCTGTAGAGGAGTAGTGGTCTAGGTGGAAGAGGGTGTGGATGAGGTTCTGGAACAGAGGCGGAGTCGAGTGGGAAGAAGTTGGGCAGCAGCATTGTTTAGAGAGGAGGACCCGCAGTGGAGCACAGCGACATGAGGCAGAGCCACGATGAAGAGTTCATCCCACATAGAAATGGGGAGCCCTCTAACAAGGATTTATAAGCCTTGACATGGGAGCTCCTGTAATTCCCACTCTGGGTTTGGATCTCGAGACACCAGATGCACACATGAACATGCAGGTCATGACACACGCAATCCACACTAGGCCCTTTGGTCTACCTCTAATACGGTGGGGCTTGACCACTCGTGGTCGATGCTATCATGCACCATGTGTGGTAGCTCTGCTCAAGGGGTTTCACCACCCCCGGACTTGTGCACAGGAGTGATGCCTCGTGCCTATAATAGTCCTTAAAGGCCCTCCTGGGCTAGTATGGCTGGTTGTCCTACCTCATGTGGGCTGGCTAAGTGACGTGCTAGCCCAATTGAAGGCTTTCTTGGGCTTGCATGAAATTTTTTCACAAAATTAAAAGGAATAGTTACAAAAATTCTTCAACAAAGTCCACATAAATTTCTTGAAATTAAAAAATATAAATTCTTATTGACAAGATCAAATTTTAGCTTATTCTAAATCCATTTCAAGCCCCCATTCTAACTTAACCATAAAATACTAAAAAAATTAAAAATCAAGGTATTTTTCATTAAAAACATAAAAAAATAAATGGGTTTTGTTTAAAAATAAAAACATAAATTTTATATATCAAATACCCCCACATTTAAACCATTCCTTTCCTCAAGCATAAAATCTAAACATTGAAACTTTAAGGGAACAAATATTATAAATATTCAAATTTCAATACAATATAATCAAACAATTATCAATGTCAAATCAAATTTTCAAATTCCACATAAAATTAAAATTATATTTATCATTTTCCAAGGAAACAACCAATCCATTTATTTTAATTTTCCCCTTTTAAAAATTATGGAGCTTATCCTTTCATTCATTCAAGATCCTTGATTCATTATTACCAAACATACCAAGTCATGATTTACCTCACTTTTGATTCTTTTCTCTCATCACTCATGATATAGATCAAGTATATTTATGCTCATATCATGAGAACATGCTTCTTATCAATATTCTTGTAAAAGAACTACATTCTTTGCTTTATAAAGACAAAAGGCACATAAAATCATGAGTACTTTCAATAAAGGTTCTAATGACTATGAGGCTTAAGGTTGGTAGGATTTGATGCTTAAAAATAAAGCTCAAGGAGTAGGTTTAACTCTTAAATCATAAATAATGATATTCAAAGTAAAACATTTAATGAAATTATCCCCTTAAAATTGTACAAACTCCCAACTTTCCCCTAGACTCAAATTAATTATCATGATCAGTTTAAGCATAATGAATGATTTATGCCCCCTCTTGAATATTTTTTCTTTTTTTATACATTTATTTCTTTTTCAGAGAACCTTTTATTTTTTTTCTTTTTTTCAAAAATTTTTATTATAATAAACCTCACATTAACCACCTAACCATGGATGATAAAAATCATAGGTATGGTAATGGAAATTTTCTGGTTTTTTCAAATCACAACCCATTTTTCTCTTTTTTTTTTGTTTTTCATTTTACAATTTTTTGAATTCAAGATGGGAAGAACAATAGATTATAATGAATGATTTCACAGCCTTTTAAAATTCCAACAATAATCACCCCCACACTTCTTAGTTACAATGTAAATCATCCAATTTACCATGATTCCCTTCACCCCCACACTGTAACTTTAAAATATCATGAAATTACTAAGAGTGGGGTAGGAATGGATAAAAATGGATCGAAACAAGGCTCATTCCTAACAAGGTTATTCATGGTCTCTATTGCATAAATAATTATTGATGTAAAGGTGTTATTTTTTAAAAAAAAAATTGGAATTTAAAAGGATTCCTAAATCATTTTAAATGTGTTTTTGCATATTCATAGATTTGAAAAGTTCAAATTCAAGTTATAGTATGTGGTATTTCCCAAGATCACTCAAGAAATATGCTCCAGAATATAATAGGAATTAATTGATCTAGAAATAATTTTGGGAATATGACATATGATTTGGGATAATAAATTAAGGTATGATTATTAATAACAAATCAATTCACATGAATTTCAAAAATTCAAAGCATGAAAAAATAATGGTTGGGAAATTTCATTTACAAGAATCAATTAATTCCTTCAAATCACAAGTCCTAATTTTAATATCGATGATTCAATTTAATAATTAAATTCTATATTTTACTCATTTAATTTCATTAAAATTTAAATCTAAAACATGGAATCATAGGATTCCTAAGAAACTCATGTCTCAAAGATTAGTCGAGTAAAGCTTAAATCCAAGTACGGGTATGTAATTTTTAATTTAGAGCTCAAAAATGATTTCGAAAAAATGTATAGAGTTTATAAATATGGGAAATGAAAATGAACTCCCTTATGAAATAAAGCTTTTTGTTCTCTTCCTTGACTTCTTGGGGAATACTTGGTGGTTTCCTTCCATAATGGTTCTTGAAAAATCAAAACCACTCATACCAGTGTATAAATTATTCCATTACAGTTCAAAGGGGTGATGTAAGAGGTAACTGAGTCCTAAATACTAAGAAAATAGTGAATCTTGAGTTTCCTTACAGAATCAACTTTTGTTAATATAGTTGGATCAACCTCACCTCATGAGAAGAAATCATTAGTTGGGTTATAGAATTTTGAGTTCATCCACCGGTTCTTGAGGTAAACTTATATGGAACTTCTTCAGCCTTTTCCTATTTATAGTTAATTGGTTTCCTCATTTTTGTCTTGATCTAGATTGAACCAAAAGGATATACATTATTAAAAATAAATGGTCTTTCCCACCTAAAATAAATCTTACATTGAATAAACATTAGTCAATAATTGTAGAGTAGAACTTGGTCTCCAGGTTGAAAGGTCTTTGGTTGAATTAGCTTTTCAAGTGCCACCCCGGTTATTTCCTTATAAATTATCAAATTTTCAAAGGATTGTCTTCTGATTTATAAATATTTTATGGGATCATTTCCTTCTCCGTGGGAGATTGAAAAGATGGAATGGTTGTTTTGATGGGTTTATTTATAATTCAAGTACATTAAAGTTCACCTTGTTATCTCCTAGTTCCATGGTTAGGGTTATTTAATGCACATTGATGACTGTCTTGGCTATTTTCAAGAATAGTATTCCCAAAATTATGGATGAATGTCTCATTACATCATCTTCCTCCATGGTGAGTGTGTAAAAGTATACTAGAAAAATTATTCCTTTAACTCCCACTAGCACATGTTTTACAAACCCAACTAAAAAAATAGTGGATCAGTTTTATAGTTGGATAACCACTCTTGTGGGCTTCATTTAAACTATTTTGAAAGATGAAAAAATATAATTATACATTACATTTATGAAAAAACCAAGTTCTCACAAATCATCAAGAAAATTTAAAGATCCCATTGTATAAGTAATAAAAAATGTCCCTAGATCTTGACATTGTTTGGGTAAATGTAGGGTAATCATGGTAGATACAATCCCTAAAAGCTAATATTTCTTCCCCATCATGATTCTTACTCTGGGTTAAAATTTCCTTAAGAAGCTTCTCATATTTTGGTATTTGGTAGATTTCCTCCAGCAAGGGAATATTGATCTCAACTTTTTATAGGGTTTCTTGGATCTCTTTTTGAAGATATTCTTCCTCATCCTTTGATAATTGAGATAATGTAGAAGTGAATGGTACTTATTGTTTATTTTCTCCCTTTGTTCCTTTGTACTTGTTTCTCTATCTTATTTTTTGGTTGGATTACTTTTTCTTTTATTTTTTTGGAAACATCCAACTTACTTGGCTCATGTGGTGGAAGATCCTTGTCGCTCCGATTAATGATTTCACTAACATTCTCCTTTGGATTTAGGAATGTTTTGGTTAGGATTTTTCCTTGATTCTTGGTCAGAATATCCATAAGGTTATCAAATTTATTGTCCAAATTTTTCTTTGTCTTCTTCAACCCTTCAATATTTGTTTCTTGGTGATTCTTTTGAGAACGTTTTAGAGGTTGTTCAAAACTCTTTCACTGGAAAGGTTGTGGTTAAAAAACATTATGTGGCTGTAAGGGATGCTTTTATGATGTTTGGTTATGATATTGTTAGTGAAAATGTATCCTGGATTGGTTTTGTTGACCTCTTAATCCTTTTGGCTTTAACTATCTCTCCATTGTTGACTCTATATAAATTTTCTTACTAAAATGATGCCACAAAACTTTTCATACCTTATATCTCAACACATTTATTAGTGTATTAGTTGGGTGATGAATATAATCCACATACCTAAGGTGGATATGGTTTCTCACCCACTTGTTTAATAACCATTTTTCTCACAAGGCTTTTCAATTCTTGGGTTTTCGTTGAAAGTAGAGTTGATGATTTAGAATTCCTTACCTCATGTATACCTCTTGTACCAATTCCTCTTATCCCAAATTACTATGAATTATATGTTATATTATCAATGAGGTTCTGGTGTTTTGTGAGTGATTTTTCAATATAAGTTCCTCTGGAGGATTTGTTCAAAAGGTTCCTATCATTTTCCAGTAATCCTTCAGTGAAGAAGACCAGGAAGTGGTGCTCCTCCACTATTTGATGTGGGCAGCTTACACTAAGCTTCTTCAATCATTCCCAATACTCATAAAGAGTCTCACTGGTTTCTTGTTGAGTGGAATATATCTCATTTCTGATTTTTGTTATCTAGGAGGCTGGGAAGAACCTTTGCATGAAACTTTATTGGAGATCATCCTAGTCTTGGATCTCTCCGGGTTTTAAGGTATACAACCAATCCTCAATTTCTCCCTCAAGTGAAAAAGGGAATGTTTTCCACTTGACTTACTCCTCTTGGTTTGAAGCTTGAAAATGGATAGAAGAGTTCTTGAATGTTCTAATTAGGATCCTTATCTACAAGGCCATGAAATTTGGGTAGCATAGGAATCATGTTAACACGTAATTCAATGTCATTTTTGTGCAGGTATGGTTAACTGATTCTATTGGTTGGTGAATTACAGGTCATAAAGGTCCCTCAAGGTCTATTGTGGGTCCAATTCCATTATGGGTGGTCCTAAATGAAAAATTTGTTCTTTTAAATTTATTTATTCAAATTTTTTCTACAATTGGAATTCCTAAGACTAGGAAACAAAGTAATCTCTATATCATGATAAAAATTTAGTAGTTCTTCATTAGATGTCCTATTCATGCATATTTACACTTATTCCCTAGAAATAGTGCTAGTTTTGACACAATCTTATTGTGAGGTAGGGAAAAACTATTAAATATCCCTAAGGGTGTAATATGAGTGGTAACCAGGAAATCGTTCTTCCAAAGAGCTGTGATTTAATCTAGGTGTCTCTTAATAAAATATCAATATTAAAATATTTTAGAAAACAAGAGATTTTAATTGAGATATGAGTGATTTTATTTACGTTGTGTTTTTATTTTTATGACGTTGTCATAGTTTTTTTAGAAAAATTTGAATCTTTTGGTTTTAGATCAAAATAATTTATTGAATTAAATAAAAGTTTCTTCTTTAATTCAACTTTTATATAATTATATGTCAAAGTACAATGGGATAATTTTAATTACGTAGGCAGTACCAAATATATTATTGATTTTCCCTAAATAATCAAATTAGTCCAATTTAATTTCTTCACGTGTTTTAGTAATAACTATAAAACTACCTTACTTGATCTTATTTATTAATTAACCAATTGGTGTAAAAAATAAATAAATCAAGTAAGGGTAGAATAATATTTAAATCAAAGAAAATTAATATTTAAGAAAAAATTAAAATACAATCTCATTTATATTAAATTTAAAAAATATATATACTAAAAACCATTTAATTAAATGAAGAGAATTATTTTTATTGAAAAAAATTCCAAAACTCAATCATCACAAAAGTGGATCCCCTTTCCCTTCAACCAATTACTAATGATTCTACCCCTCCATGTAATAATGGGTCATTGAATCATAAAATGAACAATCCCTAAAACAATTGAGTAAATTCGATGAGGGGGAGGATCTACTCCTTGGTAGTGGTGTTGCTTCCCCTTTTTCATCAAATGAGTGGGATGATAATTTTGATACAGTGGTAGTAGGAGGTCACATCCTTATATAGGTGAGGAAAAGGGATATCCCCTCTGTATTCCAGGAAAACCGTGTGGGGATGGGTAGACTATCTGCAGCCCACGTTGTCATGCACCATGTACGGTAGCTCTGCCTGTGGAGTTTCCCCACCCCTGGGCTTGTGCACGAGAGTGAATCCACATGCATGTTTTGTTCTTTTCGGGCCCTCATGGGCTATTATAGAAAGTTATCCCACCATGTGTGGGCTAGATAAGTGGCATGTTGGACCAATTGAAGGCTTTCTTAGTCTATCCAGAAAGGTTTTACACAAAATTCAAAGGAATAGTTAGAAAAATTATTCAAAAAAATCCATATTAATTTATTAAAATTTAAAAAAATACCAATTTAAAAGATTAACATTTCAATTTTTTTAATTCCTTTTCAATCCCTCATTCTAAATTACCCATAAAACACTAAAACATTGAAAATAGAGGGATTCTTCATTAAAAAAGTCAAAAAAATAATTGGATTTTGTTTAAAAATATACACATAAATTTACTCTATCAATAGGTAATTGAATTAAATCAGAAAATGGTTTGAAGTTTTTTTCATATATTTAACATCATGATTATTATAGTAGATTTTGATTTAGGTTGTGAAGGGTTCTACACAGTGAGCTTCTATTCTAGGAATTCTTCCATGCACCTGTGGAATATTTCAAAAGAAATTAAATTACCTGATTTTTTGGAATTGTAAAGATGTGAAATATCCCAAGTCTTAAGAATAATTTGAATTAAATATTTCACTACAATTTTATGAGAATTTAATGAGAGATTTCATACTACCAAAAATCAAGGGGTTTACATAAATCAAATACGAAAAAAATAATCAAAAGTTTTATGTGAATAAAAAAGGATGTGTAGATGGGAAGAATATTATCAATATTTTAAGAGATAAATTGATTTTGTTTCCATCAAAAAGAACATTTTTTATCTTAGTTCATTCTGACCCTATAAAATATATCCCTATGAATCATGTAAGAATAAGGAGTCTCATGTGATAAAAATATGTCATTAAAGGAGATTGTGAAGTGGTGAGAAGTAAGAACCCCTTATTATGACCTGAAATGTCATCATATCATTAGGAGAATGAGGTGAGAAATTCCAATGAATCCTATTGAATATCTATATGTGATTACTTGAAGGATAATGAGGCCATCACACACTCCACTAAGATTTGGGAGCATTTAATGACCTATTTAAGAAAGAAGTTTGGGGGACCCTTTGAAAGACTATCATGAGTTAGTATAAAGACCCCATCAACATATTCCTAGAAGAATTTTTCAAGATAGATTAAGTAGGATCTAGTATAAAGAACCTGTTAGGATGTTCCCATTGTATTCAGTTTTGAATCAGGAATTTTGAGAGATTTTTTATCACTCTTTTTGGGAGATATCTTGTACTTGTACTCATGATGATTTATAGCATAGATTATAGATCTCATAATTTGACCTAAACCTATAATGGAGTAGTATATCATATTATTGTTACAAAGGTTAGTTCAAAATAAAATAAAACTATATAAATAAAAAGGTATTAGTGATTCACTTCCACCCCCACTCATTAACTGCATGAGACCTAGGCTATTAATGTGGTATAAGAGATAACTAGGTTCCCTATAAAGGCTCTAGTATTTTGAATTAAAATCATAGAGAATCTCGATTCTTTCAACAATCGAGTGATGAACCAATATTTTCATACACTTTTTCATAAGTTTTAATAATTTTATACCCAATATTTTAAATATTTATATATGATTACAAAAAGTTTTTGTTTTATAAATAATTTCAATTTTTTAATGTGAAATAGTTTTAAAATTTTTGTTCTACACGATTTATTAATTTTTATATTTAATTAATAAAACCGAAATTTGATCAATAATTATTTGGATTGAATTATTGAAAGGTATTTTATTCTATTCATATTTATTTTATAAAATTGATTTAAATATGGAATTATCCTACATCCAAATTTTTTTTAAATTTTATGGGGGAGACTAAAAAATATCAAAGGAAAAAAAACTAGGATATTGTTCCAGCCACCATCTAGGAAGCTTGTGATTATGAGCCTACCTAGGATTGTACACCTACCTCTATCCATGAATACCACACCCATGAATCATTCCACTATACACCTTACTTAATATATGAAACCAATGACCATTAACTTTCCTATGATCATGCACTTACCCCTGTATATGAATCATGGATCAGGAATCCTGCGGCCATTCACTTGCCTTCGTCCTTGAATCATGTGACCATGAAGCCTGTAATGGTTCCCATGTATACTTGTAGTATAATACCATGAAACTTACCTTTGTTTTCACCCATTATACATGTTTTACCAAGATTCCCTACCACTAATTCTCCACACCTCAAACTATTTTAGTGGAGCTACCATGAACTTCCTCCCTTCATGTGATTGATCAAGTGACTACATAAATACCTTCTCATTCGACTGCACCACCTCATGGTCGATGCATCGACCATGAATTCTATTGTAATCTTCAACACAAATCATAAGACCATGGTGAGGCCTATATTTCATTAGATAAGTTAATGTTGAAAATAAGAAATAAAAATAAACCTAATATATGAAGCTAGAAGCACACTCGAGTCTATAAAATGAAACTGAGTCATTGATTCAGGGGTGTTAATCCTAACTCGTTTCATTGAAGTAAGAATATGGGTAACTCAGTGGAACTGAAATTGTTTGATTAAGAATAAATTATGATCTAGAAGTAAATTTTTTAAAGTTTGGGTAAATAACGCTCAAACTAGGGTATGTCAATCTTGATATCATTTGTCGATAGAGACCTCGATCTGATATGAAGTTGTGTTTTACTAATTAAGGATGGAAGCTTGAACAAAATTCAAAATAGAGGATAATGAGATTTAGATATTGAAGATGAATCTTCATGAATCAATGATGGGTGTTCACATAAATAAGGATTTGGGACCTCAATATTCCACATGTACCAATTTTGATTATGAAGATTTCTGCATGTATAGTACTAGAAAAATTACCTCAATGATTGGAGATGTCAAAACTAATGAAGTCTAAGATTGGATTTAAGGTTCTTTTAATCCTTACTAGTATTCCATCATTATTTAAGGACCATGTATAATGAATATAGTTCCTCATACTTCCAATTTTTATGGATGGGAAGTAATAATTTTATACACACCAAGGTGTCAACCATTTTATCATGAGAATTTGGTATCTTGAACAAATTTCCTATCAAATTCTGGTTTGAGATGAAAACATGATCTCATTGCATGATTAGCTTGTGCTAAGATTTTCATGTTGGTTGATTAAATTTATCATGGTGGATGATACTAAGGTCGTGTATTGAAGGATGGTCTTCTAAATTAAAGGGATATGCATGATCCATTCCTAATAGAGAGGAGTCATGTTCAGTTCACATAAAGACTATGCATGAGTTCCATGTCACAGTCAGTGTCTGAAGATTTTAAATAGATACATGCATGAGGAAATTTTTAGATGTGAAAATACACATTTTTCTATAAATATTAAATAATTTAAACACTTTTAATCAAGATACACATAGGATTAGTCAAATTCACTATATGCATGTGTAAATTAAAAAAACTATAGTGAGAAAAATATCAAATGATCATATGCCATGTTGGATGGAAACTTTAATGTCATGGTTCATGATGATTAAAATATATACCGATATATTTTTAATGAAATTAAACATATTTGACCATGGAAAAATTGAAAACATTAGACACTTAGAGGTGGAACTTGGTTCCTATAAGTAAAGATGGGGATCGGTGGAAATGGGAGGATGAAACTTAGTTGTACATGTGTGAATTATTGAGATTATTTTACACTCTTATTTGTTATTTTATATTCACTTTAGATCCATAATACCTTTTACTTATCCACTTATCTAATTGTCACTTTCATAGAGGGGTAATACTTTTAAGTTAATTGGGATAAGGTAAGGTGGAACTTTTATAATGCTTGAGTCTTAGTGTTTTAATGAATACAATGTTCTTTTATTTATTAATTAATTTCAATATATAGTAACAGATTTTAATTTTGAATATAGTTTTGTTTAACTTAATTATTTCTATTTTTTATCTACTTGGTCAAGGATCCATCATCTCCCTCTACCTATATTCAGGCCATATCTAGTGAAATGGTATGGCCTGATTGGTGTAGTGTAAAGAGGTTTTTGACATGTGGGGAAGGGTTAGTGGATACTCCTAGATTACTTGGGAATAAAAAGACTGGTTTGGTTGTTTCTTAAGTAATCTTGGTGTACTCCACTGTTACACTTTCCAACATTGGAATGAGGGTAAACCAAAATAAAGGTTTTTGTTAGGATAATCTCACCATTATAATTTAATCAAGGGTGAAAGTTGATGAAGTTTCAAAACCTAACACTTATAAAGTAATGAGAATAATAGTACCACTTTTTTAGACAATGATATCATTATAATTTTAAATACAGACCTAACCTGATTCTTTTCCCCATAAACTTCTTTCAAATATTTTTTTCCTTGATTTATTTGTTTTTAGAATCAAAATACCCTTATTCCTCACTAGAAAAATGACAAATAGATTTATTTCACTCCACTCTTGGGACAACCTAAGGTAACCACTAGTACTACATTAACCTAGTAAATAAAATGTTTTTCACACCCAGTGAAAAAAAAATTCAAAAACTCGGCATACTTTCTAGGGATATAGTTCCAAATCCAACCTTTAGTATTACATTATTAAAACTTCTAAAAAAATACCTATTAGATCTATAAATTTAAATAAATCTATAGACCAGACTTAGGAAAATTAAATTAGACACTAATTTAGAAGAAATAACCCCCATAGAATCAAATAAAACTTCGAGTATTTAATATGATCTAGCTATAATGAAAATAAACCCTAACCAAACCCTAAGATAGTTTTATTCACCATAGTTTTCTAACCAAAATAATAAACTTTTTATTCCAAAACTACCTAATGATTTTTGAATTCAAAATTGGCATAATACAAATTTTTCCAATTTTCATGGTCTTATAGGTGAATACCCCAAAAAACACATATAATAACTCACTCATTTTTCTTTAACTTTAAAGTAACCCAGAGTAGTTGAAGAATAAGTTAAGTGGGGGTAATTACCCTTTTCACTGGAAAGAACTTCCAACAAGTGGTTGTACAACTTATATCTTAAAGAAATTCATAACTAGGGTGATTTAAAAATATGTTTCATGAAAATATTTTTTCCAACCTCTATGAGTATAGTAATAAGGAAATATATATACACCATGAAATAATCATTTGGAGAGACTCTCTATGAGTACTGGGAGAGATTCAATATATTGTGTTCCAGCTTCCCCCATCAAGAAGTTGAAGAAAAATATTTTCTTATATTATTCTACTAAGGTCTTCTCGACAAGGATGAGAATCTTTTGGATTCATTATATGGAGGATCTTTGATTCATAAGTCATATCCAAATCCAAGGTCCTAAATGAAAATATTACACAAAATTACAAAAAATAAATAAATAAATAAGGTACATGTATATGAGTTATTCATTAGGTAATAAAATATAACTCATTACCTTTAAGAGAATCAAAATATAAAGAGCTAACTAGTTTGGTGAGATCGATGGATTTGAAACAAATTAGTGAACAACAAGAAGCAACTAAGGAATCTAGTTTATGATATTCATATACTCATTTCACTAACCAGTATACTGAATTATAGGCTATAGAGAGTTGTGTAGAAAATTTACAATCAAGATAATTACAAAAAAATCAACCATGGAAATATAACCCACAAGCTTAGCATTGATTTAGAATTCAACAGAACCTGACTAGACCCTCTTATCAGAACCAATACCCACCCCATCCACCATTCCAGTGAAAACAATTCCAAAATCCAACCCCTTTTCAACAATATTATAAAAAAACATATAACTCACCCACTTACCAACAACCCCTTATTTAAAAAACAATTGAGTTCATGTGAACAACCTTCAACCAGTGTACCATTATATGAACAAAAATAGTTATAATTAATGTTTTAATGGATAAAAGAAAAAATTAATAAGCCAAAAACACAATTTAGTTGTCTAGTGGATGTTCTATCCAAAAAATCAAGGAAAAAACCAGACCAGAGAGTCCCAAATACAAAGGAAAATGTTAGTATGATAACAAAAAGGAGTGGAAAAGATATTTAACCACATTTACCTAATAAAAATCAACTTGTACTTGAGGAAATGAGGGATGAAAATTCTAGATATATTTATAAAAAGAAACCTAACCAAGAAGAATAAAAATAATAAATAAATAAATATTAAGGAAGGACTAGAAGATATAAGAAATAAATACCATAGACATCCATGTAAAAGAAATAAAGGAAAAATAATGACCTTCCACTTCCATTCCCATCCTAGATTATTCATTAAAAGAAATTGAATAATAATAGATTCAAAATGAAATTATATAAACCATTCATAATGTTGAAATTAATATAACCCTCCTAGAAGCCACCAAGAAAATTCAGAAATATTCAAAATTTATCAAGGAACTTTGTCAAAAAAATTGAAAATATTTTGGGAATGAAATAATTAGTTTAAGAATAATTTCTTTAACTCTTATCACACTACCTTTACCCACCAAATATCAAGATCTGGTACATTCTCTATTCCCTACGCTATTAGATCTTTAAACATTTCTTGTGATTTTTGTAATTTAGGTGATGTTATAGATATTATGTATAAAATCCCAAGATTTTGAAATAATAACATTTTTATAGCGTTTGTGACATATAACACTGAGCTTAAACAACCCAAAAATATATATTTTTTAAAATTTAATCTCTTCGATAACTTCTGGAACATGAAACCCTGAGTCAAAATGAACCATAATATAGTACGCCATTTAAAACTAACCATTAAATTGGTAGGTTTTAATAGTATTAAATAAATTATGAAAAATTATAGTTGTATTTTTATTTAAAATAAAATTCTAATCATAAAAAATAAAAGGAAATGTGTTTGGAAAAAAATTATTTTTCTAAAAGATGGTTTAATTGCTCTTTGCACACATAATTTAAATTTTATTTTTACCACTTTTATAAAATATATTTCAAAAAATGAACATATTTTTTAACTCATCATATAAAAAATATATTAAGGTGAATCTTTGAGATTTTTCTGAAATGTTTCATTTTTTTATGAATAGTAAAAAATACTGAATTTTAGTTGAAAATTGCCTTTTCGTTTAAATTATTTATAATGATAAATTTTATTTTTAGTTTTTTTTAATTTAAAATTGGTTAAATTACATATCTATTAATAAAATTTAGTTCATTGGAATCATTTTAATATTGAATTTTTATATAAAACATTGTAATTTGTTTAACATTTTCTCTTTGAAAACCCACTTTCCCGTCGCGTCTGTGGAGTTAATTTTAAATTAAGATTTTTTAATTATTTGAATGAAATTTGGAAAAATTAATTCCATATTTTGAATTATAATAATTTATATTATCTAATAATATCAAATTATTTTTTTACCATAATTAATAATGAAAATAGTAAAAATTAATTATTACGGTTAAGGTAAAAATGGATTTACCAAGGGTTAAACTAAAAAGATAAGGGTTTAAATGACATAAAAACTTCTCAAAAATATTTTTTTTCATATTTAGATCCTATAATGTATAATTATTGATAATAATCCATTTTATCCCATTTTTTGTGTATAACATTGGTACACCATTTTATTTTCAAAAATTACAAGTTTTCCACTCACCTCACTTATAAAAGGCCACCCCCTCTCCTCTCATCATCAAAACATAAAAAACTTTTATTTCAAAACATACCTACCCAAATCATTTCAAAACTACCCACATATCATCATAAAATCCTTATTTTGAACATAAATTCAACCTTGTAAGGATTTTGGTGCAATCCTAAGGAGGTTACCCAAAGAAGAGGTAATGTTTTTCAACGAGTGTTTTTATTTTATTTATTACTCCACCTCATTCAATTATTATTAAAATATGATGATATAATAACCTTAATTTATTAAATATACTAAGATGTTTTTATTTTAAGGGGGTTACCTACAGTCGTCTCCACTTCCATCAAATGGGTTATGAAATCATCATTCGTGTGTATGGCAGACTACTGCCTTGTGAACTAATGTCATTCATTTTTTTGTTACCACCTCTCACAGTTGGGTATGATAATGGATATAAATAATATATATTATATTTATAAAATAATTATACCTATCTATTAATTATATCATATATACCTTCTTAATTACCATTACGTATGAATACATGATAATGTCACTCATGTGTATATCGGATTACCACCTTGAGAAACGATGTGATTCATTTTTCACTAACTCTTTACATGGAAGGTAATAAGGATAAATTTAATTAATATATGTGATATAAATAAAATAATTATTACATTAATGAAATATTTTTCATTCTTAAAATATAATATATCCTTTTCTTTCTTATAATAAATGATTGTAACATCATTTGTGTACGTGTGGACTACCGCATTCATGAAGTTATGTGGCTCTCTTTTTATCACCACACCACATGAATGATATATATATATAAGTATATTTAAAAAAAATATTGTATATACTATATTATTATCACTATTTAAATATAAAATACTACTTACCTCTTTTTTATAATGATCATTGAAAAATGGAAATGTTACTCATGTGTACATAGAGTCTACTATCTCCATGATCGTAACATACTTTATTTATCAAAACTGTCATTCATGGTTGGTATTAAAATTATGATTTATATATAAATATGATAATTATTTCATTATTTTTATTTTATATATTATTATACTTTATAATATACAAAATAACTATAACTTTCATGACATATCATGAATGAGAAAACATGGCAATTAACACTTGAAATAGTGAAAATAATGAATGAATATTAATGAACGGCTGATAATATGTTATAAAAGGATCATATATGATATTATAAATATTAATATGGTTCTTCAATAAGTTAATAACATGTTTAAAATCAATATATTGGATTTTAATGCATGTTCAATTAAAAGTAAGCATGAGGTAAGGGAATTTATAACTCAATTTTCATTCATTAGTTTAAACTTCTACTTCATTGATTATGTCATTATAAGATTATGTGTGTAATGAAATTTGATTATTTTAGGTTATTTTTATTCCATTTTAATGTGTATTTAAATTTTATACACATAATCAATTCATTTATTATTCCCCACATCAAATATATGATCTTTGTAATGGATTCTATCTCAATTATCTTTCATTGAGGAACATTTGTATGTTATGCACTAATTTTCTTTGTATGGTGTATACACTACCCATTTAAATTGTAAAATCATGAAAACATAATAATTCAAGGAATTTTTATTTTCAATTTGAATTATTTTATCCATAGTAATTTGACTTAAAAGTCACCAAGTGGTAAAGAATTTCATTACTCAATTTCTTTTCATTGGGTAATATTACTTATTCATAATCTTTGATATTCTAAGATTATGTGTGTAATGATTTTTTATTATATTATATTGTATTTAAAAAAAATTATTTGTATTTATAGTTGATACATATAATATATTCATTTATTAATTCACAGTTCAATGTTATGATCCTTTTAAGGTGTTCATTTCACAATCTCATTCTAACCAAGATTGTTTATTCTTGAATTTTTGTTGAAGGAATTTTTTTGATAATTATCTAATAAACCATATTTAATTTTATTCTCCTCTATATATTCATGATATTTTCAAGTAATAGTACTATTTTCCACTCTTTGGTACTTAAAATAATTTACAAAATTTATTTTAGAAAATCCAACTTTATTTCTCTCTTCGGTTAGAAATCTATTTTCTTCCAAACCCATGTTTTCAGAAAATGTTTTCCAAAATGTTTTTAACCTTTTAGAAGAAAAAAAATCAATAAATTTTTACATATTTTTACTTTTTATAAAAAAAAAATTGAAGGTAATATTCATGTAGTTTTCAAAACAATTCCTATTTGGATTTTACCAAAAAAAGTTAAAGGAATCTTTGTTTTAACATGTACAACATGAATGGAATTTCTAGCTATCATGACCACTCAAATTTATTAAATATTCATTTATAAGTTTCAAAGATTATTTTCAAATAAAATTATTTTTCAAATGTTTTGTGAACTATTAGTTTAATAAGTTATTTTCAAAATGAAAAGGATATTTTTCTCAAGAATGTTTTAAAATATCTTTTTATGTTATTTCTCTTCATCAATGAAAAAACCCTTTATTGTTACTCCAATGGGTAAATTTTGTATTGATGCCATAATTATTCTTCCATTGGATAGTTTAAGATCATTTTGACCAAGGAAATTATTAACATTCACTTAATAGATTCATTTTTATAGTCATTTACTTTCCCATGAATTATTCACTTTCCTATAGAAATTAAATTGCCCCAAAATATCCATATTATTTACCAAAGATATGTTTATTTCTTAAATTGTATATCATTTGTACATATGATGTTCTACATTGAAATTTATTTTTTTTATCTAGTAAAATATTTATAAATCCTTATTCTTTACTCAATATGGATATTTGATGACAAGAAATATTATTCATGAATTAAATCGATTATTCAATATATGAGGAATGATTTGGACTTGTAGTGATGGGAGGGGTATAGAATTATATATCCTCTCAATTCATCAAAAGTATCAGGAGTAAAATTAGTGAGTTAGAATTAAATGGGGTTTTACCTGTAGTTTTAAACCATCTTGTAATAGTCCTTGACAGTAGAGGTATCATTATGCCTGAGGTCAAGGAATCCAATGATTAAGAATTTCCTTCATTAAGAATATAGTTATTATTAACCATGAGTTTTTTATAATCATATTATCTATGGATAAATTTCATTATCATATTATTTTTAAATGGAAAGTGTGTTTAGTTATTTATCTTACCATATTGATTATGACTTAACTTTTCATGATATTCAAGTTATTTAAATTCCATGTGTGTTTAGTTATCTAACTTTCCATTTTGATCATGTATATTTTTCCATGATAGCATCTATTTTACTTAACCCTTACTGATAATTTGATCTCCCCCTTATTTTTTTATTTTCCCAGAAATCTAGGAAGTGTATTATGAATGATATGCAAGGATATACTAAAGGAAATAATGATATTATTGAAAAAATTTATGTTTTAGTTTTTTTTGTAACATCAAGGATTTTCCCATGTATTATTTTTATAAATTATATGGATTTATTTTGAGATCATGAACTAATATGACATGTGATTCTGAGGACCATTTTTCCAAAAAAATTGTTTGAAAAATATTAAACTTTTAATATAACTCATGCATAGTTTTCCTGAAAAAGTGAAATAACTCTTAAATGGATGCCTGAATCAGAAATATGAGGTCACCATTGAGTTTAGAGAAATGTATTTACCCTAGGATTGACATAACATTTTTCGATGCGGGTTGTCTATGGAAAAATTCACGGAGGGCGTAATCGTAAATAAAATAATTTTATAAAAAAAATATTTTTGGCGAAGTGACTCTATTTTATTATGTCCTTTAAGAAATTAAGGTGTATGCTCATAACCCTAAATTACTTCTAGAGATGTGGAGATAGAACATCTAGATAAACCGTTGGTGGATGACGACGGATCGATCGAACAACACCCATTAGATTTGATGAATCAAGGATCGAAAATGATGTGGCAACCATTCTTTGTTAGCGATTGATCCAAATCAAGGTAGGTTGGTTGTTTCTTTTTAGTTTCATTATTCTTTATTTTCAAAATGAACACAGGTTAATCCATGAATAGATTGATCTGTGGTGTGATAATTGCTGGATGGTTCATAATTGCGGGGATTATTTCAAGAGTTTTCCTTATTCTTATTTGTTATTCCTTATAACAAGAACAAATTAATTTTTACATGAACAAAGAAAGAGGTTCATTCCTCAGGTTGTTTTTTTTTTGCTTTCATTTCCCTCGTTCTTCACGTTCATTGTTGTTGGACCCACTTGGCCATGGTTCAAATTTCCGGGTGGCTCTGAATGTGATTGGACCCTTAGAATGAAGGAAAATTGAAAATGGAGGCTGGTTCTGTGTAGATCGGGACCTAAGGAGCATTGATCTGCAACTGTTTGGAATTTTGGACATCAGAGGTGGCTCGGTGGTTCACTGAAGGGACCACTAGTGTAGGACTGGCGCAGCAGTCCGGTGAGACGAGGCGACGATGTCGGCAGCCCAGGGCAGCGATGATCGGAGGTTGTGGTGACCAGAGCCGGCAGTGACAGGAGGCGCCTACGTCAAAGGTAGCTACATAAGAGGTGGTGGCATAGAGCATGGTGGGTGGCTACATGGGAGGTAGCAGAGCCAGTGGGAGTAGACCGCAGTATTGACCATGTGAGATGTGGTCGGCGACCACATGGAGCAGAGGTCATGGATCCCTCCATGCGGGCTATAGACGCTACTAGGTGGGCCACATGTATCGGTCTAGGCTAGGGGGTACTGGTCAGGCCCAGAAAAAGTGGGTCGGGACAAGGTGGAGTGGTCCGAACTGATCGGACCGGGCCAAGTGGTTCAGGTCTAGGTGGGTCAGTCCGAGAAGGTCGTACCCGGGTTAGACCTGGGGGTGACAGAGCTAGATTCGGGCCACTATCGACTGTGGCTATTGACCATGACAATTACGGGGTGGCTGATCTGGTCAGTCGACTGCCAAGGTCATTCCACATGCCCAGTGACCCCCCCCCCCCCTTGAAACTTCGAACTACCATAATTTTCAAATGGTACGTCTGTTTCATGAGCCTTCTATGGCATTGAAACCCTGA